>JBAMBE010000918.1:0-600000 GCA_037043585.1 Drosophila mimica | reverse complement strand
CGCTCGACTCCAGCATCAGCTTCAGCTGCAGCTTCAGCTCCAGCTCCAGCTTCAGCTTAAGTTTCGAGTCCCCGCGCGACTCTCAAGATTGGAGCAGGCGCTTCAGTTGCTTTCTTCGCCAGCGACTTGGCGACTTGTCACATTTTCCAGCTTTTCGCTGCCGCAATGAATTGTAAACCAATTAAAGTTGTTTTTTATACTCTGATACTTAAAAAGAGTATATTGGTTTCTTGAGCAATCTTTGTCTGTCCGACTCTTGAAGGTTGTCTGCGTGAGATTCCCCAATTAGAGGATCTCGATAATCTATCTACCTATGTTTGTAGAGCCATTCAAATTGGATGACCCTTGGTAATCTTCTTATTTGAAAAGTGGATTGCTGCTAACCCCTATTTTCCCGACCTCCCAAGGGGGTTGATGTCTGATGTCAGATGTCAGAGTATTACGCAGTCGGTTACGTTCGAATTGATAACATGTTATTTTTCTCTTATTTCTTGCCGCTATCTTATGTGTATATAATGTTTATAGCAGTCACTCGTCAGTTTTCACACCTCTTTACACCACCAACACACCCCCCCCCCCCCACCGCAACACCCCTTTCTTACAGCCCCCCTCATCTGCGCCGCTGTCCGTTTGCCAATCGCGTGTTTATTAATGCGCCTCGGCAGCTTCTTCATCTTATGTGGCAGCTGCCGCTGATGCCGCTGCTGCTGCCTCTTCTGCTTTGGCAATGTAGGTGAAAATACAGTAAATAACGAGTACAACTCAAGTAATCCCAATTCTGTTGTGCTCATTTTGTAGTTGCAATTAAATAATTATATTTTTCTTTCATTTGTATCTGTTTAATTTTTTTTCCATTTTTTTCTGTTTTTTTTTTTTTTTTTTTTTTGTTTAATATTTTTTTAATCGCAGTTCGTACAAAGCACAAACGGCAATAAATTTCAACGCAAGTCTAGAAAGAGCGATAATTGTCGAGAGCTGCCGTGTTGCAAAGAAGCAAACATGCTTGACAGACGGCAATGCGAGAATGCCACGGATCGGATCTGTGGCAGGTCTCAGGCGCTTTTAATTGAGCATTTGCGTGCCACAGCAGCAGTAGGCAGAATGAAAGTGATGCTCGACACAAATACGCCAAACGAACATCAATAATGCCAATGTGAACAGAACATATATATATATATATACATATATATATATATATATATATATATATATATATATATATATATATTAAAGTCAAAAAATCGATTAGTCACCTAATCTAGGTAAACTGCCAGACTTCTCTGTAAGTCTGCAAATGACTAACTTCAATTTGACTAACTTTCTTTGTCTAAGAAATTCTTACTTACTTTAAGCCTAAGCTTTGTGCTAACAATGTTTATTTCTAACTGTTTCAATTTCTATTAACTTGTCTAATAATATAAAACTATTCGACTACTTATCTAAAAAACGCGTATTGTTTGTTTTCAACGATTTTCAGAGATCTCAGATTAGCTATTTTACAGTGATTGCAGGTTCTGATTGATTGATTGATTGATTGATTGTTTCTCCTTTTCCCGTTAAATAGGGGATAATCATATATGCTATAAATGTATCTTCAGTTAGTTTATTTTTTTTTTTATTTTTTTTTTTCGATTTTACTGCTGTTCAATTGGGGACTTGTTGAATTTTCCTATTTAATTGAATTTTCCTATTTTTTCCACGTCTCGAGCGTTTTGTTTTTAGTTTGATTCCATGCTAAAAATTAAACACGCCGCCAATTTTGCCAGCAGACAAAAGACTTTTCACATTTTCATTTTGTTTGTTTGCTTGTTTTTTTTTTGTTTTTTTTTTTATTTTTTTTCTGTGTTTTGTGGATAGAAGTTACCCATAATTTTGGGCACACACAGACACGGACACCGACACACACACACACACACACCCGCACACACTTATTTTTGAGATCACCATAAAAAAAAGTTTAAATGAAAATTAAGGGAAAACAACAATTGCAATTGCAATTGCAATTGCTGTGTGGATCCAGTTAAATCTTTGGCTCTTCGTCTTTTTGGGGGGCAGATGCTCATCGCTTGGCCAATTGATTATTGAAACTGACGCTGGGGCTACCTTTTCATGGTTGCGGCTTGTGAGCGCACAGCTTGTTGCTACTGTTTGTTGCTGTTGTTGTTGTTGTGGTTGTTGTTGTTGTTGTTTTTGTTGTTGTTGATATGGGTGCTGTAGTTGCGGCTTGCAGTTCTTTGGTACACTGAAACTGTTAATTAATTCGCGTTCCGATTCGTTAACTGCAGTCGAAACACTTTGAAGCGCGAAATTTTGTTTGTTGTTGTTGTTGTTGTTTGTGGACCAACGCGGCGCGGCGCAAACTTTCAACGGCATCGAGTGGGCGGGTGGCACGAGAGGCGTGGCCGCACGGCAACGCTACCTCCACGGCAATCGCTGCATTGAGCATAAGCTGCAAATTAACTTCACTCAAGCCACTAAACAACAACAAACAAATTTAAATTCGTCTATGGCCGCATCTCGTTGTTGTTGTTGTTGTTGTTGTTGTTGCTGTTGTTGCTGGTAACGGTTGTACGATCGGTCAGCGCTTGAGCAAACGGTAACAGCGATGCCAATGGAAAGACGCAGACGGCGACGGACGACACAGCAGCTGATGCCAGACGAAAGCACCGTTCGCTTCGAGTAACCAAACGCGAATAGAAGCAATCGCGGCCAGCGGCCAGCAAAACAACAGCCAGCGACGACAACCAGCAACAGCAGCAACAGCAGCAGCGCCACATACTTGCTACGAGGTAGCAGCAGCAGCAGCAGCAGCAACAGCAACAGCGAAAAACGGCAAACGGTGCCCCAAGAAGCTTTAAAACCAGCTCTGCCACAAGCGTTTTCTTGGCCAGAGTCATAACCATAGTCATAGCCATGGTCAAAAACGATGAACAATCGTTTTATATGTGATTATTATCCAATGGGGTTTCTTATGCGACTGATCTCAGCGTGGGTTACTTGAGAAAAATCACAGTTATAAGTGGGTGTCTCATGTCCACAAATAATGACAAATATCGGCTCATGATTTTATTCCAAATAAATCAGAAATCTTATCGATTTTATTCTGTTTTTTGATTTTGGGAAAATTACAAATATTAATTATATTAATAATTAATATTTCATTTAATAATAACAATAATCCTTCAAAGGATTTGAGAATAATATTAAAAAGGTTACTTTTATAATTTTAAGCAGTTATAAGATAAACTTAAGGATTTCTTTGTTCAAAAAAAATAATCGAATATTATTTAAATATTAAAATAAATAAATAAATATAATTAAATATTTTTCTGCCTTTCTTCTCAGATATCATAATATTTTTAATAAAAAAAAGAAGATAGTTTGTTCTTTTCTTGATTCTTTCTTGGTTCTCTTATTGTTATTATTGTCGGTGTTGCCACAAATGCATGTGTGGCATGTGGCATGTGTGCCGCTGTGTCAGTTGTCATGCCAATTAAGCTGGTGTTCTTTATAAAAATATGTATGCTTTTGTGGAGAGAATCCAAACAGTTGCCGGCTGTTTGTCAGACGACCAGAGCTGACCCGAGCGCAGCTGAGCCTAGAAGATCAGGCCAAACCAGACCAGACCAGACCAGACCAGACCCGATCAGACCCGATCAGACCTGACCAGACCAGAGATGAGGCCAAGCAGTTGGATTCCTTGTGCAGTTGCTGCTCCACTTGCAATTGCCAACTAGTTGCAACGGTGCTTTGCCGCTCCCGCTACCCCTCCCCCTCTCTCTCACTCTCCCTCTCTCTCTCTCTCTCTCTCTCTCTCTCTGTCTCTCTGTCTCTCTGTCTCTCTGCGACTCTCTCGTAGCGCCAAACTCTTCCTGGCATCTAGTTCGATGGCAAAAGAAACAATCTGGTTAGCTAGAAAACCAGCCAGCTAACCAAGTTGGCCGGCTCGCCTTGGACACCATGGAGACTGGAGTGGCCGCAGTTTAATGAATCAACGTTGATAGCGCGTGCTCCTCTGCGGTATTTGGGTGAGCACTGACCAAAGTTGAATAGCAGGTGGTGGGCAGCTGGAAAGCGATCTTGATCGGTGTTCATGCAACCAGCCCCGCAATTGCTCCATGTGTTCCACTTCCACTTGCCTCCGATCGCGTCTCGTCCTCCATCCATCGCTTGCGGCTCCAATTGAGAACTCATCAGTCTTAATTACCGCATTTAATTGCAACGTTCGATGCGTTGATTGCCACTCAATCGAACAGACGACGGGGCTCATTAAACGCCTTCGATGACTTGGTAACGCTCCGATGAACAGATTGGTTTGAGGAGCTGCTGATCTCGCTTCAGATGGGCATGATGACACCGAGCACACGAATCCGACATATGTGGTTGGCTGTCACAAATCTAATGAGATCGACAACAGATTCGACGATTCACGTCCATGTTAAAATCCACAGATCTCAACCCACTTGTGAATCAGAAGTGTAAACAATATTTTACGATTGATTGGTTTTGCTGTTGTTGTTGCTATACACTGTCCACAGATAGTAATCACTCACTGTTTGTCTCCATAATAAGAAGCAGCAGAAAAAAAACTAACATCAATATCTTGACTTGTATTTAAAGTTGGCTAATTGTTTTGGACCTTTTGGTCAGTATACAGACTAATTTTATTATTTAGCCAATTCAATTTGGAAAGCAGCTTCTGTTGCAAATAAAGTTGCATGCATCTATGCATCTAACGGCACACAGAGAAATGTCAACAGTTAGCAATACGCTAATCAAATGGGGCAAGTGAATGCCATAAAATTGCATTTGCAGGCCGCAAATTGCGGCAAAAGTCGACAGCAGCCAGTTAAGTGGAGAGAAGTCGCCAATGTGATCCGATTCCGTTTCGTGGAGTCGACACTACTTGTCGCAATCATTTAAATAAGTACCGTTCCACCGCATGACCGACATTTTAAATTACCAAACATCCCTCCCCCCCTCCACACCCCCTTCCCAACCCCTCACCTGTCTGATAAAGCAATAAAGAACAAAGCTTTCACCCCACATCGACTCGCATCTAGCGACTGTGCGACTTTTGCTTTTAATTCATTGGCCCAGTTAACACGAGAGCTTCAGATGGAGTTGCAGCATTTACTTACCAAATATCTACAGATGCGGCAACCAGCAACTGGACACAGTCCAGGCAGCCCCTGGCCGCTGCATAATGCAATGCCAATGCGCCTCCATTGGGTCTTTCGTTGCCAGAAATGTTCCCCGGATGCATTTGCCCCGACATCCCGCTCATCCCGCTCATTCCGCTCATCCCGATGGGCATCCCACCCAGATACGAGTCCAGCTGATGGGCGTGCATTCTGTTCAGGTTGTGGTTGCTCCTGTTCCGCTTGTTCTGCTTATTGTTAATATGGTTGTTGTTGTTGTTGTTGTTCTGACTAACGTTGATGCTGCTGCTGCTGTGCAGTTTGTTCACTTTGTTGTTGTTGTTGTAGTTGCTGATGTGACTGTTGTTGTTGTTGTTGTTGCTGCTGTTGTTATTGTTATTGTTTTTGTGCTTTAAGTTTAGATTCGAGTTGAGCGCATATTCGTTGATGGTTCTGCAAGAGAAAAACAGAGCAAATTAAATGGAGTTGGGCTTTTATTTGTCTCATATTCGTTTAGTTAATAGCTATATATATAATATCATAACTGTGTTTATAGGTCGCATTGTTAATCTAAGTATAGCTTAGGCTTCGAACACAACACATATGTTTCAGTAACAGTCACTTAGAAACCTGCCAAACTTATGTAAGCATGATTATTTATTAACCTCATTTACCAGTGACGTAACTATCGGATAAGGATATATTCATCCTATCCGATAGTCAAGCAGCAATAAATGCCATTAGTGGGACGAAAATAACATCGAAAGTAGTCCATGAA
This sequence comes from Drosophila mimica, assembly GCA_037043585.1. NCBI lineage: Eukaryota > Metazoa > Arthropoda > Insecta > Diptera > Drosophilidae > Drosophila > Drosophila mimica. The sequence continues at coordinate 594,081 of JBAMBE010000918.1, read as the reverse complement.
GCACGATCCAAACTTGACCAACTCAGGATACACAATAGGCTTACCCAAAGATGGGTTTCGGGCCACACGGACATAGTGGGTAACGAAGCGGCCGATAGGCAAGTAAGATTGGGGGCAGAGAGACCCCTAATAGGACCTGAACCATATTGCGGCATGGGGAGACACACAATACGGCAGGAACTTAGAAACGATTGAAGATAGAGGAGACAGCGGAGCTGGGCAGACACACTAGGACTCCGACAAGCCAGATGTCTTTTGGGTGGCTATAATCAAAAGTGATTTAAGCAGCTAATAATTATAGGTAAAAATAATCTTAGGATACGCATGTCATAAAAACCATGGACATAAAAGCCCTCTACCCAATAAAGATTCTAGCATTTGTACAGGAGCTTGGGTTGATGGAGGATCTATAAGCCCAGACGGGGGCAAAATAGATCTAATAGGTCGCAGTGCACATAGCCATAACTTAAATAAAAAAAAACTTCATTACAATTTTAACAATTACTTTCAGAAGGATATCATCCCTGAACCAGATGATGTGTTAGATACCTTATAAGACTCATAGTTAGTGATTTTAACAGGCACATTTAGACGACAATTTGAATTAACTTATGCTTTTATGCAAAGCATATAGAAAGATAAGCCCACAATGATAATCAAAGTATATTTAAGCTTTAAGCCAGGCACAGATTAAGAACCATTTTAGAGTCCAGAACATAAAAAATTGGTAGTTCTATGAAGATATTTAACGATGAATTAGAGCCAGTCGAATAAGTGAATAAAAGTTAAACTAATATTTCACATTTTTCAAGTAAAATATCGAATTTTCCAAAATTCCGCCAGAAATCATAAAAGCAAGATGGATATATATATATATATATATATATATATATATATATATATATTTGTGAATTTATGAAGATCTCTAACGATGAGTTTGAACCAATCGAATGAGTGAATAAAAGTTAAACTAATATTTCACATTTTTCAAATTAAACGAACGAATTTTCCGAAAATCCGCCAGAAATTATATAAGCAAGATGTATATATTATATATACATATATATATATATAAATTTATATATTTATATATATTTGTATATACGGAGTTAAGCTAGATATATACGGGCACACACAAAAGCGTAGCATACTTTCGAAACGGGTGGTGAACGATGAAAATTATGAAGCAGCCTTTGCAGCTGCAAACAAAAGACTTAAGACACAAACTTGATAACTTGCAGCTGCAACAGCAGCAGCAGCAGCAGCAACTTGTCGGCTCGTTCACAAAGCCTGCTAAGCGCACTAAACACAAATGGCAACCGATGCTTTCAAGTTGTAAGTTGTGAAAACATTGAATTTGGCTAAGCAAATTTGCGCCTTTTGTGAATTAACGAACTAACGGGGTCACAACTGAAGCGATGGCCAACTGGCTGACTCATTGCAACAGTACCTGCCCCACGGCAAACCCAAGCGGAATTGGGTGCCGCTTCGCACAGAGGGCAACAAAACTCGAGCAAGAGTCGTAAACTTGACTCTTAACAAATTAATTGACTGCCGGAGTGTCGGAGTGTCGGACGGGGTCGCAGAGACGAATAAGTGGTCTCTCCACCTGTTTGTTGTCGTTGTCGTTGTCTGTCTGTCTTCCTGTCTGTGCCTCATTTAAACGAAGAAAGAAACTGAACTAATGCCACCAGACACTTTCTTTAAATTTATTGCGTCAACAATCTGGAATTAGTTTGTCGACACGAGGTGCTCATAGCAGGTGACAAACGAGGGCGGACAGACACACACACAGACACACACACACACACACACACACACAAACACACACACACACACACACACACACACACACACACACACACACACACAAACACAAAGCTAGTTGAGAATAAAATTTGGGCACTCGGAATGCGGGCCACTTGGCCAATCAAATGTACGAAAATGTGGAAATGTGGAAATGTGGAAAATGTGAAAAATGCACAAAAACCCAAATGACTAAGAAAGTTTTGTGCAAAACACAAAATTTATTTGAAGAGTGCACGACAAAGGCGATACCCTGTAACCAGATTTGAGGTGTGATAAATGCATATAAATCTTCAGAAAATAGGTCAAATTGGGAAATGATTTTAAATTAAATTTATTTATAATTGGACAACAAGAAGGGGTTATCCAAAATCAAGCGGGAAGAGAGGAAGAGGGTGAGAAGAGTAAACAAGAGACCTACAGTCCAAATTGGCTATAAACTATTTAAGCTGTAATTTAATCAACCAGTTATGAGAAATGGCTAATTGGCCAGATTCGGCCGTTGATCCCAGCCCACTTTTGGGTGTGGCGCCTGTTTTTCGCTTTTAGTTTGTTTTTAAAACTATTACAGGGTATTTGCCACGTTTGGCATCGCTTTTTTTAAGTCGGTTTTTAGTCCATCACTTCACAAACAATAATAATAAAAAAAAACAAGAAAAATGGATATTCACTTGACGTTTACCTCAGCTTGATGGCAATATCGCGACACTTGACACATGGCACTTCACCCCTCCCCGCAGCAACTGTCGCCTGCTCTTCTTCTTCTTCGTGTTGTTGTTGTCGCGTTTGCGCTGATGCCGCCGCTTGTGGCACCGCTGCTATCGTTGCGTATTGTGCCTCACCCTCGTCACCTTCCGTTTCGCTGGCAAAGTCGACAACCAGCTGATTGTCGTCCTGCAGATCGGTCTGGCGCCTGCTAAAGTAGCCGACGTGCTGCTCAACGCCAGCGTTGGCGTCCAGCAGGATGCGCTCGTAGGCGGCGCTCTCGTTCTCTGTGAGCGCAAAGCGCTGCTCGAAGACACGCATGGGTAGCGCACTCTGGCGCAGCAGCTCCATCCGCTTGTGCCGCAGCTCAATCGAGAAGATCAGGCGGACGCGCACCAGTCGACGCGCACCCTGTTGCGTGGAACGGGCACGTTGCAGGCGCCGCCGATTGTGGCGCAACTCGAGCTTCTCGAGTCCACGCAGTGATTTCTGTGCGATTTGTGTCGTTGTCGTCGTCTCGTTGTTGCTGCCACTCCGGCCACTGTAATCTGCCGCGGAGCTAAGATCCAAGGCACTGCGCGTACGCCGCCAGGGCACCAGATCGAAGTGCGAAAATTTGCGCTCACCCAGCTCCGTCCAGGGATGAAAGTTGATTTGGGCAACGCTGCTGTTGCCCTGCCGCAATATCCAGTCAGAGGATGCAGATGCAGTTGCGGATGCGGCTACGGCTGCGGATGCAGATGCGGATGCGGATGCGGATGTGACAGTTGGTGAGCGACGAACGTGTGCGTTTTTGGCGCTGGCCTGCGGCCTGTGGCGTTTGTAGCGCGGCACCAGCGTCGCCTCCAGCATACGCTCATCCAGCCCGTAATCGCGTCGCAGCAGCTCCAATTCCAGTTCCCTGCTGCTCGCCGTGTACTGTGCGCCGTTCCACACGATGACCGGTCGCGCCGACAGACCCGTGGACAGTGCCCCGACGCTGGGCATATTCGAGCTCGAGCTCAACTCAAATTCCAAATGGAATTTGAATTGGAATCGGAATCGGAATTGGAATTGGAGTTCGGGTTCTCTTTCTCTTTATGTTTCTGTTTCTGTTTCTGTTTTTTAATGTTCCCGTTCTCGTTCCTGTTCGCGTGTTTTCGTTTGTTCTCGTGCTGGTTGTTGTCGCAATTTCCTGATTACTTTTTAATAATCGCTGCCGTTTCTGTCGCCGTCACCGTCGACGTCGCCGTCGCTTTTCAGTTTCAGTTTCCGTTTTTTTTTTTTTTTTTTTTTTTTGCCCGTCCGACGTCCGTGCACCGCGACGTCGTCGTCGCAAATGCTGCTGGTCAAAATTCAAAACTAGCTGCGACTCCGGGCTGCGGCTGCCACTGCGACTCCCAAAGCCAAAGTCAAAGCTGGCAAAATGTTGGCAACGGGGCTGAAGGCGATTTTTTTCCTATGCGCGCCCTATGCAAAACTCCGATGCTGGCGTCAACGTCGACGTCGCCGTCGCTGTCGCTGTCGCTGTCAGTGTCGACGCTATTGCGATGATTAAGTGTATGTAAGCGTATTTTAAGCTAATACAACATTTTATTATTATTATTGTTGTTGTTGTTGTTGTTGTTGTTGTATCTTTGTTGATTTTGATGTTTGCTCAACATTGAGAGACAGCAGCGACAGCGCATTTTGTGCGCTTTTGTTGTTATTTACATACATACATATGTATACATATGTATTTATTTTTCACGCCACGCTGCCCTGTCACCAGTTCGACGCAACTGCGCTGCCGACTAAAACTACAGCTGCCAACTGACTGCGCAGCCCTCGCGGCACTCATTTCAAATGTTTCACTTCGCTGCGCACGCGTCAACAACAGCAACAACAGCAACAGCAACAACAACAACAACAACAACAACAGCAGCAGCAGTAGCAGCAGCAGCAGTTCAGCATTGGGGGCCGCCGCCGGGGCCGATTAACATTGTTGTTGCATGCCCCACTCAAAATTGCGAGTTCACAGTTCTATTCTCGGCTAATTGACATCGAGCGAACATCAACAAAAATGTTCATCATCTAATAATTAATGATTATAGCGAATACTCAATGCAACAACATGCGTCGGTTATTCACTTTTTGTGAACAATTTGCCACAAAATTATACAAAACAAAATTGGGTTACACAATTCAGTTGAGAACAAAGTCTTATGGGAAAATGCAGGAAAATCGAGGAGTTACTTCAATGCCTCATTTTGTACAACGACTTAATGCTACTAGTAATGGGTAAAAAATAGTGTTGCATATTGATAAATGTGATGTCGCTTAAGAAAATTGTGTTTTCATTTTGGTTCTTTCAATATGACAACGATCACTCCAGTTAGAGGCCAATTAGGGGTTTGAGAATCGTTCCCTTGTCGTGGCAATAAAAATGGATTGAAAAAAAACCCATCCGATATGTTAACTGATCAAAAATGTCTATATTTACCCATGTACAGTTTACATTTATTCATAGAAATCACATTTCAATGGCACTTTTCATTTTTAGAGGGGAATTTATTGGAGTTTAAAATCAAGATAGGGTTTTTTGCTTTTGCTATGTACATAAAGATATGTGTACAGAGATTGAATTGAGATGATATTGATCCATATTAGATTGATATATCTATCTGAATACCTATTGTGTGTCGTGTGTCACAAGACCAACCTTGGCTGGATTGGTGGCAATTTGAATATAGATAATGGAAATACATGAAATGCGGTAGAGTCGCTGCCAAAACAGATTTACTACAATAGATTTTGATATATGTATATTTGCATTATAAATGCATGGGGCAGATGTTGATGTTTATGGTTTGGCCGCCTTTCTAAGTCTCATTTTAGTTGTTGTTGTTGCTGCTGCCGTTTGTTAACCGAAACTTGTTTTTGGCCTTAATTGTAGGCAGAAAATGTCAACAGATTGCCCCCAAAGACAGGCCAACTGACTAATGAACGTCATCTTTGACATTTTCATTTTCAATTTCATTTTCATCTCAATTTGAACTTTGCAGGGTCGCCCTTACAAAGCTCGAGATGGGCAAACGATTATGCAATTAAAACCACTTAAAACGCAAACGACGAAAATGAAATGGTTTCCATTCAGCGAAGGTCGAGGACTGTCAAACACAGAGACACAGACCCAGATACAGATACAGATACAGACACAGATACAGATACATATACATATACAGATACATTTACAGATACAGATACAAAGCGCTTGTTTCATCGGTGACATTCACCAAGCGATGCGTTGGACTGCGCAACTGTGGAGCTGTGTGGAGTTGTGGAGAGCCATTGAACCAGAAATCATGAAAATTCTTTACGCTGCTTGAGCATGACTCACGCCCCGCTTCCGGACGGGATGAGGGGTGGTTTGGGTTGGTGGGCGCGGCCTATGGGCCTATGGCTTGACTTTGGCTCTGGCTCTGGCTCTGGCTCAAGACAACTCAGTTGCCCACTTGAGCACACCCTGTGCTCATTGAATTGACCAACTAACTAACTAACTGACTGACTATCTCGGCACTGAGTCTGTTCAAGAATCAGCGTCATGCCTGAGTTGAGCCACATGCTAAAGTTCTGCAATTTTTGCCGCTTGTTGATCACTGTCCAGAAAATATATGTACAATATGGACACACACACACACACAAACACACACACATACACATATATGTTGTCCAGACCGAACGTTGGCCAGGCTGTTACAAGGGTATTTTCGATTATGTATTTTACATTCATATTTGAATCTTTTCGTTTACAACGACTTAAACAGACTTTAAGTACGATTGCGGCGCCATCTACCGATTGCAGTCATTTCGTTTACAAAAACTAAAACCTACGTTGAGTTCTCATTGCAGTCGGCAGATGGCGCTTAATCGAATCCCTACAGGAATTCACACAATCAAGAATTATAAATAAGAATGCATATAGAAAATAAATCAAATGTGTATTTATATGTATGTAAATGAGTGCACGTATATGAGTGCACGAGTATATATTATGTAATTTTATGAATAATTCATGAATAGCAGCAACCATTCGATGTGGTAGATACAAACATGCACACTATCTATGTGCATGTTTAATGATTAAAGCAAACAAAAGGCAGAGGGTATCATGTTAACAGCCTGGTCAGGAATATACATGAAGATATAAATATATATATATATATATATATATATATATATATATATAATGCGTGCCAGATATGTGTGTAGACATTTGATCCTATACAATTCGTAGCGATGTTGAAAGTAGTGCAATTGATTCGATGACTATGACTAATATTAGTAACTTTACACGATTCGGATGGTCCTGATATATATAAGCCAATTATGCAGAGGGTTGATTTTAATTTGCGTATTTTAACTTGTGTAAATACCATCGAAACAAATTTCTTAAAAATAAAAGCATTAATTATTTATGACCTACTGAGTGGGCTATATAAAATCTATAAAACCTGTGAAGTCTTTGAAATCTCAATTTTATTTGCTTGCGATATATGCAAACCAACCGTCCACAAAATGTGCATACCTTATAAATTCATTAAATTATAGTTTTGATAAGTTGCAGCTAACGCTATTTAAGACAAAACATTACATATTTTGATGACTTTGGGTGCATCGTCCACTCCAGCAACAAAATATGTTTACAATTTCTTTTTTACCACTGCTAACGGCCAAAGATGATTGTTAAAACTGCGCCCTGAACTTTGACGGAAGCTTGATAAAGTTGTAAGCGGTAAGGCGATTAAAAATTAGAGGGAAATCAAGTATCTTATCCAATTTCAGTATATACATAAGTAAATGAATAAGTATATATATACAGTGTATTCCAGCCTATTTTGAACGGTGTCTAGCAACAAATTTAAAGTGCTATAAAGTTTAAACAAGGAAACAAATTAAAAATGCTTAAGTGCCAATTTGTTTAATATGTACACATATTTACATGTAAGTAAAAAATTCGATATACTAATGAATAAAAATTTGATATTGTAATTTTTGATTTTACAGATACGAAAAATGAGATATATCAATATGCATATATCCATATACATATGTCCATTCTCCCTCTTGGCAATGGAGCAAAAGTTTGTCAACTTGGCTGGGGTCTCGACACTTTTACTTTTGGGCTTTGTTATCAAAAGCAGAACACCGCTAGCATTGAGCGGTGCATAACGGTAACGCCAGCAATAGTTAACATCGTTTGCTGCGGCATCGTCCGCCAGTTGCTGCCACACATTCATTCAAATTCAAATTCAAATTCAAATGAGCTTTTAGAATCGATCAACGTTTTATTTTGGGCCTGAACATTTTCACTTTCCGCGCACGAAAACAGAAGAAATGAAAAGAAAAGAAAGCAAAAGTGAAAGAAATTGTTTGAGCTTTTAAACTCTGAACTGAACCACCAACCGAACGAACCGTTCGTTCAAGATGACCTCCCCCCCCCCCCCTCCGGAGACGGAGAGGAAGTTCAACGGTCAAGAAGCTTCCGCCTATGATATAAATATGAATGGAGTTGTTCCCACCAAAATTCCGTTAGATCTTGCGATGCTTCCGTTCATATAAAAGCTCTGCAAAAGCTCCGGCTAGTTGGCCAGCCAACCAACCAGCCAGTGACAATCACTTGGCAAATAGTGAGCCACTAAATATCATTCATATGCACATGCATTAGAGGCATTCATTCATTCATTCATTCATTCATTCATGTATTCAATCAAGCAGCTCAACAACTGCGGCCCCAAGCGAATGCCGTGAAAGTCCAAACCAAACAAAGTATTTGCCTGACAGCAGCAGCAGCAGCAGCAACAACAACAACAAGACAAACAAATGGGCAAAAACAAAGTGGCAACAAGACAAACAAGTTGCCACCGTTGGAGTCTCAGGCAGAAGTGCGCATAGATAAGAAGCCGCAAACAACAACAAACAACACTAACGTGCAACACATCCCTGCTGCTGAGCTGCAGCAACATTTGCAGACCCACAAACAAAGTAAACTTGGAGACGAACTCCAGATTAGATTGGACAAAGCTTCAGCTTGATCATCTCAAATTTGTTATCAGCGTTTCCAAATACCGAAACTTCAATTTAAGTTTCCAATCGATAAATAAAAAATAGTTAGTTCAAGAGACTAAAGAGACTATTTGACTTGTTAAATTTAGTGCCTGGGTTGGTGGATAGTGGGTTTGGATTATCAAGAGCTGGTGAACCAAATGGCCAATTATGACAGCAAACAGCAACTGCAACAAAAAAAAAAAAAAAAACATTGGAAAATATGTTGAGAGTTGCGTTTTAATATGGAAAATGAAAATGCGAGACGTTGCCACCGACAGCGGCGGTGATTTCTAGTCAGGTGGCAACTTAAACATGTCGTAAGTAAACGCTTTGCCTTAATACTTAATTGACATTGGTGGAAAGTTGCCGCGGCAACAACTGCAACACTGCAGCCACAAGCCACAAGCCACAAAACCTGAGCCGGTTGTTGACCGAGAGATTTGCTAACCACGATTAACGTAAATGGCCATCGCCAACTCGCCCGCGCCACTGCGTCTGGAACACTCCGAACGAAAGCAAAAGGATGCCGGCCAAGGCAAACAGTTATGTGGGGAGGGGAGTGGAGCTGGATGTACGGGGTACAGGGTGGGGACAGTCTGCGGCATGATTCGACTCAGTTTACATTAATTCGACTAAGATTCGATTCGGATCGGGCCAAAACAAGTTGCAGCTGCAATCTAAAGCTGGCCAAAAATTTCACTTTTTCTTTTGCTGCTTACGCAGGTTTTCGTATTTTCTTTATTTATATATAAATATATATATATTTATATATATATATATGTGTGAACCATTTTAGATGCATCCATTTCTAGAGTGCATTGCTGATTTCAGATTTGAAGCAGAAAGCGACGCCAATTAACGCAACGCGAGTAACAATAAAAAACGGCAATAACAATGGCTAAATACGATTGAGTGTTGGCCGGCAATCCCATTTGGCCAGTTAGCCATTTGGCCAGTTGGCCATTTAGCTGTTGTTTGTATTTTGCTGGGTTTACCTAATATTTCACTTCACTCACATTTCGTATTTATTTGTTGTTTTTTTTTTTTTTGTTTATCATATTCGCTTTTTAATCCGCCACACACGCGAGTTGAATGGACTGCAGTGCAATGTGCAACGTGAGGCACATTTCGACTTTCGATGCGTCGCAATTTTTTTGGGCACAGCATGTGAGGAATGTGAAAGGGCGATTGAGAGCCGAAGATTAGGCTTTGCTCGAGCGGATTAGCTCTCCACTTCTCTCCCCTATCTTTCCTACACCAGCCACCGAACATCTCTTCATCTCTATCAATCGATATACATATTTATTATTATATATAATTGAGATTTTTCTCTCTCTTCCTCAACTGTTGGCTATTCTAGATACGCTTCAAGCCACGTTTAATTGTTAATATAATTTTTCTTTATATATCAAATATTAAAGTCGTTAGATATGATTTCAAAAGCTTCTTAATTCAATTTGTCTTAAACAACTGAAAAGAATAATTTTCAATGAATTCTTCATTCGATTCTAGACAAGTTTTTAATTTTTATTTAATCAAAATTCCAGCTTCTGCATAAAAATAGATTTTCCCAAAGATCTGTTGAATATGTTTAATAGGTGCTTTGATTTCGTTTCGATGGCAGTTCCGCTATTCCCAGGTATTTGGGTAGTTATTACAATTAAGATATAATCATTAGTCTCAATGTGCCGCATCCATGAAATGGATTTTCCAGCAACACTCCACAGTATCTTAATTAATTCAAAAGACTTGTTTAAATTGGTTTTAAACACTTTTCCCCATTATCTATGAGTTGTGTTACCGTTTTTTTTTATCTTTAAATTTAGTTTGAAAGTCTGCCATACAATTTATAAGAGAAACTTTATTCGAAACCTAACTGAAAAAATTCTTCGAATTGCCAAAAAATAAAACATAAAAATAATTCTCAATGCTCGATGTTTGCTTCTCTGCCGTTTCCTTAACTTGTTTGTTTGTGGAGCAACAGCAACAACGCCAAACGAATTGTGGGCAACTTAAAATGTGGCAATAGCTGCAACATAAACAAAAAGAAAAACAAAAACAAAAACAACAACAGCAACAGCAACAAGACAATGAAACAGAAATGCAAAGAAAAATAATTAAAGTAACGTCTAAGTCTAAGGCAATAATCGCCAGCCCACTCTTAAGATTAGACAGCGTGGCAAGTGACTTGTGGCAGGTGGCAGCTGGCAGATAGTGGATGGTCGATGGTGGATGGTGCTGCGTGGTAAGTGGTGTGCGGAGCTGTGCACTGCTGGCGTGTGAGGTGTGGGGCAACAGGCGTGTGCAACACCGAAACAAAACACAATTTAATGCGCCTCTCGGGGCATGGTTATGGATATAGATATAGATGTATATGTATACGCTGATATACATAGATATAGATCGATCCCCTTATATCCAAAACATGCATCTAAGCTTGTGAGGGAATAGTTTTAAGACAATAATGTCTAAAAAATAACTCATTGGCCAAGTCACTCTCCAGATTTGAGTCCCTTTGAAAATCTATTTAGTCTGAACCCAATCGGGAAACACAATTCTGGGAAACGATGCAGAAGGCTTGCAACAATAGCAACGACATCGTCCAGGCTAGAATATAAACCGTCCTTCCGAATAAGGGTGATAAGTTAAAAAAAGTTGACATTTTAATGATTTTTTTATTTTTAAGTGTTTCGTTAAAACATTTTCTATTTTAATGATTTCAATGAAAATTATATGAAAACTATGAAGATTAGAAAAGAAAAAAAGGTTTTACTGCTCAGATGTGTAGTACTATATATGTATATATGTATGTATATATAGTATATCAAAATATGGCACTAAATATTAACTCTAAATTGTAGAGTTAAATATATTATGTAATATGGTATAAATAATAATATATAATATGATAAATAATATGGTATATAGTATATATATAAGGTAGAGTTTAGAGAGCTGATGAAATCCTTTATTATGGCTATGATATATATATGTATATATTGTTAATTATAATCCGCATCTCTCGTGTACAGTGTGTGCAATTATCGCAGTCAGTGGCCCAGTCAACTTCTGTGAAGAGTTGTATAACTTGATATGGCTTAAATATGGTCTAATTGTGTTTAGAAATCGGTGCCTTCCCAAAGACGTGGAAAATTAAAAGAGAATAAAAACAAAAAGAATTCGAAGCACAACATAGCAATTGGAAAACCAACAACTGAATCAGAAATGATCTGAGAATAGATCATGTGAGGCACACGTAAATAATAATTTTAGTTTTATTTCACTTTCATTTACAAAATATAAAATTGATTGATTTGTATTATTACGTTAAAACTTACTCAATATTTCATATATTTTATCTTTGCAGACGCACAGTTGCAATACACACTCGCACATGCAACGCACACATGCACACGCACTTATGTATATTTTTGTATGTACATTATGTGTGTCTGCTTACAGCACATATATACATACATATGTATGTTTGTATGTATGTATGTACAATCGAATCGATATCGATATCGATGGCGATCCGCAAATTTCGCAAAAAAAAAGAAATAAACAAATAATAAATAATAACAATAACAAATTGTATACGGAGATATGTATTTGTATGTATGCACGTCTAACACAACAATTGATGCAACATTTTGAAGCAACGGTTAATTCACGTTAGTTATTGTTGTTGCTTTTGCTGCTTCTGTCGAGAATCGCAGATGAAAGAGGAGCGCGCGCGGCACGTGCTATGCGAACAATGGTCGACGCTTGTATGATTCGCGGCTCTTTCAGTCTGCGGTCTGCGAGTCTACAACTCCGACTTTGGCCACCGGTCGCCAAAGAAATGTAAAAGCCGCAGTCGCCGCCGCAGTCGCCGCCGCTGTCGGAGTCGTAGTCGTAGTTATCGCTGGCTGCGCTTGAAACGCATACGCAGAAGCGGCTAGCGAGAAAGCTCAAAAGCTTTTGCTTGTTTGTTTACTTCGGAGTTATTTGTTGTGGCTATTTTGTGGTTGTGTGTGTGTGTGTGTGTGTGAGAGAGAAGCGCTTACTCGATTTTCGCACACACTGCCGGACGGACTCTCTCTTGCTCGCTTGCACCTGCTTGCTCTTGTTTTTTTTTTTTTTGGGGTTCTTATCTTGACTTGGTATACCCTGTAGTCCATTTAGTTGTGCGGGTATTTCAAGTAAAACATATGCAGTGGTAAGATATTCAATTGATGATCTCTAGTAAAATTCCTAAATTAGATTGATTAAATCTGATTATTTTTGGATGCAAATCGTTTCCTATTGGCTAATTATATTATACACAAACCAGGTATAAATGTATGAGGGATTGCAGGGTATGTGCTTGTGTCCCCTCTCAGCTCCAGCACTTTTATTTGTTAACTTAATTTTATTCAATCGAGCTTACGTTTTATAAGTTATTTTTTATATATGGCCGCTGCCGCGTCATGGGCTTCTAACTAGCTGCTTTTGTTAAGCTCTCTGCCTAACGGTATTTACGTTTCTTCGACTACACATGCATGCACGCACACACACACACATGCATAAACAGGTGTATTTACATGTAAATATGAAACTGGCATACACACACAAATATGTATATATCTATATACATACACGCATTTACATACATATGCATACGTGTACGATAAATAAATGTCTGATAGATTAAAATCACTTCAGTTTATAAAGCATTATGTTGAGATTGTTTTCATTTGAATTTGAATTGATTCGTAATATGAAAACACATTAACAGCCACATTATCGATAATAACAATAATTATAATGATTATTATAAAAAAAAATATATATATATATGTACATACATATGTATGCATGTACACATTTACATAGAAGTAAATTGAATAATTGTCAACAGATGTAGTAACAATTCACATACAACGGGTAGAAACATTCTAATTCTGATTGTAGAAAGTTTTCCTTAGTTCAGCGACCGTAACACAAATTGAAGACAATCCCTTGTAAATTAAAAAAAAAAATAATCCGATAATTGTATGGAATTATTGACTAAAAGTGAGCATTTTAAGTCAACAAGAGTGAAGTTAGCAAAGTTAGTAGAATATCCAGTAAAGTTCCTTCGATTAGAACAACAAGTTTAAAGATGCGATCAAAAAAAACAAGCACCTTCACACTTGGACCACAATCCACCTGGTGAGTGTAAAATTTTTAATTTAGTTTAATTAACGCTAAACTGTATATATAAATTAGTTGTCTGACCCTGAAAGGTCATCGTAAATATAATAATTTAGTCGTGAATATTTCTTATTTATTTATCCATACCTGATGGCAGCTGCTGTTGCAGCAATTGGCTGCTGTGGGAAAGACTGCGCAAAGAGTTTCATGTTGCCCCCAAAACGCTGCTGCTGATTATGGTGGTGGTTGTGGGGCAGCTGGTGCATTAGCTGGGCGCCAAAGTCTAGCTCCGCATCGAGAGTGCGATTGTTGCAGCTGATGCGACTGGCGTGCGAGCCGCGCTCCGAGTTGCACTTGGAGCCGCACATTGAGTTGTCGCAGAAGCGGCAACATTTGTTGTAGCTAAACGTCGAAGTGCACAGCGTGCAGAATGAGTCCAACTGCGATTCGGCCTGATCATCATCATCATCATCATCATCCAGTTCAGCATCCATATCTGCATCCGCTTCGACATCAACATCCGCATCGGTATCCATGTGCAGCTGGTGGCAGCGCAACTTGAGCGTATGCGCATTGCTACTCCGATCCTCATCCGAGCCAAAATTATACGGATCACTCTCTGTATCCTCGGCAAGGCTGCTACCCGCGCTACCCTCCTCTGTCCGCTGCGGCGCCATGCCGAATCCGCTCAGCGGACAGGATGGATAGCGGCTGAGGGGGAGGGGCAGTTGGCGCACATTGTACTTGCTGGTCATCGATAGATTCTCATTGAAATATATCACATTAGCGGCTCCATTCGGTTCCAGCTCCAGTTCGTGCTCCTCAAGCCCAAGCCCATCCCTATCCCTTTCTCTATCCAGCTCCCGGCTAATGCTCAAATCGTGGTACTTGCGCAAAAATGCCGCATTGCAATCGGCTGCAGTATATTCGTGGAGTTTCTTCGGTTTTGGCTTGGGATGAAGGGGCGAGTACATCAGCTGATGCTGCTGTTGTTGCTGCTGTTGCAGTATTTGCGATTGTGACACACCATTGTTATTATTATTGTTATTGTTGTTGTTGTCGCCTACGGATATGCCGCCAGAGCGCAAAAGATCAAAGAGGCGCTGCTTGAGATCGCGCATTGCGACTGCATGAGCGCGTTACCCAGCTTCCAAGCGTCTGCAATAATAAAAACAAAATAATTAATAATAGTATACGAATCAAAAATTATATACCAAATTTTCATTTTAAATTTACATCGCCCATGGCACCAAACGCTAGTCAATAAAAGCTGATGCCAGGCAGCTTTTTGTCATGCATATTGAGGCAATTACCAATCATTCGGTGTGACCAGGTAGCCGCAATTGCAATTTCCACAAAAATCGGAATAAATTCAGAACAAACAGTGTAAAATGTACTTTTAATATTCAATGCAGCAGTTTTGAAAGCATAGACTTTTTTTTTATAGATGACAATGTTCTCATAGCAGACAGCCTGAACGAATAATCGCGCACATGTTTTTATTTATCGATAAATCGACGCAACAGCAATAAACATTGTTCATAATTGTTTATAAGAAATACAATTTAGGTAAGAAATGAGATTTTTCTCTATTTTGTATAATGTTTATCCATTCGTCTTGATTATAACAGAAAGATGAGTTCACAGCGGGGAAACGCGACTCGCACCCGAGCCCAAAAGCACAAAAATCGCCATGTGTTCAAGAACGATTTGCACGACAAGACGCCGCAGCAAATACGACTCAATAAGATGCACGTGTCGACTGTGTGCCAGCGGTGCAAGGAGGTCATCGAGTGGAAGATCAAGTACAAGAAATACAAGCCCCTCACGCAGGCCAAAACGTGCGCCCGCTGCCAGCAGCGCACCGTGCGCAAAGCCTACCATGTCATCTGTCGCGACTGCGCTATCAAGGATCACGTATGCGCCAAGTGCCTGCGGAGCGCCGACCAAGTGGACATTGAAGCAGCGGAGCCAACGCCGCAGGAGGAGCAACAGCTGCAAGTCGAAATGGATCGTCTGATCAAATCCTTCTCGGAGCGCAAACGACGCGCTTTCCTCAGATTCATGGCGAAGGGGCGCAAACAGGAGACAGAAGAGCCTCACGAGCTGCGTGAGGAGGAGGAGGAGGAGGAACGCGAGGCGCGCGAAAAGGCGACGCGTGTCAGATACACGCGGGAACAGCTGCTGGAGAAGATCAAGCAGCTGAATCTCGCTGAGGAGGACGATAATTATGAAGACGATGATGAAGATGACGATGATGAAGATGACGATGATTCAGAGGCCGATGACAATGAGAAAAGCAGCGATGACGATAAGGAAAGCATCGATGAGGACCAGCAAAATCTTAAAACAAAAGATGAAATTAATCACAAATGCAATTATACAAACTAGACCAAAAATCAAATACATTTTTTTTCCTATAAAAATATACACATACATGTGTACATATGGAAAAGTGCGAATTTGAATGGTAAGAATGGATGGATGGATTACTGAGAGAAATAATTCCACATTTTTTTTTTTCGTTTACCTAAATATTATTTAAATGGTTATTGAATTATACATAAATTTCATAATTAATTATAAATAGCCCATGGCGTTATCATTAATCGATATTACATTTTGTTAATTACACAATTTGATGTTAAGCTTTCAGAAAAGACCTGGCTCATAGAAGCACTCTGTCCTTCATGTATGTTTCCATTGCTTTTTGAATTGAGCGGTGGGTGTGGATAGATGATATCACCCTGTTTGTCATGTCCTGTATTTTTGAAGCGAAGGATGGTACAAGCTTCACTTCTGCTTTCGTCAAATTTAGATCCCCATATTTTCGGCTTAGCCGCATCCTCCTCTTTGAATATGTCTGGAGACATGACAGAAAAAGAGAGCGAACAACATATCTGTTAATGTTACTTTGAATCACCAAATTTACCAGACCCGTATTCCATGTCTACATTCCACGAGTTCAAAGCAGCAATAACAACGGCAAGCTTTCCTGTGACCGTACCCCGCCCGTTACTAGCCAGTAAGGGAGGGATGATAGCCATGCCCCCCTTCAACAAACAGTCTATAGATGGGTCAGGATATCTCAAGCCGCCATATATGTTAGGGAACGTTGATTCATCACGTGGGTCAACGCGGTTGGCCTCTGATACAAAGGCGCGAGGCCATGTCTTCATGGTGATTGAACGCTGGCTAGGGAACACTGCGACGTTTAGCTCGCATATGCCGTCCAGGTTTCCGACATTTGTTAGCGTCCCTGTTCTCTGTTCGTGTTTGTATGCGTCTATCAGCGCGTTGGTGTTATAGCTGATGTTGTTATATCCCTCGAGCTTGCCCGATGAGGTTGGCGTTAGTATGTCAAAGAAGGCCGGCTTGTTGTACCTAACTTTTCGCTCGTATTGGCAGCAGCTCGACAGCACTGACAAGTCAGTTTGTCTGAATGATGAGTACCCAACAAGAAAACCCATCAATTTTTCCGGGTCAGCGGCATCCATATCGCGGGTGTACTCGCAGTTGGGGCTGGTTTTGACAGTGAACGTGTGCCCGAATTTTTTAGCGATGGCACTAACATACCACCATGGCACGTTCCAACTATAATGTGTGTCATACCACTTAGGGGTTATGTTTTTCGTCATGACAGCCAGGTTCATCGACATCCCCATGATTTGGCAGTTTTCAGCCACGTCAACGGCTCTTCTTTTGTTGATGGATGATCGAACCACAAAGTTCTGCGTCAGTGATGGCCATAACATTGGATAGTCTGGGTCTATGCACTCTTGTCTTCTGCCCATCCTGTTGTGTTCGAAGATTGTCAGACCCATTTCTGTTGCCGCCCAATTGGTTAGTCCCAGAAGAAGTGA
Source organism: Drosophila mimica (assembly GCA_037043585.1). Taxonomy (NCBI): domain Eukaryota; kingdom Metazoa; phylum Arthropoda; class Insecta; order Diptera; family Drosophilidae; genus Drosophila; species Drosophila mimica. Next base: position 576,484 of record JBAMBE010000918.1, on the reverse strand, counting down.
TCCGTATGCCAGGGTTGTATAGAAAACGTCTGCCTCACTCTTAAATGTGTGTTTATCACGGACATATACGCCGCAGGCTCTAAGTATGCGTAGGTTAGGGTCCGCCTCAGTTAGGTTGTACTGATCGCATTCTGACACGTATTTGTACATTGCCGGTGCATGGGCTGCGTCCTTTGCGACGTCCACAGCCCCATAGGCAAAAAAGCCCAATGGGTCAGTGCGCCATGTCATTCTGTTCTTTATTATGTCCCTCTGGGTGTTCTCGTTTTGGGCATTCAGGTCAGGAAGCACAAGGTCTCCAACTGAGGCAGGAGTAGCATCGTTGAATTGGTACAATCCCTGCAGGTGTTTTCGCTGCGTTTCCCCGTCACCTTTGGTCATTGGGGGAAGGTCCGGACTGGGGTAAGCTCCAAAGCCATTGAAGCGGGATGTGGCTAGTACGGCGGATCTCAGGTGTAGGCGCCTCAACTCTTGGCGAGTTGTCATTAGATCACACATTTGGTACAGCGCATTGGCAACATCCGACGCTGTGTATTGGGCAACGCCCGGTAATGAGGCGCGCTTAAGGTAGACGTGTACCAGTTTTGCGAAGTTAGTATTTCCAGCATGTGTAGCGTCTATCCCACTGCAGACATTGTATGGTTGAGTAGATGGAAAAGTACTAGACGACAAGTCAACCACAACAAGGCATATGTATCTATAAGAGCCAGGTATGTGCACTGTGGCTGATTTTGGGATATATGAAGATTTCAGGACACTGCCATCCTTCTTTGCCGTCCCAACTATCACATTGTGTGATGTGGATATCTTGATCGCGTGGTTCCACCAGGCGGTGGTTGTGAATGACAATATATAGGGCATAAGCCAGGAGTTTTCTCTCCAGCATGACTTCACTGGTATGTACACCATATCTGGGCAGTCGATAAATTTATCATTAGACTTAAACCTTATTGAGTCCGGACTGGTGCCAGATATTATAGCAACGTACTCATCCAGCGTTCGGTAGAACAGGGTCGAGGTGGACGCCGCAGTCCCGATTTGGAGATGGTCTGATGTGTCAAGTGCCGGTGTCCACTCTGCCTTGCATTCCTCACGGTCCGGCACTCCGTTGACTGCATACAGATACGGGGCTGATGATGAAAATACTTGGGTCCAGGGGTCTGTAGTCATACACTGCAACATGTATAGTCTAACGATGGCGGCCTCATCCAGTAATCCACTTGTTGCACAGGCAGTCAAATGCATTATTATCGCGATCGGTTGTAGGTCGATTAATCTGTGGACTGGCATTAAGCTATAAGTTTCTACAGTTTGTGATATGTCTGCGTCTTCCAGTGCTTTTATCTGCAAGCCGAATCCAGATAGTTCCAACGCAGCACCTATCCCCACTCCACCCACACACACTCTTATGGCGGGCATGGTGTTGATTGTGTACTCATTTGTGCCTGCAGTTAAGCCGTATGGAGTTAGGGGATCGGCCCATAGCGCGGGAGAGTACTGCACATAATGATTTTTGGGCATCATATTACCCACCACTTGGCATGGCGTCGTAATTGGGTCAAAGAACATCTTCGATATCACAGTGAGCACCTCCGAAGGGGCAACGATCGTTGATGTGATGTTTGGTTGTGCCGGGCCTCCGAAGCCAGCACCGCTTCCACCGCCAAGGCCACTCTGATTGCCAGATGACGTCGGGCCGCTGGCATCGTATGGATTGCTTGAAGCGTTCGCTGCTGGGTGCACTTGAGCACAACCAGATGCATTTGAAGACATCTGATAGCTTCCTAAATTCGATAATTCTCAGCTAACAATAGAAAGAAACTTTTATAAAGTTTTTTGAATACTTTTTGATATACGATTTGGTTCTTCACGATAGATCTTTTGGTAAGCGCATAAAAATTTTCTTTCTGTCGTTTTGGTACGTTTCACTCACAGCTGTGAATTGAATGTGTTTACGATATTTGCAGGCAATGAGACGAATAATCGACACGAATTAATCGAATGCAGTCATCCACAAGCTTACTGCTATAGTATTCAGGCTTCAGTAGCAAAAACACAATGTGTCTGTCTCGTGTTTTGAGAAAAGGATAAGAAAGTCAATTCTGTCGATAATTATCAAACGAAAATAATCCTATCGAAATGAAAACCGCCATGCAAAAACCCGAAGCGTCGAAGTCGGAGGCAAAGAAAAAGTCCAAGTCCGAGATTAATAAAATTTCCAGAGAAGAGATTCAACAACTTCATCAAATTGCGCTTGATTTTCTGAAGAGTGGCGAGGACTCAAGGGTACTCGATGGTTTAAATAGTTTGCAGCGCAAAGAGATTCATCTGTTTTCCCGCCAAAACGGATTAAAGACGCGCAGTCGAAACAGCAATGGCAACAGAATTTTAACTCTCACTCGCGGCGAAAACCAACCGAGCATAATGTGTGCTTTCGACGCAATCAAGCTGCTCTTCTCCAAGGAGTCCTACTCGATCCTAAACCACGCTGTCACAAATCTGGGGTGCGGCCGCCAGCTGGAGATGCAGCAGCGTTATGGCCCAGTGCTCCAAAGGGGCGGTCTGCTGAGCGCGCCCCGCATACCACCACGTGCCACAAATCACAAGATGGACGCCGAGCGACGCGACTTGCCCATATTTATGCAGCGTAATAAATTCTTCGAACAGCTCGAACTATTCCAGGTAAATGCAGTGCGATGAAACTGAAGCCCAATTATGACGTTTTAAGCTAAAGCAAGTTCTTTTCGCCCCGCAGGTGGTAATCGTGAATGGGGCGACGGGCTCCGGCAAGTCCACCCAGTTGCCGCAATATCTACTGGAGAATGCCACCGAAAAGAATCAGGTGGTTCGCATTGTGGTTACCCAACCACGTCGCATTGCAGCAATCAGCGTGGCCGGGCGCATTGCCGAGGAGCGCAATGAGTTCCTCGGCGACACTGTCGGCTACATCATACGCATGGACAGTGAGTATTAATTCAGCACAATCGCAAGTGCAATAATTTATCTCGCTCAACTCAATTTCATCACAGGCAATGTCAGCCATAACACGGTGCTATCATTTACCACCAGTGGCTGCCTGTTGCGCATACTGGCCATGAATGGGCCAGAGTTCTTTCGCAACACAACACATTTGATCATCGATGAGGTGCACGATCGCGACCTCGATACAGATTTTCTATTGCTGAGCTGCAAACTGGAGCTGCTGCGCAACAAGTCACTCAAAGTGATACTGATGTCGGCCACCATGGATGTGGAAGCGCTCTCTGAATACTTTTTTAATGCTCCCATTATTAATGTGGAGGGACGCAGCTTCCATGTGCGCACCTTCCCCCTGGATGATGTGCTGAAAATGTCCGGTTACTTGACGCAAGGGATGCACTGCCGACTGGGTTCCAAAGCGGATAATGCATCGACAACAGATTTATTGAATGCCTATGAAATTGAGCAATTCCGGAGCAGGGATACCATTGATAACGCACTGATCGTCTCGCTGGTGCAGAAGCTGCTGATGTGCGGATTGAAGGGTGCGGTGATTATCTATCTCCCTGGCATTCAGGACATGATCAAGCTAATGGACAATATGACCGAGTCTCTGCCCGGTAATATGATCAAAATTCTGCTGTTACACAGCCAACTCGACATCCTTAGCCACAAAGATGTCTTCGTTGAGTATCCGAATGTGCAGCTCAAGGTTGTGCTGAGCACAAACATTGGCCAAACATCGATAACCATTCCCGATCTGATCTATGTTATCGATACGGGACGTGCCAAAATGAAGACATACGATGCGACAACGGGCGCCTCGCATCTGTCCTGCGTCTGGATATCACAGGCGGATGCACAACAGCGCAGTGGACGCGCCGGCCGACGTTCTGATGGTATCTGCTATCAGTTGTTTAGCAAAAGTAAATATGAAGCATTCAGTCGCTTCACCATTCCGGAAATAATGCGGCAACCCCTTGACGAGGTCTGTCTGCTGGCCAAAATTGCGTCGCCCAGCCAGGACATCGAACAGTTTCTGGCACTGGCACTCGATCCACCAAAGTCGCAGGCCGTTGCCCAGTCGTGTGCCAAGCTAAAGTTGCTCAGCGTGCTCCGCGACGCGGATGAGAGTGTCACCGAGCTGGGTTACATTCTATCCGAATTGCCGCTGAATGTGCAGCTGGGCAAATGTCTTGTCTACGGTGTCTATTACCGATGCGCCGGCAGCTTGGTTATCATAACTGCCTATTATTCGGTTCGTAGCCCATTCACGTTGAACAGCAATCGATCGTCGCGCAATCCCCAGCCAACATCGCGAAACTTCTTCAGCGCTAATGGCCGCAGTGACTGCATTGGCATATTGGAGCTATATAACAAATATAAGGCCACCTTGAATAAACAGTATGGCGACACCAAACGATTCTGCGAGATGCACGGCCTGTGCGCCAGATCGATGGAGCTCTTCTATTCGGCGGTGCGCGCACTGCGTTCAAAACTGTCGCGCATCTTTAACATCAAGGACCTGAAGGCAACCAATAAATTCAATAAAAATTTGAATATGGTGCGTCTGGCCCTTGCCGCTGGTCTTTATCCGAATATGGTCTATATCGATAAGTCGAGAAGAGTGCTGCTCATCGAAAAGGACGATCCACGCGTTCAGCTGTCTTGGCACTCCTGTCTGAGCAACAGGTTGTCCGTGAAGACCCTGTCCGAATGGATCATCTACGTTGAGAAGTCGGGCACCGGCCGCGGCTCATCAATCATTGAACACGCGACTCTGGTGAGCACAATGATGGTCGCTCTGCAGTGCGGCAAGGTAATCACAATGGAGAGCATCGAGCCCCCACTTGGGGAGGAAGTGGAGAAATCGCTGGAAGATAACAACTATGTCGAGCAGTCGCATATCATTCTCGACTCGTGGTGTCGCATCCAAGTGGACACCGAATCGGGCAAAAAACTGCTTACCCTACGCAGACACATTGACATGGAGTTCGCCAATTTGATTGACAGCCGCATTGCGGACACAGCGTTGTGTCCATCGGTTAGCTTTGTGCAGAAGCTATTGGAATTCGATTCTGAATTCTCTGGCCTGGCGGACAACGATCTAGTCGTTAATTAAGTATCGCATGAACTCATCAATTCTTTTTATTTTCATATGATCTGTGCCTGCGCTCGGTCTATCCATTATAAATGGGTATACGGGTCTGTACGAATACGCCGATCTCAACAAACACAACACACACACACACACACTCACACACATTATATATATATAATTATATAGATATGTATATAATGCGTGGCATAGGTTAATATTGTGTACAGGGTCTGCTAATCGCTTCCTCTTTACTTGGTAAATATTCATATATGATGTACAAACAAATATATATATATATATATATATATATATATATATATATATGTATATAATATGTATAAATGTATTTGCGGAACTGCTTTTTTTCACGTTATACGTATTTGAATAATGCCTGTAAAATAGGGATATGTAACTACTTCAAACGGAGTCTTATGAAGTCTGAAAACAATTAAAATTTAAACGATTTGTAGCACCCTAGTTCTAATACTCTTTTTTTATAATAATTTTATTTATTTTTTTTTTTTCTTTTTGTATTTTTATTTTATTTTATTATTAAACTATAAATGAACTTTCTGTGGAGCTATATACACTATGGGACAATTTTGTATTCTATATATGTGAAATTGTTATACAACTCCGATACGGACCTTGGTAGCCAAATACTGTTGTAAAAAAAAACAAAGACACCAACAACAAGAGAAATTATTAAGTATTAATTATTAAAACAAAAATACTTATTAAATGTAACATTCCATTTAGAAAATAATAACAATTTTTACGATGTGTGCAAGGAATTTAAGAGCACATTTTGAGTTTACCAAAAAAAAATTTTAATGCTCTTAAAAAGGGTATAAAAAAAAACAACTTTTGTCGAAGTCTTGACTAATATTCAAGTCTCTAGTCTTATATATAAGCCAGTAAGTCAAATTTTGACTGGTTCGAAACTAAAAAACAATATATGAAAAATGTTATTTTCTTTTTTTTGCGTATTTTGCTGAATGTATTAAAACAACAACTCGTTGAATTAAGAAATAATTAATAAAACAATAAGGAAGCAACAAAAAGAGTCATGAAAATCACCAAAAAAAATTGGACCTGAAAATCCTTACAAATAACTATTTTAATTGCATCGCATATATTTTATTTTATATTTTATATACTTAATAAATGTTGGCTGTCTATTGGTTAAAGAGCAACAATTTCTTTTATTATACCCTGAACCCATTAAAAATGGGTAACAAGGGTATAATGGTTTTGTGCAAATGTATGTAACAGGCAGAAGGAAGCATCTCCGACCCTATAAAGTATATATATTCTTGATCAGGATCAACAGCCGAGTCGATATAGCCCTGTCCGTCTGTCTGTCCGTCTGTATGAACGCGCAGATCTCAGAGAATATAAGAGCTAGAGACTTCAAATTTGGAATACAAGTTTTCGTGTACCAGGCGCAGATCAAGTTTGCTTTGTTTTATCGATAACTGCCTCAGTTTCGGAATTATCGATACATTTCGATTTCCGATTGCAATAAATTCCACATATCTCTCACAATTTAATGGATACAGTCACCAATTTTTGTTGGTAGGTTGTTGGCGAGGTCCTTAAAAGATCGCGAAATTTTGCAGGTATGTTACTGGTAACTCCCCCAAAGATCGATAAAAAAATTGGATGGCCACGCCCACTCCAGCTACCTAAACCGATACACCTGTTGGTGTAAGTCGATAAGCCCATATATCTCACGCAATTTGACAACTTAAGTCCCCAAATTTTAAATGTATATTGCTAGCAACACCCTTCATAAATGTGGGAAACAAAATTTTGACCACGCCCACTCCCGCCCACAAAAAACGAAAAATGCCTGTATCTCCCGCAATTTAAGAGCTACAGTTACCAAACTTAGAAGGTATATTACTAAGGTCGAACTCCAAAATTTTTTGGGCCACGCCCACTCCAGCCCCCAAAAACCGATAAACGTCCATATCCCTCGCAAGTTAGTTAGTTACCAAACTGGGTGGGTAGATTATTAGGAAACTTCTCTATAATTTGTTTGGTGCGAAACTATTAAAGGGGACATTTGGAAATATACCTATAATGTATTCAAAGCTTGGTTCGGGGTATATGGTAGTCGAGCTCTCTCGACTACAGCGTTCTTACTTGTTTTTTTTTTGTTTTTGTTTTTGTTTTTGTTTCTTGTTTTTTCTTACGGCTACTGGGTGTTTGCCTTTAATTGTGGCAGCACTTTAATGGCTGGGTAAAAAAATGTGTGCCACAAGTGGAATGTTGTTGCTGCAACCTTTACAGTGTCAGTGGCAGTGTTGCTGTCGCTGTTGGTGTCGGTGTCGGTGTCAGTGTCAGTGTCGCCCCGCGGCGCAGCGAGGCATGCAGCTTTGCCTGCCATTGTGGCAATTTGCTCGCTGCGTTGCAGTTGCTGTTGCAGTTCAGTTGCAGTTGCAGTTACAGTTGCTGTTGTTCGTTCCCCAAAGCCAAGTGTGGCCTGGCCCATTGAGGCGCAACAACAACAATAGTTCGTAATTGCATAGGCAATCTTGTTGCATACATTGTTGCCGCATGGGCACAGTCAATAAACCTGTGCTCTATCTCTCTTTCTCTCTCTCTCTCTCGTTATCTATCTCGCTCTATCTCATGCATTTGCAAGACATCCAATTTGCAGCAAACAACAAATGCATCAAAGAAAGTGAAATTAATTTGTTGTTTGTCTCAGCAGTCTGTATTTCTTTGTTTCTTGTTATTGTTATTGTTATTGTTATTGTTCTTGTTGGTATTGTTGTTGTTGTTGTTGTAATTGTTGGATTTGAAGCCACCTTCGAAGTACGGGCGAGCAGCAGACAAGTTTCCACAAGTATTGCTCTACATATGATATGGCTTTGAGCTTTGGCCATTATTCATCATTGGTTCATCAACTGCAGGCTGCTCGTCATCACTTGTGAGATGTTCTGCAAGGAACCAAATTTGGGTCATGTACATACATATATACGTATATACATATGATATACATATACATATATACATATGACTTGGCCGAATCGGATTACCATATAATATAGCTGCCATTGGAACAATCGCCACAAAGATGGATTCGAGCAGAAACATCTTGCCTTGCTATCCAAGATATCCAAACCAAAATCAGAAATTATGGATCGATTGGATTATTAAATCGGATGAATATGATTCGAGTATTCGTATTTATTGGTCGAAGGATAACTGAATCTGTCAAAGGCACGCTGGAACAGCTTCTGTCACCGTGGCTGGAACCGTTGATGACCCAAAACTGCAAGTGGCAAGTGGCAAGTGGTAAGTGGTAAGTGGCATAAACTGCCTAGCAACTATCCAGCTATTCAGCCACCCGCCGAACCGGTGCATGGCGGCCTGGACTGAAGTGCATTCAACCTGTTGTCAACGACTGCCGCTTGCCACTTCCACTTGTTAGCCAAGTTTATTGTGCAGCAATTAGCGCACGACTGCATTAACTGCTGTTGCACTTGATTCGAATGTTTGAGTGCATTCGAATGTTGGATGTAAGTGAGTGAGTGCATTTGTGCGATTACCAATTGGCTTTGATTTTGAACTCTCGCGGCGGTTCAACTGCCTGCAATTGATAATAGGCCACTCATCGGAGCCAATTGATGTTCAGCCTCCAGATTTGCAGGTCAGCCTCCGGGCCGAACCAGCCAGTCGTCAGTAAGTCATTGTTTGCATTTTCCCCAAGAGCTCATTGCTTATTGGGCTTTGTGGTTTTGTGGTTATCCACTTGGCCGTTACTCGTAGATCTGCCCAACTGATGCTAACTGTAATCGCATATGTTCGTGATTGGCGGACACGATCAATGGTCAATCGCAGCTTGCTGGCCATGAAATCGAATATTTACAATCTCTCAGGCTGTTCCAGGCTGCAAATGTACAGCTCATCTCAAGAATTATCATCTAACAAATACAGTCGACTCTTGTTGATTGGAGTAATCCGTAAATACAGGGTATCTTGTAACTTGTAGTTGAGCCAGTTTCTTGCTGATGGCAAAGTTCATACTTGACTCATTCCTTGTAGCTGAAGCTTTATTCTATTGTTTTTTTGTGCTCTTGATACCCTTAACCCATTAAAAATGGGTAAAAAGGGTTTAATGGTTTTGTGGAAATGTATGTAACAGAAGGAAGCATCTCCGACCCCATAAAGAATATATATTCTTGATCAGGATCAACAGCCGAGTCGATATAGCCCTGTCCGAATGTTCGTCCGTCCGTCTTTCCGTCTGTATGAACACGCGGATCTCAAAGACTATAAGAGCTAGAGAATTTGGAAAAAATCAAATTTGGAATACAAGTTCTCGTGTACCAGGCGCAGTTCAAGTTTGCTTTATTTTGTCGATAACTGCCTCAGTTTCTGAAATATCGATACATTTCGATTTCCGATAGCAATAAATTCCAAAATTTAAGAGGCAGAGGCTTTATACATAATATGCTTATACATATTATTGATCAATTGCCAAAAGTTATAGTCGAAAATATATTTTCATATTGATCTTCTTGCTGTCAGCAGCCGCAAGCATTTTCTGTATGCATAAATAGGCGAGCGCATGTGTGAGAAAGAGATGGCTGTTTCGTGTACGTATGTGTGTACGTATGTATGTCTGTATGTATGTATGTATATGCTTGTGAGTAAAAAGATTCTGTAAGAAATGTACTTGCACAACTGAATATTTGAGTGCAAATCAATTTAAAGGGAAATTATCCAATAAAACTAGAATATGTTTAACAACTTATTATAGGGTTATGGGTATATCGTAGTCGAGCCAACTCGACTACAGCATCTTACTTGTTTTTACTTCTGGCCATTCAAAATATTTTCTTTTATTTTTAGTATGGATAATCTGTCGATCAACAAATGAGAATAATCATTATTTACGCTCCAACGGTGACCCAACAAATTATTATATATTCTCTAGCTTTTAGTGGGTTGAGAAGTGACTGTGCCTGCTGCTGCTCTGCGTGTGTGTGTGTGTGTGTGTGTGTGTGTGTGTGCGTGTGTGTGTGTGTGCGTGTTTGCGTGCGTGTGTTAATGAAGCAACTTCGTCAGTTGATGAACAGCGACGCGACTGACGAAAAGGCTGATTGATAGCCGTGTACCTGTGAAGATTGGAGCTGTAGGTACAGTTACATAATTACACAAATTGATTTCACAGGCCTGCGGCGCTCAGCTGCTCCCAAATGGCAATGCGAGTGATGACATCAGCCGGCAGCAGCAGCAACAGCAGCAGCAGCAACAGCAGCTGCAGCGAGAGCAACCGGCACGACATGTTGTCGATGTTGTCGCATCACGAAATGCCTTTTTGGTAATTCCAAACTGGGAATAATCATAATAGATACTTATACTCTTGCTCTTACTGGGGGGCATGGAGCATGGTGTATCTGCTGCAGACAGACAATGGCTGGGGAGGCCGAGGGTTAACCTGTCACGCCAGCAAACTTGAGTGCGGCACTGCCTGCCTCCGGTTGCATTAGGAGCAAACCGAAACCGAGCGAGTGAGTGAAAGTGTAGCCGGGTCAAATCAATCAGCCTGGGCGGCTACCTGGCCAAAATGCCAAATGCCTTTTCGTTTTACTCCCCAAATGCCTACTGTCTGCTGTCTACTGTTTACTGTCTACTGGATGCTTGCTGGCTGCTGGTTGCTGGTTGCTGGTTGCTGCCTGCTGACTCCCCACCACAACGCCGATTTCTAGTCGGCGCTTTGCTTGCTTGGACTGGCAAGCTGCAAGCTGGCAAGCTGGCAGCTAATTAATTTTTTATTTTTCATTTTTCATTTAGTTTTAGGTATTTCATTTGTTGGTTCCCTCCTCCGCTGCCATAACACCTTTTCCAGCGTCTCAGCTTCTCGACTACGACTTCAAAAACAACGCCTAATTATGTCATTAAAAGCGTTTTCAGCGATTATGTGTTCCACGGAGCTGCGCAAGTTTGATGAAACTTCTGCGCCGGTGTGTGTGTGTGTATGTGTGTGTGTGTGTGCGTGTTTGCCACATTATACCCCTATTTGGCTTTGCAGCATGCCTCTGAATATGATACGGCTCCAACCGGAATGAGCCACATATACAAGCTGTGGCAACTGATTTTTGAATTACACCTCGACTTAAACGATTTCAAAATACATTTTTTCAATTGCCAAAATGATGTTTAACATTAAATGAATGTATTCAAGAATATTGGTGAGTATCGTTGTATTCAAAACAATAAAACCTTATGGAAATGAATAGCTACTGCTTGGAATCAGAAAGTTACTTATAACTAAGATTGTCAGTGAATTAAAAAAATTAACGACTTTTTAGTTTTAAATTAGTGGCCTGGAATTTGTTCGCCTTTTCTATCAGCATCATAATATTTCCATTTAAAGTAACTTTACTGAAATAATTTTAAGTTTTTAATTGTTTTGTAGTTATCTGTAAACAGCAATCATAGTTATCGAAGTTATCGAAGGCATTTTTTTTTTTTTTTTTTTTTTGCCTTTTGCTGATTAGAAACGATTTCAGGCGCAATGCAAGAAGTGGTTAGGTTATTTTTCTGCATTATGGAGAGGTCATCTAAGTTTTGAAAAAGGCCCAATTTAAAAATACATGTTGAAAATATGTAAAAGATCAATACAACATTCCGATACTTACAGGAATATCGATACTGCGCTCGATACCCCAACGACATAATACATTGAGTAAAGTTCTTCTCTGTCTAATTTTTGCCACTTAAGACTCAACAAAATAGTGTTGCAACTGTACAGGGTATATATTTAATTCGGCCTTAAAATGTAATCGGGCGCGGCTTAAAGTGTGCGTAATTTTCTTACGTTGGCGCATGACGAAAACCTTTGAAAGGCGCAACAGTAAAAGCGAGGCGACTTACCAACTTGCCACTTACGTACAACGAGTATTGGCCAAATACGCGAATGTGGACGAAAGTAAAAGCCAAACAAACAACAAATCGAGACGCCCGAAAGTGGCAACCAGCAGCAGTCAGTCGCCTATATTTGGTCTGTAATCGGTCAGAGACAGCAGCAGCCCCAGCAGCAGCCCCAACAGCAGCCGGAAATTGCCAGAGTCAGAGCCAAAGCCAAAGCCGGAGCAAAGCAAGACAAGGCTTGCGAAAGATCTGCTGAAGACTCTGGTCCAAGCTGGCGTTGGCGTCGAAGTCGACGTCGACGTCGACGTCGCAGCTGTGCGGAAGTGTTGGTGATGGCGCATAACGATCAATCAATAAGAAAATTAACTATGCATAAAATACACACATATATATATATATATATATATATATATATATACATATATATATAAATCGATCGACGTTCGCTAATGGCTTGCAACATTATTGGGTATGTCATCACTGTGGCAGGCAGACAATATATAATTGATACCGTAAGAATTAATAATCTACTGAATACTACAGAAGCTGTTGTGGAACAGGGCTTAGAGCAATTTTTGTTCATTTGGCTTTATAGACCTCCTCCTGCCCCCCCCAGTTGCCGCTGTTGTGTTGCCAGTTGCTTAGTTCGCTTTAGCGAAATTTGCAAAATCGACTGGTAATTTAAATGCCAAAAGACAAACTGTAAAATTATCGATTTTAAAAATTTTTTTTTTTGTTTGTTTTTATTACATGTATTTTGCATTCGGTTGTCGTAAACAAATCAATACGTAATTATGTAAAACGACAAACGACACAATGCAAAAAGACCAACAAGCTGTGGGGCGTGGCAATCATAACATCCTCCTTCCGCTAATGTCAAGTGGCTGACACATCTCGTTTCTGGTTTTAGTGTGGCAGTTTGTCCGGTTGAGGTGAGTGGCAACTGCATGCCACATGCCATGCCACCACAATGTGTAGGCATGTCCAGTGCTTTCGGGTCATGTATTATCAACTTGATTTGTATGTATTAGTAACAAGTGTGTATTTATGTATGTATGTAGCTTAGGAGTGACAGATCACTTCGCTGGGGAAATTTTGACAGGTGATGAATGCATCAGCAATTAAGAATAAAACTTGCTGAGCCGATTTGGATTTAAGAAGAATCTGCAGCTATGATAACTACTTTTTTATGGCCATTTCATAAGCCAATTGGGTAGCAGATTTTTGGTTTTTGAGAATTTCTAACTACTTGTTAATTATAATTCCCTGTAACCATTAAAAATGGGTAAAAGCGGCATTATCAAGTTGTGCAAATGTATGTCACGGTCAGAAGGAAACATCCTCAACACTATTAACCAAATATTCTTGGCCAGCATTTGTCCGTCTGTCTGTATGTATTTAGGCATTTGCCTAGTAATATTTACTGTAGTTGGTTTTTGCACAATTTAAATATGTTTTTGGATTCGAACTAAATCAGAGTATTAAGAAAAAAAAAGTCACTCAGCCAAAATATTATAGTATTAAACATGGCTTATCAATTGGTTGAGATTGCGATGAAATATATATATTTTTTAAACACTTAATTTGTCTGTCTGTCAGTCTGTCATTATATAAGCCCCTTGCCAAGTTGAATAGAAATCAACCACATCATATTTATTTGGATATACACTCTGAGAACGGCTTTAATCCTCTGTACCATATGTGATGTTGCGTTGCGGCTTAAATTTTGTTTGGCTTGTTAGCTGGTAAAATCGAAAGGCTGCGATGTTGCCAACAAATCCCCCATAAGCCTGAGCGCATCGCTGGCCCTGATTTGCGCTTGATTTTTATCGTTGGAAAGTTAATGCCACTTTATAATAAGCGATTTTAACACACGACTCGCCGTCTGAGCTCATTGTTGTGACTTATTGGGCCGGAGCTTATTTATATATGTTATTATGTTTAATATTATTACTATATTTTTGCCATCGCAAACAATACGAAATGGCTCGGCTACAAATTTCACTTTCGATCACCGGACAAAACAACCACAAATACGAATTTGTATATAAATGTGGCACAATATTTATTTGTTGCCCTCCATCGATTTGTCATTGTGATGAGGCTCAGAAGACAGCTCTATTATTCTGCTCATAATATTTATTTCATTGAGCTTTATGGCCGGGCCGAAGGTGAAGGGTTCAATGGTTCAGAATTGCTTTGAAGATCTTCAAATGTAACAAATAACAACAGAAAAAAAAAAAAATATTATATAGGGAACAATAAGAAAGACACAATTGAGATGGGGCGTTTTATCTAAACGACTCCAGTTTCGAATCGAAAGCGAGCAGAAAGCAGAGACAGAGACCAAGACCAAGACCAAGACCAAGACCAAGACCAAGACCAAAACCAAAACCAAAACCAACTTCAAAAGCAGAGACGATGAATTATTTAAGGCATAATTCGTGTGACAAATGCGGCGACGAAAAGAGTGAGAAATTCAGTCGAGCATTAATAATTATGTTAATTGCCAGGCCGAATTGTTCAAAATTATGAAAAGCGGCCCATCACAGGAGATAAATGTGCGGCAATAAATAAATTGTCGCCTTGCTTTGGACAATAGAACCTGCTCCCTTTGAACCGCTCCACCAATGTACCATCAAATCGGAGCCATGTTCAGCAGCAGCAGCAGCAGCAGCAGCAGCATTGATGAAAGTATGCGACAAATATTTTGTAGCTTTTTTGTATGTTGTCGGTACTGACAATAAAAACAACAACAACAACAACAACAACAGCAACAATAATAACATCAACTGACTTTCATTCTTGGCCCACCTGATAAAGATACATTTTGTAGCGCTGTTGCAACTGTTATTTGCCAGACGCTTTTGTTGCTGTTGCTTGTCATTTGTGACTGGCTTTTTGGGTTGCCACAGCGCTCTGATTATATGCTACGTACTATTTCATTTGCCGACAGATGTGCACGTACAACTAAGAAACACAACCACAACAGACGCCTTTACCACAGCACACAATAAGATCCAAAGGGTAGCACCGAATATTACATACCTTGCCTTGCAGTTGAGTGAAAAAAATCGAAGCTGTTTGCAACAAGATTTTCTTTGCAAAGCTGAC
Source organism: Drosophila mimica (assembly GCA_037043585.1). Taxonomy (NCBI): domain Eukaryota; kingdom Metazoa; phylum Arthropoda; class Insecta; order Diptera; family Drosophilidae; genus Drosophila; species Drosophila mimica. Next base: position 561,396 of record JBAMBE010000918.1, on the reverse strand, counting down.
TGATAATATTGGGATATTGGGTATATATAAAACTTAAGAGATTGACGAGTACCAAAAATGCTTTGAAATATTTCCGCTTATTTTTGTTATCTTTTTATAATTATTATTTTTATGCTCACGTAGTATTTATTATATTATTTGCAGATATCCGTTCCGTTCAAAAATAATAATGTTCAAAAAAAGAGTTCAACGAGTTGCCAGAATACACAGAAAACATATATTTCTACTCGCTTTACAGTTTAAACAGTAGATTATGTTTAGGGATCGACAAAATGAATTCCACGATAAGAAGAGACTCACTGCACTCACCCAAGTTACTCAAGTAGGTTCATGGAATGAGTAACCACATGGAGAATCGGAACTGAGCTATGTCGCAAATGGTGGTGTCGATGGCTTCACGATAACTTGATACCGAACACTGAGTGCTATGCAATTATGATCCGCTAGCTTTGGCTGTGTGTTGCTTATATGTATATGTGGGCATATCAACGCCCAGAAAGGGGCACGTAGTTTGCAGGGTTCTATTTGCAGTCACCCCCCTTGAAACGTTTCCCAGCTAAATGTGCAGGCGGCACCTTAGATAAAAAAATATACTATATGTTTTTATGTGTAGTTCCACTTAGGCTAAATTAAATGTAAACTTGATGCAAAGGAGATTTATTGTAATCAGTGTCGTCGTGGAAAAGTGAAAATGCGAACGCTAAGCAGCAAATGACAATGCCTGTCTCTGGGGGGTGGGGGGGGAGGCAACATTGGCGGCAATGCGTTGGTTGCTGGTGTGGCGGTTCAAATTATGAAATTAGTATTATGTGAAATGGAGTTAAAAGTGTGATTAACTTGACGCGTATGTAAACCTCGAGTCGAAGTCGAAGTCGAAACTGAAGTCGAAGTCACAGTCAAAGACAAAGGCAACCGAGCATTAGACATGAAGCATGCCGCATAATAAGCCAACTAGCTAAACAAACGGCAAACCGCAAATGCCAAAGACAATGAAAGTCAACTAGTTGCGCTTGTCTATGTGTGTGTGTGTGTGTGTGTGTGTGTGTGTGTGTATGCCAGTGCGTGTGTGAGCGAGTGGCAATTAATACCATTTCAGTTAGTTTTCGCAGCCAGCAACTGCTGCTTTTTTCCAAATGAGCAAACATGCGATTTCGTCTCCAGCTCCCAGCAACACACAAAAATGGAAAAGAGACACAACCGAGCCCTGCCACAACAACATCGTTGTCGTTGTTGTTGTTGTTGTTGTTCTTGTTTGTGATGCTGATACTGTTGGCTTATTAGCAATGGCACTTAGAATCGGCATGGGGCTTGTCAAAGAGTAGAGAAAGCCACGCAATCTGGTGGTTGCCCAAAAACAAAACCGCAATTGCATTGTTTCAACTCACGTTTAGCTGCACACAACTTCAAGTTCGTTGCCTAAGTCTTTTGTTCTGTATGCAGTAAAACAAAAAAAAAAAACACAAACAAAAAAACAAACAACAATTTTACAATGCCACTGTGGTAAACTTGGCAAAACTGCACCACATGCACCACATTGGCTCTAAATGTGTGAAACAAATCGGATTAAATGGCACGCGACTTGTTTTCGCTTAAATTTCGATTTCAATTGAAGGCGACAGGAAGCTGGACAGCTCCAGAGACTGGACAAGTCTCTGGTCAGGTGTGCTGCTGCTGCTGTGGGGCATTGCCTGTTGCGCTTTGCTTGCTTGCTTCACTCTCTCACTATGCGGCATACTCGTATTTATCTGCAAGTCATATTATAGCATTTAATGCACATAAAAAGTAATACCCCCAACGCCAAATATAATTTATATTAAAAAGATAATCAGCTGGCCGACAATTAATAGACCATGAACAGCAGCTAGACGATTTCGTTGTTTGGACTTTCATAAAAAATTGCACAGCAATCATGTTGATATCCAACTGTTATTATCAGCAAAGCATTCAAGCCATTAGGTGCAACATTGGCTTAAACATCTTCCATGTTTCTGCTGTATAAATGTATGTACATATGATAATAAAACGGAATGTGACAAAATTTGCAATCAAACATTTTACTAATTATATTTAACATTATGCTTAATTATTATTATAAGTTGCTTAAATTTATTATCAATTATTTAAAATGACAAAATTATATTGTTTATATTCCTATTTTTTACAATTATAATTTTGTACGATTATGACAGCATAAATAATTAAACGTTAATTTATTAGTTTATATACATAAATATTTAAATATATTTTATATTTTCATTAAGTAGTATATTATTATTAAAATATTTGTTGCTGTGTTATTTTCATAGATATTTGCAGTACATTGAACTCATAACACATCGATATATGTTTATGTTATTTGGGACCAACCTTATAATTAAAATTGGACTGCGTCAATTGTTTGAAACTGAATGTTGCACTTATTTGTTGCAATTTCTTTTGTTTGTTGCTGTTGATGTTGATTAATTTGAAAGCACAAGCAGGCAACTATTTTGAATATTTGTCGGCTTCAGATCACAAAAAGCATTTTTCAGCTGCATTTGCAGATATTTGTTAAATAATGTTGCATAAATAGAAAAAAAAAAGATGAAAACAAAACGAATGCACAATACAAAAGTTGACACGCACGAGCAACTAAAACGGCCACTTGCACCGTCTCAGGGTCAAGGACTCCTCTCGAGTATCTTTGTAATATATCAATTTTTTATCTTTATTGGTTGCACAAACGTAAAGGCAATAAGTCAAATGAGCAACTAACATGAACACGAAATGCGCGCGCTTGCAGCAGATCGAGGCGCGACAACGACGACAACAACGGAGACGCGACGATGGAGCTGCGTGTTGAATCCGTTCAACACGTTTCCCAGTTACAACTTCCCAACGGAATGATTTGGCCAAATCTGCTGCAGCGCCAATGAAGCCCGGCTAGGCAGACAGTTAAATCTGTCGCTGGCGCCGGCCAGAGAGAGAGCACCCACAGAGAGAAAGATACACAGAAAAAAAAGAAAGAGCGCCCAACGCCGGCTGTCCACATGCCCAGCAGCAGCCGTAGACGACAGTCATCCAGCCAGCTGCAGTCAACAGCGAGCAAGAGAGTGAGAGCGAGAGCGAGAGCGAGAGAGTGAGAGAGAGAGAGTGTGTGTGAAAGACTCTTTCTCTCAGCTCTGAGCGCTGAAGAAAGTGGCGAGTGGCATGCTTCGTATGCGAGCACCCAATTCAACCTTTAACTACGAGCTATTTCGCTATGCTCCAGCGGCAAACGCTTGTTGCTCACATATAGATTTGGATTAGGCTCCATAAATGTGTCTAGTGTAACCATTAAGTAATACTGAGTGTTAGTTATTAGGAAGCTAACACTAGGTTTACCATTTATATGCAATACAAGCTGAAATGGTAATTCTTGCCAAGTTGTAGCAATGTTTAGGCCATGGCTAAGACAGTGACAGAAGGTTATTCTCTAAGCTCTAAAACTGCGTATTCTTTTTCGCCAACTTTTTTCCGCCCCTTAATAATCTACCTTACAAAATTTTTGAATATATCGGCTCTTAGATAGGTATTATCAACTGGCACGAAAACTTGTATCTACATCGCTCTAAAGTGGAATACTTGACTTGACAGAGTAAAGCAATAAGTCGGATGTTTTCTTCCGATTTGTAAGTATAGATTAATCCTGGGAGAAGGGAGCATTCAAGGCCAATAATTCCCTTGGATAATCTGCGAAGTTTAACGAGTGCCGTTGACCCAATAAGCTGATATCTTAATTTTGAGATTTAGAATGAAACCTGGTAGATACTATTCAAAACGGTATTTTTCCTGATTAGAAGTTAAAAAGGCAGCAGATGGCAAACAACAAGTTTTTTATGTTTCATCAGTTGAAAGTCGACATGTCGAGAGCTACGCTACGGATGACTTCTCTACCGACGCCATTCTCCAGATGGGGACCATATCGAGACTATTATTATGTTAGTACTGGGTGGGCGTATCTTCAAGTAGAGCACTATTATCATGGTTGGCGTTGGATTCCCAGGTTAGAGATTTGTGGAACTTATCTGCAATATTTACAGCAATTGCAGTTGTCGTTTCCTTTCTATAATTTTCAGAAAGTTTAACAAACCATTATGCAATTTCATTGCATAATTAAAGCTCTTGGCGCCTTGCGATGAGCTCACTTTCAAAAAAAAAAAAAAAAACAGCAACAACATAAAAAAACAAAACAAAACAAAAATTTAAAAATAAAAAAAAAACAATGAAAACGGTAAAAACTGCACTTTTTGCAGCTGTTGTTTGCCCTCGACCCACGCGGCATTTGCGAAATGCGCATATCTGAAGCCGGAACTTTGGGCACGCTGTCAGCACATCAACTGGACGCAGTGTGTCCACTCGATGTCGCTTTTAAGCTAAGCAGAGCGCCAGATTACGCAAAGTGTGCCGCAGGCAAATTGCCGTATAATTACCGTCTTCTAACCGGTAATCAATGAGGTTTTTTTTTTTTTTTTGTTTCTTCATTAAAATTGACTTGAAATTTTTAATTAAAGGCAACCCACGGAGCGAAGCAACTCGGAAATGGCAGGCGCTTTTCTAGAATTGAACGATGAGCAACAGCACAAAGCATAGCCAAAGATTATTAATGTACATAGAGATATGCCCTTTTGGAGAGTGCGTTAGATTCGTCGTTCATCTTGTCCCATCCCCACGAAGATATCTGCGACCACATAGATATAGTATGTTTATCTCCAGATCCATAACGCCTCTTACTATAAACCCTATGCCCAAATCGATTACTTATGCAAACTAAGTTGGGCATATCTTAACCAAATTGTAGTCTCCATCTGCCAATTATGATCACCATCAATTTATTATTATTTATATTTTATTTATTATTTATTGGTAAGCGAAAATTAATCCCTTCTTTCAAAATGTGTTATTCGATATCTCGTTGGATTCATCAACATTACAAAATTGACAACAAAATTAAAATACCCTCTGCAAAGCGATTGTGACATCGTTTGGATGAACCTAGAATACATGTCTGCAATGCTATTTAATCTTCGACACCACAACAATAAAACTTACTTTTCGTTTCAGTTTTTAGTCAAAAGTTCTAAAATTAGTTTTATTTTTTAATTATCCGTATTGTTTTTGTTTGCTTTTGTTTTATGATGTGTGCCACAGAAGTTGAAGATAATTACAAAATCGAAGGGAATTTTCGGCTATAAATGGTGCTGCGTGGCAGGCAAGAGGCATCACAAGCTTTTGGAGCAGCGCCCTGAGAGCTACGATAACAACAACTACTACAACTAGTTCAACCAACTGATCCCATCGTCAACATGAAGGTAAAAGGATGTGGAAAGGATACTCTGTGGTGCCAACTAACTTTGACATTTTCAGGTGTTTGTCTGCTTACTGGCCACTTTGGCGTTGGCTAACGCTGGACAGCGTGGCGGCGGTGGTGGTGGCTATCTGCCAGGAGGAGGACATGGCGGCGGTGGTGGCGGCGGCGGTGGTTTCAGAAATGGCGCTGGACTCACCTCGCATGTGTCGCAGGCTTACGGTAACACCATGGTGCATATTGGTGGAGGTGGTGGTGGACGCGGCGGCTATGGCGGTGGAGCAGGTGGTGCTGGTGGCTGGAAGGGAGCCGGCGGTGGTGGCGGCGCTGGAGGCTATGGCGGTGGAGGCTATGGCGGTGGAGGTGGTGCCGGCGGCTGGAAAGGAGCAGGAGCTGGTGGTGCCAGCGGTTGGCAAGGAGCAGGAGCTGGTGGTGCTGGCGGCTGGCAAGGAGCAGGAGCTGGTGGTGCTGGCGGCTGGCAAGGAGCAGGAGCTGGTGGAGGACGCGGCGGTGGTGGCGGCTGGCAAGGAGCAGGAGCTCGTGGTGGACGCGGCGGTGGTGGCGGCTGGCAAGGAGCTGGAGCTGGTGGCGGAGCAGGAGGCAATGCCTGGGGCAACCCGGCCGCATTCGAATATTCCGTGAACCATGGCGCCGGCTCCGGCGGCGGTTCTCGCGGTGGTGCTGGTTGGTGGAACGATTAAAAATATGTTGTCTAACTGAAATGGAATGCAAATAAACGAATAAATGATTGCTTAAATCAAACTGAAAATGCATTTATGCCACACGCTTTCATTTTTCATATTCATAATTTCATATTCAATTGTTGCATGGCTTTAACACAAAAAAAAAAGAAAGAAAAGAAAACAAGTGCGAACGTTGTAGTTGGATGTAACCGACTGCGAAATACTCTGATACCGATAACTAAGACCTGATCTGATAACAGGTGCCACAGAACAGGGTTTGGTGTAGCCAAGCAATACCGATCTTTATAGGAGGTTACCAGCGAGCTACTTTCCAGGTTCGGTTAATTTATCTTTAAAATTGTGAAAGATTATGGTGGCACTACAATTATTTTAACGATAGTTAACTGTAATATACCATCCAAGTTTTCTGGTTCTAGCTTAGAAAGTGCTCTATGCTCTATAAGAAAGCGATCTGTTGTGCGTCAATAATCAATTCGTAGTTATTCAGTGGAATCGCTTGACGATGGATGTCTGTTGTGGATGACAGGTTACTAGCCAATGTCAAAGCTGGACAAAGCTGGACACTTGTACGACCACAGAAGAATAGAATCGATATTTATGGCAAATTAGTTAGTGTTTGTAATCTTTTTTGAGACTGTCGATCTCAAATCTCTTTCCGGTTGAAGCTATATTGATTTTAGTTTGTTTTTTATGATAACCCAACCAAACTCACTCAATAAATATGTCATGCAACTGAAATGTTGCAAATATATAGAGCATATCGATTTAAAATCTGGTTGTCAAAAGAGAATTTCGATAACAAAGGATGTCTTGAGCAAACCTGCTAATTGTAAGCCCCGATATGCAAATATTATTAAGATTTGACTACTTTATTATATGGCTTTATTGCAAGTGAGAAATTTGCCGACTGATAAATACACTGAAATTAGTGGGAGTAGTAAAACCAACTGAGAACATGTCTGATAAGAATGGCTGTCATTAAGGTACATTATGGTCGAGGCTCGGCCATCCATTTGCATCCCTCCCTCACCCTTAGATCTGAATCTGAAATCCTTTAAAACAATTTCAGCAATTTATAGGGGTCGAGAGTGGGCGTAACCGGAAATTTGTTCTTCAGATGATTCTATCTATTTGACGCTCTTTGAATAAGGTTAGCAGCAGCCAACATCTGGTGACCCGAGATTTCAAATTGTGCGAGCTTTTTACGTTTATTCATTTATCGATCTTATTAATTTTCCAGATGTACTTCAGCGCTTTGTATGTCCCGGGCATAAAAGAATGTATATTTCAAGCTTACAGTCCCTAGCCTCCAAGGGTATCGATAAAAGTGGACAAACATTGCGCAAAACGGATATACTCTTCTACCATCAGAGTATAACAAGAAACACTGGCTATCTTCGGCACGCCAAAGGTTACCCACAGAGTTGCAGACTTGTTGTTATCTAAATTTCGTTTGGCTGAACTTAGAATATTATAAAAGTCTGCAATGCTCTTTAATGTTCGACACCACAACAATAAAAATTATGTTTCAAGTTTACTTTTTTGTCTTTTGGTTTTTGTTTCCTGTTTTATGATGTTTGCCACACAATTCGAAGATCATTAGCAAAATCGAACGAAATTTTCAGCTATAAATTATGCTGCATGGCAGGCAAGAGGCATCACAAGCTTTTGGAGAGCTACGATAACAACAACTACTACAACTAGTTCAACTAACTAATCCCATTGCCAACATGAAGGTAAAAGGATGTGGAAAGGATACTCTGTGTTGCCAACTAACTTTGACATTTTCAGGTATTTGTCTGCTTACTGGCCACTTTGGCGCTGGCTAACGCTGGACAGCGTGGCGGCGGTGGTGGTGGCTATCTACCAGGAGGAGGACATGGCGGCGGTGGTGGCGGCCGTGGTGGTTTCAGAAATGGCGCTGGTCTCACCTCGCATGTGTCGCAGGCTCACGGTAACACCAAGGTGCTTATTGGTGGTGCAGGCGGTGGCGGTGGAAGCGGTGGCTATGGCGGTGGAGTAGGTGGTGCTGGTGACTGGAAGGGAGCAGGTGCTGGTGGTGGCGCTGGAGGCTATGGTGGTGGAGCTGGTGGTGCTGGCGGCTGGCAAGGAGCAGGAGCTGGTGGTGGCGCTGGAGGCTATGGTGGTGGCGCTGGAGGCTATGGTGGTGGAGCTGGTGGTGCTGGCGGCTGGCAAGGAGCAGGTGCTGGTGGTGGCGCTGGAGGCTATGGTGGTGGAGCTGGCGGTGCTGGCGGCTGGAAAGGAGCTGGTGGTGGTGCTGGAGGCTATGGCGCTGGAGGCGGTGGTGGCAATGCCTGGGGCAACCCGGCCGCATTTGATTATTCAGTGAAACATGGATCCGGCTCATCTGGTGGCGGCGGCTCATACGGTGGTGCTGGTTGGTTGAACGATTAAAATTGTGAAGCATATAATAAATTGGATACACAACGAAATAAATAATTACTTAAATTAAACGGAAAATGCATTTATGTGCTTATAGTGTTGCCACATGGTTGATATTCAATTTGCGTAAAGCTTCAAGTCAAGAAAAAGCTTATGAAGTTATTTGTTTGGCGGGCTTGATCGCTAGAGCGCGCCAGTGTGTAGTAAGGTTGGGACCCGTGCTAAGCGCGTCAGCACAATATTACAAAAATAACTGGCCTAAGCTTATAAAATTAGCAGTGAAATAAGCAGTGAATTATAAGTTTAAACAGTTTTCCGGTTTTCTTCTTGATTGGAAGCACCTTCCGATAGAAATTCGTTACACAAGTCACTATTCGCTTATTTGTACAAATTACAGACTATAGATAGCGCTCCATGTTACGATCATTAGTTGACTTGAGCTATAGAGGGCGCTAGCTCTAGCTAGCCGGCAAGTTCGTTGCTGAAGTGAAGTCTTTCGCTTAAAGTAAAACCTGTTTACTTAACCATATCTCGTGAGATTTGTATCGCATTCAGGCGAGGGTTAATGAAGTTCAATGTCAGAGCACTGTTTTGGCTGGGAATAGCGAAAGTTGAGTGATTACTCTTGGCTGCCAAACGGCATGCACAGCCAGATGAGAGATGCTGGCTGACCGGCTGGGCAGCTCCGTGTCACAAGACAATGGGTCATAAAGGATAAAGCTGATAAACTGGCTGCACATCAGACACCGAGGCTCAAATAGCTGCAAATTGAATCTCAATTAAATGCAATCCTCAATGGTTAACTGCTTTTGTTGTTGTGGTTGTTCTTTTTGATATTTCTCGTGCTGTTCATTTATTGCCCCCTCGCTCCACGTGTGCGTTAATTTATCTTTGAGCGTTGATTTTTAGCTTCCGCCGTTTGCTTTTGTCTGATTTATTTTTTTTTTTTTTTTTGTATTTTGTATTTTTATATTTGCTTGCTATTCAATTCATTTGTGTGCGTATGTGTGGACTTGGCTTTGTGAATTTCGCTTTCTGGCTCGTCTGCTTTGGCGTCGATGTGTCTTGCATGAGACGTGCTCAGAACCTTGGCCAAGACGTTAGCAGTTGTGTAGTTTTTACCTGCCTGAGATCAATTTAATTACACAAACAAATCAAAATTGTTGATTTTGAATGTTTTTTTTTTGTTGTATATTTGCATTTCGTATGTTTGAATGTGTTCATTGTGGATTGCCATCTAATAAATATTTACCTTATTGCATGTCTGCGTTAAGCATAGTATAAACTTTACATTATGGCATTGAGTGAAGACCACTTGTTTCGTAACTCTATGAAGCAACCAACTAATTCACGCCTGATACGTACAACCTTACAAATAGATTTTTGATAAAGTTCAGAGATTTCGATTATAATCTTCAATCAAGAAGACATTCCACAGACCTGTCGGCAAATTGTGTAAACAAAGTTGTTCTAAAGTCATTTTTTTAGGATAACATTGGTCAAGCAAAAATATGTGAAATTTAAAAAAAAAAATATTTTTATAATTATTATTATCATTATTATTATTATAATTATTATTATTATTATTATTTCCAGTTTTGTCAAGGTTAGTGGTATTGAAAGCCTAAAATGAACATTTAAAGAAAAAAATAAAAATATTTGAAAGATAATGTTATATATTGATATATCTGTCCATATTGAAGTTTAGTATTTCAAGATCTGTAATTGAAATTTGTATAAGTATGTATCTATTTTATAAATTACATTTGCACAGTAATGGAATAATAATTATATGTGAAAATACAATTTGTTTGTGTAACTGTCTTCGAATAGGATTAATCAGGTGAATTAATATCGAATTAAATATCCATTTTTATGTTTCGACCGGCGGCATTTTTCTATTTGCAATTTATACGTTTTGCACTCCCATTAATTAACTGCTGATCTCAGCTTGCAAAATTGTATAAGACATCTTTAACTACTTACAAAAAGATATAGATACACAGAAGCATGTATCGGTATATATTTACATACATATGTAGATGATTATTTATGTGTACTGCTAATTGCTATGGAAAGTCAGCAACTGCAGCCGCTTATGCAAATCAATTGCATTTTGTATACATATGTACATATATACATATGTATATGCATTCAAATACACCAACTTATTTATGCATATACGTATGCTCTCAGTTCCCATGCCACATTAAGCAAGGCTGCATTAAGTATAATTATAACTTTATGCCACCTATACTTTATGAACGTCAAGAATACTGCAATCCTACAATGACAATGCTCAGCACATACGAGGTTCGCTCGAGATGTTAAAGACATTATTCTACAAATAAGAGTTTTTTATAATGGAAAGATATTTCCTAAAAGCACATCTGTTTGCACTGAATAACTACGACGGAGTCAACCCGAAAATTCTAACGTGTTATTTTCCTGAAAAATGTATAAATAACCTAATAAAAAAGAGTGTTTAGAAATAGCAATATATACATTTTAAAAACCATAAGCCGCACTCTCATATTTATGGTTGTAAAGATGACACTACAAAAAAAAAAATAAAATAAAAAAATAAGAAAAAAATAAGAAAAAAATAATCCAAAAGCAAACAAAAATAAGCAACTTTACATTCACTTCATCCACTACGCTTGTAATTTCATTAGCGTTGGTAAATAATTAAATATTTTAATTTCATGGCAATGCGATGGGAAAAATCTTTTATTACATCTGTCTGCGACAGAGCAATGAATATTCTTCTATTGTAGCAGAACGTGTTACCTGCTAACCCGAAGAATGTATCTAAAACATATGTATCTCGATCTAATCAACCTGCTGCAAAACAAAGGCACATGATGTTTATTTCTATCTTCTGATTTTGGTGCGACTGGCGCGTGGGGCCCCAAAACTGGTTAAGAATATTGCCGCAAGCTTCCACAATTCAAGTCGAAAGATTTGCAAAAATATACAAAATATACAATAGTGGCCCCATAAGCAGATCGTTAAACACGGATTTCAAGAATTTCAACAGTTCTAACTGAAAAATTTAAATTTTTGTATCTCTTAATATATGATTAATATTTCATGCATAATTTAAATCAAATACGCATAGATATCATCTACGAATATTTAACAATTTTAAGAAACAACTCAAATACTTGTCGTATCACTGTTATAATAATTTTTTTTAGAAGTTTTAATCATACTTTATACCAAAAAAAAAAACATTGTTTGATTAATAAATATAAACGTAATTTAATACAAAGTAACAGTTAAGAAGAATAAGAATATTTAAACATGGCTAACCTTATAAAAGTCTAAATTGAATATTCCAAATCAGAACATTAGCTTTCCTATATAGATAGTATAGATAGTGAATTTTATGTTAAATAATACATACATAAATGTGTATCTTTTAGCTAACGATACTCAGAGTGTGCTAATGAAAAACTTCACCCAATAATATTGGTTCGAGGATTCGAGCTTAGCATAAATTTTATTTAGGCCATTGAACTTTGAGAGTTTGCGAGTTCTAACTAAAGTATTGTTTGTATTTTCTTAGTACCACTAACGACAAACATAGATATGGGTGTTTACACATCTACATAGAATATGCATAGTATGTATCTCTATATGTACATATGTATGTTTGTATAGTCCACAGCACAGTCTATTGCCTATGCAAATATGTGCCAAAACATGTGCCATGGCCTAGAACCGGTTCTAGATAGCCACTATTTATAGGTGATGATGTTGATGGGAACGTTTAGCTACTAGACTAAGACATGGGCTGCCAATTGAGGCGAGTTGGAAACTAGCTTCCTGATTGACCGATTCCGCGCTACAGTTTGCCTCTTTGCACGCTTATCGCATCGTGTGGGGGGGCCTTGAACTCCAAGTGAGCAGAACACCTGAGCAGCTATTTGAAGACTGTCTGTCAAAATATCATTTATCAGTTGGGCAAGCTCTCGATGTGCTGGGCTGCTTGACACACTGTTGATCCATTGTGGATGCTGTTTTTTATTTATTTTTTTCCCCCCTCTTTTTACGTGATCGAACGCCGTTAATTTGTTTGAATTGTTGGCCAATAAATCGACGAGCAGCGTTGTCAACGAAGGCTTGACCAAAACGAGCAACGCGATTGTGCTCAACTAGTCGATACCCTGTAGAGAGTCACATGGCTTATTGGTTTATTGGAAACTTTTCTCTAGGTTCTCCACTGCTGACAAACGTTAGTTTGCTATTCACAAACTTTGAACTCGATATTTATAAAACAGTTACAACTGGCAAATCTAAAAAAACAATCTGTCTGTATTTATTTTTGACGTGTTTGTTTCTTTGCTAAATTGTCTGAAATTTAAATTGACAATCGCATACCAGCTCTGATAATGAGTGAATATGTATACCCTTTTTCACACATTTAAGTTTACAGGGCATTAACAATGGCCAAGTTTGAGTCGCGCATGCGTAAAGATTTGCATACTTAGTTATCGGCGATAATCAGCAAACAAAAGGCCCGTCGGCCAACCAGGCTAAAAGCAAATACATATCTTCAACATCGTGGCAAACACAAATATGAAAATGTGTGTTTTTAATACTTTTAATTGCTAAACGATCAAAAGCAACAAATTGTCAAAGCAGTTTGGCCCAGAGGTGACTTCTTCTCGTGTTTAAACATGCTCACGAATAAGAAGATACAGTAAATTAATACGATACTTATTTTTATATTTTTTATGTAGCAATTAATTTAAACATTAACACGATACTAAATTAATAAATAAAAAAAAAATTATTTATTCAATTAATTGAATATTAATTAAAATTAAAATGCTTATTGCGTTTATGACTAAATACAAATCAATTAGTTTTAAAACACTTATTTGAATCTATGGCATTGGAAAAATATTGTGGTTTTCATTCAGGTGGTGCATGTGTGTTGTCGAAAAACACCTTCTCGTGTCGTCCATCTCTACGAAGAGCACGTGCTTCATCTGCAACTCAAAAGAGAGGCTAAATTAGATGCCGATGCTGCCATTGATGCTTTTGTGTTATTTACGCTATTCGATATTCGATATTCGTAAATTCGTAAATTCGAGTATTGGTTTCGACCACATTTTTGGTATAAATGAGCGTTGGATTCATTGCTGTAGAATTAGTCAACGCTTCCGTTTGTCTTGAGCATCATCGCAATCAAATCGGTGATCGAGATCCAAATACATTCAAAGATGAAACCATTTGCCTGCATTTTCGTTATCCTCGTTGCGCTGCTCGCCGGCGGTCAGGCATCGTTTGACAGTCTTCTTGGCGGCGGCGGTGGTGGTGGTGGTGGCGGCGGCGGCGGTGGTGCCGGCGGCATTATTCAGCTGCTGCAAAGCAAGTTGGGAGGACTTGGCGGCGGTGGAGGACTTGGTGGACTTGGCGGTGGACTCGGTGGCAAGCTGGGAGGTGGTGGTGGCGGCGGCGGTGGCTACTCTGGTGGACAATCTGGTGGCTACTCGGGAGGTTACTCAGGCGGCCATTCGGGCGGATATTCGGGCGGCTACTCAGGCGGTCATTCTGGCGGATATTCGGGCGGCTACTCAGGAGGCAATTCTGGTGGCTATTCTGGTGGCTATTCCGGCGGTCACTCAGCGCCCGCTAAGGTTATCATTGTCAAAGTGGTCAGCCAGGGAAATTCAGGCGGCTATGGTGGTGGTCAGGGCGGCGGTTACTCCTCTGGCGGCTATGGTGGTTCTCAAGGTGGTTACTCTTCCGGCGGCTATGGTGGTTCTCAAGGAGGTCACTCTTCCGGCGGCTGGAACCAGGGCTGGTAAATACAGCTAACCAGCAAAAGCCTTCAAGTCAAGTTCAAACAGGGAGCCAAAAAGCTAGAAATTTAAATGCTTTTCAACTACATTTAAGTTTTTTTTTTTAACTGAATGTTTTTCATTTAGTTTTAATAATTTTTTTGTTTAGTTTTAAGCTGCAATTAAATGCAAAATATAAACAGAAATTTCCAATTTAAATTGATGTCTTTAAAACAAACGTTTCGAAACGAAACGAATCTAGGTTCCGATGCTGATATATACAGTGTCTCACATATTGTTTGGACCAGTGCCTAGCAAAAAATTTAAAGTGCTATAAAGTTTAAACAAGGAAACAAATTCAAAATGCTTAAATGCCAATTTGCTTAATGTTATATCACATTTGAAAAACAAACTTTAGTTTTTATTAAAATATTAATTAATTAATTAAAATTAGTATAATTTATATATTAGTATATAATAAAAAAATCCGGGTTTTATGGCACGCAGGTGTCCATAAAGTACCTGGTCCAAAATTTTGTGACCTATAATTTAGGTACTTTTTTACATAACCCGACCTAGTGGGTGGGGAAATCCCAATTTTTTAGGGTCATATATTAATTTTTGTGGTTAATATATGTACCTACCATGGGTCTTTGGAATTTTTGAAAAATATTACATAATTACTTTATGGCAGGCAATTAAAATTGGTGCTAGGCACTGGTCCAAACAATATGTGAGCCACTGTATATACATTAAGTATATATAATCCGATAAAGATTGCAATACTTTTGTAAACTCTTTTAATCGGTATTGTCATTGAGTTCTCCCTTAACTCAGGTATCAGTACCAGTTGGTGGGACATAATGAAAATATCAACATTGGATAAAGGTATCTTGAAATTTAAATGTCAACAGGTGGATTGAGGTTGTCAATCCGCTATAATGTTTGGGTTCCGAAGCGGTATTTTCGGTACAAATAATATCAATTGCGGTATTTGGACTTTTAACAAATTTTGAGATTAGTTTCTCAGTCGGATTTCGATTTCGAATTATAACCGGTAGACATGCGGTTTCAATTTCGATTCTGGTTTAAGACCCTGCTCTTAAGTGAAGCATCGTCAGCTAAAAACCAGTTAATAATGTGCTTCCTGCTATCCGTCGTGATGAACTCATAGCCAGTGAACACAGCGACTTTGCACTGGTCCCACTTAATTAGTTTCGACTGCAATTTGGCTCTAATGCATCACTTATAGAGAGCCGCGAAGATCACCCGCCGCAATTGGCCAACAAAGATAAATCAATTTGGCATGGCATACATTTTACACTCGGTGCGGTGTCTAAGCCATATTGCTGCAATAGAACCGCCCAACAGTTACGGGTCTCTTACAGAATTTGCAACGAGTCACTTTTTGTGGCAATTGATTGATCACCGACCATTCAGATTGAGCGCTGTCGAACGAGTTGCCGAACGAATCGATGGCACAAAGACCCTATTTTGATTTAATGCCGCCCATGAAAATTGGCAAGTTGCCAACCAAAGCAAACCAGCAAAAAGTCATCAGGTTCAAATGCATGAATTTCTGTTAACTATTTGTTTGTCTGCAACAGCGTTTGTGGCCGGACCAAGCGGGGCAGGGGACACCAATCAACGATCTTTGCTACCAGCTTTCATAACTGCTTCTTAAGGTTGTATATCTCAGCTATCGCATACCCTAAAAAAAATAAAAAAAAAAAAGTTGAAAAAGACCACACTCGTTCTAGCCATATACATATGTATATATATATATGTAGATATATATTTATGTAGCAGAGATCAATTCAGGCTTTAAGCATTGCCTGACAAGCGTGTCGTTCGCTTGCATAACCAATATTAAAGTGCATTGATTTTTTGACAGACTGACCGATTTGCGGCTGACCCGATTTGCGAAGAGTGCTTAACACGAACCGTTGGACAGCTGAACTGGAGTTGGGCTGGGGCTTTTTCACGGCAGCCGGCGACACGTGTGCAGCCACCACGTAGGCGCCAAACCTAATTGTTTATGGGCCCAAGAGTTAACTGAGTGGTAGAGTAATGGTTGCCATAAAGTATGCGCCGATAGTCAATTGCTTTGCCCCCAAAAAGTTGTTACATAAAAATGGCGAGCCAATAAATCGATGCTCACGATGTGGTGCGGCTGTGGCTGTGTCTGGGGTTGGGGCAGAAACTTTTGGATTGTGTCAGAACCAGCCGAATGCCAAAAGAATCTGAAGTCTGGGCCGTTGAGAGACGGCTGCGTCAGGTGTGCAGGCGCCTGGAACTTAACAGACTGTAGGAAGTGGATCGGGAGGGGCCGGTAGGAGGAGGCGTTACCAACAATGGACCGCCACAAAGCGTACGAAATTGAAAGTTGGCATAATGAGGGCCAAACCAACTGAGCCGAGTTCGCAACGAGTCGGACTGCCTCTAAGCAGATTTGGCAATTACAACTGATTACACGACGGCAACGGCGACGGCGACGCCGACAGCAGCAACAACGTTGACGTCAAAGTCGACGATGGCAACTGCATCTGCAGCGACGACCGGTGCGACAACGGCTAGAATCTTAGATGCGCAGCACACGCTGCCTGTATAAATAGCTGAGAGTGCACCCAGTTCAAAATTAGTTAGTGCATAGCAGCAGCAGCAACAGCAGCAGCAACAGCAGCAGCAACAGCAACAGCAGCAACAGTAGCAACAACAGGAGCAACAACAACAGCAACAACAAAGATGCAATCGATCCGTCGCCTGGTTCTGTTTGGCCTTCTGGCGGCATTAAGCGCATGCGCCTTTGGCAAGCCGCATGGCTGGAGTGGTGGCGGTGGTGGTGGATCCTCCGGTTGGTCAGGTGGTGGTGGTGGCGGTGGCGGCTGGAAAAGTAGCGGCGGTGGTGGCGGCTGGAAAAGCAGCGGCGGTGGTGGCGGCTGGTCATCGGGTGGCAGTTCCTCTGCTTGGCCCAGCAAGATAAGCATCAGTTCTTGGCCTTCTAGCGGCGGCGGCGGTGGTTGGTCTTCAGGCGGCGGCGGCGGTGGCGGCTCTGGCTGGAAACTGAGCTCCGGCGGAGGCGGCGGCGGCGCTGGTTGGTCTAGCGCATTGTCTAGCCTCTCCGGCTGGAAATCTCAAGCACTGTCGGGTTTAAGCAGCGGCTGGAAGTCAGGCGGTGGTGGCGGAGGTGGCTGGAAGTCAGGAGGTGGCGGAGGTGGATGGAAGAGTGGCGGCGGCGGTGGAGGTGGTTGGAGAAGCGGCGGCGGCGGTGGCTGGAAGAGCGGCGGTGGTGGTGGAAGTGGCTGGAAGAGCGGCGGTGGTGGTGGAGGTGGCTGGAAGAGCGGCGGTGGCGGTGGCGGCTGGTCCTCTGGCGGCTCGAGTAGCGCCTGGAGCTGGTAAAACCCTGTCTAAAACGAACCAATGAGGCGACACTTAAAAGGATCTGCACCTGTACATAACAACAACAAAAAAAAAACTATCTTTAATTCTTTAACAATTTTTTTTTTTTTTTTAAATTTTGCCAATAAACATTTACGAAAATGTAAATAAAACCCTGTGTATTTGTGGGATTCAGAAATGCTGGGAAAGGTCCTAGAAATGGCATCGCAAATAACGGTTCGTCTTTTTATGGTTTTCAACTTATGCAATCTCAAATCCTGAACCACAATGTGCAAGATGCCCACAACTTACCAACTAAATCAAGTTCATTTTCAACAGGAAGTTCATCGAGTGTTGATTATTGTAAACACACAGGAAATATTTTTCACTCACAATTTGTTATAATATTTTTAAAACAAATATTTACTTATGTGAAAACACAATATTTTAATTTGCAAATTTAACTCTTGTACACAAAGTAAGGCAATTTAACCTGCCCCTGAAACCATAGCTTGAGTTAACAGCCAGACTTATGGTTTTGACGTACTTTATTTAAAAGTTTCATTTGTTCATCACCTTCAGGCTAACTACGAAAATGAGTTTTAGCCAAAACACTACGAAGAAAACCTTAAACATTTGCGATAAAATGTTTCAAGACATATATTTCAAGAAATATGTATTTCTATGCAACATTGAATCGGGTGCTTTGTCTATAAAAAGCAAGTAAATAATTCTTAAACACCTCGTTTTGCAGTTGAATTAATAAAAATCTACTTTTAATGGAGAAGCGAATATTTAACAAAGAGTTATAAAAAATAGACAAGACACGATCGTCTTTAGCAAAATAAACGTATTTTTATTAGTAAAACTATAAAAAAGAGGAAAAGAAAAGACTTGAGAAACTTTGAGAGTACTTTGAGTAGTGATGTTAGCAAAAAAAAAAAAAATTGGTGCAGCACTTGTTGGAAATGCCTCTAGTTCCATGTTTGTGCCGTTGAATACATTTCAAGCGGAGGAGCAGCCGGAGTATTTGGGTTTCGCATCGTCTTGCTGATTACGTTGTGTGTGTTGCTTAGTTGGGAGATTTACCAGCCACCTCCGCCATGCTTGCCGCCTCCACCGCCGTGCCTGCCACCGCCACCGCCGCCACCACCATAGCCTCCGCCTCCGCCGCCATGCTTGCCACCGCCGCCGTTACTGCCTTGCCAGGAAGCGGAGCTACCGCGATTACCGGCCAGGGATCTGCCGCCACCGCCACCAACACCATATCCACCGCCACTACCGCCGCCACCCTTTTGCCAGCCGCCTCCGCCACCACCTCCGCCGCCGCCGCCGCCGCCCTTTTGCCAGCCTCCATGGCCGCCTCCCTTGCCGCCTCCACCACCGCCGCCATGTCCACCACCACCACCATATCCACCGCCACCGCCACCGCCGCCGCCATAGCCGCCGCCACTACCACCGCCCAGCAATCCAGCCGAGGCAATGGCGAACATGAAAACGCACAGGAAGACAACGAGGAGAGCGTAGCGCATGTTGAACAACTGTAGATTCCTCTGGTCACTGGATGAACTGTTGACTAATGACTGTTGACGCAGTTAAAAGCTTAGCACCACTGATGCCATAACCAGGCGCAGCGTTGCGCTTTTATAGCGGTTGCCCAACACAACACAGTCGGCACAGGCACACTCCAGCTGAGTCATGGTGCTGCCAGACACCAAACCGATTAGGCATGAAACTGAGGCAAATAAAAGCAAAGGTGCTGTTCCCAAAAGTCACAGAGAGGAAGAGAGGGATTGGCTGGCGAGAGGCGGGGTGCAGCACACGCGCTGGGGGAGGCATTTATGCAACATTTATGCTGGGAATATGGCGCATACGCCACCGGATCCGCCAACAGAGTTCTGAGCACTGGCACAACTTGGAAACTGCTGAGCCATGGCGATGTCATTAATTACAAGTATTTTGCAGCAACACTTGTTGCAAACGCCTCACAATTTGTCTGACTGTTTACAAATTAATTTCTGTAATTTTTTTTCACATATTTTTTTGCATAATTAATTGTGATTTGTTTTGTTTTTTTTTTTGGTATTTGGTATTTGTATGCAATGCGAGTGCTAGTTAAATGTGTGTGGTTCACGACTCAAACACACACTAGTTCAATGTCAATTGTTGTGCAAACCCAAACCAAAACACACAAACACACAAACACACAAAAACACAAAAACGCAAAACACAAAAACGCAAAAACACAAAACACAAAACAAATGAATTGTGTGCTAAAGTGAATTAGTTGCCATTTGTTGCCACAACGTGTCCAATTGCTGCTGTGGCTGCATTGCATGCGTGCTGCATTGCTGAATCGCTGCAGCGTGGCAGCCCCCAAATGCAACAAATAACCCCACAGCCAAGTCCACAACGACGACCTCAACCGAGCCGGCAAGAACCATGCTGCACACTGGACGCAAATCATCAAGCCTCGGAAACATGGAAACATATTTACAAAACTTCAAATGCCTCAGTTTTGTTATTTTATTTTTTTTTTTTTAATTTTCGTTAACTGATTTTGAATTGATTTTTATGGTTGCAATTTGGCATTTAAATTGTGATTCAGGTGATTGGGGCAGCTGGTGCCACTGTGCCACTTCAAAGCACTTGGAGATGATGAGCAACGAACACTCCACGAGCTTTGTGAATGTAAAAAAAAATAATAGCAATAATTACATCGTTAATTTAGCATTTTAATTGTTATGGGCCATAACTCAAATATGCATTAATGTGAATTTCGAGATCAACCAGAATACAAAAGCAGCTTCAAGTTCGACCAAGTGGTGCCCCCCCGCCCCACCTCAGTCTGTGCCCCTCCTATATACATATGTATGTAGTCTGGTCTTAGTTCCCATGTAGACAAAGATGCAATCAATGCTGGTGCTGGAAATGCAGATGAGGGGCAACAATTTAAGATGTTTCCATGTCTATGTTTATAGTTGCACTCAGTTTGCCATTAATTGCACTCGACTATGAGATGAAAAATGGCAAACGGATCGTGGCTGGAAAATGCTCATCAATCATCTGGCAACAATTCGGCGATGCATTCAGAAGCAGAAATCGTGCGGTTCGTTGCTTAAGTTACGATTTGCAATTTATATTTGTTTAAAAAGATTACAAAAAAAAAAGAAGCACTTATTTACATACATATGTAATATAAAATCAAAGATCAATAATCAAATGCGAAGAATGTGTGGAAAGCGTGGAGTTGCAATTAGATCCTTATTACCAGGCGCTGCTGCCCCAGCCATTGTTGCCACCAGACCAACCGCTGCTCTGGCCAGACCAGCCACCGCCGTTACTCCAGCCGCTGCCGCCATCGCTCCAGCCACCGCCATTGTTCCAGCCGCTGCCGCCACCGCCATTGCTCCAGCCGCTGCCGCCGCCACCATTGCTCCAGCCGCTGCTGCCACCATTGTTCCAGCCGCCACCTCCAATTTTGATTACCTTAATAATCTTGGGCTGGGAGGACCAGCCACTGTTCCAGCCTCCGCCGATGCTGCTGCTGCTGCCGCCCCAAGGATTCGAGCTCCAGCCACTGCTGCTGCTGCTGCTGGCCCAAGGATTTGAGCTCCAGCCACTGCCACCGCTCCAACCGCCGCTCCGTATGAGTCCCGCCGAGCCGCAGGCAATCAGAGCGCTAAGTATTATAAAAAGTTTCATCCTGGAGGTTGTTTAGGTCCTGGCTGTTGTGTTCTAGCTGTGCGTTTTGAAGTACGGCAATTGAATGATCTGAAAACGTACGCAGCATACGCTATTTATCCAAATTTGAATACGTAGGGAGAGGAGCGGCTAAGTGGCTCTTCAAGCCAAGAATCCGCAAAATAAATCGCACTCTCAGCAGGTGGGGGTCGCCCTGGCCTGATAAGCAAACCAGCTGCGCACATTGCTGAAAGACGAACGAGGTAATTGCAGTTTGTTAAACCACTTTGAGCGTCCGATTCTTGACCAGGGTCAACTAGTTTACAACACTTTACGACTGACCGATCGCGTCATTGGCAAGAGTGTCAGTAGCCGCAGATCATCGCATGCCTCGTGCCCCATGGGGCCAGTTTATGTTGCCAAATTGCGTTTAACTCACATCACTTGATGGATCATTTCCTCGCCTCGCTGCAGACTGCTTTTAATGTTAATGTTTAATGTCTTGCGGAAACCACGAACACATTTGGCCGATAAACTTTAATCCCCAATAGGCAGACAGAAGCCTGCAACGATGGATGACTCATTTCCCAAGCTGACAGCTTGGCCAGGTGAGAAACCCGTCAACTGCACCCAAACAACTACTGCACAGTAACCATCCCATTTACGATAAGCATCGCATAAAAACTTAACTTTTTTATACATCAACTTTGTATTGTTTATAAATGTATCTAATTACATGCTAATGAAAAATATTTCATAAAAAAATAGTTGGGGTTGGTTAAGAACCCAAGAGCAGTAATACTTGGTTACCTTTAACCAACTGCTTCTGATTCCAATTCAGGATGGAATCAAACATTTCAGACTTGGCCAAGAGTAGCCCGCTTGCTAAGATTACTGTTCAACCTAACGTACTTTCTTAAAGTCTTAAAAAAATTTCCGATCTCAGTTTATCGATTTTAAAGAAACTTTAATTATGAAAAACGCTTAAAGTTCTTCCATCTATATATACATATATATATAATTTTGGTATTTATTTAGCTATTGTTTAATTAACACAAACAATTACATCAATAATTAAATGAGAACTTTGATTTGTTGCTTTACACGCCCCCCGGGAGTTTACCGAAAGATAATGTTGATAATAGTAATAATAATTGATAAATTACAAAAGTGGCAACTGTGAATAACTCGTTGTTGAGGAAATACTTTAGAACAGGATATGTGTCTTCTGTGTGGCCCTTAAGGTACTACAACATTCTCTTAACTCATTGTTGTTGGCCTTGTCCATTCAATACGCAATCATTCATGGCAGATCACAACTGATGGGCTTCACTGTGGTCTGCTGCCTAGATGCTTATTGAAATCTGTGTGGTTGCCACAGTTGCCAGTAAATTGTTGTTCAACTCATGCCATGTTTCTTTTTTTCAATATTTGTTGCACAAGCATTATAAACAAAAATTAATTGAATTGTCAAAGCTTAACATGCATATTTTATTTGAAGGCTTACGGACCAAGAACAGGTCATGCAAACAACCGAGTAACAGCAAAAAACAAAATCGGCGTCAACCTGCCGACATCTATATACATATATATCTTACTATAACCGACTATTTGCTCCTATAAGAGCAATATGATATAGAAGTCCGATGTTGATGATTTTCACTCCAAATATTAGGTGTATAAAAATATGCATCATCTTTCGCCCGATGTAATATAAAGATCCGATGCAAATAAAGATCCGGAGGCAAATGACGGAAAGCTTTTAAAATAGGTGACTAGCTCGGAACAGACGGACAGATACTTATCAAGAATTTATATAATTATAATTATAATTTAAGGTGCTCTCCCCCAGCGCATTACTTAATGAAGAAAAAATATTTTATTTATGCAAGGCTAAAATGAGTATTTACTAAATTAATATTTTTGTTATATTCGATATATATTAATTTTCAATCGGGTAATCAGATTGCTATTGGGTTTCGAAACATCCATCGCCATATAATATATATATATATTTATATATCATCTTAAGTATACACTATGCTAACTTCACATTACAATCCATCTCCAATTTGGGGCGCATTAAACGTATACATGGAATGGTACATTTCCATTCCTTTCGCAGAGTCCGCAATTAGCGAGCCGTGGTGTACGTAGTCCGGATGACTGTTGGCCATAGGGCTTGTTGGGCTTGACTTCCAGGAAGTAGCTGCCCTTAAGAGTGTGGGGCACTGCCAAACCCATGGGATACTGCGGACCGGGGCAGAGGCCGTCTCGGAGCTTCGTCAGCGAGCCGCAACGTGTGGCCAAAAAGTTGCGCTCGTTGCCCGGATATATTGTCTCTGCGTAGTATTCCCAGGAGCGAGAGTGGGCACATGGCACCGTCAGACAGCCAGGCTTCAGCGGATCAGTGCCGCCGGGATAAAAGTCCACATCGCCCATGGGATCCCGTTTGCCAAGCACGCCCGGATTGCTGTGTATCACATCGACGAAGAGTGCATCTCCACGCTGCAAACCCGACAGAACTTCGCCCTCGTTGAAGCACGGCTTGGCCGGATCAAGCCCGGTGATGCGTGGCACTATCTTCCCGCTATACATCTGCAGATAGCGACCAGCCGCGCCCACAATATGCGCCCCCAGACTATGGCCGATTAGATGTATTTGTTCAACTTTAACCACATCCAACAGCTTCACCAGTCCCCGTGCAATGCTCTCGCCAAGCTCATCCGTATTGAAAGCTGACCACGTGTACAGGGTATCCACATATTTGGCAGCATCTACAGCCTGTATTCAAATTTAATATATTATATATTTATATATAAATAATAATAGTAAGTGGATTTTTACAATACCCGTCCAGCTGCTTATCGATGCCCCCAAATCCCCCGAAGGGACTAGGAAACTTGGGGCAAACACTCTTATTTGGTTGCGTCACAGAAAGTGTTAAGATTGATTAAGTGCAACAACAGCAGATGCAGTTACAACATTTTTAAAGTTAATCAGGCCTGTCAAGGAAATATACCCTACATATAATTTTTGACTTGACGTTATAATTCCTTTTAAAGAAAATGGCAGAGAAATTTTCGAATATACCTAAGATTTTATATTTATTTTGGATTATTGAATTTCTGACAACCTTTTCCAAATGTCAAACCTTGCGTTCAGTTGGAATTGCACTTTTTGAGGGTATTCTGCAGGCGGTTAGGCCGGACTGCAAATTGCACAATTGTTTTAAATAATAATATAAGTGCAAAAGTCAAAAGTATTCATTGCTATTGATAAAGTTTTATAATGTGGCGACCCTGACAAGTAGCTGATAAGAATGTAAATGTTGACCGTTAAATCAACGATTAAAAGATTAGACACACAGTGGGAAGATTAAGCTGAAAAGCATGTGAAAATTTGGAAAATGTTAATAATTAAAGCCATTAAGGAAATCTTTTTTAGCTTATGAATTAACTTTCTTAACTTATAGAATTCCGAATGTCGGGAATTACTTTGAAGATAGTCCGATTAATTCATTTTCGAAAATTAGACGCAAGTGAGTTGGAGGCGTGATGTGAATTTAAATGTGTGATCGAAGTGAATACTTGAAATAAACAGAGAATTTCCGTGACGTAAAAAATAATCCAAAAACGACGTGAGCTGCCTGAATATGGCCAGCAAAAACATCGGATTCCGACAATCCGCAAAGATTGTAGTGCACAAATCTCCGTGTCTTGTGTTTCTTTCATTTCGAAACATGTTAAGAATTTTCAGATTCATTAATCTTATGTAATCCCACGCCTCTTTTTCTTAAATACTCTGCGTTCCACAACAACAATAATTATATTCTAGATTCATATTTAGTCTGTTTGCCTAATTTTTTAAATATGAATAAGTGATCAGCAAAGTCAACTTAAGTATGTCCCCTCCGTCTCTCTGGCAATCTGCCTGGTACAAACTAAAATCCAGTACCCGAAACTTGTGTGAACAGAGTATGATGCAGTCGCGAACTTTTTGACATTAAAATAATAACGTGTTTGGACCCAAACTCACCACAAAATTGACATCTCCGCGACAATTGTAGGCCTTGGCAAATTCCTCAATTGTATCCGTATCATTGATGCTGGTCGTCCAGCCGGTCGCAAGTATGACAACATTTTTAGTCCTATCGAAGAGGGGGCTCTGCCACATGGTTTCAGCTTCAAGCAGTGGAAAATCAGCTTTGCTGCAGTGGCTCCGCAACTGAAAGTGCATCAGTTTGATGTCTGGTGTGAACCTTGACCTGATCTTGTTGGAACTTAGCGCCTGAGAGCCTGCGGATAAAAGGATTGGAGCAGATTTGCATGGATTTACTTTTGATGATGCTCACACAGATAGTTGATGGAGCTGGAGACATACTCAAGCGGATAGCCGGCTATGAGATTCTTGCTTCCCTCGAGCAGTCCCTGCGGCGTTGGCAACAGCCTTGGATTGATAATGCTGGAACCTACATTCGTAATAGCACCAAACACATCCGGCACCGTATAATCAATGCCACGGCTCCCGGCTGCCAGCAGCAGCAGGTGGAACAGGCAATTCCTGAGATTGAAATTGTGAGTCAGGCGACGGCTTCCCATTCTGGACGACAGTCGCGAACGCAGTGAATGCCAAAAATGATTTATAAATGTATTTATAGTAGAAGAAAGACCCGTCGGCACCTTATAAGCACACACACACTATACGGAAGGAGGGACGGAGTGAGTGCAAGTGATGCCGTACGACTAATCGACACTACCGCAATATCGACAATTAAAACTGTTACCAAATACAGATGTGGTCAAAATAATATTAATAGTGCGAGAATCGGAGAGAATTCGCCGCATATAGTTTGTCTGTGTGTGTGTGTTTTCAGTTTCACTTATTTAGATAAATGGATATTTGTTTTATAACAAATTTGGATTCGTCGATTTTCAAATTCTTCATTTTTTTTTTTTGTGAATCACACAATGTTGTTTTACAAAATAGAGTTACACAAAAAATGCAGATTACACTTTTTTCGATGATTGTATTATCTTGACCGCAGCTGTAAGAATATTTGATGCACAACACAGCAATCAGATAAAGTGCACTTGTTTGATTCTTAATTAGATTCCACGATATCAGCCAAGACACAAACACTTACTTCGATCGCACACTCACTCGGCGTTTCCTAATCTTAAGTTGGGCGAATCTACTCCCAGTGTGATCTGCACCTTATTTGTATACAAAACGAATGAAATCTGATTTCGAATCGACATCAAACCGAATCGGGTTGAGAGAAACGTAAACAGAAACAAAAACAAATATAAACGAATCAAGGAATTATTCGCACTGCACTTTAGTTGAGATTCGAATACCCTTCTCCGATTCCAAAAAAAAAAAACTTTTGAATCTATTTCGTCAATTGTTTGAAGATTGCCATAGAAACTTAACTACACTCGATTTGTCATACTGTTGAACTGTATATAATAATATATAATAATGTACTGAATACGAAATAGAACTCAGAAGCTGGACGACATTCCAGACAATATCCAGTTCAATCCACATTTCTCAGTGTATATTATACACTTTAAAAATCAAAGGGGACACATGAAATGTTTGCCGACTACGACACTTTCATATTAATGGGGGTATTTCGCATCCATTACTATGCTGCAGACGTACAAAATCCGCCTCACTCGGAGTGCCCCAAACACAGACGTCACAAAGAACTAAATATATATATATATATATATATATATATATATATATATATATATATATGTGCAAGTTGACATCAGCGAGCGCACAAAATCATCAAGCAGATCACGACCTACAGTTTCAAAGAAAATATGCAAAAGATCGAGTTGCACATATTTCATTAATTTTGTTATCTGCCACACAACAAATGGGGAATATAAAATAAATTCATCTTAATTTCTAATCAAAGGGCATCCATTTTTCCATTTTAGCCTTAGATTAATACATCTAACACTTGAATGCTATGGAAATTCCCATTATTATCTATTCCAAATTGAACAAAAATTAAATACAATTTATGATATGACTTGGCAGATTGTATCTGAACTGAACTGTTACCCGTATCTTAACAAGTCTCTGTTTGTTTTTGTGCAGGAAGCAATTTAGTAAATTTCCTACAAATTCAATTCAGATCGGGGGAATGACAAAATTTAGTAGTTGTATTATTTGAATAAATATCTTTATTAATATTATTAAACATATTAAGATTAGGAAGCAAATGCATATTTTTAACATAATTGTAAGTAAACAAGGTTCATAAATTCTAACAGTTTTATGACGTTCAGTCGTTCATCTACTTGGGTAATTAACCAATTCGTTTTGTAAAGGCCAGGCTTAATGATTGTAGCCAAACAGGCGATTAGTATGAAAATTGAATAGATGGAGCATTACTTAGAAATGCATTTAGAATAGGTTTTGTCATAAATATTATATTGATGTTTTCCACAGACAATATTATGAATTGGCTGTCCGCTTGCCCAACACTCGGCAATCAGTTCATTCCCAGCTCAGCAACTGCCCCGTTGTTGCAACTTGTTGTAGGTACTCCCGACTTGTTAAAAAACACACACAAAAAACAACAACAGAAAAATTAAGTATTTGCGTTAGGAAATGCTGCAAACAAAATGCGAATTAATAACAAAGTACCTTGTTGGATGATTGTTGTTGTTGCTGTTGTTGTTGTTGTTGCTGATGTTGCTGTTGTTGCTGTTGCTGATGTTGCTGTTGCTGTGCTTGTGGGTGTGCGCACAGCAATCACCTGAAACACACAAAAACAACAACCACAACAACTTATTACATTGGTAATTTGTGTGCGCAAAAGTTTTGTAGGCTGCCCCACTGCCCCGCTTGACTAACTGTTATTACTGTTGTTGCTGCCGCTGCTGCTGCTGCTGCTGCTGCTGCTGCTGCTGCTGCTGCTGCTATTATCGGTGTTGTTGCTGTGTAGACTATTTGTTGCTGCTACTGTTGGCACGCTACCAGCAACAGTGGCAAGTGCTTGCTTGTAGCCAAAGAGCCGAAAAGTTGTAACAGGCAACGTGTCAAAAGATTTGACGAATAAAAGTGCAAACTAATTACATATTTCACTTACACTGCAATCACTTCATTCATTCATTCTCTCATTCTTTCATTTACTCAATATTAAATATAATTTAAATTTTCATAATATTCAATTGTAATTAATTCCCTCTGCTCTGACATTATTATTTTTGTTTAATTTTGTCATTCAGAAATACAGTTTATTTATTTAATAGAAATAAATTAAGAAATAAATAAAAATAAAATCAATTTAATAATATTAAATATATAAAATCATTCATTTGAATTTGCTTATTTATTGGTTTTATTTATTTATTTATTATATTTATTTATTTATTTTTATTGAGTAAATCTCATGTAATGTTAAAGCATTTATTGAGGAACGTTTTTAGAGATTTTATTAATAAAGCTTAAAAACTGTTTCTTTTAAGTTTAGATGCTTAAATACTGATATGAAGTTTATTTTATTTTTTATTTATTATTTTATTTTGATTTACATTTATATACATTTTTTATATTTATATTGTTTTTATTTAAATATTTTAACAACTGCTTAAAAAAAAGCATACTAATTAGGATTCAAATAGATTTCAAATGGGATTAAAAATACCTGGCTATATTTTGCCACCTATAGAGTGGTGGCTATACTTAAAAAAATAACAAAATTCCAAAAACCTAGTATTATTAACAGAATTTATTAATCTCTTGTCGATGCATGGGACACCAACAATGTTCGCAGTGCACTCAAATTTGGAGCAACGCAATAGCAAATTGTTTGCCAGTCACATTAAATATTGTCTACAGAGACATGTATCGGTATGTCGATATGTATATATCAGTATATATATCAGTATATATATCAGTATATATATCAGTATATATATCAGTATATATATCAGTATATATATCGGTGTATATCTGTGTTTGCTATTTATGTTATTGTGGCTTCTGCAATCTGCAATGAGATACATGCATGTTGGCGCATTGTTGGCATTGCCACGGAGTTAAATTGGATGTGCTGCAAATATAAATGTATCTTTCTGTCTTTCTGTCTCTCTGTCTTTCTATCTTTTTGTCTTTGTATTTTTCTGTCTTTGGCTGTTCATTTTGGTCGCTCTGCTAACGCTTTTAATTGCCTGCATGCTGCCAGTTGTTGCTGCTCGCAACTCGAATGCGCGTCGTATGCGCAACTTGCACAATTGAGTAAATCAAATAAAAATTCCCTTACTTTCTTCATGTGGCAACAACAACAGCAGCAACAGCAACAGCAGCAGCAGCATAAGTCGAGCAACCCTCGTCGCTGGCCTTGGCTATAATACTACGCTCTTAGCCATCCGTTTCCGTTTTGTTGATCCACTCAATTAACAGCCACTTGGCGTATGGGTGCGAGGTGGTGCGAGGTGGTGCGCGAGTTGATGCTTGTGGTTGTTGCTGCTTCCGCATCGGTGTCGTCTTGACAATATCGGCAAGAGGCAAGAGCTAATAATAAATGGCTTTCGATTATGCAACCTTTTTCGCCTGCATAGAACTGGGGCCAGTCGCAAATATTACGTATACGCACGTTGCAACAACAGCTACTGCTGCTGCTGCTGCTGCTGCTGCTGCTGCTGCTGCGGTGGCGGTGACGATGGTGTCGGCGCCTCTCATAATTGCGGCTATTCAATTCGGCTCGGCTCAATCGCTGGCCGTCTGGGTGAGCTGCCCGAGCTGGCCAAGTTAGCCCCACTCGCGTATACGTAATATACACAATAAGTGCAGAAAATTATCAGCTGCGGCAAAGCGACCGCCTCGTCGTCGTCGTCGTCGTCGTCGTCGTCGTCGGCAGATGTCCGTTGCAACATGGATGGCCCAGCCAAGCTAAACAAAAGCGCCGCTACATTTTGTTTTTGTTGTTGTTGTTGCGGCTGGAAAATTCAGGAAAATGTGTGCCAAAAGCCAGCGTATAAATGCCAGTACTGTTGCCGAAAAGAAAATAGTCGACTTGCACCATTTCTACGCATCGGTAGCTAACCACATACAGTCCACAAAATCCGCAGTCAACATGTTCAACTGGCGTTTGAAACTGATCCTTCTTGTGGCCCAGGCGTTGAGCATCAATGCGGGCTACATTGGTGGCGAGCTGGCAGCTGGCATCCACTCACCTGGCCTGCTGGGCAGCTATGCGGGTGCTCTGAGCGGCGGCGAGGCACTTGCCAAGCTGGATCTGGGCGCCAGCGATGCGTACGCCGATGAGCATGTGGATCATGAGGAGCTGGGAGCAACACTGGATGAACACCTGAGTGGGCACAGTGGTACAGTGGGTGACCATCTGAGTGAGCACAGTTTTCCATCAGACTATGGCAGCAGCGATGCTGGCGTGGAATATGCCGAGGCCAGTGAGCATCATGCGCACTACGAATCGGAACCGCAACTGGAGCTAGACCTGGAGGAGCACCACGGTGAGGAGCCTGTGCAAGGCATTGATCATGGGAAGGGTGCGTTCAGCTACAGCACGCTCTACGAGTTCAAGGATAGAGAGGAGCACGAGCAGCACCAGCTGGAGCATAAGCTGCAGGAGGAGCACATCGCCCAACAGTTGGAGCTGGAGCACCAGTACAATGTTCTCGACCACCACCATCTGGATCTTCATTAAGACTGTGATCGCCGTTACTACTACTACTAGCACAATTTTTTTTTATACCCAAGTACATACATATATATACATATATCTATATATATATATCTATTTTTTTTCTGCAATAAATTGACTAACTTAATCTGTTTAAAAAACAGTGTTTTGTGCACAAATTTGAAAAAGCTCCGTAAGATTAAATTCGCCAAGAAAATCCATCAAGTTTTTGAAGGAGGAAAAGTAACGGATTGTGCAAACTGCAATTTTTATATATATATATATATATATATACGAGTATATATATATATATATATATATATAT
Organism: Drosophila mimica; assembly: GCA_037043585.1. Lineage (NCBI taxonomy): Eukaryota > Metazoa > Arthropoda > Insecta > Diptera > Drosophilidae > Drosophila > Drosophila mimica. Next base: position 530,108 of record JBAMBE010000918.1, on the reverse strand, counting down.
ATATATATTATAGTTATTTATAGTTATTTATCTGTTTCTGTGGATAGTCCTGTCTAGCGGCCATGGGATTTTACACGGTTTGTGTTCCGCTCCTGGAAATCCAGATTATCGCTGACCGTCAGATGCGACTCTTGTGCAGCAGGCAACAGTCCATCCGGTCCATAGATGTGCTGCAGGAGTGGGTGATATGAGCTGCTACTGGTGCTACTGGTGCCGGTGGAGCCACTGGAGCCACTGCTCCCGGCTAGCGGCAACAGCAGTAATTGCGTTTTCTGATCGGGCACCAACTGCAGCACGGCGGAGCTGATGTGTATTACCGGACCGTAATCTGTGGGCACGTGAAACACAAGAAATTAATTAGGATTCCTGTTTGAGGCAGACGCACCGTTGCCCACGCGTTTCGCATCGTTTCCATTCCCTTGTTGTGGTTGCCGCTGCCGCTGCTGCTGCTGCTGTTGCTGCCGCTGCTGCTGCTGCTGTTGCTGTTGCTGTTGCTGCGACTTCTGGTGTGGCAAGCCCTCACAAGCCACCAACAGAATCAGTAAAAGCAGGTGCATCAAGTAGCCGCCACATGTGCGCATTGTAAGCAAAGAGGCAACTGTCAACGGAAGGCATTCAAATGTTATTTATATGTTTGCCCAGCGGATGTGGCACGTCTTGGATGACCGCCTATTGGGGTCCTCCGTTGACATCTGATGTCTGCTTTTGAGCCCGTAACACTTCACTGACTGAGAATTCTAGATAAGAACTTACAAGTTAACTGTTTTAACCATGCCATAATTGGGGATCAGCGTTGCTGTAGTGGAAGCATATACGACTAAATGATGACCTGTAGACTCGACTCACTCAATAAAAAAAGTTGCATTTGTGAAATCTACTTGTGGCAAATAATAAAAGTTGGCTAATTTGAGGAATACCCTTAATTTTAATCACAAATTTAAATGTCACATATAATCTCTAAAATAATTAAGAGCCTGTTGCCAATTAATGTTGGTTGAAATCAATTTCTCTTTAAATATCTAACATAAAATGTACCAAATAAAGTTACTAAAAACAAGTATGAATGTTGTACTCGAGTGAGCTCGACCCTTAACTCAGTATATTCTAGTTTTATTGGCAAATTTGCAATCAAATGTTCAGTTCTGCAAGTGCACTCTTTTCTTATGGCAGGCACAGCGAATATAGAGTGTATATATATACATACATACATACATACATACATACATACATACATACATACATACATACATACATAAATACATACACGTAATAGTAGCTATCGGGGCTGGAGAGGGTATTGGGTATTGGATAATTACAATAGTTGGGATTATGAAATGTTGATTAGATTAAGATTGAGTGAATGTTACGTGAACTGAAGAACTGTTGGAACAGTTATATATATACATACATATATATATATATATATGTATTAAGACAAATCAAAAAGATTCCCATGACTTATGTTTGAGTGGTATTATCCGGATGCACGTCATCGTTTTTGGCATGGATTTGTTAGCATTTGATAACATTTAGCAGTTAGGTGATAACTTCTCTCAAATAGTTGTAGAACACAACGAACCGATCCAAACTTAATAAAAACAAGAAAACCTAACCAACAAAATAAATAAACAACGAAAAAATGAAAAAGCTAATTTTTGGGAAACAACGGCATCGACTCAAAATCTTGATGATACTCATAACTGTTTAAGGTCAATATAATTGGCGCCTGTTTGGGGAATATTACACAATAGGACGACATTTTATTTTCGGTAACAGGGTATAACAGGGTATATACACAGCAATAGATTTTAGATCATAGGTGCGAATACAGGGGAAAAAATCAATTAGCGCGAAATGTATTCGATAAGTTGTGTTTAGAACTATACAAAAAACAAAAAAAAAAAATGTGGTAATAATAATTATATAATCAGTTAAAGTTGCCTGTGGTCGATCGGTCACAAGGGGTCGGGCGGGCGGGCGGATGAAGGACTAGCTTAGCAGCCAGCGGCCAGCTTTTCCCAGATGCCACCACTCTTCCAGCCGCCACCGTTGTTGCTGTAGCTGCTGCCGCCAGCATTGTTCCAGCCAGCGTTGTTCCAGCCAGCGTTGTTGTAGCTGCCACCACCGTTGCTCCAGCTGCTGGGAAGTGGTGCGGGCGGGCCGTAAACGGGGCTGGGCACATGGTTCACACCGCTGTTGTCCTCATCAACGATGACCTTGATGGTCTTCACATACTGCTGCACAGGCCGCACCGGTTGTGGTGCTGGCACCGAGTATGGAATGGGAACGGGCGCTGGCTGCACACGCACCACCGGCTGTGGTGCTGGCACTGAGTATGTAATTGGCGCTGGAGCTGGCTGTGGTGCGGGCACTGAGTACTGAATTGGCGCTGGAGCTGGCTGTGGTGCGGGCACTGAGTACTGAATTGGCGCTGGTTGCACACGCACCACTGGCTGTGGTGCTGGCACTGAGTATGTAATTGGTGCCGGAGCTGGCTGTGGTGCGGGCACTGAGTACGTTATTGGCGCTGGCTGCACACGCACCACCGGCTGTGGTGCAGGCACTGAGTATGTAATTGGCACCGGAGCTGGCTGTGGTGCGGGCACCGAATAGCTAACTGGCGCTGGAGCTGGTGCCGAGTATGTAATGGGTGCCGGTGCTGGGGCGGAGTAGCTCACAGCTGGCGCAGAAACGGCGCTGGAGTAACTGCCGGAGCTGGCATAGCTGCCGCCGCCATAACCACCACCATAACCACCACCATAACCACCGCCATAACCACCGCCATAGCCGCCACCATAACCACCACTGGACCGCGCATAGCTTTGAGGCTGCTCCACCACTTTGATGACCTTGATTACCTGCTCATTACCGCCGCCATAGCCACCGCCATAACCACCGCCATAGCCACCGCCATAACCACCGCTATAACCACCGCCATAGCTGCCGCCTCCGTAGCCGCCGCTGCTGCCGCTGCCACCACTGCTGTAGCCAGATCCGTAGTTGTTGTACACTGGTCGGCTGGACTGCGTGTAGTAGCCCTGGTTGTATCCACCCGAGTAACCGCCGCTGCCATAGCCGCTGCCATAGCTGCTGCCACCACCACCGCCACCACCACCACCGCCGGTAATGGCCTTGAGTAGAGCCAGTTTGGCACCCAGGAATGCCTGGGCGGGTGCGCCGAGCGCCAGTAGCGCAACAACAATGGAAACGAATAGCTTCATCTAAGTGGAAAATGCGTGTCGCTCTGCTGGAGGGGATGAATGCGTCTGCTGCTTGGTCTGGACACAACTCAACTGATGTCCACAGATGGCGATACGCACAAATTTATAGGCCAACTGCCAGCAGCCGGCGTCGCGACTATGTCGCACTCCCTTACCTCGCTCTGTGTGTGTGTGTGTGTGTGTGTGTGTGTAGTTCTAATAATACAAATCTTATATTTGAAGCTGGACCCGATCGACGAAAACGTCGGCAGCAACAGCAGCCACAGCAGCGACTCTTTGGAGCTCATCAACGTGTTTGCTTAATTCATAAATAGTTACTTACGGGCCACACCAAAATGCCAAAAACTAAGGCGCGTCCACCAGCAACTGGCTACCTATCCCAGCAACTCCCTCCCCCCCCCCTCCCTCTCCTATCCACATATTGGCTAGCTATCCATCTATCCAGCTATCTGTCTCTCAGCCTGTCCGTCCGTCCGTCTGTCTGTCTGTCAACTCAACTACTTAACCATAAACTGAAGTATTTTCTCACCTCTCTAAGCAAATAAGTTTGGTTTGCCGTCAGCCGTCAAAACGATTCGCAAGAAGCGCAGGTAATTCCCAAAATGCTGTTACACTCAGAGAAATTTCCAAGTATTTAAATACTTTAAAACTTAAATTGCTTTTGGAAACTGCATTATTAGATTTGTGCACTCCACAATTTCCCGGTGACTGAGTTTCTCTAGTTAGGGATGGCTTCAATTAAGAGATCTGACTAAACTATAACTATATCTTTGTTCAAAGTTATAAAGATTAGAAGAGCCAGAATACTAAATTCAATTGATAATTATGAATATATTTAGAATATAGTCGATTTCAGTGTATTGCGCTTGATTAGCAGTGAATATTGATAATTTTTAATTAATGCCAAATATGAATGCTGTCTGTCGATCCCTTCAAACTTTCAGATCTCATATCTTTATTTCTCTCCACACAAAACGAAATACAACTTGCGGTACCAGAAACCCATTTATATTATTTATACATATATCATCAGACAAAAAAGAACAAGAAAAAATAGCACAAAAAGACAATTCTAATTTTAAGCGTAAAGTGAAATTTGAATAACATTTTATAAAAAAAAGAAAGAATATTTTTAAATTGAGATTTGCTGTTGAAGACTTTTTTTTAAAAAAAAGAAAACATAATTTATATTTATGTTCTTTTGTATGAAAAAGGTGAAATATTCAATTCGACCAAATTCAGAAATTTGGTATGAAGATATTATTTATAAGAAACCCCCTCCCCAGAAAATACATACAAACATATATTTTTTATTTTATTTATTTGTTCATTTATTTATTGTCAACTAAAGTCAGTCGACACCAAAAATACAAAAATTTAAAATTTGAATTAAATTAAATTTAAAATAAAATTAAAATTATAAATAAATTAAAAATTACAAAAATATTTATAAGACCTTAAGACTATCCTACTGATTCTAGGAGCATAAAGATCTCAAGATCTCAGGACCACAAAGCACACTAGAATTGTGTATCTCGCAATAAATATTCAACTTTGAACCACTGCAACTTATTCCAAATCGGTTGATCTTTTAAATTGTGAATCATATTTCAAGTGTATGCGGTTTTCGATGTATATTTTATTTTTTTTTTTGCAATAAATTATACAACAGATTGTCACATAAAAGCCGTAAACATTACACTGAAATTTCGCACTTGATTGGATTGCTTCCAATTGCTTCCAATATAAATATGTGTGTACATTTTTGCGCAGTGCACATACCTTCACACACACACACACACAATATATGTGTATATAGTCTTTTACATAGCAATGTTGTTATGTGCTCATTGTATTTACATATGTATGTATATAGTATCTGTAGAGGAACATACATATTGTCATTCATTCAGTCAAGATCTTGTGCATGGCTACACGTAGCTACTGCTTTTGACTTTGGCTGTGACTGTGGATGTTGGATGTGGATGTTGGATTTGGATGTTGGATTTGGATGTTGGATGTGCTAACCGAGCGAGCGAAATGCTGTGCAAATAGAGATCCAAAGTCAACTCGAAACCACAACGCGAACCACGTCCGATTCTCAAAGGGCGGGTTTTGCCTCGATTTCGGGGCAGGTATCAAATCAGTTAAAGGCCCTTCGCCCATTTGTTACATTGTGGATAGACAACAAGCTCGTTTTGGCCAAAACGTGTATGCAAATTGACAACAGGTGCCTGCGAGTCTTTGGCAACGTGTGCAACATTTTCATTATTTACAGCACATTTCAATTGTGGCTAAATTTCTACAATAAAGAAACAAGTGAAATCAGCTAAGCAGAAGCATGTTTAAGAATTGCTTATTTTATTATAATTTTTTTAATATTTTTTTATTATTTTTTTGAATACATATTCATTAATATCTATTTTTTCACTTTGTTAAAAATAGGGCTAAGAAATCCCATTAAATGATATATTTTAAATTAAATTGATACCAGCTCTCAAAAAGATTCCGTTGCTTTAAGCCTCTTCAGTTATTGGCTTCTCTTGGGTAACTTGGCAAATATGAAATCATAGTTAAATTCCATATTGCAAGATTTCTAGTTTTGCACCTTGCGACTTGAGGCAATTTGTAGGCAGCTGGCGTAAAATATTCTTGGGCCACTATTCGATTTTGAGTTCGGGTTTGGGCACTTGTTTGGCACTTCATTAACATTTGACCATTGTGAGCTAAGTGAATGTGTCCACAGAGTGCGTGATGCTGTCAACCTCCATTCCTCCATGCCTCCATGCCTTCATGCCTCCATGCCTCCATGCCTCCATGTCTCCATGCCTCTGCGCCTCTTTGCTGCTCTCCGGCTCTCAATTTCACGTCTCGCTCCGTTTTAAATTGAAGGTCAACGCATTGTGGCACATCTTCTGGCCTGGGCTCATTGTTTGGCTAACAGATTTGGTAATCGCCGCATAATGAAATTCAATTGTGCGAGTTCCCAAAACAAATATCGACGTATCTAATTTTCCAAAAATACCAACATACTTGAGTTGCGATGCAATAATCTATTATCTACTATCTATTATCATGTTAGTCTGTTAACTATATTCGGTGGCTTTCTATTTCTTTTTTTTAACTGTAAAAGTAGCAAAAATAAAAAAACTTCTAATATAGAATTATAGTTTCATTGGAATGATGAACTTTATTTGCATTTCGTGAAGGTTTCACACCATCCGTCAGATTTAATAAATACTTTACAGGTTTTTTCTCATTTTATTAAATTTCGTATATTTATAGTTACAAAAAAAAAAAAATTAAATGTTACGAAAATAGAAACAAATCGCTTTCATCCGTCACAGTCATCGCTGCCTAGCACCAACCGCCGCCGCCCAAAGCAGCTGGCGCACCAAATCCAAGTCCAAAGCCACCACCGGCACCGTAGCCAGAGCCAAAGCCGTACGATACAGGTAATGGAGCGCCGCCACCGAAGCCACCGATGCCACCGATGCCACCGTAGCCACCGCCAATGCCACCTCCAATGCCACCACCAATGCCGCCCACATAGCCAGCACCGCCGGCAATGACTGGCGTTGTGGCCACAGAAGTGACAACGGGTGTGACCACAGCTGATGTGGAAATGGTTGGCACAGCGCCAACAAAGCCACCACTGCCATAGCTGCCTCCATAGCTGCCGCCTCCATAGCCAGCGCCATAGCCGCCTCCATAGCCGCCTCCATAGCCACCCCCATAGCTACCACCTGGCAGCACCGATACCTTGATGACCTTAACCACATTATCGCCGCCATAGTTATAGCCACCGCCGTAGCCACCGCCATAGCCACCGCCGTAACCGCCACCGTAGCCACCGCCATAGCCACCGCCGTAGCCAACGCCGGAAGCGGCATAGGGATAGGCGCCACCATAGCCGCCACCTCCAGCGCCGCCGATCACCAGTCCCAGCTTGCCAAAGGTGGCCTCATTGGGCGCCACCAGCGTGGCTACCAGGAGTACGGGCAACGTAATGGCAGAGATCTTCATGTTGTTTCTTCAAGCTAAATGTATCCAAAGATGCGGTTGCGGTTGCTGTTGCGATTGTTGGATTTCTGCAGCTAAGTGGACGCTGACTGACTGTTGAACTTTGCTGACCGCCGACGAGCATTTATAGGCAACAGCTCGAGGGGCACGCACAATGGTTGGCTATTGTTCTTGTGCCCTTTTGGCGGGCATTGGCCAATTGGTGTGAATTGCTTAATGAGCAACCAACTAACCAACTAAGCCTCAGTGCGAACTGCTTAAAATATGTCAAAGTCAATTTGCTCAGTTGTGGTCAGTTGCCATGCGGTGCTTACCCTTAGAACCCCTGGTCATGACTGGTCAAAGCCGGAACCCAAACCCATAAAACAAATACGAAAATATGAAAATAAAAAGTAAAAACTCAGATGTGCTCATCTTTGGCGCAAAAACCCATAGAGAATGCTACTATTGTAATTGTTAATGGGCGTTAAATGGAATTAACACTTTCGTTTTCCGATATATGTATATACATATATATGTATATATACATATATAAGTACATAATGGGATCTAATGATCAGCGATCATGCAAATACTTGATCAACAATTCCCAATTGTTTGCGCAGCTCCTCAATTTCTATATGCAATGTTGCACAATATCCGTGTCAATAGGAATATGAAGTGGTTCTTTGTTGTGCCACAAAGCAGATGTGGCATTGATCGTTAGATGATCACCAAAAAGCTAAAGCAAACAACCGGCTCGCAACAAAGTTAAGATCGGTCTCAAATCCAACATTGCACCTATTATAATGTTTTCTTCCCGATTCCTAATTCTTTCTCCAGTTCTACTCATTTTCTCCCTCTCTCCCTATCACTCTCTATCCCTCTCCCTCTCTCTTTCTCTGCTCTCTTTGCTATATATTTAAGTATGTAACTGACTAATTGGCTTAAAGCAAATCTTGGCTGCACTTCCTAAAAGTATCTAATCACTTTCAGTCTAATATCTATCTTTTTACCTCGACACCTGCCCCTTATCTGCTCCAGCTGCAGTTGGAGTCCAATTTTTGTTGTCAACATGATTTTGTTTTTATTTAATTTTATTTGCATTTGAAATATAAGAGTTTTGTTTTTATTAAGGCAGCAGGCTTACAATTTTTTTTATTTTTTTTGTAACTATAAATCAATTTCAAAATTCTCCGTTTTTAATATGCAAAAAACAGATTGAACAGTTTTACAACAATTCAATGAACACGAAATTTTCAGATATGAAAAAAACATACAAAAAAGCGAAAAAAACAAAGAAAAATGAAAATGTGGTGTCGAGTCGCAGCAATAGCAAATTGAAGATGCCGGCGCCGATCCGCAAGGATCAGCAATGTATATATTATAGCACCGATTGTGATAAGACGGCTTTGATCAGTAACTTTCAGAAACGGGGCTGGCAGAGAGTGCCCGCCTTTGATGGCGAATGGAATCTGTACTGGGCGTACACCCAGAATTGTCGCTACATCTTTGGGGTCGATTGTCCCTATCGCATGCGATCCGATCAGTGAGTACATTTCTATAATCAGTAAACAGCGAAATCACAAAGTTATCGATATCGATATGTCTTTTGCAGAATGATCAATCACTTTCCCAACTCGATCGAGCTGTCGCGCAAGGATCTGCTTGTGAAGAATATAAAGAGGTACCGCAAAGATCTGGAGCGCAAGGGCGACGCACTGGCCGACCAACATCCGATGCAAACGAAACTGGGCAACGGTGGCACACGATATATGCATCTGGACATAATACCGATCACATTTGTGCTGCCCTCCGATTACAATTTGTTCGTGCAGGAATTTCACAAGAATCCGGCCAGCACCTGGATCGTGAAGCCATCGCATAAGTCGCAAGGTGTTGGCATCTATTTGATCAACAAACTGTCCATGCTGAGGAGATTCGCGTATGAGGCACGCAAGTTGTGTCCATACTTCCATCGCGACACCTGCATCATCTCCAAATACATTGAGAATCCCCTGCTGATTGGCGGCAAGAAGTTCGATCTCCGCCTGTACGTGTTGGTCACCACCTTCAATCCGATCAAGGCATATCTGTACAATGAGGGATTTTGCCGCTTCTGCACACAGAGATACGATCAGGCCGATATCGATAATGTCTATATGCATCTCACAAATGTTAGCATACAAAAGAATAATGTAAGTTTCATCAGTTCGATGCACATTTAACTATTAATTCTGTGGCATTGGCAGATAGAGTACAATACCAAACATGGTGGCAAGTGGTCCATGCAGAATCTGTATCTCTATTTGGATAGCACACGTGGCAAGGGCGTTTCCAAGCAGCTCTCCCGACGCATTTCGGAGACGATCCGCCACTCACTGGACGCAGTGGCTCCGGTGATAGCCAACGATCGGCATTGCTTCGAGCTTTACGGCTATGATATCATTATTGATAACGATCTGAAGCCATGGCTCATCGAGATCAATACATCGCCATCGATTCACTCGACCACCAAGAATGATTGCACACTGAAGACCCGTCTGATGGACAATGTGCTGGATGTGATCATACCACCCAACGGAATGCCCGAGTAAGTTAATCTCTTTTGCCCAGATGGGTCATATATACTACAATACCACTGATTCATTATTCAAAGTTCCTGCATTGATTTGATTTCTTCTCTCAAATTCCCGACTATAGCGAACGCTGGGACAAAACACCCAGCCTCGAATCGCTGAAGAACTTTACTCTGCTAACGCCGGTTGTGCTACCAAATTCCAAGAAACGGCCCTCGGTGGCAGTGGCACCAACATCAGAGCTAGCAGAAACCGCAACATCCAAAGTTGTATCCAAACTTACCCTTGTGCCTCGACGGATGCCGCAAAAGAAAATATCCAAATTTAAAAACTCCAACGAATCAACAACAATGTCAAAACGCAATTGCGATGCGGTGAGGAAATAAATCGGCCCATATCAGATACATATATATATATATATACTATGTCATATATCTGTTGCAAGATTTTTGTCTAAATTTAAATTGTAAAAGATATTGTGATAGGTCTAAAACAAAACAAAAAAGCAATGGAGCCTAGGCAGAATAAATTGTGCCTCAAAAACGTATCGATTTATATTATTGTATTATCGAAATCCGATAACTCGTTCAAAATCTATATATTTCAATTGTGTGGCATAGTTGCAAGGTCAGTTAAGTGTAGACATTTGTGGATTTGTTATGCGCCAAAAAATGCTGCTCATTTTATCGACAAAAATAGGTGTAAAATCCATTAAATTAAATTTAAATATTTGCGGCTATCGTTAAAATATTTTTAAGAATTGTGCTCCATTTCTTATGTTATGGAAATCTATAGGTTTTAGTTATCATCCAAAAATTGAGAACGCACACAATTGTTATTTTGATATATAGAAACTTAAAATATTTATTTCGCAACTCAATTTTGCAAATATACAAAATACACAAAATTTACAATATGTAGCGTATGTCTGTGTATGGATTATGTTTATACGAACTAATTTGAAGTTGTCTTGATTTTATTTGTTGTTGCCAGTTTTAGCTGCACAATGTTCACTTAATCCTAAAACATATTAAATAATGTTTAAATATAAGTTATGCTTCCATAAAGATTACATATGTTGCGTGTATCTTTAAAAAAAAAAAAAAATGTATTCCACTTTTAAATTTTTTACTTTTGCTTACAAAATGGCGCCTGCTTTAAAGCTACGAAAAAAAAAACGAAGTTTATTTTTTATATAAATAACATATAGGTAAATATATATATGTGTGTTATGTATAGTATGTATATGTCTGCTATATATATTTACAACATGATTTTGGCTTGGTTGAAGCGCCTAATACAATTTCAAGTGATTAGCGTTTATACAAAATAAATGGATTTTTCTTTCAACATTTCAACAAATGTCCCGTTATGTGTGTATTGCTTTTTGAGACTTGAATGCAGCCCATATATTTTAAAGTAAGTTCATGTTTTTTATGAAATAATATTTCGTTTCTCTTTTGCCTTTCAACGCTTGCATCGTCTTCCTAAAAAACTAGATGTAATCGTTATTTACATGGTCTTTGACTTAGACTTAGCGATTAATACAATAAGTGTTACTTAATTTAAGCGCAGTGCATTGGTTTTCTTTTTTTTCACTTTTAAATTTAACATTTGATATTTGTATTTTGTTGTTTCTGCTCAACAATATGCGCTTTCCATGGAATACTTTCATTGTTTTATGTATTTTTTAATGGACTTAACTATAAGCATATATATATGTGTGTATGTGTGTATGTATGTATGTATGTGTGTGTGTGTGTGTGTGTGTGGGCACAATTGCCCTTGTCAAATGATAAACAAATTTTCCATTTTATTTCTCTTATTTCTTAGCAAGAAAATGAATGAAAAGTATAAAGAAACTGGTTGCCAGTTGATTGCTTGCTTTGCCGGCCGCTTGCGTCTCACAAATGCGAACTGTCCCCAAACTGTGTCTCGTCTCAGCACTCGGTGGCATAGTAGAAGACCTCCACCTCGCTCAGCTCCGTGTGGCGGCTGTGGCTGTGCTGGCTATCCACGAGGATGTCGCGTGTGGCACGCGCACGCGCCAGCACCTATAGTCACACCTTGGATGCATGCGGCTGGGCGCCGGCGGCGCTGCCATATTGCGATTGCGGCTGTGCCGCTGTCGACAACTTCTGCACCGTTTGATATGTGGGCTGCTGTGACTGCTGCGATTGCAACTGGGGCATGCCGCTCTGCTCGCGTATGGTCACCTGTGTGACAAACGGACCGCGACTCCGTGCACTGCTGTTCAACGAGGCCGGCGAGTAACCGTTGAGCGCCGCTGCCTTCCAGTGCGGCTGTGCCACATTCACGCTTATCGGCGAGGAAGAGTTGCCATTGTGATGGCCCAGTCCATGTCCATGACTATGGCTGTGCTTGATGCTGCCAACACGCTGCTGCTGCTGCTGCTGCTGTTGCACCGTATCGTACTCATAGTAGCTGCTCAGGGGTCGCATCCCATTTGGCTGCTGATGCACAGCTGCTGCTGCTGCTGCTGCGGCGGCGGCGGGGCCCGGTGGCAGTGGCGGCTGCTGTGGACTGTGTGATGAGGAATGCATACTGATGTCCTGCGAGCGAGCGCTGCGCTGCGAATGGTAATGTTGATGGCGGCGACTGCAAAACGGAAGCCAAGAAGCACAGTTCGAATATTATACAAATGGGTATGTGTGTGTGGGGGGTGTGCGGGGGTGTGCGGGTGTGTGTGCGGCATATACTCTACTCAATAACCAAAGCTGTGTGTTAGTTTGCGTGCGTGTGTGTGTGTGTGCGTGCGTGTGTGTGCGTGCGTGTGTGTGTGTGCGTGTGTGTGTGTGTGTTACCTTTCGGCCTCGACCTTGATGCGCTGCCTGATCACCTGCTGTCGCATGCATTCGAGTGTCGACTCGGAGAGCGTCTCTTCAACGCCGTCGCTGTTGTTAGAATATGTGGCATGAAATGTGATTTTGTTGTGGTTGTGGTTGTTGTTGTTGTTGTCGCAGTGTTGTTGTTGTTGTTGTGTGAGTAGTGTATGAACAAGTGAGTGAAAGAAACATACATAAATGGTACACAAATTAGACAAAGAAAGAAAGAGTGAGAGAGAGAAAGAGAGAGAGAGAGAGACATGAAACACGCACAAAACAGTCATAGCCACAAAAATATATCTGCTCAATTTTAAGCAACAACTAACCAACTAGACTAATTAGACTAACTTAACTTAATACCAATTTCTCTGCTATCGAAACAAACTTGAAACTTGGCTTGTTTTCTGCACATTTAAATCTATTTTATTCCATTTGGTGTCCAAAACTTGAAGACTACTTTAAAAAACAAATAATCACATCCCAATACGTAAATATATTATAAAATATAAATACTATATATATATATATGCATATAGAATATTATAAATATATAAAACTGATCTTCTGGAATTTCTAAATTTAAAACTTCACAGCGTTTTTCGCTGAGTCATTAGTGCATTGTAAGCCACCGATCTATTTAGGCCAATACTGCCTCAGAGACAAAGATTGGAGGAAATGAATCATAAAATTACTTAAATGAACAGACAAAAGCCAGATATGAATAATATATAATCTGTACATATGTTAACCAACACCTGCAGCTAAATATATATATATATATACATATATATATGGACAACATGGATAACAACAATGTAACCAGGCACAGCCTCTCACCTAATCTGATGCTGATGCAGATCTTCATAGTTGGCATAATGCTGATAGCGATGATTGAATATATCATTCTGATGTATGCCACCATTAAGCGTACTCCCACCTCCGCCTCCAGCTGTTGATGCTGCACCGCCTGGCGCACCACCACCACCAGCAGCATTTGGCGCTGGCAGCGGCGGCGGTGGCTGATATGCTGGCGGTTTCCCGTTCCGTTCCAATGCTGCCAGAGCAGCTGTTGGAATTTGCTGCTGCTGCTGCTGTTGCTGCTGTTGTTGTTGCTGCAACTGCTGCGACTGCGAAGAATTGGTTGGCGTCGATGATACAATCGAGGATGTGGCATAGGCGTCAACGGGCACAACGCCATCCTTGCGATTCTTGCCAAAGCGAAACATGTGTCCAATGCCCCGTAAAATGCTCGGCTTTTTGGCGCGCGACTTGCTGCCATGTTTGCCATCGTTCAGGGAGCTCTGGAAGGGTCCGTTGCGCTGCGAAGCGAAGCCGCCCTCGTGATCGCCCTCCTCCAACAGCCAGGTCTTGCGCGGCTCTAAAAAGAGTGGATTGTCAGTCAAGTCAAGTGAATTGGTTAGCGTTTTACTCACTGTTGGCATCCGGTTCGCTGACGACGGCGGCACGCAGGCTATCCTCGCGTCCGCGTCCTCGTGGCGCACGCAACGCTTGATGGCCGCGCGGCTCATCGGACATTTGCAGCTCCTGGACCATCGTTTGCAGCGACTCCAGCGACGAGGACTTCTTCAATCCCAGCGACGGCCCCAAATCGCCCAGTTGATCGCGCGCCTCCGCCTCGGCGGCCAGGAGCAGTTGCTGCTGCTGCGCCCGCTGCTCAATATGCGAACTGGTCTTGCCGTGCTTGTAGCCTGCCGCTGCTGCTGCCGCCGCCATTTGGGCATTGGCGCTGGCAATGCGGGCCGTCAGCGATTCGATGGAGCCACCGTAGACGGCCGATTTGGTTAGCTGAATGCGGCGTTCGCGTTCGCGCTCCTCGCGCAGCTTCTTGTTGCGCTGATAGGTGCCCGTCTCGCGGGCATCCAGCGCCGCATGATGCTTCTCCGAGATGCTGCGCCGTCCGAGCGCATCACGCGAAAAATGCTCCACGCCCGAATTGTTTGTCTCCAGGCTCAGCTGGGACGAGTATGTGGCATCAAAATTGGCAACACCGGCGCCCGTTGTGCCAGCGCCACCCACTCCGGTCTGCCCCATGCCGGCGCCGCTTGTTAGCGATGTGTTCGCGCTGCTCGTGTTGCAGTGCTGGGCATCGTGTGCGCGCACCGGCAGCGTCCTGCAAACGGATAACAACCACAATGGAGGATCACAATAATCAGTAATTAATCGTTGAAGACTCACGGTGACATGGGCTCCGCATCGTCCTCGATGAGCAGCGCCGTGTTGCCATGGCCATTAAGCAATTGCAACGGCGCCGGCGACCAGTTATCATTGGTGGCCATGTAGTAGCTCTCGTTGCGCAATCCACCATTTTGGCCACCACCCAGCGGCGGTGCTGGCAAACGACGCTGCTGTGACTGCGACTGCGACTGCGATTGTTGCTGCTGCTGCTGTTGCTGCTGCTGCTGTTGTTGTTGTTGTTGTTGTTGTTGCTGTGCTGGCTGCGTCGAGTTTGTGGAGCAAATGCCACCGGTTAGACGATCCAAAACGGGATTGCTCCATCTGCAAATGGTTGGAAATATGAGTAAAACTGAGATTAAGCGCAAACTGGGATTTAATTTATAACTGGATTATTTGGGTCAGCAAATTGACCCAATTAAAAATGAGTCCCAACTCGAATCTCAATTTGCGAATGGATTCCAGTTCGTCTTAGATAAGTTGACTGTACATCAAATATTATATAGCCATAAATCATCTAATCAATTCAGAGTCCTCCATTTTATAATTAAGAACTCAATTTTAAAAGTCCTATTTTGTGAATAACTTTTTCCATAATTCAAATTACTTTTTTTTTATTTTTTTTTTTTTTATACCCCCAGATTTCTTAAATTTGCTACTTTATAATTTATAAATAATTTTAAATTTTATTTTAATTTGAACCTAATTCAATTGTTTACTTTTTGACTGACTTTTGTTGACATTAAATAAATAAATTAATTAATAAATAAATAAACAAATCGATCTCTCAGCTGCACTTACTCAACCTTCACCTCCTAATCTTTTCCTCCTTCTTCTTCTTCCACTTCTGCACTTACCTATTCATATCGCTGCCGGCGCTGCCTGGTCCATTGCCATTGGCACGCGGTTCCCGCTTCTCCGGACTGAGATAAATAACTGTGGCGCCCGAGTTGTCGCTGGCATTGGAGCTGCTGTTGTTGTTGTTGTTAATGTTGCCGCTGCTGCTGCTGTTGCTGTTGCAGTTGATGTTGCTGTTGCTGTTGCTGTTGATATGGCAATGGCTATGCTCCAGTATATCATTGGAGCTGGCCGAGCGTAGGATCTTGCGTCCGACTAGCAGTGTAATGGTGCCCGGATGCTTGCCCGGATTGTTGACCATGGCGCGACGCAGCGTCTCCATCGCCTCGGCATTGTTCTGGCCACGCAGCGATACCCCATTGACGCTCAACAGTTGATCGTTCATCCGCAGGCGGCCATCGCGCGATGCGGCGCCACCATGGATCACATTTTTCACAAATATGCCCAGATCACCGTCGTGCTTAATGGCGCTGCTGGCGCTGGCCGTCGACGCGTTTAGATTGGAGCACGTCTTGCCCTTCACACTGACACCCAGGCCGGCCTTCTCCGTATCGTGGACGGGTATATGCAATGTTAGCTCCTCTCGCGAATGCCAGCTGCTGCTGCTGCTGCTCGGCGGCAGGCTGTCCTGTGGATGCAAAAGCAACGCAGATGATTGGTGAGGATTACAAAACAGTTCTAATCCTCATAAGCTTTTGGCTTTTGACTTACATTGGATGCCGCTGACTCGCTGCCCGCATCAATAAAATGCTGAGATTCATTGAGCTGTGCTTGCTGCTGCATCTGCTGCTGCTGGAAGAGCGAGCGGGCGCTGCTCGACTTTTGCACCGGAATTGGTACGGTAGCTGGAGCCGCAACGATTGGCGCCACCTCCTCCACTGGATCGGATGACGCCGGCTGCAACGATTTCAATTGTAATATATATATATATATATACAGTGGCTCACTTTGAATTTGGCCCAGTGCCTAGCAAAAAATTTAAAGTGCTATAAAGTTTAAACAAGGAAACAAATTCAAAATGTTTAAATGCCAATTTGTTTAATGTTATATCACATTTGAAAAACAAACTTTACTTTTTTTTTAAATATTAATTAATTAATTAAAATTAGTCAAAATCTGAAAACATAACCAAAATTCATGTCACAAACATTTGGCCCAGTCTTAAAAAAAATTAAATATTTGGCGTATAAAAGTTTAAATAAGGATTTTAATACTTAGTATGATATCCTTTAGCCTTAACAACTTCGCTTAACCTATTTTTCATGGAAGACACCAGCTTCCGGGTAGTTTCTGGACTGATCCTGCTCCACTCCTCCTGCAGAGCACTTTGGAGATCCTGTTTGCAGGATATGTTGTGTTTCCGGATGTTTTTTTCCAGCCGAGCCCACAAATTTTCAATAACATTTAAGTCTGGAGACTGGACCGGTGGAATCATCACGTGGGGGCAGTTCCAGATAAGCCAGGACTGTACTATTCCGGCCTTATGCTTGGGGTCGTTATTCTGGTAGAACCGGAAAGGTCGTCGGATTCCTAGCTTCTCGGCACTTTAGAGTAAATTTTCCTTTTGTATATCGAAGTACACATTACTGTCCATTGTTGTTTCAATAATCACAAAATTAACGGCACCGGCTGCCGAGATACAGGCCCAAACCATGACACTTCCTCAGCAATGCTTGACTACTGCCTTTATGTGTTTGGGATTTAGCTCAGCATTGGAGTGTCGCCACACATAATTCCGTGCTTTTGGGCAAAACATGTTGAATTTGTACTCATATTCAAATACGACTGTGTTCCAGAACGCCAAATCCTTGCCCAAGTGGATTTTGACGAACCTAATCCTAGAGCCTCTAGTTTTTGCGCTTGTAAATTGCATTTTCCGTTGTATTCGGGTCTTATAGTCATGGTAGCGCAGAACTTGGAGCCCAGTTCCCATACGGAACTTTTTCCTTATTTCATCCTGTACCTACTGAGTCAGTTTTTGAGCCGATAGCTTAAGATTTCCCCTTGTTTTCCTGAAGATCCTCGGCTCGACCTGCTTGGTGAAAATCGGGTTTGGTGCCATTCCGCCCTTGTCCTCTGTCCGATTTTCGTCGACGAAACTCCAAATGATGCAGAATACAGTTGAGGTGTTTTGATTGACCATTTTAGCTATTTGGCGATATGAATATCCGATTTTTAAGTGTTCCAGGATGAGTTTCCTTTGCTCAATGGTAGTCAGTTTGCCCATGGTCCTTGTTGGCTTGTTGCTCCCGAATTGCAGGAAAAAACTAAACTGACTATGAAGGATTGGTCTATTTATACCGAAAAAACTCAACTTTAGGTCAAAAAATCCGGGATTTATGGCACCCAGGTGTCCATAAGGTACCTGGGCGGAAAGTTTGTGACCATAAATTTAGGTACTTTTTTACATCACCCGACCTAGTGGGTGGGGAAATCCCAGTTTTTTAGTGTTATATATTAATTTTTGTGGTTAATATATGTACCTGCCATGGGTCTTTGGAATTTTTGAAAAATATTACATAATTACTTTATGGCAGGCAATTAAAGTTGGTGCTAGGCACTGGGCCAAATTCTAAGTGAGCCACTGTATATGTAAATATATATGTAAATAAATCACTTACACCACCAACGGGCAGTTCGGCCAGCTCCTGTTGCCGGGAGACGACAATGCGGACTGTGGCGCCGGCTGGCATGCCACGCAATATGGCGACCACATCGGTTTGGGTCTTGCCGGTCATGGGCGTGCCATCGACCTCGAGCAGACGATCGCCGGGCTTTAGGCGTCCATCTTCAATGGCCGCACCACGCGGCAATATGTTCTTAATGTAAATGGGGCAATGTCCGCCCGCCGGATTGTCGCGTGTCGTCACCGAGAAGCCCAAGCCATTGGGTCCCTTCTTAAGCAGAATCTCGATCTTGCGGCCCAGCTTGCGTGTGTTGGCCACCTGCAGGGAGGTACCCACCGGTGCCGCATGCGGTTTGCGAGTGGGCGAAACGGTTGCCACTTCCACCATTTCGGCCACTTTGGAGTCGCGTCGCTGTTGCTGCTGCTGCTGATGGCGACGATGCTGATCGCCGCGCAGCACGCGCACCCTCAACTCGGAGCACTCGAGGGCGCGACGCAGCTGATCCTGCACCTGTGACTCACTGAGCCCGATCAGCTTGAGGCCATTAATCTCGAGGATGCGATCCTCGCGACGCAAACGGCCTCGTTCGGCCCGACTGCCAGGCTCCACGTGCTGGACGAGCAGCCCGCCGCCATGCTCCTTGTCCGGCATGGCAGTCAATCCCAGCGGACTCCCATACTCGTTGATGATGAGCAGCATCTCCCCATCCTTCTCTCGTATGGACTCGTATGCCTGGCCGAGAGGCTCCTTCCGTTTGCTTTCGCGCGGCAGCGATTTGCTCGAATAGGCGCTATTGGGCAGCGATGTGGGCATCGTCTGCTGGTGCTGCTGATGCTGCAGCTTCTCGGCCGCCTCGATCCACTTGTAGCCGTTGCCATCGCCCAGGAACTGCATCGATAGCCGACCCGACCGTGCAAATGGCTGATGACCGCCCGTCGCTGTTGTTGCATGTTGTGGATGTTGCTGCTGCTGCTGGTGCTGTTGTTGTTGCTGTTGCTGCTGTTGCTGCAGCTGCTCCTTTAGCTGCACTGCGGTATCGTCGTCCTCCTCCCATTGTGGCGACAAATGACCGCCAGCCTTGTCCAGCACAAGGCGTTCCGGTGAATCGCCGCCGGCATAGTGAGGCGCCGCCGCCGACCACCGTTTGTTGCCGCCCTCCGACTTGAGGGAGGCAAGCAGATTGGGATCACTGCTGCGTCGCACCATTAGCCCGACACCCAGGCCGGCCATTGGGCCGGACGTTGTGCTGGTCACCTCGATGTGCGGCGTGGAGAGATCACGCGTAGGCGCCTCCGTGTTTGTGGGATCGCGAAAGATGTCCGGCGAACCGGTGCCCACCGATGAGCTGCCTGAGGCGCCATCGCCGCCGCCCTGCGGCACGCCCGGATCAGGTCCCGAGTCCTCAAAGTGAGCCAGTATCTGTTCGCGATCGTCGGCCACATCGCGCACACAATCATCTGGATCCAAGATGCCCGACTGTGTCTGCAGATGGTGCACGGCCACCCAGGAATCCGCTTCCTGCAATGAAAACGAAAACAATGAATTCAAATTGAACAGAATTTCCATTATGAGTAGATTACTATTTTTTTTTTCTTATTACTTGAAAAATTACATTAAACTGGGAAAAATCGAGAACACGTCCTCAAAATTTTTTTTTTTTTTTGTTTGCTGCAGCTTTTGCATTTACCGCTTGAAAAGAGCTTTTAGAGTTTTGCAAACCTACGCTTCTAATTGCAATGGAGAGCTTTTTGTACACACGCAATAGCTGATTGATACGAATCTACATCAACAAATTCCTTTGATAAATTCTGCAGCTGAATTTGATGACTGATTCTTGGTCAAACAAAAAGGGGCATGGCTCAATCGACATACAAACATGTTTTATATGTATGTATATAAGAATCTATCTATGTGTGCATCGATGTTGCTTTCCACCCCACTTTGTTGTGGAAGTTTTTCATTTTGATGCAACACACTTGCAAGCAGCATGCATTTCAAGCCGAAGATGAGCCTGGGAGAATGCAGCTGGCGTATTGCGCTTCCGGGATGGAGGAGGAGGGGGTTGCTCAGAGACAATTGCCCAATTGGCCATGTGCTGTGTTTTGTTTTGTTTAGGTTTTCAGCCACTGGCGCAACTCAGGTGGTATGCGACTCCGCCGCCTATAAGATCTATTTGGTAGAGAGCCATTTAGAGACTATGACTAAGCGCCGGTGCTGAGGCGACGACCATCAGCCTGCCAAAAAAAAAAAAACAAAACAAAACAAAAAAAAAAAAACAAAACGAATAAAAAAAGGCAAACGAATCAAGTTGGCGTTGTTGCTTGGCATTCCATTGAATTCCAAATACAAAAACACAAATGCCAAATGCCGAAAACTGGCCAACAACAATAACAACAGTTGCATCATGCCGTGAAACCAGTCATGGAATCAGCGGAGCGTGCGCTTCGTTCCCTGAACTGGAGAATTGGAACGTCAACTTGGCGCAACAATTTTGGAAGGTTATTTTTCAATTTTCGCTTAACTTTTTTTTTCCCCCATTTTTATTGCCACCTTGCAGCATATAAAATGAAATAAAAACAGAATGGACAAACTGCCAGTTGTTGTTGTTGTTGTTGTTTTTGTTGTTGTTGTTGTTGTTGTTGTTGTTGTTGTTGTTGTTGTTGTTTTTATTGTTGTCATTGTTGTTCTTGGTTTAATGGGTCAAAGAGAGCCTGGGCCGGCATTGCAGTCTATCGATGCCAGTGAGAGTAAAAATGAAGAACAACCTTTGCTGATGGTCAGAGAAGTCTGCTGAGAATTGAACACTTATTCATTTAGCATTCCTAGTTATTATTATTATTATTATTATTATTATTATTAGGTTGGGGGTGTGTGACATGATATGTCTATTGTGCCCCCTTCTGGGCTTAAAGCTCCTCCATCAACCCAAGCTCCTGCACAAATGCTAGAATCTTTATTGGGTTGAGGGCTACCTACTATGTCATTGTTCATCATGACATGCATCCCTAGGATGTTATATCTTTTCCTCGCTAAGGCGACACACTCTGCTAGGATGTGCATTGAGGATTCCTCCTCACCTTCACAGAACCTGCAGCAACCTAGTTGCTTACATCAAATATGGACAGAGGCTCGCAACACTTTCAATATTCAGTATATCGAAAAGTTAAAAATATTCATAAATAAATATATCACTATAGAATTCTATATATATATATATATATATATATATTAGAAAATTGTATTAATTGAATTTGACAGATTGTATATCATTGTTTAATAGCAATGCAAATCATTTAAAGATCGATCGACTGCAGATTTTTCTTTTATCTCTTATTTATTTCATATTTGATTGTTTATTAATGTTTATTTGACAATGGAATTGATGCGATCGTTGAAAATGCGGATCGTATATCATAAACATCTCGCGAGCAAACTATGTGGGCGTGTGTGTGTATATATAATTGTATATATATATATATATATATATATATATATATATATACATATGTAGTCCGACAAGTAGGCGCGCCATATCATTTGATATGTCCAAAGCAGTTAATTTCAGATCGAGCTGAGCTGTGTGGGGAGAGTTAGAGTTACCTTCACGCAAGCATAGCTCGGCGATGGGGGTCGCTTGGGCAGCGTCAGAGAGTAGGATTTGTGGAGGGTGCCATGTGGTATGCCCTCATGCTTGGCGGCCACTTTGTAGGTGTGGCGCCAGCCAAATAGACCGCTCAATTTGTTAGCCAGCGCTGGACACTTGGGCGGCACGTCGAACATTCCTTCCCCCACCTCCTCCTCGTCGGTGGCGCTTCCTCGTTGTCTTTGGTATTTGTTTAGTTGCTCTTGTTATTGTTGTTTTTGTTTGTTAGTAATGTTCGTTGATTGTTTGTTAATTCACATTTTCACACATTTCCTTGGAAATTTGTTGGTTGCATTTGCTTTTTAAATGCTCGACGTGTAAAGCGCTGAGGAACATTGCACCCTTTCGAAACTCTAAATATCACATTGTATATATTTATTATTATAAAGTAGTCAAAACACAATATTCGTTTTTGTTGTTGTTGCTGTTGTTGTTGTTGCTTGAAGGTTGGGGCACGCGAGCATTGTTGTCTTATCGCCAACGACGAGTGGCGTGGAGTGGAGTGTGGCAACAGACGTCGTCTTATCGATGCAATCGTTCTTTGCAACGCAGAAGCCGTTCGCCTTTATCAAACACACTCAATTGAACAGAAATTCTTACTTAGTCATCGAATTGAAAAACAGGAAAATCGAAAAACAGAAATCAGCTAACTTTTGCACCTAATTAACTTAGGAATTTCCATTTCGTTCCACTGCAAAATCTATGAAAAACGAGTTCATTTTTTTTATTTATTTATTTAATTTATTTATCTGTAAGCGCAGTGAT
Organism: Drosophila mimica; assembly: GCA_037043585.1. Lineage (NCBI taxonomy): Eukaryota > Metazoa > Arthropoda > Insecta > Diptera > Drosophilidae > Drosophila > Drosophila mimica. The sequence continues at coordinate 507,374 of JBAMBE010000918.1, read as the reverse complement.
CTATAAATCATAGACTAAACAAATTTAATGACTAAACTCAGTTCAAGTTTCTATATCAAATTTAAAATATACAAATCAATAGCTAATTAGAAAAAGTCTGATTTTTTGCTTTAATGTGACAAAAGCAGGCAATAAATAAATATAACAAGTACAAGAAAAAAGAAAAGATTTCCTAATTTGGGACTCAACTTTGAATTTAATTAGATGACATCATCTATTAGTTGGGTCATTTAGCACAACTTTAATGTTTTTACGAAATAATCAACAAAATGATCGATGACAATAAAAATGATTGATTATGAAAGTTACCAAAGCGACTGCAGCACCACTCGAGCACCACCCGCACTCCCCGAACTCCACTCGAGCATTCTTGTTGTGTTGCAGAGTGGCTTTCCCACATTTTTGCATTGCTGCTGCTACATTTTCTATGAATGCATTTGTCGTCGCTGCTGTTCGTGCAAAGTTTACATTAAATTAAATATGCGAAGAAAAAAGTACGTGTATATGCATATATAGATATATATATATATATATATAGGTGTATATGTATATATATGGACAGCTGAGAGGGGGAGCTGCATCTGGCAAAAGCAACAGCTTGAACTGAATTCGTACACGAATTCACATTGATCATGCACCTACTTGTTGCTCAGACACACCTGTAGCTGTAATAAAGGCAACGTTGACTGACGCACAACAACAACAACAGCAACAACAACAACAACTACAGCAACAACAACAATTCGCACATTTGGTAGCTAAGTAAACGCACTCAGGCATAAAACTCACAGCTTCTGTCGCCGAGGGTGGGGAAAGGGGTGGGTGGGTGGTTGGGTTGGTGTGGAAAGACGGGGGAATTTGAGCGCTTGCAATTTATTTGCCTACTAGACACATTTTAGACGTAAACAGCAGTTAATGAAAAAATATATACATATATACACACATGTACATATTTACATATATATGTATATATATATATATATATATATGTACGTGCTTACACAGCTATATCGAAGTTAATTAGCACAACTTGATGGAAATCGATGACAAATTTTTGCTGCCAAAATACACAGCAATTTGATCAAGTAAAGATTAGTTGCAAAATACACAACATTTAATCAGGTTAAATGTATAGAGATAAATTCGTATATAGACAATATTCAGTGTGGTAAAGAGACAATATTTTCATATATTCCCAGCTACAAGAAATATAAGTAGAAAATCGGAAAAATCGAAGCGACTCTACTTCTTCCCTTCGGGACACCTAGTCGAACACAATGTAATGCATTAAGTAAGGGGTATTTGCATTAACATTTGCCTGGCCTTGATTCATTATGTATTCAATAAGTTATCGCCACATTCATTCAAACATATACTTCATATTTGAATAGATACGTTCCTTAGCTGTCGACAATCCTTATAGAATCACAATCACTACACATTTGAAATATTAATTTAAATGAGGAAAATGATTTAATGTATACGCAAAGATTATGCAATGCTTTATGCCCAACTAGCAGACACCCTGTACCAACCCAAATACAAATAAGATACAAAAATCGACTAAAATCTATTTTAGTTAAATAATAATACGAAAAGATCGACTCGATGGCTGATACTGGTCAAAACTACCCCATGTATAAAAACTAATGGGTGCAGGGTATACAAATCCTTCGTCATTCAAAAAAGACGCGTTGTGCATAGAAACTACATGATTACAAAAACAACCACAATCACTGCTAATGTAATGCATGAATTTATGTATATTTTAATGAGACGACAATAGACTCGGTCCTCCCCCACCCCCCTTCCCAACCCCTTCTGAGTGAAGGTAGGTTGAGGTTGCTGAAGTGGGGGGCGCTAAAAACTGAATCAAGAAATGCATGCGCAAAATCAGCTAAAATATGAGGCCAACACAACATAAATTTGCATAAAATGTCATGTAAACTTTGTGCGAGTTGATGAAGAAAGGGAATAAGTTTAAGAGCGAGAGAGAGCGACAGACAGATAGAGAGAGAGAGAGAGAGAGGGAGAGAAACAACACCCACATCCTTAAGACTTGAGTGTGACGACGACGACGACGACTCATTCGTTTCGCATCGTCTGATTTTTTGTATAATAATTTGCAATCAGACGAGGACGAAAAAAAAGTAGTTTGAAATCTAACAAGAAATACGAATTAAAATGTCGACACACTCCGAAGTCTAAATACCCTTGCGAAAGAGGCACAGATGTGTTAAACTTTGACTTTAATACTCTGCCTCTGCCACGCCGTATGTGGCATATAAAAAGAAACTAATAACAAGAAATATGCAAGTAAGCAACAAATAATGAAAAAAGAAAGGCCAAATTACATATCATTATGCAAAAGGGGGTGCCGGAAAAATACACACTCACACACACACACACACACAACACACACACACACAACACACTCATAAACATAATGAAGTGTAGCAAAAGGCATGCAACGAGCATGTTTCCAGCAGTGAGTTCCAGCCGTGTGTGAGTGTTGTGAATGTGAATGTGAATGTGTTTGTGAATGCACGAGATGCACTCATAAAGTCCAAAAGCGATGCCAAAAAGTAGCATGCAACTAATTTATGACCACATTGTGTTACCAACTGATACAATTTGCAGCAGATAGATACAAGCAACATGAATACACTTCAACCAAGCGAACGAAGCATCCAAAGTGACTCTTAAGACGCTATCAGCAGCAGAGGGATAAGCAATGCTTACATCATTTATGGATGTACGTATGTACATCTGTTCATCTACTCTTTATCAGCTATAAACTGATAACGCTAAGTGGAATAGCCTCCAAATGGGGAGTCAAATAAGTTTTGCAATCCAAGCATTCAAATTGGAGATTTTGAGCGCCCCTCGCATAGATGAGAGGCCAGGTGAAAGGAGCCACTCTATTAAGCCCGTCCAGGCACAGTGCACCTTTCAAATGATCTTCTGATTTGCATATATATGTATATATATATAAATATATATATATATGTATAATGTGTGTGATTAATGATTATGGATAGATAAATGTGTGTACACAGTTAATTAGCGGCCAATTCAGATGGTGTTCTTTTTTTCCTATATTTTACTTTGTTCTGTTATCAGCTGATACACAGCTATGACTAACGATTCGAGACAATTTTTGTTGGCCCTATTATAGTAATATATATGGAAAAGTAACTGTTAATAGCTAGCATGAATTTTATTTTATTTTATTAACCTTTAATCGCTGACGCCGCTTGCTTATCGCAACTCGTGTCGCGCAACAAAGGAAAATCAATGCCAGGTGATTTTCCCATTTGGGGTGATTAATGTCAACGCTTTCTAGTGGCCAATGTGAGTTATAATCGCAATGTCCCATTGTCTCCCGTACGATATTTATACCCTGTACCACCAGGCAGACAATAACGACATTGTTCCGCGGAAATCTTGAAAGGGGTATCATTGTCTCGACATGCCAAATTGTAACCCATCATTGTATCATCGGGAAACAAAGAATTTTGCATGGCGCGACAGTGAAATGATACCCTGTTTTAGATATTCACCCATATATTTTCCGGGCAGTGGACAACGGTTAAACCACCCCACTTTACGAAAGGTTACACATCCTACAAAATTGAGATTTAAGTGCCAAAAAGACAAGGATAGAATCCAATGGAATCACCCAGAAACTACTGAAAATATTTAAATCTTATCTCAACTATTTTGTTAAACTTAGAAAAGTTTTATTTTAAAATTTATTACTCAACTCTGTCTATTATAGGGTAACTGCCAGTCGAGCTCTGTTAAGTGGAGCACAATTTCTGAGTACGCATAATCAGTCGAGTGGTTGCGTGATGCGCTTTGCTTGTCGGTGTGGATGGGTGGGTGGGTTGGTGGATGAAATGGTGGTTCACAGCTTAGTCAGCGGACACTCAACAGCTAATTTCGCAACAGCATTTCTCCACATGTGTGCGAAACAATGATGCGTCGTGGAGGTAAGCGGAGGGGGGCAGGGCATTATCAAAAAGATATTCCACAAAACAAATGACACAAACAACAGAATTAATATGTGTATGTGACAACAACAATTGTTGTTGCAACAAAAGATGGACAAGAAAGCGCAGTTATAATTGCGATCACAGGGCAACAAATCAAGTTGGAAGCTTGGCTGACTATGGGTTCCCACAAGACTGCACAACTTTTATATATATGTATATATATATATATATATATATATATATACATATATACATATATAGATCATAGAGCATGGAGAGTGCCGTGTGGAGACTAACTTAGCGGCTCATCAACTTTTGCTCTGATTTTTCCGTTTGCTTTCATATGAAAGTGCACTTAATTTGCCGAGGTTCTGGGCCTTCAGACTAAGAGACTCGTATGAGTAGATGAACAATGGAGCGGGCACAACTGGGTACAACAACAGGTGGGTAGTGGTAGTTGTGGCTGAGCAGCTAGACCAGGCTGAGGCCTGACTGGCTGCCTAGATACCGGTGGTGGCATATGGGCAAATAATGTTTATGGTTCACACGCAAAACTAATCCAAAGAACTTGTTAAACACTTGGCAGCGAATCACCAAGAGGAACCAAAACCAGACGGAGTTGTTATTGCTCACTTGATGAAGATGATGACTAAACAAGTTTCGCAACAAAATAAAACATCACAAACTCTATAAATCGATCAATGAAGTTTACACACTCATCGTCGCTTCGCTTCTTGCTTCTTGCTTCTTGCTGCTTGCTGCTTGCTTCATGCGGCACTCTTTTCTACTTGCGTCTTTTTCGTTCGGTGTGGAGACAATCATTAATTTGTGGCAGCAGTGAATTAATGATGACACTTAATGTTAGACAAACGTTTCAATAAAGCTTTCTCCAAGTTTCTGATGAAAATTCTTATGCTTTTGTCGAATCGGAGAAAACGTTTTCCAAATGTCACAGCCATCAATTGATTTTCTACACATTTTCCAAAAGCTGGCGAGACCAGCTTCCAAGTCTTCCATTATTGGTTGAGTTGGTTTCAACTAAAGTCAGATTAAATGGGAAAAATCTATCTAATTCAATGGTTTCTTCAATAAGATTGCTTATTTTAAAGTTTCTTCTTCATTAGCAATTGATATTTACTGGTATTAAGAGTTTTTCTATCTAACACTATATTTAAATATGTACTCAGAAATATATGATATATATGTATATGCTATATATGGAATGGGCTTAGATGATGAATTGTTTATCCCTTGAATACAGATGGTTTAACTTTGATTAACTTGCTTTTGGTTTGTCATAACAAATTGCCTGTCAGACATTATTTTGATAAACGCACAGTTGGTAAGTTTTGTGTGGGTTTTCTAAACATTTCTCAACATTTCGTCAACTTCGTTAAGAGTGGTTGTAACTTTGGAGCATGCAACGAATGAACATGGAAAACACAGCAACAACTCAATGAATAACTTTCTTTGGCATGTCGTCATTTAAGTGGAGTCCCACAAGCTGCACTTAGAGTTACAGCAATAGCAACAAAAAACAAAAAAAAATACTTAAAAAACCATATATATAAATATATATATGTGATATACTTAAAAAAAAGAAAAACAACAAAAGCCTCTTAAAAAGTTTACCCGTAATTGCGACTGCCAAAAAAAAAAGGAGCGCTTTAACGTTTTTTTGGAGAATGTGGAAAAAGGTAACACAGACAGCAGCAAATGGTTGTTGGTACACACACACACACACACACACACATATGTGTTTATACTATGAACCGGTTAGCTATGTACACACACATACATGTGACTGTGTGTGTGTGTGTGAGTCTTTGGAGCCCCCTAAAAGTTGAGTGAACTTCGGCGCTGCTGATTGAGTAACACACATTTAATTGATTTAAATGAGCGGCTTTTGCTTAATTTCACAGAAAAGAAAAACAGCTAAGAAACGGTGGCCAATTATAATTACAAGACGAAAGTGAAACGACAACAACAACAATGACAGCAATAACAACAATGACAACTACAACAACAATTAAGAGCAAGTAACTTCGCCCTTTTGGGGCTAGTCAAATGGAGAAACAGTCAGTTGACTGCGAGCCATTTTGGATAGCCACGACTAACAAATACCCTGAAGTGGCAAATTGACTTTTGGATATGTATATATGTATGTGTGTATTCGTATGTACACATACACACACATACAATTATCCTGCAGCTCTCTTCACAGATCAATAAAATGTTATCTGTAATTCTCTAGGAAATGGTCGATTTTATTGCTATCGGTTATCGATTTTTATCGATCAAATGAAACTAATTAGATATGCTTATATGAAAATGTACATTCAAAAATTCAAGTCTTTGGCTCTGATAGTCTCTAAGATCGAGTTGTTTATACAGACGGAGAACCGGATAGATCGAATGTTGGATGATGATTCGAAATTTATATATATGTAAAAAATCGGATTGAAGAGGATTGATTCGGCCTGTTATATATTTTTTAAGCACTTGAAATGGAATCCTTTATATCCTTACATACAATTTATGTGTCGAAGGATATTCCATTTAGGCAAGTTAACTATTTTAATTGCTGTTTCTTCTTTTTTTTTGTTTGTTAGCTGTATATCAGCAATCGAAGCTATAAGCTTATAGAGAACATGAATATTGCTTAAGCTTAACACGATTTTTCCACAAACTTTAAGAGATCTAACTGCACATTGGATATTGAGTAATAATTAACTTTTGATTGACATTGATTTCCATTTATAAAGTACCATTTAGCTATTATCTCACATACAAGTTTTGATGTGGTAATCTTTAATCTCTAGTTGTAATCAATTTGCAAGCAATCTAATCGATTAATAATGCATGGTGCTCCTCTCCCTGTCTCTTTCTATCTCTCTTTCTCTCTGTCTCACGCCCGATAAAATGCGATTGGGAATGAAGCGAAACAACTCTTTTGCGGGCATCGGGTGTGTAGGGTATACGGAAGATAACGCAAAGGGTCAATCGAGTTCACTGTCACTTTCACTCTTTTCATTACACCTCATCCTTTTTTCTCTCTCTCTCTATCTCTCTCCTTTTCACTCTCTCTCTCTCTCTCTCTCTCTCTCGTCTTCTCTATGCCACAAAGCGAGTTGGCGACACTTTTGACGCAGCCTTTATCGATGTTTATCGCTTGGCCAAGAGAGTCGAGGAGTACAGTTAATCAGAGCGAGTGCGTTTGCGGACGGAATGTGAACGGGGCTGGGAGCGGGTGACTGAGGGGGAAGATCAGGCAAAAGATGACGTGAGTTGACCGCTTCAGCATTTAACTGTGCATTTTGAGTTGAGCATTTAATGTGGCAGTTTTATTGGTGTTTATGTTTTAGCTCTTTGTTTTAATAGTTGCTATTGTTGTTGCGGTTTTGTTGTTGTTGTTTTTGCCCAATGTCCAATGTGCGCTGACTGAGCTGTTAGCCAAAAGACGTAAGCCGTAAGCCGAATCCCGTAAGCCATGAGCCGTGAGCTTTGTTAACTGGTTGCGTTTTATTTGCGTTGCCAATTGTTGCCCGTTGCCGTTTGCCAGTTGTCAGTTGTCAGTTGTCAGTTGCGAGTTGCGGCAGTTGAGACAAGATTTGGCAAAAGGGTTTCTGGTAATACGTATTCTATGGAAACAATAGACAAAATCACAAACCGAATTAACTAAGCGTAATCGAGTAATCGAGTGTGACGTCCTACGAAATACTCTGCTAATAAACATTCCTTGTTGCTTATACACAGAAATCGATTTATATCGATTTTGTGGTATAAGCCATGAAAACTCATGAATACACTCAAAGTGTGAACAACAAAAATGATTTATTTGAGGCGCATACAACTTACACACAACTTCAAGTTAATGAACTATGAATGTATTATAATTAATCAAAATACTAAGACTTGCTGTGATTCACTAGAATTCGAATGCCTGTGCTTTGGTTTGTATTTATTTGTGGGTTTACATTCAATAATGATTTACGAGTTTTCTCTGAAATGATAGGAGCTTAACATCTTTTCCCATTTTCATTGAGCCTGCAAATATTTGGGTTAAACCCCAAAACCGAAACCCAGCAACAAAAACAAACACAAATATTTTATCAGTAAAGCCTAAATTTTTTCCATGTTTAGTCAGCATTTGGTTATTTTATCAATGAAGGACCCACAACTGAAAATGATTAGATTAGCAAAAGTCAGTACAGTTAAACCGACGAAAATAAACAACTTGGCTTGACATGAAAACCAGCTAAAACAAAGGCCTTTCTCCTTTTTCCCCTCTCTATCTGGATGTTCTATAAATATTAAGAATATGCTAAAACAGTGGCCAAATCTCGTTCTTTAGATATCTGCAAATCAAGCAATTGCATTTCTTATATACAACATATATATATATATATATATATATATACATAAGTATATTTAATATGTATGATTTGTGTTTTTGGCATGTGGAAAAGTTGCACACTGGGTCAGTTCAGTCAGAACGAGTTAACAAGTTTTCAAGGCCAGCGAACACAGAACAAGAACTGTACCATGTGGAACAGGCAACAACAGGCTGATGTTGTTAGTTGTAAGTTGTTACTTGTTGGTTACATGTTGCATGGTGTTTGTTGTTTGTTGCATTCCTCACAAGTGAAAGTCGGTCTCAGTCTCAAGGCTGCTGCTGCTGCTGCTGCCTGCTGCTGCTGCTGCTGCCTGCCCAGCTGCGTAATCCGAGACCCAAATAGATTTATTTGCTGTCGCGCTTAATTGAAAACCAAATGATTGTATGTGTATGTGTATGTGAATATGTGTGTGTTTGTGTGTGTGTGTGTGGGAGTGTGAGTATTTATTGCTGGAGGAAAAACAAAGAAGAAAAACAGACAAAAGATCCTCACGAATTGTGACTCCTATTTAGGTAGACGCACAACAAAAAGAAGCCATCGAAATGTAAGCAAATGAAACGAAGAATGGGAAAACATAATGATGATGATATGATAATGTCTGGGAAAGAAGACAGAGACACAGCACTTGAAATTCTTCCTTTCGTTTAGCCGACCGCCTCCGCAGTGTCCCCTCTCTATCTGTCTCTCTCTCTCACACACTGTCTGTCTCTGTCCCCGTCGCTTACACTAGCGACATTTCCTGCTGCACTGGAAATTGGCGTCATGGGAAGCTAAGCACAGCTAAGCAGAGGAGGAAGAAGCCGAATAATAAGAATCTATTCTGGTCCGTCTCTAACCAGCGGGGATAGTATGTAAATTATACATCATTTACCAAGAATGTTCGCTATCTGCATTAATACGTAGTATATAGATATATAGGTACTCATATATGTATGTGTATAGATAACACACGTCTCAAATTTAGATAATAAAAAAATAAGCAGAAAAAAAGTTCACTTTAAATATTGTTTAAAGCTACAATTTAAATTGATTCGTAGTACAACCATTCGTACACTCACAAAAATTGCCTTGGCAAACACTTGTTAACAACAGTACAAAAAAAAAACACACACACAAAAAAGCGATGAAAAAAAACCAACAACAACAACAATTATGCGCACTTGTTGTGTTAAATAAATGACAGCAGCTAAAAACTAAATAAACAAAAAAAACTGCGTAACTAGCGCAAAAAACACAACAATAACAACAACAACAACAACAGCACCAACTAGAATCGTAGAGACGAACGAACTACGAACCGACGACGACGACGACGACGACGGCGACGAGCGACGCAACGAGTAAGCGAGCAAAGCAATGAGCGAAGTGCGCTGCGCTCGCGTTTCGTTTTAAAACTGAAGTCGCTTCGCACACACCAAAGCCAAAACGTTGCGACGCCGATGCGACGGCGGCGATCGTGCAGCGCGACAGGTGAACAGCGGCAGAGAGCGAGAGAGAGAACGCAATTGAGAGCGAATTGAACAGTTAATTGTATACTTTGACGTTGGAGAGCGGCAACAAACAAACAAACAAGCAAACAAACCAAACACAATTGCAAGCAGCGCGCAAGCGGAGTAATCAGTTGCCGTCAAACTTTGCATGTCATGCATACGTGTGTGCATGTCGGCCAGTGGCTCTCAAACGTGAAGGTGACCAAAGAATCCGGGGAGAAGAACAATACATATATGGAATGACCAGCAACAAAAAAAAAATAAATAAATACTGAATGCGCCTCTTGGCCATGCCATGCCATGGCATGCCACACCAGACCAGACCATAGGGTGAGCAGTTAGCCAGTCCGCCAGTTTGCCAGTTTGTCAAGCGTAACGTAAATAGGCACGCAAAAAAAAAAGAACGCAAACAAGAAACAACAACAGAGCTGCAAGCAAAATCAGCGCAGAGTTGACCAGCCAACCTGGTGATGCTCTCACAAAAACAATACCCATAAATATATAAAATATATCAAATAGCTAATCACAACTTCATCCAGCTTGTTGAAATGCAAACCAAAATTGAACTATTTTATGTGTTGTTATTAATTTTTTTAATACTCTTTCTCGTGTTATTATTTTATTTTCAAGCTACATCATTCTATAATTACAAAAACACCAAATTCCATATGAAAGTCAATGGACAAGTCAACAAAGGGAACAACAAAGCTTGGCTAATGACGAAGAATGCAAATCTACAGGCGGCCAACCACAGGATGACGACAGGTAGGAACTGCACAGAGATAGACAAAGAAAGAGAGAGAGAGAGGGAGACAAATATATGTACATATATACATAAAATAGACAAGTGCCGAGGGCACTGCAGGAGGAATGAGGAAGGGAAGATGGTTGGGGGGAGGATATTGCATAATTGGCAAGAACTTGGCAAAACGATGGCAATCATTTCCTTTTCCACATCCCCTTTTGGGCCAGGCCAGCAAACAAAAAAATGAATTGGCCTTCGGCTGCAAAAATCTTGTTGTTGTTGTTGTTGTTGGTTATCAAATTAATTCTAGCCTGTAAACGTAATGAAATTAAACGAACTGGAAAGCTTCCTTTTCGAATGAAAAGCCTCCGCATCGTTGGCATAATTAATGAGAGAAAACCAAAACGCAAAAGCAACTCAAAATTTATTCATATATGAGTATGTATTTATGTATGTATGTATTTATGTATGTATGTATTTATGTATGTATGTATGTATTTATGTATGCACATGCAAACATGCATATATTCAATTTATTATTGTAATTATTAAATTTGCTGTCGGTGTGGGTGTAAAATAATTAGAAATAAAACAGGAAGTAAATCGAAGTGAGCATATTAATAACATATTATTAAAAACATTTGGAAAAAACAATGTCTGTACATGTGTGTGTATGTGAATGTATGTGTATGGGTGTGTTTGTTGAAAGTAAGCAGCCCAAAGTGCAATTAAAATCATTTGTGATTATAGGTTTTATTTGAACACAAAAAGATATTTCATATTCAATAAAATATGATTCAATACCTGTTTATAACAAATTCAATTAGCTTGCAGTTTGCCGGCCCAAGCACAGTGGCTCGCAAACTGTAACAAAAGCTGATCAACTGAGCAGCTACATACGTATGTACATATGTATGTAAGCAGTTATTTATGCATGTATTTGGTTTAAACTGGTGTTGTCAAAGCTTTGGGCGCAGAAAACCGTTAATTCGATAGCCGTCTCATTAGAGGCAGACAGACAAAGACTTCCGTTCAAAAATGGAGAAAAGAAAAAAAAAAAAAATTGCAGTGTGTCACCGCCAAGCGTCAAAGTAAGAAAGCAACACACGGCGCCGTTTCACCACCACCCACCCAAAACACAAACGAAACACACACGCAACTAATGAGCCAGCCAGCTGCAAAGAGAGCAAGCGAGAACGGTAGAACGGCAGAACGGGAAAACAACATATGCTCGGAAATGCTCAATCAGAGCTTTAAAATGTAAATGACAAATGATTGTTTGATATTTTTGCACAGAACTTCGCAAAAGCTCTCTTTCTTTATTGCTCTCTCTCCCTCTCTATCTCTCTCTTTCCCGAGCTCAGCTGATTTCTTTGCACATTTCCTTACACATTTTTAGTGTTTACTGCTTCACGTACTTTTCAGAGCTGGTCTCGTTTTACAGTCGCGTGTTTGCACGCTGTCCAAGTGGTTTGACTGGTCCATTTGGGCGGCTTGTAGCTTGTAGCTTACAGCGTCTAACTCTATAGATGTATGCGCGTGTGTGTGTGTGTGTGTATCTATGTTGGCCTAAACTAAAACAAAAGGCGGGCAAGTTCATTCACCATTTCACCTAATTTTTGTCGATGCTTTTTGCTTTGACTTGGTTACGTTTTTTAACTTTTGCATTGTTCGCAGCCGCTGTACCTCCCCTCCCCACCCATCGTATCACTTGGTGGGTAGGAAAAACGTACTTGCAGTACGTTATACGTATACGTAACGCAGAGTTCCAATACACAGGCGTGTCATGTAAAGAACTGTGCATTTGTGACCTATTTTAACTGCTGGGTGCTTTGAAAATAAATCATAAATAACATAACATTATGATTAGGTTGTAGCTATTAATAATTGTTTGGCCATAATGGAATGTGCTCTTTTTTTAATGATAATGAATGTAAGTGCTATTTGAAATATGAAGTACATTTGGATGCATTCCTTTGAGATCCTCGTTCCGCAAAAATGTAGGGGTTGTTTTCAAAGCTTTACACACACACACACACACACAGAAAGAGAGAAAGAAGACAGTTTGTCAATGCAACAGTACTTCAAAGTCTCGCTTCGCTTCACTGCGCTTTGACATCCGGCCTCAAGGTCATCGCCGCAAGGTTGCAAAAAAAAACATGTTGCAAACCTAAGTTACCGTTGAGCGCAATTCTCTCGCTCTCTTGAGAGTTTTATGATCGTGTCGCCAGATGTCGCCACACTCACGACTGCTTCTCAGCCATTGATGTTGTGCGTGTGAATGATGAATGATGGATGAAGGAATACTGATTTGCTCTCATTGCGGCATTGGATGGCGTGTGAATACTGTGAAAACTACTCAACAATCGAGGGACAACAATTGAAAGCGTGCACAGATTAAATAAATAATAAGTGGCACAGGAATTGTGCATTTGGCTTTTCCAACATTCAAATATCATTTTAATCTAATCGATATTAATATTATATCGCATAGATAATGCTCTCGACAAGCAACGCGTAACATAGAATGCGATTTAATTGGTCGATAATCAGATGATATTATCTATAGACATTCATATCTATTTGCATATCTATATATAACTATATTAATAACTCATTGAAATGAAACGTTGTTGCTGACTCGTATTGCTAAGCGATGATAGAGATTAAGCTTAATCTTTTAAATAATTATCATCTCCATATGCCCATTTTACATTGTACGCATTGTAATAAAGCTAAGTAAAGCACGTAGTTAAATAAACAATACGATTTGCGGAAATGTATACCACTGAGTTGCGCCATCTATGGTCAGTTGTCGGTAGCTGTTAACCACACCGCACATTTGGAAATGGTGTGTGTCTTGACTAAAAACACAATTGTCGACTGCTTTCAAAAGCTTCAGTCATCTAAGATAAGCCAATAAATGTTATTGTTGCAGTATATTATTTATTGTTGGTATTTAGTTGATTTCAGTTATGTGGGCCATTTAACTCATTATTTTGAAGACTATGTTTACGTTCACAGCTGTGGCTGACAGCGATAAGATAGATACTTAGCTGGAAAACAAACCACAAGCCCATAGAATAAATAGCACCAATACTAGATTTTAATTGAAGGGGATTTGCTAAGAAGCTTTTGGGTTGCAACTTTTTTTTGTGCGCATGTCAACGCAGCTTACAGTGGGACTAGATGGGATTTAAACTAGTTTCGACAAACAAGTCAATTCTGTCAATGCTAGTGTGCGGAAGAGGGTCAACTGTGGTCAACTGCTGGCTTGGCAGGGATGCATGGATGCTGGCCAACGAAGTCAACTAATCGAAATGCAAATAATGTGTTGAGTTTGTCAACTAGTTCAATATTTGTGCAAGCGGTCATCAATAAATGATTTTTCATGATTTACCAACAATCTTAATATATTAATAAATGTGCTAATCACATCCGAAAATATGTACATATGTATATCAATTATATCTGCAATGTGACGTCACAATTTAGCACGCTTGCGCAGCCAAATTATAATATTATAATTATAATAATAATTATAATAATAAAAGTTGAGTTAATATGTGCCACAAATTTATAATTACTCTCTCTCTTATTTTATATAAGGCACAGAACGAGAGAGAGAGAGTACAAAGTGTGGTAGGAGTAGATCCTTAGAGAGAGAGAGAGATAGAGTGCTTGGTGCACAATAACCCGATTGGCAACCAGATTGGCAGCATTTTGTGGCAGGCAGGCAGTCAGCACCTCGACTCATTTCAATTCACGACTCACTGCATTTGCGGCATCTGTGGCATCTGCGGCATGTGTCAATTTTGTGGCTGTGTTTCGTTTGTCAAATTGAGCAAACGAATCCAAAGAACATATCCAATTGGGTCATCGACAGACGACGCATTATTTATTACCAATACAATTTGGCTCTTATCAGTAGTCGCGGCAGACACCGATTTCTAATTTCCAATTTTCCCACTTCCCAATTCCCAATTTTCGGTTTTCCACTTGACTGCTTATCAGGCGGCAAATACAAATAAAGTTGTTTCTAGTGCTTACCTGCAATGAGAGAGATAAAAAAATGCACGTGAGAAATGTGTGTGTGTTTAATCAATATTATCAAAAATGCGATAAAATATGACTATTGGGGTAGGTAGGTAGATGCTATGCACCTATCTATAATCAACGAATTTTTATATTGTGCTCTGCCCAAAATAACCAATGGGAATGAAAAAAAAAGGAAAGAAAACAATTGGGATTGGGATCAAATATCAATTGCTCTAATCTGGTTATAGAAAAAAGTCAGAAAAGAAATACTTTTGCAAGATAGTTAATAATCGAATAATTAATGTCTTTTAATGATGATGGAAACACTTTTGTTCTCTGCATCTGCGAGCTTTGATTAAATACAAAAAGTCGAAAAATAGGTGAAAGCCGAAAAGCAATTAATTTATTTATTTATTCATCAAGAAAAGGAAAAAAAAATTAATTGGCTTAGGTTGCTTAAGCTAATAATCATCTAATACAGCAAATCTCTCCTCATGTATCGATAGCAATTGCAATGCTGGGAATGGATTAAGGGTTCACATTGCTCATTATTCCGAGCACAATTCGATATTGATTATTCGAATTTACAATGGAAAAATGTCATTGATTTATATACATATATGGAGGTAGGTAGGTAACCGATCCGATATCAATGCTTATCACGTCTGCTGCACAGCCTGTCAAATCAAATGCGACGACTCATTTCGGGGGCTAGGCACTCCTACCTAAAGGCTCCTATATCTAAGTCAGCAGCCCCACCCCCAACAAATACTCCAATTTCCCCACATACCCCCGCCAACCCCTCCAACTGCCCTGCCCTGCCCTGACGACGATAACGTCACGAGCCGAGTCGAGACTAAAGCGCTTGTAATTGATCGTGTCTTTGACATTAGAAAACAATTTCGTAGTCTGTTCGTCTGTCCGTCTTGCTGTGTCTGTCTATCTGTCTATCTGTCTGTATGTCTATCTGCCTATCTGTCTGACTGCCTGTTTGTTGGCTTGCCATGAAAATGTAATGTGAAACACGCCAAGAGACGCCGCCAACTGGTGCACGGTGGCTAATAAAGCGCATGGAAGGCGAACGCACGCAGCGACAACAAATCCACTTAGGCGTGCAGCAGGCGGCAGACGGCAGCCAGAAGGAAGCCAAACAAGGCACTCAACAGCGTCGAGTGAAATGAGACGTGGCCAACAGCAACAGCAGCAGCAGCAACAGCAGCAGCAGCAACAGGCATGGAGCTAACTAATCGACTAAAAACACCAATTGCTATTTGGACTTTTCTTGAAAAATCTATGTGTGCAAATTTCACTTGAAATACCATAAAATGACAGTCAACATAAAATAGTAATGTTTACGTGGAAAGAAACTGCATATCGAATTTGGAAGGCACATATTACTAATCATATATCATTATATATAAGATATATTATAGATCGTACTAATAGACTCTTAATATTAAAAATTACAAATGTTTTCTACAATTGTAATTAGTAATCTAGTAAATTCCATCAGCTTTAAAATAAATAAAAAATTGTCAAAAGTCAGTTCGGTTTTCTGTCAGTGTTGTTGCAAGTTCGCTTGAAATGTTGCAACCTATGAATCAGCAGACAAAAAATAGCAACAATTATAATAATAAAAAAAAGTATCTTAGGCAAAGATGTCATTAACTAAACGACATTATAAATTGAATATAACAGACAGAGTGTTCCAATTGAAGCTATATGATATAGTAGTCCGATACTGATCGTTTTTTAGCAGAATAGTACAAGAAATAGACAGACAATCCGCAGAATATTTGAGGAAGTTAGTTTGACAAGTCATCCTGTTTGTTGTTGCTGTTTTTTTGTCTTTTTTTTGTGTGCTGCTGACCTATAGACAAAAAAGAAAAGCAACTAAGCAGGTGCCACAAATTGTTAAGAGGCTTTCCTAACTTAGCGCCATCAACAGTGACAACAACAGCAACAACAACGATGACAACCAATCGGATATTGCGCAATCGAGTTTATTTTTTATTATTTTGCTGTTGTTTTGTTTCATTTGAATTGTGACTGTTGTCGGTGGCATCTGAGTGAGTTTCCGCAATGCCGTCGTCGCTTAGCGGCGGCGCCTCTCCCGCCACCGGGTCAGACAAAGTTCAAGTTGCAAAAGCTGAGCACCCAGGGGAGTTATGCAAAGAGCGGGTTCCACGAGTGAAAGTGATGGCAACAGGTGACGGAGACGACAGCGATGGAAACGATGGAAACGACGGAAACGAGTTGCGTTTTCAAGGCGAACCAGCAACAGTTATACACACACAAACAGAGAGACAGTCAGTCAATCAATCAATCAATCAATCAATCGATCAATCCATCAATCAATCACTCAATCGGCGAACTACAATAACAAATGCTTTACTCTCATCTTCATCATGCGAAATTTGTTTCATGCGTTTGTGAAACGAAAACCTCAATAAACAAATCAAACAAAAACAAAAAAAAAACACATTCAGGAGAAAATGATTATCATGATTATTATTAACATTATCATTATCATTAAATGTGCATACATATGTATGTGTATTATATACAAAGGTAGAGGTATTAAATGCTAGCGGCAACCGGATTCGAAATCGGATTCGGATTCAGATTCGCCAAACCAGACGCAGCCAGAACAAAGTGAATAACCATTTGTTGTTCCGTAAAATATACCTAAAGGGGGTGGGGTGGGGGGTTTGGGAGAACGCCAAAACAATATAATTTATTGTTCATATAGAAGGAGACAGAGTTGGAAAGAAGCACCGTCAAAAGATAATGTCTTAAGAACGGACAAAACAAACAGTAAGATGATGAGTAAATGATATTTAACCACATGACAAATGTGCAGAACGGCAGAGTAAAAGCTAAAAGACATGTAATTGAATATAGCGTACAGTGTGCATTCGACATGTGCGACTGCAATCATTTCTGTTTATCGAGAAGTTGGTAAGAAACCAACTCTCTCAGGGACTATGCCTTAATAAGCTGGTATATTTATAGATATTTATTTAATTATATATTTAAATTATTTTAAAAGCGAATCTAGCTAATTTTGTTAGCAGGAATTAGACATATTGCTGATGATATTATCGATTATTTATTCTGTTGGCGACATCTTATCTAAAGCTGACCACTAAACTGAGTAATCACTGTACTGTAGAAAGCGTTAAATGCTAAATGCCTCGCCCTAGCTTTAAAACAGCATAAACCTTTCACAACCCATAACAAAGGATGGCAACTGCCACTTAAATTTCAATAGCTTTTTACAGAACAATCAAATCTCCCCCGCTCCCAAAAAACAAGTGGAACGCCAACGTTCAAGATGAATGAGAATGGAAAGGTATCTGGGCAGGGCAAGGGAAAGGGAACGGGTAAGAGGATTGCGAGTGCGAGTGCGATTACGAGAATGTAATGTCAATCATTGATCTTTTTTTTTTTTTTTTAAGCGAGAGAGAGGAGAGATGAAACCTTTAGCACTCTTTCTAAGAACCCGAAACATAAAAGAGCCCCTGAATGACGGACGACAGTTCATTAAAAATAAATTAGAGGTAGGACAGGCCAGGAACAAAACCAGGTATAGGGGCCAAACAGCAGGCACGATCATAAAAACGCTACTTTATGAGCGTTGCGACCGAGCAGGCCAAATAAAAACAAGCGGCTCAACCACAAATTGAAAACGTCAATATCTGACAGAGAGAGAGAGAGAGAGACAGAGAGTGAGAGAGAGAGAGGTGTGTGACACAATTGTGAGCCGGAGGAACTTCAGCGGAAAGCCAACCACGACAATAGATTTCAAAGAAATTCCTAGAACTGCCTCAGGTTCGGGCATTGTAATCAAGATTTCCATTAAACCCCAAACCAAACTAAGAAAATCGTTGCTCGTATAAAGCTTATTGAAATCGAATCATTACTATGATTATGAGGATGCTCTCTGCTATGTTTAGAAATGTGAGTTTCCTGTTTTGATACGATTTGCAGTTCTTGAACTTAAGTGACGCAACCCTGAACCAGGGCAGCTGTGCTCGAAAAGTTCACATAGCTCGTCTGTGGCAGATGAGCATAAAGCATAAATAACAATAAACACAAGCACAAAACACACAAGCCGACGAAAAATGAAAAGCTATAATATTAAAATAAGAAAGAGTGCTCTAGTCGAAAGCTCGACTAAGAGATACCCTCTAACGGATAGTTTGTAAGCATGCATATAGGTGTGTGTGTGTGTATGTGTGTGTGTATGTGTGTGTGTGTGTGTGTTTGTGTGTGTGTGTTTTTGTGTGTGTGTGTGTATATATTTGTGTGTGTGTGTGTATACAGGCAACCACAGCCCAAATTTCAACAGTTATTGAATGTAATGGCAATTAAAATTGTGACATTTATTGTTATCGGTAATCGATTTTTATCGATATTAGGAAAACGGAGGAACTGAGTTCACATGTATGTTTCACAATATAGACCCTTTTTATTTTCACAATTTTTGACTGTTTACTGGGTATACAAACAACATTAATTGTGCTAGGCATGCGCAACAACCGCAATAACAAAACACAACAACTTTTTCATTTTATCAGTGTGTGTGTGTGTGTGTGTGTGTGTGTGTGTGTGTGTGTGTGTGTGTGTGTGTGTGTGTGTGTGTGTGTGTGTATGTGTGTGTGTGTGCGAGCGGAAAAAGCTTGCTTAACAAACAATTTCTATATGAACAATTAATTTTAACTTTTATTTATGATATATGTATGTAATTTTAACTCTTTTTAATGGAAGTGAAATTAAAAGCGAGTTCAGTGGGGCTACGAGCCACTTAATTCCCCATAACATTTTTTGGTTTATTGTCAAATGCCTTGAAAATATATTATTAAATGAAAGCGTCTTGTGTTGACAGTTAAAAGGTTGCCCCACACTTGGTCAACAACAAATCACGAATCTATGATACAATGCGAAATTAAATAACACATATCCGAAGCCCAGATCCCGCCTATAAATATGATATTAAGTTGGTCAAGCGAATCCGAAAATGAGAGGTTTTCTTTCCACATTTCGAACGCATTGGGTTTCAGAATTATCTAAACCATCTTTGGTATATTTTAAGCATAAGCTTCAACCAGTTTATAAGCCACACAAAACGGAGCACTCACTCCCTTTGTAGCCAGAAATAAATATCTTACAGGAGAATACATATATCTACAGGATGCCAGTTGACAAACGCCAAAATTGTTATTATTCTCACTCTTGTAATTTATTTCACAGCCATTGCCGCAGTGAACCACATGTTTGCAAATATTTGCATGTCAAATGAATTTACAAGGCAACAAAACAACTTGTGGGGCAAGCGCAAAATAGTTGTTTTTATTTTGCTGTAGCGGTTTTTGATTCAGTGATTGCTTTTTTCAAGGCTAAGACGCTAAGGCGTCGCTTATGTGGGTGTCGTTGCTCGGCAGGTGTGTGTGTGTGTGTGGCTGCATAGCAAAGGTTCAGCGGTACTCAACTGGAACGTAGCAGCCGGCAACGGCGGCCACGCCCCGCTCCGTCTCGCCCGACAATTTTTATACCCTCGCAGGGGGCTATCACAATTTGTATATATGCCAGAATCGTACGGATTGGAATTATCGGAACTGTCGTATATCATCGACAATGCAGGACTGTATATCATATAGTCTATAGACTTTGCTGTGCTAGGGTATGTAATCTGTGGCGCGATAGTTGCTCTTTTTCAGTTTTCTGCTTTGTTTTATTTTTATTTTTATTTTGAATTTTTTTTTTTCGTTCAGCAGAGTTGAGTCGCTGCGTCAAGTTTGTCGCTTGAGTCTTTTGTTCTGCGCCTGCCAACAGCAAAGAGAATCTCAATTATTTATTTATGCACGTATTATTTAATTAATTAAGCGTGCACAAGAACAACAACAACAACAATAACAACAACAAGAACAACAATCTGATAGTTAGCTAGCATATGCGCAATTACCCATGGCTTTGGCATGGGCGTGCCCTCGAGCCCAGTTGGGGGTGTCATCGTCGCCGTCGTCGTGGTTGTTGTTGTTGTTGTGGTTTCAGCTGTTGTTGTTGTTGGTGCTGCCGCTGTTCGCTTTACACACGTGCAGCGCCTACGCAAAAAGTTCAAAGCAGAAACGACAAAGTAATAATCAACTTTAATAAATTATGTATAATACCCATTATACCCTGCAAATCTCATGGACAAATCAAATTAATTTAAATTTAAAAAAAATGTGCGCCTTTTAAAGGCATATTTTTTTAAATTTTTAATTTCAATTTTTTTCAACATTACAACTTGATGCTAAATATAAATCTTTTATGAGACAAATTCCAATAAAAAAAAATACAGGAAACGAACAAATATGTATGAAGCGCATTTATAAACTTTGCAGCAACGCAAATGCCCCAAAAACAAAAAAAAAAAATAAAACAAATTTCGTGACAAATTTATTGTGCCGACTTCCAAGCAAAGTATCAACCGAAAACTTAAGAAAAGGTAAAAAATAAACGAAATTAAAAATAATTAATGTAAGACGACGCTAAAGTCGAAGACGACGTCCAAACCGCCGTTGGCATAAAAAAAAAAAAAAATTTAAAAAAAAAATACAAATCCGAACATTTTACGACCTTCTGTGGCCTTCAGCATTCTTGCAACGGAGTCGTTTGGCAACACTGACGAACGCCGCAAGGTTTGCTCTCTCGCGCTCTCCCTCTCTCTCTCTCTCTGTATCTCTCCGTCTGCTTCTTTGTTTTCACTCCCACTCCAACTACACGGGTTGCATTGTTGTTGGTTGACTTTAGCGAATGATTCATGCGTTAAACTTTTAACGATTTTAGAGGAAACACCTGGACAAATACTCGCACGATCTCGTACACGTTAAAAAAAAAAATTGCTTATTCTGTTGGGTCTCTGTGTGGCTCTGGCTGTGTGTGTGTGTGTGTGTGTGTGTGTGTGTGTGTGTGTGTGTGTGTGCCACAAATTCTGGATGCTGTGTGACAACATAATATAGATAAATACTCTTTACACATAAAACAGAGCGGTTTTTAATCGTTTCGAGTCTTTGAACTTTGCCTGAAAACATGGCTCTTCAGTTTGGAGCATTTCCGGAATGCTTGTGAGCATTGCAAACTCATTGTTTGATCTCTTTTTACGGATTACATTATTTGATTATGAGTCATGGTAAAACTAATGCATGAAGAGTCGCCGTGTTAAACAAAACCACACGTTTGAAACCTATTTTTTTTTTTTTTTTGTATTTTCCACACTTACACTTTGGGCATTTCCGGCACCGAATCTCAAAAAATATTGGTTAAATAGTTTGTTCACAACCCTTATTCAAAGATTTTTTGGGTGCAGTCATTAAAATTAAACAGACGATTACATAAGTATATAAAAATCTTTTTAAGACTTAACTGTCTGCTTTAATTTTCCATAACTTCCGGAAGTCTTATTTATTTATTGGAAAATGGAAAATTAAATAGATTTTTTTTATGTTTTTCTACGTGTTACCTGCAACAATTGAACATCGATTAGAAGCATCTTTTTTTTTTAAAAAAAATGATTACCAACTGTTCTTTTACAGTCTTGTGCATTTCCGGAGGCAGTGTTTTGTCCAATCTTTATTGCTGTTATTGCAGACTTTGTCTTGATTTATGAGTATTTCTTCATTTTATACCCATGTAGAGGGTATTTTAATTATGTCGTAAAGTTTGGAACGCATTGAAAAAAACTTGTTCGAACCCATAAAGTATATTCTTTATCTGCAACATTGTCTACTACCATCGTACTACATCATATATCTACAATATGAACAATTGGAAGATGGATTAATTGTAGTAGTAAGAACATTTTTGTTTACTGATTTATCCTACCTAAATTCACCATTTATGTTATCGTTATCGTTATCGGTTTTTTTTTTTAATTTATAGTACAATTCGACTACGGTCTACAAGGGTACGTAATCTTTGGCAGGTCTAAGATGACCGTTCCATTGGGAGCACGGTGGACATACGCACATGTTTGTAGAGACTGGACTGTATTTAGTTACGCTTGGTTGTTCGGTTCGATTGGGTCACCACCTACAGAACTCTCCCCCTCCCACTCCTCCCGCTCATCACTGCACTGACCAGTGCAGTGGGCGTGCATCTCTGTGGTTTCTACCTGTATTAGTTGGTTTTTATTTTTTTTTTTGGATTTGGTCTGTTCTGCTCCGTTCTGTTCGGTACGCTTCGGTTCTGACACGTACACGTTGCGGACAAAGAATTTGTCAGTGTGGTTGTTGTTGTTGTCGTTGTTGTTGTTGTTGGACCTGAGCACCGGCTGAATGAGTAAGCGCGAAATTGGCACGCTATGAGTGTGGTGTGGTGTGGTGTGGTGTGGTAGTTCCACTACCTACTATGCGAGGGTAGTGCACGCTTTACAGTCGCACCGCCCGATCGCATATGCCAGATATGACGATACTCCAGTTGAAAAGTGCCTATGTCCAGGTGTATGTGTATAGAAGGTTTGGCTGGGTCAACATACTGTCAACTCAACCACCACACACAACAACAACAACGTCAACGTTATAAATAAATTTAACTGTTGTTGTTATTTTGTGTGTTCGCTTGGATCAGTGGCGGCGACGAGTTGCCGTTCGCATCGGTGGCACAACAAGCCTAAACTATTGAATTTGTTGCCACAAGCGCACTGCCAAATGCGAATGCATTCCACAATTTTTTTGCATTGCAGATCAACAACGGCAACAGCAGCAGCAGCAAAGGTAACAAAAAATTGCCAACGAAACTCAAAACCTCAGTTGCAAAATATTCAGTATATTGAAGCTGCAACAATTCAGTCGCAACGTCGCGCACGTTTCAGCGATAAAAGCAAAAAAAAAAAAATTAAATAAAATAAAATGCAAAAAAAAAAAAGAAAAGAAAACTGTGAAGAAAAAAAAATGGACAGGAAAAAAAAGAAAAAAATATTGTAATGACCATTTGTGATATGCAAATATTTATAAGGCAAGGTGTAACTAACTACATTGCGAAATGGCTATTATAGCCAAATTTGTTAACTTCACTCATTCGATGATCAAATCTAAAAATCTAAATCTAAATTTGTGCATCCATCAGATTAGTTACCCACTTCAATCCTATACATAAGGTTTATCATGATGTAAAGACTATCTGCGAATAGCAGATAAGACATGAGCTGAGGGTCGGAAATGTTAATTTTCCAACTGTAACTATAGATAAAATAATGTTTATGTTCAAGCTGAAAACCTTAAGTACTTGGTAGTAGTTAGTGGCGAAATTAACCAAATCTTATCATTGTTTTTGGGTATATGAGTCAAGGCTGGCATTAATAACATCCTTATCAAATTAGGGATAAGCATTTATCTTGTGGGAGTTTTTTATCACAAAAAATGACCTTATTTGGGTAAATTTAAATTTTGTAGATAATTCTATGATATTCGACTACAACTGTAGCAAGAGTAGAGAATAAAGAGAGGAATCTCATATGGAATAACTTCATGATGAAATTTTCCTATACAATTATTGTGACGGACAGTCCGAAAACAGTCGGTCAATTTCTAAGCCATCTCGAACAGCTTTTATGGCTAACATAAATTGAAAATGAATGTTTAGCAATTTAACTGATTATGGAACATGTCCAGATATTTATAAGATGACTTATTGTCTTTAAGTTGTAATCCGCTTACGCTCATCAAACGTCATGTGTTTGATATTCTGTATATAACATATAGAAATCTGTTCAGAATAAATGATGACTTAAAATTGGTTATAAAATTGAGCCAGATGTGGGAAGTCGCTATGGAGTAAATATATATACATGTATATGTATACATATGTATATATATATATATATATATATATATGTTAAGCCTGACTGATTGATTATCACTTCATTTTGCACTTGACCCAATGCTCATCAATGGAGAATGTCACCGACTACGCTCTGGAAGCGCCCCCGCTCTAAGGTCAAACCAACGAAGCGTGGCATAGCCAAAAGAAGAAGAAGAGCAGAGAGCAGAACAATGTAAGGAAGGTAGAGGAGACAACAACACGGGGGGAATAGAGTTACTTTGCATATACATATGTATATATATATATATATATATTAATTCACCTTGAACTCGGTGCAAAGGTAAAATCCCATCACACACAACTCAATCGACTTGGAGACGGGCCCACAGCGAGCAAAGTGTTCAAATTAATTAGAATGATGATAATACATATTGTTGCAGTTATTGTTGCTGCTGTTGTTGATGTTGTTGTTGTTGTTGTTATTACAATGGGTGCGTCAGCGTTTGAGGCTCAAGGTGGCTCAAGTTGGCACCTATGCCCGATGGTGTGTGGGGGGATGAGTTGTGTGGTGCGTGGCGTTACCGTTGCGTTTCTGATGTAACATTAAAAAAAAAAAAAAAATGACGAACAAAGAGAAGAAAAAATACACAAATTTTATTTGTTATATTTTAATGATATATTGCCAGGGGAACGCATTGTTGCAGTTGTTGTTGTTATTGTTGTTGTTGTTGTTGCTGTTGACGCTGTCGTGGTTATTTGAGCTGCACTGCATGCAACAACAATGAATCGGTAGCAACAAAATAAGTAGAACTGTAACGGCGCCTGGCACGCAAAGGGCAACAATGGGTGCAGTTCTATGCCACGTTTCAGTTGCCGGGGCAGGAAGTTCGTTTAATTAATGTGTCAGGCACTCGATGTCGACTCCGAAACCAAATTCGAATCCTGCACCAAAAACACACCAAACACAACGCTGCAACGCATAACAAACAAAGATAGATTGCCTTCTGCTGGCTCAACGATTGACTGGCAGATACCCTGTATTTAAAATAAAAATACATATATTTCTACAACTTTAATGCATTCTGAAAATCAAGACTGCGATTCACTCAAAGTGAAAAATAATACAATATAAATGAATCGATGTGAATAAATAGATACAATAAATATACTTAGCAGACTTGCAACGTTTACTCAACTTTTTTTTTTTTGTTTGGGAATACAGGGTACAACAAAACGAAAAGAAACCGAAACAAAGTCAGAAGGTAGACAAGGGACACACGTGCGTGACCAAAATAGATACTCAATTAGTGCGGCAATAAAAGTATTGTAATTGTAGAAGATACCAAAGGCCAGAGTGTCCAGAGACCGAAGACCGGAGACCAGAGACCAGAGACCAATAGACCTAGCCAAGGAATCCATTTGACTCTCCCCCTGCGGCGGGTGTAGCAACCACATAAAATGAACAACGAGGCGTCGTGCAGTCGTGTGGCAAGCAGCAAGCAAATACGATACAGATACCAACAATCAGCTACCCAAAGCCAAATGCAGTTACCAATAGTACTATATATATATATATATATATGTATATATATATATATACATTGGAGTAATTTCAGTTTTGTAGCATACCCTACTTGGCCAATGCAATGGAGTAGCATACATATTTTGCCATAAACAGCTTGTGCCGCCTAATCGGTTCGCTTAGTAACTTCATGAAACATGAAAAACAAGTAAAAAAAAAAAAAAAAAAAAAAACAAAAAAAAAGAAAATGCCTTAAAACCCATTTCTATGTTTGCCAAGCAACAATTAAAATATACAACCAATTCCGATTGTCATTCGATTATATCTGTAAAATTAAAAGAATACATTTTTTAATCGGATCTTTGCCAGGAAGATCTGGTCTAGGGTTACAAAATGTTTTCATCAATGCTTTAAACATTTCGTGACCAAAATGTAAATTGATTTGAATGAGTTTAAAAGTCACGGCTCATAAAATATAAATATTTGATTAGTAAACCAAGTTGAATAGAGATTAAAAATTATATGTATGTTTATTTATTTATAGCTTGTTTTCCAATGAACATTAAACATATTTTCCATTTCCAAACATGTGTTTAAATGTGTATGTGTTGTTCCTTTGAAAATGTGATCTTTTGTATTATTTACAGATTAATTTCAACACAGTTGGTTTCTGTGCAATCAATCAATATCAATTACTTCAGAACAAGTGTTTGTACGAGTCTTTTAGAAATAATCAATAGTTAAGACTCGATTTATGTGCATGACGAATGCATTGCAGTAGAAAACAGTCGAATTGTCGAGTTTGGAGACTGGAGGCGTCGCGATTGGATACAAATAGAAATTGTGATGACGTGTGCTGTGGAGGCGTGCAAATTGATGTTGGAAATTATTTTCAATTACAAAGCCACCCAAAAAACAAAAAATAACAGATAACTTTACGCTGAGACT
Organism: Drosophila mimica; assembly: GCA_037043585.1. NCBI lineage: Eukaryota > Metazoa > Arthropoda > Insecta > Diptera > Drosophilidae > Drosophila > Drosophila mimica. The sequence continues at coordinate 480,429 of JBAMBE010000918.1, read as the reverse complement.
CGGACAACGACTGGAGAATGGAGACTGAGACAATAATTCAATTGAATTTCGCGCCTAATTTGGTCAAGCGCGTGAATCAAGCCAAGCTTCAAGCTTCAAGCCAAGCCAAGCCAAGGCAAGGCAGCCCACAAGCTGAGGCACAACAATGCAATCATTACATTGTACATGTATGCGTAGATATGAATAAGAATTCGAGTACGAATACGAATACGAATACGAATATGGGTATGAGTATGAGTATGAGTACAAGTATGAGTATCTAGGTAGATATTACACGACAATTGTGTATTGGCAGTATTCGACGCCCCTTAATGTTGAATGACGCAGTCGCAACTCTATGCATGTCATATATACATACACAATATACTCGATATGTATAGAGATATATATATATATATATATATATGCCATATGCCATATGTTGTGGCTGTTGTCATGGCAACACAACAAAACGCAGCCAACCCTCATGAGGTGTACCAACTACCCAAGCTCACTAGCCGGCTAACTATTCTCTCAAGGTGGGCGCGAAAATTAAAACGCAATTGATTTTTATACCCTAGAAACAATTGGGTGGGGTACAATCAGTTCGCGTGTCATTTTAGTTGGGAAATGCATTTCCATTTAATGCTTTCTGATTTGATGTCCACCAATTCAAGGAATTTTGTACTGCATTTACAAATAATGATTTTAAATATTTCGAAATTTTAATTTAAAATTTAATATAAATGACAAAAAATTAATATATATTTATTTACATTTATATATGGTGTATTATAGTCCAGAGTATTATATAGTCACGCATATTAATCGATTTCAAACGTTCTAACGTGTTCATATATTTACACGTATTTCTTGCGTTCCCATTCTGTTGCATTGCACCGTGGTAGGGGGGGGGGGGGGGAAGGGGAGTTTTTGGGGCAGGGGGACGTTCCATTATGGTATTAGACCCATAGCTATAATTGGCTTCTATTCTAAGCCAAGCGCTACGGAATTTTGAGGTTAACAACAAGGAAGGCCTTGCAGCTATTTGCGGAAAAAGGGTTTCGCACATTTTTGTTTAACTTGAAAATTGTGGCAGAAGCCCCTAAGTTAAATAAAACATGTAATACAAAAAATATAATAATGATGAAGTTAAATCAGCTTATGATTTGGCTAGTTAGTTGGACTAGAATTACACTTACAATTACACTTATGCTGTAATTATAAAAATGTGTGTGTTTTTTGTACAATGATTTGGCCTGGCTTGTACTACGGCTTTGCTAGCTGCGATGAGGGCCTAGAGTCGGGTGGCAAAGGGGAAACTGCTGCGACTGCTGCTGCTGCTGCTGCTGCGGCTGCTGCTGCTGCTGCTGCTGAGCGCAAAAACCTGTTTAGATTTCCGGTTATGTACTTGAAATTGTTTATCTTTATAGAAGCCGATGGCCAACCAATATCAACCAATTATCAACAAAACTGCGTCTACACCTTGCAACGCATGTAAGCCACGTAAAACCCAACCTGATCTCCTTATGAAAATACTTGAGTGATACCCCTATTAAAATTCCTTGACACATTTACAAAAATTGTGTTAATTACATATACATAATATACATAAATATTCATATATATATATATATATATTGATAAATAGAATAGAAAATTATATGGCTTTGATATAAACCATAATTTTTCATTAGAATGAATATTCTGAACAGGTGCCGAGTTTCTTTCAGGCGAATTATGGATTGTGGGGCCCAATTAGAGTGCACTTAAAATGCGCGCATTTTTTGAATATTTAACTGGCAAAAATATTTTTGCGCCAGCATTCACAGCAACAGCTCCATTGAATATTTCTCTCCTGCTGTCTTCGTTTGTCATGACGAAATTATTTACAAATTGCGCAAAACTGGTTTTTCGCCAAAGAATTCACAACAACAACAACAGCAACAACAACAGCAACAGCAACAACAACGAGAACTGAATGCTCAATGAATCTTTATTTTTTTTTCTCAGCTGCCGCCGCTACTGGCCATTACCCAGATGCTTCTCTGTTCGCGCTCTGTGCCGAAAATAAAATGAAAACAAACAAAACATGACTTAAAAAAATACCAGTTGAAAAGCTGCCCAGTTGCCCCTTTGAGCATTGGCGATAAGGCGATAGAAACGCCCACAGAACACACAGATACAATCCCAACAGAGAGGCAAATTGGTTCAACAATTATTTGCAATTCATTGGGAATTCGCTTTAAGAATTGGCTCATGGATTATGGTTAACTACAATCTCAATTAAAATAAAAATATATGTATTCAAAAGAAGGTTTACTTTGATCTATTGATAAGCCCATTTCTACAGCCGCAAAAGTTTAGTCATTTTATTAGCACGTTCTTAACTTGGTAAGATGGGTCTTATCATAAGACCATCTAATCTTTTACCTGAATAAATGTAAGTATTTCAGTAGCAAGTGTTTTCTGATTATGCATTTCTTGTTTTTCGATATTTAAATTATTTTTCCATATCTATGAAGATACATGTGTCCTTACTAGACTAATCCTTATTCATAATGGTTTAAACAGCTAAATCTTGACTTTTCTCTATTCCCAAAAATGTTTTCGGCCAGAATTTATTTATGTTTCAGCTTAAAGTAAACGAGGAGTAATTCTATAAAGATTCAAGATTGCCTTGCATTGAAAAGCGTTCAGTTAACCACAAAAAAATCCTTTTGTTTTGTAATGCTAACGCATTGCATGTGTGCAACTCGTTGCATACCACATTTTAGTGCAATTCCAGCACAATTGTTGGCCCACTTGCTATATAAATATGTAGTTGGATAAGTTGCACATCTGGAGAGTGAGACAAACATCTACCAAGTGGGCTAATAAAAAAAAAAATAAAATAAAAATAAATAAATCAAATAGTAGCTGCGAAAGCGAATCCGTTGATAGCCAGCAAAGCAAGGGGGGGAGCAACTGTTGCCCCACGGCTATCATCGGACCATGTGCGAGAATTTGAAATCAGAGCCAGAGTTTTGTGTTACTGCTTTGTATACTCTGCCAGGGGGGGGTATCATTGATTTGTCGCAACGTGTGCAACGCCAGATGATATATAAAATTAGATTTGTTTTGTTTATGCAATTTACTATATATGATATAGTTATCATCGACAGATGTTTGGTTTCTAATGCAATGCTAGATGAGAGCATGTGGACTTCGGTGTGCAAGTGTATTTAATCTTCCGCGTGACTAAAAAACAACCATTCTTTCTTTCTTTCATGTTTTTTGCTGATGTTGCAATTTGTGTGCCGTTGAAGCATTAAATTGCATAATTAGCAAGTTCGCCGCGCAGCTGTAGAGCGATAGATAGATAGATACATACATACATATAGCAGTTGGGTCTGGGTCGAGTTGTGGGTCTGGGTCTGGGTCTCGGTCTCGGTCTCGGTCTCGGTCTCGGTCTGGGTGTAACTCTCGGTCTTTCTCTCACACACACATACACATGATCGCGAAATGGAAAGCGTTATCTATTTTTTAGAGCTTCACAGAATTCGCAGCTAACACAGTTTCTGCCGCAGCCACACCAAAACAATTGAGAGTGAGGCAAGTTATCTGTCAAATTCTCACGTTGCACTTAAATATGCAGCAAAAAAAACTAAAGAATTTCTCAACCGGAAATACGAAAAACGAAAAACGAAAAAAAAAACCCCAAATAATTATAATGACTTAATCAGGTCTAAAACCATCATCATCATTATAATGATGAACTTGATTAACATATTGAAATAATTTGATTTCCCTTGATGGCATATTTCATTTTAGGGCTAAGTTTGATATTCGGATTTTTCTTTTTTTGATTAATTACAAGGCGCTGGAAGTGCCTGGATGCCGCCCGGAATCAGAAGAGACCTACACCAACCATACCATTTGTCTTGTTCTCCTTCTATGGCATTACAGCGTACCTGTCGCGTCTCTATGCCAGAAGGGAGCAGCTTGGACCCTCAGTTTGTTGCCCATGAGAAGTTGAGAAATTATGAGCTGCTCTCTTCTCGGGATCGGGTTCAAATGAGTTCAAAATGCGAGGCACTGCCTTTCCTCCTCCTCCCCCGTCGTCTTTAGGTTAGAGCTCAGAGACATTTATTTACTTGTTGTTGTTGTTGTTGCATTTTTTATTTGTATTCTGTGTGCCTTAGTTTGTCTTTTTGATTTTGTGTGTTGTTGTTATCATTTCTTAAGCATTTACATACATTTGTATCTTCTTTCTTATACCCTTACACATTGGCTACTCGACATTGCTTACTAAAAAAGGTTTCTTACAATCAATACACAAAGTGCTAGTATCATATTATTATATATATTTATGGTAGGATAGAAGCAAACAGTGGAAAATGTGTTTATATCAAATTTGTCCCCAGTTCCAGTTCATCTCGTAAACAGGAAACAAAAATCAAGTAGTCTATTAAAAAAGGAAGAAGGAAAAAACACAAGAACCATTGGTTTTTTCTCAATAATTTTAAGAATTTACTTTAAAGTAAACAATTGCCAACCTAAGTTCAAGTTCAAGTTATAACTGACTTCAAGGGTTTCGTTTTGTTTGCAGTTCCCAGCATAGGCATACTCCAGTCCAAAAAGAGTATGAGCTGTGCAACTCGAACCCTCGGAGTATATCTTTTCCATCATGTTTGTATTTGAATTCATTTGCTAGCCTGCCTTTTTTTGGAGCGTCGGTTTTTTTTTATTGGAACGCCGCTTATCATTATTCAAATATTTTACCTAGCCACAGACACATTCCGATCTGCTCTAAAATCATCTTTTCCAGGCCGCTAATAATTACATCACACACACACACACACACACAGAGGCAAAAACACACACAAGTACACCTATTCTCTTTGGGTTCTTTTTGGGTTTTTGTTTTGTAATTATAAACAACTGACGCTCAAGTGCAGCATTTCCGCTGCCCGATCAACAAGGGGATGAAAATACATAGTGTTGCAGGGGTGTGCGAACGTGTGTGGAGAGGGTACGGGGGTTGTTACTCACCTTGCCGGCTGCCTTTTTGTAGCGACGTGTCGCCTCGCTGATCAAATCCCGTACGAGAAGCTCACCAGGGCCGCAGGGCACCAAAATGCGAAGATCGCCGAAACAAACGGTAACCTTCATAGTTTAACGATGATAACACACTTTTGATAACTTTTCTTAATTATATTCGTTATTTGTATTAATAACGATACACTTTAGATGGAGGCATATGTATTGTTATTGTTAATGTGGATACATTTTATGCTTTTCTGTTGCTGTTGCTGTTGCTGCTGCTGTTGCTGCTGCTGTTGCTGTTGCAATTGGCTTTGGCATCATCTTCTCTATTCATCTGCTCCTCTGCAGCTGCATTCCTGGGTGTATGTGTGTTTGTTTCTATGTGTGCGTGCGTTGCTATTCATCTAGCTGGCCGTGCAGCATTGGTGTGAGGGAGATGGCACACAGTACACGCGCTTAAAGGACTACCGCTGCGGCTGCGCACTTGACAGCAGCTGTACACACACGATGAAAATAAAAGTATAAATATGTATATATAAAAAAAAAACCGCTTTTTTATAGTTATATTTTGTTATCGTCTTTTATCGCGCTCTCAATGCAGAAGCCGCTCGTCACTCGAACTTCGGTCTCGCTCTACCCCTTTATTAGTTGCTATTCGCGTTGCTTTTGTTCGCTGTTTTGTTTATTTACCATATTTCACTGCATTTGCTTTGTAACTGTTGTTGTATGAATCACACGCGCAGTCGTCATACGAAAAACAAGTTACAACAACACACGCAACACACACAACAGGCCAAGATCATCGGAAACGCAAAAAAAAAACACGTTAGACAACAACAATAACACACAACACAAGCTGCACCCCAAAAACTGCAACGGCAATTGCAGTTATTTGTTTCCACTACGAACAAAAAAAACTAAAGAAAATTGTTCGCTTAATTCGCGTTTTTAGCCGCTTTTGGATTTTATTTAAGAGTTAAATTGTCTCTTTTTTTGTTTTACCAACTGGTGGTGGCACACATATTCCGTTCGATCATTCTTCGTCGCAATGTCGTTTCGTGGTTATCTTCGCTATTGTAAGTTAGCGTCGCTTTGCTTTCAATTCTTTATATTTATCTTTTGTTTTGTTTTCACCTATAGTTTGCTAAATATGCATTTGCAATTGATTCGTTCACGATTCTACACAATTATCGTTTAATAGGTCTTAACGTGTTATTTCAAAAACAAAAAAAAATCGAAAAAAAAAAAACAAGTTTATTGGCGTTGAACATAGCGCTGCGTTGCGAACGCTGTCTCCGCGTTAAATGCCAACAACAACTAGCGATGACTGGGAACGACGATTTATCATTGGCTCGACTTATCGGACATTGCAATGCGATATTTTGTAAATATCGATAGTTTTCATGATACATCGTAAAATTACTAATTTAAGAATGAACAGTTTCTATATGCATTTGGCATTGATCAAATTTTACGTAATTCCAAATATATCTTTTAACATTTTAATATGAAGCCACAAAATAGTTGTTTTTTGAAAATGTAATGTTTGATTTATATACTTATGCAGAGGGTATTAAATTATTGTGCAAGAGCAACGCTTCGTAAATTAATGTATTTATGTGAAATACAAAAGCTGGCAATAAGCTTCTATATTTTTTAGCAAGACTTGTGCTTTTCCGGAAATCCACTATTCTATATATTTTTTTATTTGCTTATTTATTTCGTGGCAATGTAACATTCCACATACATTATATATTTAAAATTGTAGTTTGAAATTTTTCAGGCAGTGTGGCAACCTTTTGTCTTAACTTACCTATCGATATATCAACAGATGTATCTCGACTAATTTAAAGAAAATATATAGTGTTAAAGCCGGTTGATCGGCGATTGACACTTGTAAACGAAAAAGGCGGGCTCTGAATACAATGAATTCATTGCACAGGAAATAAATAGAAATACACACAAAGTACTACGTGGAATCACCACTCGTAGCTACAACCATTCCGTGGGTCGGTTGGAGCGGTTCAATAGTAATACAAGCAGCAATAATAATTTTGCCATGGCGGAGACTCCTAACTCGAAGGGTGCCTACAACTACAAGACATTGCTGTAAGTACTCAACTAATAAGTATCGATGCAGCATTCATTTATTAATTCGGATTTGTCGTGCGTCGTTTTGCAGTTGCACAAATATACCCGAACTGTTTCTCGACAAATTTGTGGCGCGATCACATTTCGGTCGCTTTGGCAGTTTGGTGAATTTTGTGTTGCGTCCGCGCCGCATGACCTGCACGGTTAGCTATGCCAGCGAATCGGAGGCAGAAGTGGCACTGCGCGAGGGCAGCGTCTACAACGGGCATAAATTCGAAATGTGCTATGCGGAAATGGAGAGTTCGCCGGCACAGAAGACTGAAGAATGGGTCGATCCCGATGTGCAGGCCGAACTTAGTGTATTGAGCGGCGCCTGGCGGAACGAATATCCAGTCGGAAACAAGGCCATCGGCAATGCAACGAAATCAGCAGTCATCAGAGCAAGTGCAGCCGCAGCAGCAACGACACTCGGTAATGGAGAAAGGGCAGGAGAACGCGAACGAGAACGGGATCGGGAAAGACAACCTGAGCAGGCTCAACAAAAGCAAGCCAGACTGGAACTGGAGGCAGTGATGCGCAAGCCGGCGCACACCAGCGAGGAGAAATTCCGCGTTCTCGATGCACGCGACAAACTGATGCGTCTGAATCAGCGAATCGCCGCATCAGGAACGGATGTCCAGCGGCGATTGCAGGGCCACTGCCCGGACATGTGCCCCGAAAAGGAGCGGGTTCTGCGCGAATTTCAGCGCCAGGTAGACATCTACGAGCTACAGCCCAACTCCGATGAGCTAATATCACACGAGCTGGCACTTAAACAATATTCGCGCAGCAGCGCCGATCAGGAGACACCGCTGCCGCACGAGCTGCGCGGCGAGCCGGCGCTGCACATGACAATGAGCTATCTAATGCACGAGATATTGGATATCAGTGAGCGGCAGGATACGCATTTGGGCGATTGGTTTCATTTCGTTTGGGATCGCACACGCTCCATACGCAAGGAGATTACACAGCAGGAGCTGTGCTCGCTGGACGCCGTCAAGCTGGTGGAGCAGTGTGCACGCTTTCACATCCATTGTGCGGCACGCCTGGTGGCCGAGGAGCCCAGCGTCTTCGATACGAAAATCAATGCCGAGAATCTAACGAAGTGCTTGCAAACGCTCAAGTACATGTATCATGATCTGCGGCTGAAGGGCATCCAATGTCCGCGCGAAGCCGAATTTCGTGGCTATATTGTGCTGCTCAATCTGGCGGATGCGAACTTTCTCTGGGACATTGGCCAGCTGCCAGTAAAGCTACAAAGTTGTCCACAAATCCGGCGTGCCATTCAATTCTATTTGGCACTGCACGATACAAATTTTGTGCGCTTCTTTCAGCTGCTGCGAGAACCGGAGACCAGCTACTTAAGTGCCTGCATCCTGATCAAATACATTCTGCGACTGCGCATTCTCGCCATGCATCGCCTCGTCCAAGCCTATCGGGCGCCGCGAAAATATGAAGTCTCCTCGCTGCCAGTAAGCTATATACGCCAAATGCTGCACTTCCCCACTGACGAGGAGGCAGCTGAATTTGCCGTATGCTGCGGTCTCGATGTCAACCAAACGGATCGTGTCGAACTCACTCGCATCCATCCGTCGGAGCATTACAGGATGCGCAGACAGATCGAGGTGAGTGCCAACTAATAGACGTTTATTATGCATCTCTTTCGCACCATTCATCTATCTCTTTCTATATGTTATTCAGCTGGTGGAATCGAAGCGTCAGCAGAGCGTTGGCGAATGCATCTGCGGGGAACCGCTGCCGCCCAAAGCACTGTACTTAAATCATCGGTCGCACAACAGCTTCAATAGGCAGGGCTATCTCAAGAGCAGCGCCTGGAATGCCCGGGATCAGTTGGACAATGGTGGCGCACTGGAGGAGGAGGAGGAGGCACAGACGGATAATGATAAAGCAACAATAAACGGTACAATCATGGAAAAGGAATCGTTCAAGCTAACAGCAACAGCAGCACAGCTGCCAACCGCACAAACGGATAATCTGTTCAAGGTGCCGCTCATCTCGGCGCCAAGTTTGCCCAGGATCAAGGCAACGACACCACCGCCATCGCAACAACCAATTTCGCAGCAGCCACCACAGCTGCAGTTGCAGTCGGCGCAGTCTGGTTTCAGCTTTGGGCAGAGTTTCGGCATTGACCCGGCCAAGACGACGCCGACAAATGTGGCCGCTATGGCGGCGGACCAATTGCGTCATCAAAAGGCCGCCGAGGATGCCAGATTGGCTGCATTGCAACAAGCAATAGCGGCAGCCAAGCAGCGCAAAGTGGAGCTGGAGGAGCTGCAAAAGGCAAAGGCGGCACAGGCGGAACGCGAGCGCCAGGAACGTCAGCTCAAGAAGCGGCTGGCCAAAGAGGAGCAAATGCGCGAGCAGCAGGCCAGGGAGGAGCAAGTGCGTCAGCAACAGGCGGCCGCGGCAGCAGCAGAGGCCGCAGCTGCCGCAGCTGCTGAAGCCGCAGCAGAAGCACAACGCCAGCGACTAAAGCGTCACCAGTTGCAGCTGGATGAGCGAAGCCAACAGCTGCTGCGCGAACACATCGATCAGGAGTTGGAGCGCATCTGCCGAGAGGAACTACAACTGCACACTAATACAATGGATCTCTATGGGACGCTGGTTGATCAGCAAATCGCTACGATTGTCGAGGAGCAAGTGATGCGTGCCAATTACGAGCTGCGACTGATGCGTCTCAGTTGGCAACGCTGGCGCATTTATCGACGTGTCCAACAGCACAAGGATGCCCTATTTGCTAGCCTGCCGCTCAGCTTTTGTGCCGTGCAGCCGGAACAACTGATGGATGCCAGTGAATTGGAGCAGCCGTTGCGTCTGATGAGTCGCTATCGTCAGGGCGAATCGTGCGATTTTAGCCGACTGCTGGCGGGCATGGACAATCACTGCTCCCTCAAGCTGGATCTGTGGGAGCTATTGGCGCGCACACTGCAACAGCAGCAGTCCCAGCAGCAATTGAACCCAGTTGGGCGTCACTATTTCAAGCTGCTCCTATCGCTGCCCGAGGACAGCTTTGGTCTCGTCGTCGAGCATGCCCTGGATCACGGTCTCTTGCGTCAGTCAGCGCAAAGCGATGCCCAAGCGCCCAGCAACAACGAGTGTTATATCCATGGACTCGCCAACGGTGTGGCGCTCTCCGTTCACAAACTGATGGGCATGCCAAAGCAGCAACAGGAGCAGCAACAGGAGCAGCAGCAGCAGCTGGCTGATGCGGATGGCATAATTTTCTTTCTGGCTGCCAAACAGATGGAGGAGGCACAGCAAAGATTGCACCAGATATGTTACAACAGTGGCTGCAGCTATGTGGCACTCATTGTCCAGCCGCAGGAGGAGATGACGCATCACCAGCTGGCGAAGCAATTGCACTTGGACTCGTTACGCTCCTATCGCATCTTCAATATCCGAACGGTGGCGCGTGGTAAACAGAAGCTACAATTGGTGGCGCTGTTGCAGCGCGGCGTTCAGTTTTTGGCCAAGCAGCCTCATCGCAGTCGAGGCAGGCTGCGGCAGGTGCTGTTGCACGAATGGCTGCCGCATCACTTGGGCGACGAGCTCTTTTCCCGGCTGCGTAATGCATGCCAACAGGATACGGCAATGGGGCGACACTGTTCGCGGTCACCGCAATTCTGTGCACAGTTGTACAATGAGGCAGTTCGTCGCCTGCAGCTGGTGGCGAGCGAGCGGCTGGTGGAGTTACCGCAGCTGCCGCAAGAGTTGCGCTGCTATGTGGAGCCACTGACAGCATCGGCCGCTGTGCCCAATCGACTTGAGTACTTTATCGACGGCTGGCAGTCGCCGGAGAAGCGTGAACAGGTTGTCCAGATGCTGGAGCAGGCGAAGTTGCCGCAAATGTCGCCACTGCCGCAGCAGCAACAGCTGGCTCATCAGATTTGCAAATGGCTGCTCAACTATGCCCAGCTGAGTGCTGAGGAGACGTTCGTGGAGAAGCTGGCATTGAGTGCCATCCAAAAATTGCAGCTGCAGTTAAATGCGGGCAATGTTAATTTTCTGGACATTGTGGAGATCTTTGCCTACGGACGTTTGCTCTTCGTGCTAGGTCGCAACGAATCTGTCGTACCACCCGCCATTGTCTACAGGCGCGACACCATGCAGAGATCCTTTCATAATCACTGGTACTACGAGCTTCAGCCAGAAGATGCGGCAACAACAACAGAACCCGTGCAGCAGCAGGAGGATCAGGATCAGTATCAGGAGCAAGCAATGGCAACGCCACCAACGGAGCAGTACATATTTGAGGAGGTGCTGGATCAGGCACAAAACGCGCTTGACAAACATCAGCAGCAGCGCATCGATCGCAAAACCTTAACCGATTTGAATCAGACGTTGGACCAACTGGACAAACCGCAGCCAAGCGCAGCGGATTATCAGCGAGATCAATACCAATTTGCTGAGAATCGGCCAACGCCGCCGGCCACAAAGCGACCGCGTCTCAGTTCATCCGCTGATGACTCCATTGCAACATTGGATCGCACCGCGCGCCTTCTAAATGACAGCCAAACGAGCGAACAGCGACGCCGTCAGGGCTTGCAACGTGCCAAGAAATATTTATAACCACTGCCGCATTTCCTATTCTGTAATACATGTTTTCAAACAATAATAATAAATGTTGATTGTAAAAATGTGTCTATATTGCAAAGGCTGATGCAACTTCATTGTTTTTTTTAAATCGTATACACTTTTAATTGAAACCCCTTTTTAGGGATTCGTATATTCTTTTATTTCACTGCCGCTAAAAAGTATGCAATTTTTTTGTTTGCTTAATTCGGAAATTCTAACGGAACCAGTAAATGTAATGCGCGCATAACTATCGATTAGAGTATTTTTAGTATCGATACCTTGAGTATCGTCAGTAACATTTGGCGCGCAAGATGGCTACTTTCAAACTACTTTCTACCAAAAAACGATTGCAATGGAAGTGTTGGTTTTTATCAACTAAAAAAATATTTTTAAGAAAACAAAATAAATTTAAGAAAGTGTTGTTAAGAACCAAGGACAAGATTTGGTCGTGCTTCTTAGATCCTTGCACGTGTCCAATTCTTGGAATCACGTTCGTTGTTAATATTTAAGATAATAATATAATAATAATGTCAATGATAGCGCACTGAATCGTTGTATTTATACGAAAAATCATTTATTGAGTAAATTTCTTTTCGATTTCGTTTTTTTCACATGTTCACAAAAATTTTAGGTTTTTTTTTTAACATATTAGCTGGGCTTGCTATTAGCTCGATGCTGGGATATTCAATATTGGGTTGATTTTGTTTCATGTACTGTTATGTAGATGTGGGTGTTGTATTTGTTGAGTGTATGAGTGTGTACATATGTGTGTAGTAGTAGTATGTTGTTGTGTTGGGTTTTCACATTTTTCTCTAGCATTTAACATTAAATTACACCGAAAAGTAAAATGGCTTAAACTAAATATACACATATTATGTATGTATACTTATTCTGTTGTCATATAGGCAGACCTTTGGGACTGGCCAGAAACTCTTTCTTGGACACCTTTTTTGTGTAGGAATGAAAGTATGTATGCATGGAAAACACAGGTTTTTGCAAATAAAGGTTAATTTCCTGTGAATATTCTTTAATATTTAGTTTGCTTTTTAATCTAAACTATGACACAACTGACACCGAGAAAGCTTTCTTATGGTTTTAATTTGTTTTTTTTTTTTTGTTTTTTTTTTTTGCAGAATTTCTTGGAGTAATTTTCCTTTATTATTTTTGTTTAAATGGCAGATAGGAAACAAACACAGAGCTGATATATGTATGTAATTAGTATAGGCATATGCACGTAGTTATGTATGTATGGATGTATGCTGGTATTCATCATCCATAAAACATTTTGGATTTGGCTGCTGTTGCACTTGATTATTTTCAATTTGGTTACGTTCACAATTTAAACAATTATATATGTAATTAAATATGATTTTATAGGTTTTTTTTTCTAAGTATAGAAAACAACAAAAATGGACGCAAAATTATTGTTATTTGTTTTTCGTTTTTCTTTTTTTTGTTTATTTATTTATTTTTTTTTATGTTATGTATAAGTGTATATAATATGATTTTATTTTCGTTTTGGTTTTTTCGTTCATATGTATATGTGGATACACATGTATTTTGTTTTTGTTAAATGACCCATTTTGCTTTTATGTTTGTTTAATTATATAGGAATATGCAAAACGTACACTTAGTATAAATTGTATTGTTACTAGTATATAAATGCAGCTCTAAAACTTGTTTGCAATTTTTTTTTATTTTCGGTTTTCTTTTTTGTTTTTTTTTTTTTGTCGCCATTCAAGTACATTTAATAATATTTCTATAGAAATATTCAAAGCTGAGGTAGTATTCATTTAATTTTTTTTTTGTTTTTTGTTTTTTTAGTTTTTATTTTCTTTTTGTAATTTAAGTATATTTTAGTTAGTATGTATCGTATAAATGTCTATATAAATGTACTCACACGCATTTCACTTTTGTTTTTTGCCTTTGCTTGTGTGTGTTTGTTTTTTGTATTTGATTTTTTTTGGGATTGTTTTGTTGTTTACTCTTATTACTGTTTTGCAGATAACCCGCTTATTGGTATTAAAATCACCATATTTATATAGAATTCTGCTTTAGGTAGACTTGAATTTGGGCTAATTGGATAGGTGTACGTACATATATATATATATATATACGTATATACATACGGAGCGTTTGACCCAAAAACACACATCGAGATTGTTTGCAATGGAACGTCGGGGATTCATTGGATTCGACACTTGAGTTTAAACTGAAAACGTCAATCGTAATAAAGAAAATTTGAAATCAAACTGAATCGAAAATGAGACAAACTGAAAAGCTGGACCACAACTGGAACAAAAAAATTTCCAATAAATAAATAAAAAGATTTGTTTTTTTTTTGGTTTTTTTTGTAATATTTTACTGTTTTTTTTGTTTTGTTTTGTTATATTTAAAATATTTATAGATATTTAGCTCTGTAATGTAGATACAATGTACAATGTAGATACATTATGCCGTCTACATCAATGTTGATTATTTATGTAGATTAATGAACTTAACATATGTAGACGACGCAAAAAAAAAAACGTTAAACTACAGATAGGTAATTTAAATATAATTAAAGGTAAAAATAAAAATATTGTAAAGTTGTTATTATTTTTAATGTTTTTTGTGTTTTTTTTTTTGTTTTTTTTTTTTTTGTTTTATCTTCTCATGTTTGTTATTTTATTTGTATTATATTTATGTTTTATTTTTCTTTATTACCGATTATGTATTTATGAACTCCTACTTTGCCATATAAATGCTAATGTTTGTGTGGGGGGATGGGAAGGGGGGCGTGGTGAAAGATCCAGCGAACGGTTTTAATTATAAACTACTATCACACAGGCAAACCGATTGCTGGATATGGTTTTTTTTTATTATTTTTGATTATTCTGTTGTTGTTGTGGGGAAGGGATGAAAGAAATGCTTAACAAAATGGCGTAGGTTTTGAATGGGTTGCATTTAAGGAATACATGAAATTATAGCAAAACAATTTAATTTGAAATTAATTAACCAATAGTTTATCGTACATATAGTTGTATATATATGTACATATAAGATTATCATATGTGTGCAATTTTATATTGTAATTGGATACGATTAATGTTTGTATTTATGTGTGTGTGTGTGTGAATGAAATGATGCCCAAAACTAATTGGTTTTCCTTTCTTTTTCTTTTTCATTTTAATTTTTCTTTTTCAAATGCAATAAACATAACGGTAACTAAATATATGTTGTAGCTCAGTCTCCAGTTGATTACCGTATGAATTTATTCCAGTTCAAAGAAAGATAATTTATATATATATAAATTTATATATATATATATATTTATATATATATTCAAATATATATTATGTGAAATTATTCAAAAATGCAAAATATACATACAAAAGGAAAAATTAAGCAAAACACAAATGATAAAGATTGTTATTTGTTGGTTTTTTTGTTTTGTTTTGTTTTTTGTTTCTTGTTTTTTGTTTATCCCGACGTGTCACATTCAAATTATGCTCCATTTTTTGCGTTTGCTGTGGTTGCGTTTGAAGTCTCTTGTAATTCATAAGCATATTTTTTGTTTTCTAGCCAACTAGTATTTAATGGAAATTACGCAAAATTAGTTTAGATTTTAATTTTTGTTTTGTTTGTTTTTGTTTGTGTTTGTTTGTTTTTGTTTGTGTTTGTTTGTGTTTGCTAGTTGTTGGTTGTTTCAAATACATTTACTGCTATATATACGTTCTGCGTATGTGTTTGTGTGTTGGGCTCGCTTTCCACATACATACACACATACACATAGGTATGTACGTATGTATGTATGCGTACATGCGTATTATACATATATAATCGTGTCATCATCATATGCATGTAATTTTGTGGGTGTTTTTTCTTTTTAGTTGTGTTTCTTGTTTGTTTTTTTTTTTGTATTTTTTTGTTGTTTTTTTTTGTGTGGCTTTTTTTTTTTGCAATATATATTAGTACACGTAAACTCTTAGGGCTGACAATCGGTTTCAGTTATGATGTAGGTTTTCTCTTATTTTCATCGTTTTCTCTTGTATACTTAAATGCTAAAAATATATGTATATGTATGTATGTATGTATAGTAATTCATAGTTATTTCACTTGCGTATCATTTCATTTCCATTGTTAATTAGTCATATTGTTGTTGTTGTTGTTTTTGTTGCATTGACAATCGTTTTTTACGTTGTATACGTTCAATATATCAATTTGTATGCATTTCGTTTCTTTTTTTTTTTTTTTTTTAGTTTAGTTGTGTCGTATCCGAGGAGTTATTACTGTACTGTACTGTTCCTGTTCTGTTCTGCGCTGATCTGATCTGATCTGGTTTGGTACTGTGATCTTTAATCTATTCTAACTTTGATCTCATTTTCTTTCTTGTCTAGTCATTGTAGTATTTATTTCGTTATTCCTTGTTTTTTTTTTTTTGTTTTTTTTTTTTTTATATGCTGCTGACTGATTTTGCGTCCAATTTTTTTTTTATTATTTTTATTTTAAATATAAGAAAAACATTTTTGAAATTAAATTAACCCCCAATTTTTATGTTATGCTGATATTTTAAGCTTTATATATATTTATTTTTTCATATTCATTTTTTTCTTGTTTTCTTCACTTTCTGGCGTGCTGCTTAGAGTTTCTTTAGAATACCTTGTTGGATCGTTATTCGTTATTCGTTATCGTTTAGTATTTTTAGTATTTCACTTTCTTGTTTCTTAAATGTGAGTGGCGGCTTTGGGCTATTTGCTGCTTTCTTGGCTCGGCTCGCTTGACTTAACTTGCTTTGCGTGTCGTTAAGTTTGGCCTACTTTAAAACTTGCTTTATATCGTTATTGTAATCATCGTATAAAAAAGTGTGTTTCAACTGTTCTCCTCTTCTTCTTTTCTAACTTTCACTCGCCTAACAATTGAAAACAAATTTCATGTATAAGGAAATCCCTAAATTCTTTTTATAATAGGAAAAAAAAAAACAAAAAAAAATTAATAATTGATTTGTACTCACGATGTTTGTACCGCTAAAAACTTTATGTAAATATGTAAATATATGTATATAAAAAAATATGCCCTTTTAAAAAGTATCTTCCCTTTCATCTTCATTTTTGCATTCTTGTGCATTTTTTTTTTTTTTAAATTTTAATCCATTTTTTTTTTTCAAAGAGTACAAACTTTTTAGGTTTACGTTAAGAAATAATATTTAAAAAAAAATATATATGAATAAAATAAATAGTAAATTGTAATCGCAAAGCTTTTTTGTTGTTGAAGTTGTTGTTGCTGTAAAATCAAATGTCTAAGTACTTTGAAGTCGGGTGTGCTTGTGTATTAATTTCTCTGTGTGTGTGTGTACGTGTGTGTGAGTGATTGTGTGTGTGTGTTCAGTACACTTTGTATGCAAGCATAAGTATTTGTATAAGTGTGTGTGTGTGTGTGTGTTTAAAAATGTACATCGAAAGTATTTCATAAAAATAATGTTTTTTTTTAATTTTAATTTTTTTTTTTTTTTTTTTAGTAATAGTTTAAATAGTTGTTAAATTTTAAAACGAGTTTATCACACCTTAAACGTTATCAGTACTTGGCACAACTTACAACACAAAAAAAAAGTACTTTTAGAAAAATTAAATTTTAACTTTCTCATTTGGGTTGTTGTTTCGTGTGAAAAGAAAATAAAAACCGCTTGGCCTGTGAAACATCCTATCGGTCCATCTATCTGTGTGTGTGTGTGTGTCGGTGTTTGTGAGTGTAAATGTGTGTAAGTGTGTGTATATATATTATTAAACCTCAAATAAATTCAAAATATATATTTTGTAAACGATAAAATGAAGAGTGATTGAATCAAGGTTTGAAATTTATAAGACAACACCCAACCCACCTGGCCAAGTGCAAGGAGCAAATGCTACTAACGCAACTTGGGCACTTGCTGTGCTGAATCTAGCGATTAGGGTTGTCACCATGGTTTACTTGCTGTGCTGTCGTTTGTTTGTTTCAATTGCGAACAATTTCACATACCCAGCCATACGTTGTTATTGTTGTTTTCTTTTCAAGTTAAAATTTAATTCTCTTCTACCCCTTTTATCCACATTTACTGATCTCAACATGATCATCATTATCATCATCATCATCATCATCACGCATTCTGCTCTGCTCTGCTCTCGCTCTCGCTCTCCACCTGCTTTTTAATAACGATATAAAATAGCCTCTAAATACTAAAAAATAATTTCTTTGCTGCTCTCTCCTCTCTCTCTTTCTCTCTCTCTCTCTCTAAACTTCGCTCTATCTGCTGTCGTTTTCAACGCGCACGCTTCAAATTCACATCTTGTGATTTTGTCTTCATTCAATTTATGATTCATACATCATTTATAATAATTATTATTATTTCTTAATAGTGTTTGGTAACCCCCCCTGCTGCTCCTCCTTCTTCTTCTTCTTCGTATTCTTATTCTTTTTCGTATTCTTTAACTTTTTTTAACAGAGCAATAGTCAATAGTTAGTTAACTCAACCACTCTGCTCTCTTTCTTTCTCTTTCTCTTTCTCTCTCTTTTCGTATTCTTTCTTTTTTCTTGCTTCAGCATTTGGAATTTTTTATGCAAAATAAAAACAATGCAAGTTCAAAAACATTGCCATGTTTGTTCTAGTTTACATTTTTGGAATTTTTTATAAAAATTCGTTTTACGTTTTTTTTTTTTTGTTTTTTCTTTCGTTTTCCTTTAGTTTTTTTTTTTATATTGTTTGTTTGTTTGTTTGTTTGTTTTTTTTTGTTTTCTTTAATAAAATGCTTAGGCATCATCACCAAGCATGCATCATATCATATAGTATAGGGTATTTAGGTTTGCTAAATAGTAGAATATAAGTATATGCTCTTTGTATTGACAACTTTGGACATTTTTCCTATGCGCTACGCAAACTTCAAGACGTCACCGAAAAAAAAATAAAATTATATACATATATATGTATATAGATATATATATATAAATATATATAAATACATATATATATATATATATATATGTATGTATAGGTATATTAAAAACAAATACACACATTCAACCATAACAAAACAAGTTTTTCTTTGCGCATTCTCAACATATACATATGTATATATATATTTATATATATATATATATTTATATATACATATATATGTATATGAATATATATAAATGTTATATGCCTAGCAAAAACTCCTTCTATATACACTTGACAATAACCGCCTCCCCCCTCTCCTCAAGCTACGCAAAAGGTCTATTCATGTAGAGTGTATAGGTTTTTTTTTGTTTTCATTTCTTCTCTCTTTTTTGCTTTTTTGTTTTTTGTTTTTTGTTTTTTGTTTTTTGTTTTTTGTTATTCATTTATATAGGAAACACCAAAACTTTAACAATTTTCACTTTGTTTACTCCTTAATTGGGGTCTGGTGGATCTGGGTCTGAGTTTCAGTTGTGAGTTTGGATCTGTGTCTGGATCTGTGCATCTGTCGTCGTCGTCGTCGTACTCCTCTCATTTGGCATAAAAAAAAGAAGGCTTTTCACTCTCATTTGTTTGTTGCATATTTACACCTGCGCACTTATGTGTGTATGTGTGTGTGTGTGTGTGTTCCGATTCGAAACTTGTGCTGTGTGTATGTGTGTGTGTGTGAAAAAATCGTGAAATCGACTATGCTTTGGTCTACACTAATCTCTCTTTGCTCTCTTTATTGATATGCCTTTTAGTTGTTGTTGTTGTTGTTGTTATAGTAGTAGTAGTAGTAGTAGTTGTTGTTGTTGTTGTAGTAGTTGTTCTTGTTTTTATTTTATTTGTTTTGCATTTGTTGTTGTTATACTTTTGTTTATTCGTTTATTTTGTTTTTTTTTTTATTTATTTATTATTATTATTTTTTTGTAGTATGAAATCCTTCAGGTTTTGCATTGCTTACAAACTATCATAATTTTCTTTATGATTCATTTTCATTCATATTATTTATTTTTTTTTTTTTTGTTTGCTTTTGTCTAAATTTTTTTCTTTTTAGTTTCTGCTGCTTTTGTTTACATATTCGTTAGGTTTGCTCTTTTCATTAGCTTTTACTTTAGTTTTAACATTTGTTTTACATTTATAATTTGTATTCTTTTTTGTTTTTTGTTTTTGTTTTTGTTTTCTTTTTTGTCATCGAAGATAATGCACTTACATTGAGGTATTTGAATTACTTTTTCAATCTTCATCAATAGATCTCTTACACATGTTTTGTTCTCTTTTTTCTTTTTTCTTTTTTGTTTTTGTTTTTGTAATGTATGCAAAAATATCTGTCCTAAACTGCCATAAAAGCCGTGCTTTTTCTTTTTTGCTCTTCTTGTTGTCGTTGTTGTTGTTGCTGTTGGTTTTAAATTTTCTTTTGTCATTTTCGAATCTGATTGATTTGATTTTTTTTTTTTTCATTTTTGTTTGAAACCAAATTTGTTTGTTGGTAGTATTTTTGTGGCCGAAATGTTTATTTTTGTCGTTTGTGTTCTTTTACATACTCTGTTTTAAATGCACGAAATATAAGTCTAAAATGGAAGTGTTATACAAGCAAAAGTAATACAAAATCCGAGCTGCTAACTTTCTATTGTATTGTACTCTATATATATATATTTATATATGTGTATATACAACATATATGTATATATATGTATGCATATAAATAACTTAATGCAGTCAGAAAAACAAAACAAACAAACGAAAAGTCAAAAACTATATATCAATGTAAATATGTATTCATGTATGTATGTATGTATTTATGCATTTAAACGTATGTAATGTAATGTAATGTAATGTAATGTAAACAAAAATGAAATAATAAAAAACTTCACGTTATTCTATTTTTAAGTATACTTCAACAAAATTGGGCTATTGTCTTGGGTTTGTTTGATTGTTTGTTGCTCCGATTCAGTTACTTCAGTTACGATTTTAGCAGCTATGGAAAAAAAAAACTGTTATACACTATGTTTTACAATCTATGTTTTGCGCTGTTCGAATTACATGTATTTTATTACAGAAAAAAAAAATATATATTTATATATAAAGAAAAGGACACAAATTTGTTAAATATGTATTATGTACATAACCATGTACGAAACAACAACATTCAAACTATATATAATACAAAGCTATGTGTTATATATAGTAGTTGATTTGTGTTTTGTTGTGTTGTGTAGAATTTAGTGTTCTGTGTGTTGTGTTGTTGAATTATAACAGCTTGTTTTTTGTTTTTCTTCCCCTTTTCATTTAATATAACACTTTAACACTTGTTGCTCGTTTTTCGTTATATAAAAATTAACATTTCAGCACCGTTATTTTTGTTTTGTTTTTTGTTTTTTTTTTCAAGGCAAACACATTACAATGCTCTATTCCTCTCTTCCTCTCTCTCTCTCGCTCGATATCTTCCTCTTTCTTTGTCGCTCTTCCTTTCTCTTCTCCGTCGCGCTCTTCAAACAATATTGACAATTCAGTTTTTCATACATTCTCAATATCTCAATTCTCGAAAACTATTATACAGCTGTACACTAACATTGTTTGCTTGGCATTAGGTGAGAGACACAACTTAACTATAACTATATTTTGTATGTCTATATAATTATGTATATGTGTGTGTGTGTAAGTGTGTGACTCTGCGTGTGTATATATGTATGTGTGTGTATGTATGTATGTGTGTGTGTGTGTACTTTCAGTTATGTTATTTTCATATAGTTGTCTCTCCTACGCGTGCTCCATACAACAGTTGACTGTTATACACAGAGTACAAAATACATATACGCATCTGGAGCTGCTGCTTCAATGGACAACTTTTATATCGACCCTCGCATTGAACACACTTTTCTGTGTTTCTGTTCACGTTTCGCCTCAAATGTTGTTAATCATTATTACAGATTTTTCGTATCAATTTGTTTGGGTTTTGAATTAGGTTAGATGTTTAAATTTAGTTGTAGATATTTTGAGAGGTGGGCTGAAGTTTACACCTGCTTACAATTTTACTTTTCAATAAAGAAACGCGACAAAATATAATAAAAGTAGTAGTAATATGTTGTAGTAGTAGTAGTAGTAGTAATAGTAGTAGTAGTAGTAGTAGTAGTAGTAGTAATAATAATAATAATAATAACATACAGATTTAGTTTCCTGTTCTGTTTCTAAGCTGCTGTTTGTCATCTGATTTATGTTTTGTAAACGATTTTTACTGCTACAATTTTTCAAATGCAATACGCTTAAAAGAAAACAAGTATAAAAAAAAACACACACACAAACCAACAACTGATTGGTTTTTTTTTTTGTGTTCACTTAATGTACTCTTAATAAAAGTTATTAAAAAAAAAATAAAATAATTCATAAAAAATTAAATTTTATATATCTATATATAAAAAACGAGTTTGCTGCTTTTTCGGCTTAATTTTGTATTTGTTTTTTGTTGATTTTTTTGTTTTTTTTTTTTTGCTTTTCTTAATGTGTTTTTTTTTTGCGTTTTTACTTCTTGTATTTGGGTGTAACTTTTGTTTTTTGTTTTCAATTTGTAAACATTTTATTTTTCAAATATTGATTTGCTGCGGGGGCTGCGACACTTTTGCATAAATTTGATGTAATAAAGTTGTTATTGTTATTGTTATTGTGTTGTTGTTAAATCCAGTTAAATGTTGCTTCGTTTGCGCTTCAGGCACAATTCAAATTTTTGATCAACGTGAACAAAGTAGTTAAATTATTTATATATATAAATATAACAGATGAATCAGCAGAACAATTGCCGTTTTGCATAGTTTGCAGACGCGCCAGTGCAAACGCCAGCCAGTCGTGTATAACAGTTGCTCTTGCTAGCCTCCAACTGTTATACTGTAACACACAACAGAGAGAGTTGGGAATAAGCAAATTTGCTCAAATGCTATTTTTGAAATCTGTCCTGGCATCTGTCATCTGTCATCTGGCTGCTGCTGCTCCTCCTGCGTTCTCCTCCTGCTGCTTTGATTTGCTTTCGTCGCTTTTCCTTCTGGCGTCGCAGCAGCAGCAATTGTTGTTGTTGGAATTGTTGGGAAACGGGAGTTGTTGTTGTTGTTGTTGGCTGGTGCAAGCGGAAAATATAAAACGTAATAGAAATCTGCCCTGACCAATCCGAATGATTGTGTTGCGTGGTGCTGTAGTGTATTTTGAAGCTATTGTTGTTATTATCATTTGCTGATTGTTGTTGATGGTTGATTAAAGGTCCTTGTTTGTTGCTGCTTGATGCATTTAGGTTGCCCCTTAATCCCTCCCAAACCCCACGGCTGCGCACACCTTACTGCTGTGTGCTTGCCAGCTGCTGTTGCTGTTGCTGCTGTTGCTGCTGCTGCTGATGCTGCTGCTGCTGTTGGGGAGTAGCGGCCGATGCGTTGCCGGGCGGCGGCGACGGTTGCTGCTGCTGCTGCAATTGATGTGACGACGCTGTCGACGACGCCTGCTGGTGATGCGCAGGTGGCGTCGACGACGATGACGCCGACGATTGATGATGCGATTGCGGCGGCAGCGGCTGTTGCTGCTGCTGCTGCGTCTGCTGCTGCTGTTGCGGCTGCAGCACCGGCGACAGTTGTTGCTGCTGCTGTTGCTGCTGCTGCTGCTGAGTCCCACTTGACGCAGCGCCCGATAAAAGTTGTAAAGTCTGTTGGTGTTGTTGCAATTGTTGTTCTTTGGCAGCTTTCTGTTTTTTGGTCACTGGAGGCGGATTCGTTGATAGCATCATGGCGCGAATACGACGCTGTGCGGACTGTTGTACACAAAATAGAACAAACAAGTTCAACAAGTTGATTTAGCTATAAAATCGATATCAATTTCAACACTCACCTGAACACTGTAGAATTGGCCAATAATGTGCACAGGTGTTTCCTCATCGCCGCCAGAAGGTGGCGCCAGCGCATGCTCTGGCAGCTTAATGACGCTACCTGTCACACGTTGCAGCTCACGCACGTTCTGCCCGCCCTTGCCAATGATGCGTCCGACCTGCAGAAAAACAAATCTTCAATTTAAACTTTCTCTTTTGTCGTTTTTCCAATTGAAATACTCCAAGAATTTAATATTCTCAATTCGATTCGATTCGATTCGATTCGATTGATTGGAAAATAGTTGAATAGAAATAGAAATAGTTAGTTATATGCATACCTGAGAGCTGGCGACGAGTAGCTCGACGGTGAGGCGAACATCATCGGTGCCGCACATGAAGCCCTCCTCGCGCATCTTCTCGAATATCATGTACTGCGCCTTCCACTGACCCTCCGGTGTGCCAACAATCGTTACCTTGCGTTCCGTTTGTTGGTCCAACGGCTTGTCGGCGTCGAGCGGCGCAATTTTGAGGGATGCGCTCGAGAAGCGCATTATGCTGCGAATGTGCGATCCCTTGGTGCCAATGATTGCCCCAACCGCATTGTTCGGTATATACAGATATGTTGTCTCCTGCATATCGTTGGGGAAGGCCGGCGGCACAACGCTGGCCGGTGTTTTGGACATGGCAAAGCTTTGACAGGAGGGGAACGGCATGCTCGTATTGAAGACCATGCCATTGCCCGGTGTCGACATCATTGCCATCGGATGGAGGCCGGGGAACATGAGGCTCTGTGGCGCAATTGCCTGCAGATCGTTCTCATAGCTTTGGCGCAGCTTGGTGCTAATTTGGTTTTCCGCGCGTGACATATTCTCAATCAGACCCTTCACCGTAATGATGCGCTCCAGATTGTAGCTGTTAATGTCATTAATGGAGCTGACGGTTATCTTCGTATCCGTGTCCTGCATGATGCGCTTAATCGTATTGCCGCTCTTGCCAATGATGCGACCGATTAGATTATTATGGGCGAGTATCTTCAGGCAGATCTCCCTAAGGGAACACACACATAACAATCATATTAGATTAGTTTGGGTTGGTTGGGATTGGAAATTGTTCGACACTTACCCCTTATTCGTGGATAGCGCCTCCTGTTGCATAACTTCCAATATGCGCTTGCATGCATTGGTGCAGTTATCGGGATTGCCATAGATCGTAATGGACTTCTCTAGGGATCCAACATTCTCCTTGCGATGCACATCGACACGGGCGCGACTCTGTTGTGTGATGGTGCGAATAGTGCTGCCCTGTCGTCCAATGATCGCGCCGACCATCTCGCTCTGTACCAGAATCCGCAGCGGGAAGTCCGCCTGGCGTCCGGGTCCCGGCATGCCCGGATACGGATTGCGCTGATTGCGTATGCTGCGCCGTTGATTTTTGTCCAATTGCTCCGCGTGCAGTTTGCTGCCCTCGAACTCGACGCCGTTCAGACCACCGGCAGCTCTAAACAAGTTTTAAAACAACAACAAGTTAAGAAGAAAAACAAAAAAAAAAAACAAACAGAAAGAAAAACGAGAGATTGGTAAGAAATTGTGCAAATTGAAAAGGAATTATATTTGAAATGAAATACTGTATGTATGTATGTATTTATGTATTGCATAGTGTGTCTATTGATAAAATTTTAAATTTTTAAATTAATACACATTTTTATATATATATATATAGAAATATATATATATATATATATGTATTGGTATTTTGTGGTACAAATTATTGAATCCAGATCAGATTAAACATTATTACAACACACACACACAAACAGGCAAGAGTAGCTACATAAAAACGCCCTAAGCACAACACACAAGCACCGCCCCCCGCCCACCCCGCACCCCACCCTTCCCCGCACAGTCACAACAGCCAAGCGACCCCCCCAGGCCCACCCCCCTTCGCCAACAGCCACAGATGCGATCAAGCTACTAATTAAATGTTAAGAATCAGTAATAAATATTTATCAATATGTATGTGCATATATATTTTTATAGGTAAGGACGTGGGTTACACATACACATGCACTTCTACTCGATATATATATATATATATATATATATATGCATATATAGCTGGAAAACAATCGATAACTATCGATGATACGAATGTATATGTGGTGTATGTTTTATAAATAAGAGCCCAATTAATTTTGAATTTATCGATAGATTTGATCGATAATTTTCCATCTATAACACATACATTATTAGAGCAGTGTAAATATGTATTTAAGTTGTACTTAACACTAGATTTACACACAGCTTTAGAACCCAATTTCAAAACCAAATCACGTAAATCTAGTATTAAGTCTTATTTGTTGTCTTATTTGGTTTAACTATTGGCTATAAGTAAGTGTTCTTTATGTTATTATTTTAAGTTGTTGTTTGATTGATATGTATATACCTTTGCGCCTGCTCAGGATTTTCGAATGTTATATGTACTGTTTGAGTATTTTGATCCTTACTAGAAATAGCCTCACATTGTTTGACGATGCCATAGGGCTTCAGTAGCGGTTCGATGTCTTCGAAACGTGTTTGCAGCGGTATGCCGCTTATTAAGATTTTTGATGTTGTAACACTGTGAAGAAAATAGCGTAAAAACACACACACAAAACAAAAGAAAACAAAAGAAAACAAAGAAAAATAAAAACACAAACGAATCAACAAAACAAAAACAAAAGCAAAAAAAGAAAATAACAAAAAAAAAAACGTTAAATAAGGAAAGTAAGAAAATAATACGAAAGTTTGTAGTGAATGGAATTTCAGTTTTTATTTTTTTTATTTATTTTACATATAAATGTGATAAAGCAAAAACAAAAACAAAAAATTAATCAAATGAGGGAAAACAAAAACACACAGATAGAGAGAGAGAAAGAGAGAGAGAGAGAGATAAAGAGAGCAGTTTGTCAGTAAGAGAGTCAGCAGCGCAACTAACAGCTAAAGAGAGCGAGAAATAGCGAGCGTGAAAATGAGACTGCGTGAATTCTGAATTTTGCTTGATTTCTTCTTTTTTTAATGCTTCTTTTCTTTTAGTATTTACGGATGGGTGGGTGGGGGGATGGGTGGTGGTGTTGTGCCATATAGCGATTAAGGATACAATCAACATTCACATGGGAGCCTGTGAAGGCGCGGTTAGTCAAAGAAATTACAGAAACAGATAAAAAGTGAGAGAGAGCGAGACAAAGAATGAGAGAAAGAGAGAGAGAGAGAGAGAGAGAGAGCAAAGGATTGCGAATGTGCTGGACACAAAAGAGAAAAAGATCGCGGGACGATTGCATCTTGTTTTTCCTAAATGCCAATGTTTTTGGGCATTTTTTTTTGTATTACTCTGATAATAAAAACACTTGAGCAATATTCGAAATATTTCGAATTATAACGGTTAAGCGGCTATAGGCAAATATCTACAAAGATGGCAACAACTAAAGCAACAACAACAACAACAACAACACATGTATATGTATATGCATGGGCATATATGTCATCTGCACAGACAGACAGACAGACAGACAGCCAGCAGAAAAAGAGAGCGTCATAACATCCTGTTGCCATAACGGCATCAGCAGCAAACAGCAACTAAAAGGAAAATGCGAACAGACAGCAACAACAACTACAAAAAGCCGCCGCGCCGCAACGCTTTTTGGCGCTAAGAGACAAGACCAGTAAGAACAACAACTACAACAGTGAAGCGGACAAGACTGGCAAACAAGATCACAACAACAACAACAGAAGCAGCAGCAGCAGCATTGCAAAAATCTCGATCTGCTGCTGCTGTTGCCGTTGTAGTCACCACTGGAATGTTGCACATTTAATATCGTGTTTATTTTTCTTGGAAGTAATTTCACTCCAGTCGCAGTCGCAGCCGCGTCTCAAAAAAAAAAAAAAACGACGACGACGCCAAAAACCCAAAAAACAAGAACAAATAATAAGAAAAAAATAAAAGAAAAGAGAAATGCATGCGGAAGATTGAATACCCTTCCGAGGCAGAAGCATCAAACATATAAGTAGTATATACATGTACATACACGTACATCTAATCATAATATGTATATGTATATCGGTATGTATGTATAGGTAATTTAAAAGAATCGATCGCCTCTTGTCCCATTGTGTTGATTTTATTATTTTTTTTTTCACTTTTCGTTTTTTAATTAACAGGCCTTTCAGCAATTCCAGCGAAAATCGCAGCATGTAGGCAACTCTATTTTATGAATGAAAGCGCGCGCCGCTTAAGATGGGTGTGCATAGACAGAGACAAAGAGAGAGAGAGAGAGAGAGACACACACACACAGAGAGATTGTGAGAGTCGCCAAATTGAGTTTACGAACCAACAACGAAACAACAACTCCAGTTTCACTTCACATGCTGGCCTCCTTCTTCTTCAGCAGCAAAAGAAGAAAAAGCAGACAAATTTTATTGCCGCTTATCCGTCTCTGTCTGCTGTCTTGAGGTGTTGTTTATGTATGTGTAGATACAGTCAAACATAGTTATGGTGTAAAGAGTTGCACGTGACCGCAAAATCACTTGACTTATTAACAAAAACACGAAAAAAGCGATGAATTTGAGAATATGGAGATCTTCGTTGTATATAGCAAGAAGTGCACCATAGAGAAGTTGTACTGTCATGTGGCTTGTTTTTCCTGGAATTGAAGTTGAAACGACAACGAGCAAAATATGCTGTCCCTGCTCTTTTCTTTCAATATGTATTTTTTTTTTTTCTTACACTTTTTGTGTAAGTTTCAAATTTGAGCAGTCTGTAGCTTGGTTTATTTTATTATTTGCCAACTTTGCATTTTCTTTAGATGACAACAGTTTGGGCAGCACCAAGCACAACCACCACTGACTCTCAAACTGTACCACAGGCGAATTGCAACTGTTGCTCGCGCATGCGTCGCAAGTACAAGTGTAGACTAAAAAAAAGTGGGGATAGGCATAGGCGTGTGAATGGAAATGGGGATAAGAGGTGGAGAGATGGGTCTATGGAATGGGGGTGTCAGTCAGACAGTCAGTCCACCTTACCCACGGTCCATGTCCTGCCTCAAATATATAGGAATGTCATCGTTGCAGTTCGTTGACGTCGCCAGGTTGTGCACCACCAATAGGAATTTACAGCTCTCTCTCTCTCTCTCTCTCTCTCTCTCTCTTTCAGTCAGCAGAAATAATTATGCTCTGTTTCAAAAGTGAAACGGAGTATTCGGGTTTTTGTATATACTCGCCTATATATAGCTGCATTACATAAAATGTTATCAGTTACGTTTAATTGGGAAATCGTCTATTCTCAATTTTTTTCTTATTGGAAATTCAGTGAGAGAGCAGAGTATTGCTCAATCGGTAGTTTCCGACAACAATGTTTCTGGCGCTGCATGTTGTTCATAGGTATTTTATTAAACATGTGACTTGATTATGGCGCCTCTACTAACCAATGACCTCTGCTGCTGCTGCTTGGCACTCTCTTTTATACGTAAAAAAAAACCACATACACACACACACAGAGACAGACACACAGACATTTGAAAGCGCCATCTATGTGTTGGTGTTGTTATCAATGCACGCGGTCCCTTCTTTTGCGCCTCTCAATCAATATGCAGCAGCGCAGTCGGCGTCTTTGCTGTTTATTTTGGCATTAAATGTACAAGCACACAGGCACATACATACATAAGCACGAATGAAAAACACAAGCCTATGCACATATGCACGAATGTATGTATGTATTATCTTTTCAATAAAGAAAGGCATGCGTGCATGGAGTGCATATGCATACAGTTTGTGTGTGTGCGTATGTGTGTGTGTGTGTGTATGAGTGTAGAAGTGTGCGCACGTTTTGTTTTGCTTGTTTTTCTTATTTCTTTTTTGTCGAGAAATTTTTATGAATGAAAAGGTAAGAAATCTGTTGCTGCTGTTGTAAACACACACACAAACATGTGTGCATATTCGTATTGACAGCAATTTGAGCTTTGTTTTTACACGCATACACGTATACAATATGACAAGCGTGTATCTATATAAATATATATATACATATGTTTTTATGTACGTCATACGGTTCAAATAAATTGTAACAAAATAAAAAAGGCAATAAATAACGACAATCTAGATACGATAACAACATATGCAAGCCACAAATATGTTGTACATTAAGTTTTCTCAAGTCTAGCCAAATACTCCGATAAGCATTCATTTTATTTATGTAAAAATATATATTTTGTTTAAGATATATACAATAAATGTATGTACATCCTGTGTGAACATAGAAACTACTGTTGCTGGCGAATTTCACAAAAGTGTTAAAAGGGTTAACTGGGGCCGCCAATAATTTAATACTTTTCATATTATTTTAATATATACTTTCTATTTAATACGATCTTTTGAGTGATCGCAAAATGATAATATCAGTTTTCTAGTTTTTGTAAGGACTTGTTGAACGACCCTCGCATATGCGTACATGTGCATATGTATGAATTGTTCACAGATACACACACACACACGCACGCACGCAAACTTGTTTCAGACTGGCAGTTGTTCATGTTGTTATTGTAGATTTGACCTAAATTGACTGGCTAAAGCGCATTCAGACACTCTCATACATATATATATATATATATATATATATATATATATATATATGTATACATTTAAATACTTAAAATATAGTTAAAACATTATGAACATTTTTTTTCGAGCACAAGCCATTAATACTGAAGATGGGTAAACATCAAGAGCTGGCATGTCTATAAAATTATTAACAAAAAAAATTGATGTTTTTAAATTTATCGCAAATGAGCGGTCATAATAATAATAGTAAAATAGTAGCGAAGCTTTCTTGGCCTGCGTCCAACAATTATTTCTAAAAACTAGATATGATGTGTTCAAGTATTATTCTGTGTTTAGTGTTTGGTTGCATAAGCTTCATTAGAAATGACCGCCACATAACGATGCCACAAGTTTTGGCCGATTTCCAGAGAAATCGCTGTACAAAAACCTCTTCAGTCTCCCAAAGTTGAAAATTTTACGTCGGATTAACGTCAGAAACTATCTTTATAACTTCACACCACACATTCTCAATTGCGTTAAGATCACTTTGACTGGGACTTTGGCAATAGCCTCATTTTGAAGGTGTTTTTTATAATAGCGTCATTAAAGAATGGTTTCGCACCTTGCGTTTCTCAAAACTAGGTCAAACTGATATTTTTGATAACATTACGGTCTCATTTTTGAATGGAATAATTTTAGATAAGCAAGTAAGATATTGTATTACTTTATCTCTTTATTTAAATATATTTAATAAACTTGTTCAGTTTTAAATAAATCGACTATTTTCACCGGCACTTACAGAAGATAAATAAAATGCAGGGGTAGAATTCAAAAAAGTTGATTGAGAAGATAAATCGAAGAGTGCAATGGTCAAAGGAACCGAAAGGGATTATGAAAGGAGCTATGGAAACAATGAGTATTTGTAGTATTACTATTATTTCGACCACAGCTGTATATATGTATATGAATGCGTATGTTTATCTAACCATATGTTGCTGTTGCTGCCCAACAACTGCAATTGCATTGCCTGATATTTTATTGGTGTTTTTGTGTTTTGATAAAAAGAGTTCAGCAAAAGGCGTCTCGTCACGGACATATGGCAAAGCCATAGTAGTAATGTCACACATATGATGTCAATTGCTGAATGCATATTTGTTGTCTTAATAAAAATTAAGCCAAAACTACAGAACAAAAATCAGGTTGGAGTTAATAAATTCTTGCAACACTCCCCCACCCCCTCTCCCCACACTCACTACGAGTTTAAGATTTAATTTTTAATTTTTTTATTTTATTTTTTTTTTTTAGTTTAACTAATTTAGATTAGAAGATACATCAAGTTGATAATGTAAAAGCACAAATGATTGATTGATTGAATGTTCGATGTGCATTGAGTGTTATGAAATTTGTTTTCATTCTTAGCTGTTTACTAACACTAACAAACATACACACACACACATACCCACACACACTCAGAGCTTCTGTAACTTCCGACATCCGTCTAAGAACGGGCAGAGAGAAGCGAGACAATTGAGAAACACTCACCGATCATAAAAACGTACTAATTTCGTACTCTGTTGTTGTTGTTGTTGTTGTGGATGATGGATATAATAATGATTATTATTATTGTTGTTATTGCTGCTGCTGCTGTTGCTGCTGATATTGATTCTGCTGCTGTTGTTGTTGTTGTTATTGCTGCTGCTGTTTGGGTAATTACTGCTGCTGCTGCTGTTGCTGTGCATTTTAAGTTTTTTTATTTTTGATATTTTTATTGTTGTTATTTTTATTGTTGTTGTTGTTGTTTAGGTGTAATATGTTTCGTTGGCTTGCTTGTGTGAATTTCTTATGCACAGCAGTAACACCTTTTCTCTGCTTGTTGTTTTCTCGTTTCAAACTCAACAACTAAAAATGCAGAGTATGAAAAATTGACTCTAAAGCACAACACACTCATACACATACACACACACACACACACACACACATACATATAATAAATAAAAAAAACAGCCCGAGCACGTTAAGTTGAATTACAAATACATTTGAAAACGTTTGAATTATACAAATATATGATTAAAAAAAAACGTTGCCGTCATGACGTAGGCGCTCTCTCCCTCATTCTGCTCTCCCACAAGACACGACACACACACGCACACATACGCACGCGATCAAGAGAGAGAGAGAGAGAGTCGAAGTCGCTCGCTCAGGCGCACTTGTTAATCACAACTGATATGATTATGATTTTATATTATTGTGGTCGTTTCTTGTTGTTGCTGTTGTTGTTGATCTTTTAGCGCGGATGTTTCTACTTCTTGCTACTTTTTAGTCACGCGTATGGGCTTTGATTCACTACTGCTACAGCGTGAGAGGGAAATAGAGGGGGAGGTCGCAGGCAAGTGCACGGCGCAGCAATAGTTAACTGGCGGGCTGGCTGGCTGGCTGGCTGGCTGGCTGGCAGGCAGGCAGAGGCAGCAAAAGCTGACTGACAATACAACAAAACAAAAATAAAAGGAAAAAAAGAAGGAAAAAACGCGATTTAGAGCGGACTGCGCACGCTCTTTATTTAGCATGCATGTATTCAACTTATCGATAGTCGTCGAATGTATGCCTATCGATATTTCTACGTACGCAATCGTACATACACGTATATACATACATGTATTAGAATTCCAAAGTTAGATTGAACTATTTCCAGTTTGCACAGAAACACACACATATATAGCGATACGTGTCTGGCTAATTAGCAACAGACGCAATAGAAAAAAAAATAGATACATTCCCCTCTCTCATATACAATACATCATATATATACATATATGTATTTATATATATAAGTATGAAAATATGTTGCGGAGCATTGGCGCACAAGCAAAGAATGCAGCCTTATTTCGGAGAGAGTGGAGTGAAGGGGACTGGATTGAAGTGAACTCAATTGCACTGAAAATAAAAACAAGACTGCTGCAACAGATCAACAACAAAGTACATGCTCTCTCTCTCTCTCTCATTTCTCTCTCGATCTTTTTGTCTTATTGTGCGCGGAGTGCAATGTTGAGCCCAGAATCCGACTAATGACTACACACACAAGTCAGAGTCGTGCAAAGTAGGTCAGTTTACTTTGTGGCTGCTGCTAGCTGCTCTTTTTATTTCTTTTTTGGGCTGGGCGCAACTAGTCTAAAGAAAGGCGCACATGTCAAATGTGTGCATGTGAGTGTGCGATTGTGTGTGAGTGCGTGTGTATGTGTAAGCATAGTGTGCATGTGGCTAGCTTAAATTGATTTTTAATGTCGTTGCTCGTTGTTGCTTGATTTGCTTGCTGCAATTCTCCGTGTGTGTACTGCTAGCTAAGCCAAAAGAGATAGAAAAAGAGGAAACAGACAAACTCGCAAGGCAAGGCAATGGCAAAAGGCGGGCAGCAAAAACTGTCACGCACACATACACCGACGCCGGCTAGTCGTATTCTTTATAACGGTACCACAGTATGTGTGTATGCATATGCTGCTTTTCGCAGTTTGTTTGCCTCTCCTCTACACACACATACATATATACAAATATATATATATATATATATATATGTACGCATACTTGTGTGTATTGCATAGATAAAGGAAACGGCGACAAAAAATAAAAACGAAATCGTTGACTTGCAACAACTAAATGGGAAAAACGACTCGGCAAAAAAAGCCGTCCACCTACACATACACACACACACAACATACGCATATGTATGTACACACACTCAATTGAGCATTTTTGCTAAACATTCATCACTCACTTTTCACAGCGTGTTTCTATTTGTTGTTGTTATGTGGCGCTGTTGGTCTAATAAGAATATCACTTAAAGCTTTAATTTTCTTTTATTTTTTTCTTTTGCGCCCACGACGACCACCGAGCGATGACTATTATTAAAAAAAATAAATGAAAAAACTAACACGCAGCAAAAAATAAAACACCAACAGCAGGCGTAGAATATTTTTTAATTTTTGCTGTTATTTTCGCGTTGCCGAGCCGTTGAAATTATTTGTTCTTGGTTATTCCAACTACTACGCCGAGTATCTCCGATAAAGACGACCGCAAAATGCAAAGAGCATTTAACTACTGAAACTAAAACAGGCACGACAAAGAGCAAGGCGCAAAACAACAGCAGCAGCAGCTCCGATTGGAATGGATGGGACGGTAAAGCAAAATCAAGTGGCCGTCGCTTTGGAGCACCGTTAACAGAGAGTGAGTGAGTGAGAGAGGCGCCAACCGGCTACGCGGCTGCAAAGCGACAAACGCGCTAAAAATCGTCGGCGTTTTTTCTTCGTCGTTCTTTACTTGGTGGGATGTGTAACTGTGTTGGTGGAGTGAGTAAAGGCATGATTAGCGCGCAACACTTGCGAAAATAAAGAACAAAACGACGAGAAGCAACAGCGTTGGGCACAAGGTAGCAGAAATATGCCAATATGCCTTACGTTCAAGTCGTGTATCAGTGTTGCCAGATAGTGGCAACAGTTGGCAGAGCGTAAGTCATTTCCATTCCAATCCGACAGCACCTCAAGTTCGTTAACGTAATGCGTGCGTTTGCGGGAGTGACTTAACACAGAACGAAGCATAAAATCACCTCCATATGCTTTCATTAATGTAAATTTGTCATAGAGCATATATCATATTCTGTTGCACTCACACATGTATGTTCTTAAAGAATAATAATATTTCTGTAAGCGACTGTCAAGTGTAGCGCGACAAAAGCTTAAAGCACACAACGCCGCAGAAGCAGCAGAGTAGCAGCCGTCTTCACGAGCCCCAATAGCGGGCGCTGATGAATCGTCTCTCTTCTCACTCTCTCTCACTCTCCACGCTCTCTTTAAATTGTTGCGCTTTTTTGAAATCAACCAACACACACACATACGCAAGTGTAAATGCAGATCTCTCGCAAGACAAGTTGTTATTGCGCTCTCGTTCTCGCTCTCGCTCTTTCGCTTTTGATTACGTATTTACGTTCGCTCTGCACTTAAAAAGTGCAACACAATTCAGCCTTTGATTACGTCACGCATTCGCATTGCACGCGTAGCGACGAGTAGCGAGGAAACGCACAAACTACTACACAGTATGTGTCATTCATTGCGTTTGTATGGGTGTGTGCCTCTGCTGTGTTGTTTTGGTTTGTCAGGCAGCAGCAACAGCAGCAGCAGCAGCAGC
The DNA here is from genome assembly GCA_037043585.1 of Drosophila mimica. Classification (NCBI taxonomy): domain Eukaryota; kingdom Metazoa; phylum Arthropoda; class Insecta; order Diptera; family Drosophilidae; genus Drosophila; species Drosophila mimica. The sequence continues at coordinate 445,190 of JBAMBE010000918.1, read as the reverse complement.
TCCCCAACTATTTGTTATTTCCGGTCATTTATTGTTTTGCTATATACACAAATACACACAGATACATACATGCATGCATGCAACTGTGTGTGTGTGTGTATTTATGTAAGTTTTTGTTTACGATGACGTCGACACACATTTCTCGTTGGCGCCAGTTGTCAGTTTTGGGGTCGGCAAATACATTTGTCAACACTGCCGGCGCAACAACAAACCGAATAAAAACAACAATTCTAACAAAGTATGATTATACGAGATTTCTCAGTCTGTTTGTTGTTGAACTAAATATTTCACTACAATTTTTAAATGTGACAACTCAGAATATGTATTACATATGTACATAAATATGTGTGTTTGTATGTTGACCGCAAAATTAATTAAATAAAAGAAAAACGGTAAAAACAGTTGTAAGCAGACAGGCAGGCAGGCGGGGCAGGCAGGCAAGCAGCAGCAGCAGCAGGCAACAACCGCTTAAGGTTAATACAAATTTCGACTTCTTTTTGGTAGTTCAATGGCCTCAATAAAAAGCAGCGGCAGCAGCAACGACGCTTACAGCCAACAGCAACAGCAGCAGTTAACAGCAGTCAGCCGGCCGGCCGGCAGGCCGCCCTGGTTAGCTTTTGATCGTAAATTGCTGATAACGCGCGGGGCGCAGCAACAGTAGCAGCAGCAGCAGCAGCAGCAGCAGTCGTAGCAGAGCAGCCGAGCAACAACAACAACAAGAGACACATGCGCAAAGAGGACGCGTGCTTAAAAGCTCCTCGCTAAACATTATAATAGAGATCAGTAGTACAGTCCATCTATGTATATACATACATACATATGTAAAATACAGTTCTGGTCGAAATAATACTGACTAAAAATATAACTAATTTTATGGCGATTAAATCGAGACCTTTTCACTATGATTGCAAAATGCAATTCTGCTAAGCAAAATATATTTGGTTTCTGATTTGGGAATGTTTTAAAAAACTATTATTTTCCAAATAATAAACGTAGTAAGCTATAAACTCCCATTATATCTTGTTTTTGGAAAGGGAAAGCTGGGAAAACTTCATTATTGTAATGATCAATTTATATAATTAAATAAAAACAAATATAAAATATAAATACAAATTATTCAATTTAAGGTCTTTAATTTTTTGTTCTTCAATTTGTTTAGCTTTGACAACTTCTAATGTTTTTTAGTTTAAATATTTTATGTATTTTATAATTTTGTAAAACAGTTATGTGCATTACTATTATTTTGACCGCAGCTGTATGTGTACATATATATGTATGTATGTTATTCCACTTGTTTTCAATGCAATTTTATGATTGCTCTCTCTCTCTCTCTCGCTCGCTCTCCCTCTCTCTCTCTCTCTCTGAATGCTGAGCTTTTTACAGTGCTCCGAAACGGTGTGTGCAGCTGTCACAAAACAAAACAAGCAGAGAGACACTGAAGAATTGTATGCATATGGAAGAAGTAGAAGACGAGGATGCAGGGGGAGGGGGAGGAGGAGGGGGGAGATGGAGATGTGTGTGAAGGGGAGCAGTGCTCAAGGAAATGTGGCAAATTGGCCAAGAAGTTAAGCAGGCGAAGCGGGGAAAATTGTGATGTGCGCGTGCGCTTGCAACCCTTAGTGAAATGCTTTCTTCCCTTATCAGGGACAGCAGCCACAACTGGTAAGGCTAGGTGACAACACCAACAACCAACAACCAACAATCAACAACAACTACAACTACAACAATGTTCTACCTGCTGCAGTGCGTGTCGAATGTAAAAAGGATCTGAGGAAAAGAAAGGGTTGCCACAGCGAATATGCAGCTGCTGCTGCTAGTGAAGAAAGTGATCGCCGCTCAACCGGTGAAATAACGGTAGAAGAAAGTCGGAAGCCAGCGGTCATCATTTCTTGGAAAGCAAACTGTTTTCAACCATTTCTGCATACGATCATCATCAGCAGATCGGCGATTGCGAGTTGCACGTGTCGCACAACAGTTGGTCATCGCCGGACTGTGAGAGTGAGAGTGGCAGTGAGAGAGAGCGAGACCGACAGAGACAGTGAGTGCGAGAGAGAGGACGAGCTTTAATCCCGTTACATTAAACACATATTGGTTAAATATATATAAACAAAGACTAGTTGCAGGAATGACTTGTCAAATGGAAAATTAATATTTTCTTTCTATCAAAATACAAATTCATTTCATTCAAAATCGTAGCTTTTTTTCCGTTTTGATTTAAGGAAAGGAAGGAAAATATATTTGAGGTCTTTTGATGTATTTTTAAATATTTAAAATGAGTTTAAGTTTATCAAAAAAAAAAAAAAAAACAAATAATAATTAGAATATCTTGGAAACAAGGCTATTTCAAGGTATGTAATAGAGATAACATTTAATTATTGTAGAAATTGGAGATAGATCGATGTAAGTTGTAGGTTCAACTTGAAGTTTGTTGTAGCATCATTTTGAATGAATGTCATTAAATGTTTATCACTTGTAATTGTTTTCCACTGAAATGTTTTCAGTGCATAAATAAATACATTTACCTGCATATATACTGAATATATGTACATGTACATGATATTAAGTTGGTTCTATTTAAATGTGTACATCAATTGAGCTAAGCTGTAATTCAATATCTAATCGAATAAGTGGTCAGTTTGAATGTATTCAATTTATCGGGCGTGCACTGTGTGCATGTATGCAACATCATAATGATGATCAAATAAGGAGCAGTAGTCGCCAACTGTAGCAGAGGCAGAGGCAGTGGCAGCAGCCGCAGCCGCAACAGAGGCAGAGGCAGTGGCAGTGGCAGTGGCAAAAGCATCTCACGAGGTACAGAAACTCTCTCGCTGCTTCCTTTGGCCCTGGCCATGAGATTTTGCTGCCCGGATTTCTCATCTCTGCTCTGCTCTGCTCTGCGCTGCGCTGCTGCTGCCGCTGCTGCTGCTGCGCGATCGCTTTGGCATTCTTGAAAAACTAAGCCAGCAGTAACACGAATCTTGGCATTGCCTCTGTCTCTGTCTCTGTCTCTCTCTCTTCCTCTTGTGTGTTTGCTGTGTCGTTGAATTCTTGGAAATTTCTAATGAACACAAACACAAAAAGGAGCACACAAAAATGTAGTAGAGAACAAAAAAAAAAAAAAAAACACACACACACAAAAAAAAAACAAAAATATAAATACGCCAAAAAAAAAAAAAAGAAAACGAAACCGAAATAAAGTGGATCAAACGCACGCTAAATGAGTACAAACAAGCGGAACGTGAGAAGAGCCATGAGAATCAAGTAAGTATATGGGTTTTTGTATGTGTACACAAACATGCACACACACACACACACACACACACACACACACACACATACATATACATACACACACACACATGTACGATGGAGGGCATGGGCATGTGCGCCGACGCAGAAGACGCCGCATGATATGCATAGAAGAAGTTTGCTTCTAGAGCAGGAAACAAATGCACACGTAGCGAGAGAGGGAGCGAGAGGGAGAGAGACAGGGAGAGATAGTTGGTGATCGAGCGAGAGGAGAGGAGGGGGAGAGTGAAATAAATTAGATCCAAGCTAGATGAAAATTTAAATACGCTCGAGAGCAAAACTAGAATCAAAGTGCAATTAACACACACACACACACGCACACACACACACATACACACACATACACACACATACACACACACACACTAGGAGCTATAGCTATGATTGCTTTTGAAAAATATTTAAAAATCGATTTATTCAAGTTTTTTGCATAAGCTCATTTTTTTTTTTTTAATCTTGCAGAGAATTGAAATGAAATCCTGGCTAATAATAAAAATAATGTTAATTAATTATCCTTAATTATTATGCAAATATTATTTCGATGCTAAATATTAAAATTGAATAACTGCACTTTTCCAAGTGTTGATTTTATGAATCAAGGAAATCGATTATTTATTAAATTTTAGCAATATGAAATGTGATTCAAGAGTTAAGGCAATCGATAAGCAGTCGATATGTGTGTGTGTGTGTATGGGTGTGTGTATGTGTGTGTAGTGTAACTGTAAACATTGAAAGAGACGCCAACTACTGCTACAACCACTAGCTTAACAATTATAGACACGTACAAATACAGTTGTTCGCCTGTCTGTTCTCTAAACTTGAAAGCTACCTTTCTGTAAATTGAAATATATACGCAGATAGGATATATCTATAAAAATAAGTAAAAATTTTAGATGTATGTGGTTAACTGCGATCTTCAAGTTGATGTAAGAAGCCCCCCACCCCCCACAACAATAAATATCTTTTGGGTGGTCGATAATTTAAAATATACCCATTACTTCTCCAATTGATTATTACTGCTTTTTAAATTGTTTTACATTCATTTTGAGAGCGGGCTTTATATATATATAAATATATAAATATATACATATATATATATATATATATATATATGTATATATACATGTATATAGGTAGGGCGCGTTAGGGTTGGGGCAGGGCAGGGAAGGCAAACACAGGAACATGGAACGCGGCGTTAAATCTAAGTTTTGTTTTACCTGCGTTTTCACACACACATACACACACACACATATATATATATATATAAATATATATAAATATACATATACATATATACACCCGCATTATGTCTACGACGGACTACCTGGACTCGGGTCGGTCGGTCTCTGGTGCTTGTGGTTGGCTTGGCTTGGCTTGAATTTGCATCCTGTTTGATGGGGCAGCAGCAGTGGCAGTGGCAGTGGCAGTGGCAGGCTATGTGGATGGCAAGCAACTTAAAAACTCGGCGTCCTTCTGCTCTTCCGCTGAGCAACAAGCAGCAACAAACAACAAACATTTTAAGCAGAGCGCAGCGTGTCGCTCTTTAGACGCCCCCGAGAGCAAAATATGCTTGTACCTTTCCTGACCCCATACCCTTCCCCGCCCACCACTACCCCGCTCCTATGGGTCTAGCGTTGGCAGCTTCCTTATCCTTATGTGTGTACTTGATTTCATTCAAATGCCCATTTGATTGGGATTTGCTTTTTTCTATAACTCTTCGTTTGATCATCGCGCGAAACGAGTTTGGCTCTGTGCGAAGCGCGATTAGATCGAGGAAGTGGGGGGAGGGGTGCGCGGGGAAGGGTAGTGTTGTTCACTTAAGGGATGGGATGGGTCGGGATGGGTTAGGGCATCACTTGAATGGGAGGGGGAGCGAGCAAAGCAGAGCCAATCAGCAGTTAAACACACATGGCGTATGCGTGATGCGTACTTGCCCCATTAAGTGGTAACAAACCACGCGCTCCTCCCTTAAAAAAGACACAACTAACTACTAATTTGAATGTCAAACACGCACAGGATGTATGTATGTGAGTGTGTGTGTGTGTGGAAAGGACGCAGCAAAAGGCAGGATCATCGAATCGATGGGAATCAAATAGAGTAGGCAATATCAAGCTTTGGGCACCGATTGTGGCCAAAGATTAGAATGCGATACAAATGCCTATGGCAAGAAGATACAAAGATACGAAGATACACACACATGAATGCCGCTGCTGCTGCTGCTGCTGTTGACAGCCAAAAAAGCAGCAAATGGGGTGAATACTGTCATTAGAGAGATCCTCTTGGCACAGCAAAGGGTGGTGCCTGCTGATGCTGCTGCTGCTGGTTCCATTCTGCCATTCCATTGCCACCATCCACCTCTACTCAAGGCTCAAGAAGTCTATGCAAAACAAATTTGTAAACTCGCATTTGTGGCTCGCATATCGCATCTCAGATCTGCGATCTCAGATCTCAGATCTTCAGTGTTGAAGTTGTTGTTGCAAGTGAACAAACATTAGAAAAAAGGCAGCCAAAATTTACGTATAATTAAAAATGCCGAAATACAATTTTCAGCCAGTGAATGGCTAAGTAGGTAGGTGGGTGAAGGGTGACCCGAGGAGTGCGGCGAGGGGAGAGAGGGCGGAAAACAAAAAAGGGGGATTGATGCGCTGACGGAAATGTGAGAAACTTGTTTCACAATTTGGACAGTCAAAGGAAATGAGGGAAAACGCTAGGGGCCCTAAATATCTAAGGCTCAACGCCAACTCTGCCAACGAAACCTGATTACACACACACACACACACACACACACACACACACACACACACACACGTACACTCGATCTCTAGTTGTGGCGTTTGGACAACCCTTTTTTTTTTTCTTTTGGCATTTTCTAAGCAGCCTCCTTGGGCAAATGCCGCGGCATGTTTTCTTTGGCGGATTAAACGAAATGCGACAGAAAAAGATTTCGACTGCCTCTGAAAGGTTGTGCGAGTGTGTGCGCGTGTGTGTGTGTGTGTGAGCTGCTTATACTGTTTTGTGTTTCCTCTGGGTTTCTTATATATATTAGAAATTAGTAAATTATTTTTTTCCCCCTTTTTATATATATATATATTTTTTTTTTTTCCGTTTCCGTGCGCTTTTGGCCATAGATGCTGCTGGGCATCGCTGGCAGCTTAGCCGTTGTTGCAACAAGCAGCTTATCAACCGCTCAGATTGGTGACAAAAGCTCTTTGGTGTGAGCATCCTGTGTGCCGCACCGAGCGTGAGAGATGGCAGTGGAGAGATCAGATACAGATTTATCTATATAGCGTGAGATATCGAAAGATAACATAAGCTTCTCATAGATTGTGAAATGTGATCATTGTTTGTTGCCGCCAATTGAGTCATATCAGCAACGGGGAAGGGATACGATCCGGGGAAACAGCAAAAATGTAGTGCAACACAGGACTCCTTAAAGCAGCTCGGTAAAAGCATCATAGGTTACTTTATATTTAATTGGAAAATCCCATAAAAATAGAAGAAGAAGAATTAGGAAGAAAGCAACGATCCTAATTGAATTTGATCCTAGTTTTTCTAAGGATCTCAATTTGGTTGATGAAGAGAATTGCAGAAATGTACCTCTTCCCCCCCTTTGAGAATCACAGAAAACTTTTTTTTGCTTTTTTTTTGGTTTGTCGGTGCGATAATATCTGGGGGCTGAGGATGCTAAGGTCGATCCTTGCTTGTGAGACAGTGTCACACGCAATGTGTGGCAAGTATATCAATTTATGTTTGCCACATCCTGTGTGTGTACGAAGGGGTGCAAAGCCGAGTGCTGTAGCCCAGTTAACTGCTTGCGAGCTAGTAGATCGCTAGATGTGGCAGCTCAGCTCCTAGCTGCTGCCCCTGATGATGATGCATGCGACAATGATTATAACTATGCGTCGCTGCTCTGCTCTACTCCTTTTCTTCTCTTTTCTTTTTTGGTGTTGTTGTTGTTGTTGTGGATCTGTTTTTACTTACACCACTTGAGCTTAACTCGCTTAACAGCAGCCAGCGCGACCAGCAGTTGATGAGGGTCATCTTCGGTTGAGTTGAGTTGCGCGTTGAGTTGGGTTGCTTTGGGTAGGGTTTTTAGGCTTTTTTTTTTAAGGTTTCTCGATTCTTTGGGTTGTTTTTTGGGTATGCATCTCGAGGCGCGACTTTGGGTCTGAGAGCTTTTTTTTATCTCGTTTTTTTTTTCTTCTGCATTTTCTGTGATATGGCCAATTTATCGCAGGAAATTAGCTGCTATTTAGCAGCGTTGTATGTTCGAAGGAGGGCTATGGCAAGGGAAAGGGCAACGGCAGTGGCAGGGGCAAGGAGGCTGGATGGCTGGCTGGCTGACCATCAAGCAGGAGGTAGGCGGCCATATATAGCTAGACAAAAGCATTGGTCAGCCACACACACATACACACACACACACATACACACACATACACACACACACACACACACACACATACACTCAGAGGATGGCCACTCAGGGCAGCGGGTGTGCCACATGGTGAGGCAAACTTCTTGTTATTTGGCGTGATAATTTGTGCAATTGTGGATTGATGCTCTCAGCTACAACCCCCCTCCCTCCTCCCTCCCCACATACCCCAACACCCTCCTAGCGAACGCTGCCCTACGCAACACAACTGACTCTCCTCTCTCCAGGAGAGGGTCACCTTACCTTACTGGTTTGCTAGGTTTAGGGTTACGGGTTACGCGTGAGTAGGGCGTAGCTAAAATGTTGTGGCGCCATTTTGAACAGACTTCTTGAGCTGCATATATATGTATACCTAGATATGTACTTCTATATATATACATATTAATATATATATATAGATAAAATATATATATTGGACACAGGTGGTCCAACTGCAGTTCGATTGATCTCAATTAGTTTGCAGCCAAGCGGCTTCTTTTTTCTTACTTTGACAACTACAAAATTTAATTAATTGAGAAAGCAGAAAATAATTAAAGCTATGCAAAATTTGCATATCGACTATGACAAAACTCAAATCAACAACAAATTAGATCCGTCCTATTGCAAATAAATGGCTCACTTTAAGATAGCTTATAATGAAGTTTAATGTATTTTTTATTTGCCTTTTAGCCACAATAGTTCAACAGATTCAATGCTACAAGGCAGCACAACAATTACAGAGGGGGGAATGGGGTATGGAGGGGGCCGGTTATAATACTAAAGACTCTACAAGAAGCTTGTACACAAATAACTACAGATTTATACACTTATTAAGAACATTTAAAAAAAAAAAAACAATATCAAAGAGGTGAGAAGACTGATTTGGAAATGATGAAAAATTGGAATATTGCTTGGCAGTTGAGGGGGGAGAGGGGTGGGGGGGTGGGGGTTTTGGTGGATAAGGTGGTGTGCAAGTGTAGTTGTTTCTCTTTTATTCATTGTTTTTCAGGGTTTCTCGTTTTGTTTTTGGATATGGTGTGGTTTGAAATAAAATAGAAAAGAATATGGATAAATACCTTGAGGTGCCAGCACCTTCCAATTGCTGCCGATCCAATGGCGGATCAAAGATTTGCTCACGATCCTCTTTTGATAATTCCAAATCGGCGAATTGATCCAGTTCGGAAGCCATCTTTAAAGCTGTACTCTCTTCTGCTTCTTCTTGCTGCGGCGTTTAAGAACTTTTAATTGGTTGCTGCTTGTTTTGCTCGATTCTCTTATTTCTCTTTATTTTTTTTTTGTTTTTGTTTTTGTTTTTTGCAGGGCTTGGTGGGAGGAGGTACTTTGCGCAGTGGTCGGCTCAAATTCGTGCAAAAAAAAACATATATTTATATGCTCAGTACAAATACCAATTTGTTTGATCTATCACGATTTACAGTTGTTTCGAGTACTTCAAGACAAAACAAAAAAAAGCTCGGATTACGTTTCACTGTGGAAAACACTTTAGAATTTGATGATTTGATTTTGTGTGTCTGTCGTTGTAATTTCGTTACTTGTTTCAAGTTTAATATTTCGCGATTGGATTTTTTTTTTTCTTTTTTGTTTGGGCGTGGAATGCTTCAAAAAGGACGTTTCTTTATTTGAATTTTGATGCTTAACTTTTTCTTTTTTTTTTTTTGCTATGATTTGTGTTCTTGGCTCATTGATTGTTCTTTTGGTTTAAGGTTGATACCGAAACGAATTTTGTGGGTTTTGTTTTTTTATCGAGAGAAATTATCGTTTACAGCTGGTTGTTTGTTCATTAATTATTGTTGCTGTTTTTGCATTGTTTGTGTTTTATTAGTATATATGTATGTATATATTTTAAGTTTAGCTTTTTTTTATGCGCGCGTTTTTTTCTTTCTTATGTCTTTTCAATGAATTTAGAAATAAAATTTGTTGCAGTGGTGTCCAATACGAAAAGAAATGGTATTTGTGTCAATTTTGCCAAATTGGTGAAAATCTGCAACGTGAGAAGACAGTATTAAGTATTAATCAGATTTGAAGAGCAAAGAAGAACACTTAAAACTAAGTTCAACAGTTTGTCAAAAAAAAGCTCTTTCTATTTGTTGTGTGTTATTTCGATCATCATCAAACACACAAATGTCAGACTAGTGCGCACACATATACACCTATTAGGGCTTTCAATGCATGTGAATGCAATGGCAATATTGTAAAATAAAAAGCTCAGCAGAGCTTAACAATGAACCCATTTGCCACCCCACCCCACCCAACAGCCTACTTTAACTACTAGCGACATTTACAGCCGGCAAGTGACAGAGAGAGAAAGAGTAAGGGCCGTCCATAGCGCAACAGCTGTTTGTTGTTGCAGCGGTCAGCGATCAGAGACCGGCCGGCCGGCAAGCAACACGTTGCGACATGTTGCTGCTTAACAGCCAACCAGTGAGCAGAGTGGAGCAAAGCTTTCATCATCATCATCAACATCGCTGACAGCGACGCCGACGCCAATGAGTGGGCGCACGCCTGCGTCGACGCGTGAGCGGGGGCCGCATTCGCATTAGAAGAGATTTATGCGATGCGTAAACGTAGCGCGCAAGAGAGAGAAAGCTTTGCTGCTGCCGCTGCTGCTGTTGTCGTCGTCGTCATGTTGACTTTGATCTTGGTCGGTGTATTTGTGTGTGTGTGCGTTGCTGTTTCTTTTTTTTTTGGCAATTTTTTGTTGTTGGCATTTTTTGTTTGTGTGGTGAATAAGTAGTAGGCGCAAAGCAAAATCACGAAATCGAAAAAGAAACCACAAAAAAAACACACAAAGAAAAAGAAAAAAAAAAATGTGCCCAAAAATGGTGAAAATTCTTGTTGATCTTTTGTTTGTTTGTTTGCTGTAAATGCGGTTTTATTGCTCATATTTTGGTATTTTTACTACTACTACTACTTATTCTTGTTAAAATTGCTTCGTTCTGATTGCAGTTTGTCGTGGTTGTTGTTGTTTTTGTTGTTGTCGCCTGCTGCTTATGGTTTATTTTTGTTGTAATATTAGCGCAGATGATGTCAGAGCGAGCGCCTTTAAAAATTGTATTTGTTATTTTTGCGTTGACTTTGTATTTGCATTTGTTTGACTTTGCCAGCAGCTCGCTATGCTTTAGATGTTCGCATACATTTGCATGTATTTGTGTGTGTGTGTATGTATGTATTTGTGTATGTATTTTGGAAATTATGTAAAAAAAATAGCATTTGCATGTGCTGTATTTATTATTATTAAATATATAATTATGTTTCAATTTGTTTATTGTAACACTTGGTTAATATTTTGCTTATGCAAAAGTAAAAAACAAAAACAATAAAAAAAACAGCATCAAAACTCAGAAAAAGCAAACGCACTTTGTACACATTTTTTGCTACTTTTTGTGAGTTTCGAGTTGTAAGAAAAAAAAGAAGGCACGAAAAACACACTAAGTTGCGGGGCGGCAAAACACGCGCACGCACTCACACATACACACGCACACAAAAAATATGCCACGAAAAAAGAAAACAGCAGCAACAGCAACGACATAAAAAAAGCAAAAGCTTCTAGCCGCCCCGACCTCCCCCCTATGCTGCTGTTAAGTCCAACTATACCCCCCGTCCGCCAACGCGACAACTATTTTTTTGATTTTCTTTTTGCTGCTGCTGCTTCTGCTGCTGGTGTTGCTAATTATTTGACGACGTCGATTAAAACAAACGTAACAACAAACATCAAGCACAAGTTGAACGCTTTTTTTACTTTCTTTTTAAAAGCGTTTCCTAACTTTTTTTTTGGCAATTGTAAAAACATTGCTGTGCATTAGTATTGGAATGCATGCCTGATGTGCGTGTGTGTGTATGTGTGTGTCTTATTGGCTTTGAATGATTTTTTTTTTTGCATTTCTATTTTATGTTCGGTTATATGTGTGGGGGGTTTCGTAATTTTGAACGATTTCTGCGCGCTCTTTGTTTTAATTTATTTCATTTCATTTTTATGTTTTTTTTTTAGTTATTTTTTTTTTTATTTTTTCGTTTTCTTGCTTACGTTTTGGAACGAACGGACGAACGAGCGAGCAAAGAAGAAGAAGCAACAGCAGATCAAAATCACTTTGCGGTTTCTCGAACAACTGAAAATAAAACTATTTACGAACAAACACAACAGAGGGAAAAAAAACAATGAACAACGGCGGCGACGGACGACGTTAATGCATAATTTCAACTTTTCTTTGCGTTTGATTTGATTTTATTTTTGTTGGTGTTTTTTTTTTACTTTTGCCGAAAATGTTGTGCAAATAATGCTTTTTGACGACCTTCTTTCTGCTGCGGCGTTCCAAATACAAATGACGGAAAGGAATTGTGCTTCCAAATACAAAAATGACCGACGTGCATGCCTCAGGCATTCTGGCGTTCGCAGCAGCAGCGCCAGCAGAAGCAGCAGCGACGGCGGCAGCCGAAGCAGAGCAAAGAGAAAGAGCGAGAGAGAGACACGAGAGAGAGACGAGACATAGAAAAAGAGCTCAACGCGCTGCCTAACAGAGCACTGAGTGCGTAACATTTATCACTTAACAGTTAAACTCAAGCATTTTTTGGCCGCCAACGCTCTTTGCCGTCGCCCAAATTCCTATGCTTTGTACGCACGCATACACATAAACACATACACAGCCCAAGCAAGCAGCAGCGCCAGCAGCAGCAGCAGCGTCGACGACCGCAGCGAAGCGAAAGACAGCACAACACAAAAGCAATGTACGTGGTTTTTGTGTATGCCCCTCTCTCTGTATTAGTATCTATGTGTGTGTGTTTGTGTGTGTGTTTTTGTGGCTTTTGCCGAAATTTAATGAGTGTGAGTGGAATGAGAAATGAGTCCCGCCAATTCAGCGAACTGAGTGACTTTTGTCTTGCGACTGAATGCGAAAGCTTCGAGTTTGTCAAATTCTAACTCACTGCTGCTGGTACGAAAAAAAAACAAAAAAAACTAGAATACGCACAACCAAAAAAAAAAAAAAAAACAATACCAAGTTAATGGTATTTGATAAAATTTTCAGCCAAACAAAAGCGGTTTCGCTGATTGAGCTATTAATATATGCATACTTATGTACAAAATAACATAACTAGATATAACACTTAGTTATCAAGATCGGTTTGGCAACTATTGCCCCACAGTTGAGCCCAACAAGACACTCAAAACTCTGACTCAAATTTGGCAACGGAGCCACAAAAAAAAAACTAAAAAAAAAACGACTCAGAAACGGGGCGCGCGGTTCCTGGAACTGGAACCGGGATCTTTGGCTACGGTTGTGTGCGTGTGTGTGTAAGAGTGAGTGTAGTTGTAGTAAGTGAGCAGATGCCAGGATAATGTTGAGCTGCGTCGCTGTCGACGTTGGCGTTGCCAAAAAATTGAATGCGACGACGACGACGGCGACGGCGGCGGCGCTTAAGAGGCAAAAGGAAGAAGGAAGCAGCAAAGGAAGTGAAACTGCGAGCACTGTGCTCAAAGCTGTTAGCACCGAAGGCAAATTGAACAGAATTACACACACACACATACACACACACACACGCAAATATGTGTGTATGTAAATGCATGTACACACAATCCTTAATGTATATAAGAGAGAAAAAAAAAATTAAAACAAAATGAAGCTCTAATCAAGAGCACTTTACTAGCCGATAATCTGTTTATTTACTGCAAATATTTATAATTTGTTTCCATTTACATTTTGATATCTCACAAAACTCCATTGAGAACATAACAAGCCCAAGTAAAGCTAGCTTTAAATAAAGAAACTGAGTTACTTGAGAAATGTTACAATTCAGTGGATTACGGGACATTTCAAGATATAAATAAATAAAAGTAAATTGTTACAATTGATTTCGTTTTTGGTCATAATTGATATCTTTAAAAAGATTTAATGCCAAACTTAAGCTTTTTTATCTCTGGTATTTATTAAATTCGAATCTGGTTGGTTGTTAAGTTATTCAATTTAAAATATATCCGTTTAAATTATGAATTTTTGTTCATCCAAAACTTTGCTGTTCTCAAAAGTTACAAAATTTATTTCGCTTAAAACCAATTAACAACATCGAACAACTATATAATATAGCTTCCAATCGTTCAGCTTGTCTTTTTTATAATTTACAATGAAACTCAAATATAACAAGGTGAATGAATATGTGGCTTATATAAGTTTAAGGAGTAGATAAAAGTAGATAAAAAATTAAATAAATTTATATATAAGTATAAAAATAAATATATGTGTATATAGTGAGTAAGTTACTGGAGTATCCCTAACATCATCTCGATTCACAGCGTCAACAAATTTCAATATGTTTTCAACTGACAAACATTTAATAAATTTGACTTGAAATGAATGAATGAAAAACTCTAAAAATAGATAAATAAGCTTAAATCAAGAAAGATCAAATAATTTAGGGAAGGAGTAGATAGTTCAGATAGTTTGTTACTTTATATTAGATGTATGAAACTTAACTTCAGATGATTTTGCTCAAGAGAAAACCCAAGAAAACATTATTCAGATGAATAGATTCGAATTAAATCAAATTACGAAGTCGCTTATTGAGAGTACATATGGTGATGAACTACTTGTGTGTATAAATAAATTATATAAAGCACAAAAACACACACACACACACACAGACACACACACACACACACACCAACACACGCTGTGGCTGAATCAAAACAAGAGTGGAATTAACTGAAGGACAGACGAGAGCAAAATGCAGGACACTTGTTGCACGCTGCACTCGACTCTCGCTGCTCTTCTCACACACACACACACACACACACATACAGTCGCTGTCTGGCTCGCCGTCGCCGTCGCAGTCGCAGTCGGGACGAGGTGCGACTGAAGGGGAGAGACGCCAAGTGACAGCAACGCACGCGTCGCAATCAAAACAAAATCAGTGAAGATTTGCCAGCAACAGCAGCAAGGATAGGGGCAAGGGGCAGTGGCAGTGGCAGCGGCTGTGGCAGTGGCAGTGGCAGCGTCCAGGGGTTGCCTTATACATAATTATTGCTGTTGTTGCCGCAATTGCAATTGCAGTTGTTGAAGGTGACATTAATTGACGTTTAATGGGCAACAGCGACAAACGAGGGGTGGCCGCAATGCACTGCAAGAGAGCGCCAGAGAGAGAGAGAGGGAGAGAGAGAAAGAGAGAGTGTGAGAGAGCGAGAGAGTTTGATTGCAGCTTTGTTGGTGGCAACAAGCCAATTAAAGTTGAAAGCTTTTCATGCCTTTTTATTTAGCAATTCAATAATTCAAGCACCAAGCAGAAAGCAACACAAAAAGTGCATCCTTTGATGCCACAAAAGCCTCGCGCCCCGGGGTGAAAGGTTAGCTTACCAACCAAAAATCCCAAAAGGGGGTTGGACATTGGTCAGTTGTTGTTGTTGTTGTTGCTGTTGTTGCTGTTGTTGTTGTTGTTGCTGTTGTTGTTGCCTGCAGTGTTCGTATACATCATATATCCTTGCATCCTTAGGGTTAGGCTGTTTTCGCAGAGGGTGCGACGCGGTGCTCAACGAGTTGTGGGCGTGCAATTTGCATAGAGTCATGCAGCGAATGGCAGACGATGGATGCGTTGCAAAGTGGAACGAGCTGTGCTGCGACTCGTGATGCTTGTGGCACGTTGCAGCCACTGCTGCTGCTGCTGCTGCTGCTGCTGCTGCACTCGTTGCCAGTGAAGGGTTAACATACATATATATATATATATCTGTGTGTGTGTGTGTGTGTTGCAAACAACAAGTGCAACACAAAAATGGCGCGCGCAGCAACTGCAGCAGCAACCCTGCAAAGTATGCAATAAAAAAGCAGAGTGTTGAGGCTTAAAAAAGCTAATGCCAACTGCATAGAGAGAGAGAGAGAGAGAGAGACAGAGATAGAGAGAGAGAGAGAGAGAGCAATAGGCCTGCCAACGCAGCCTGCGAATGGCAGCGTTCATATCTATGTATGTGTGTGTGTGTTTCTGTGTGTGTGTGTTGCCTGAGTGGGTGTGTGTTTGTGTGTTGTGTGTGTGCATTTACATTGCAATACGAAATGCAAGGCAATTATCTAAGGCACAGTTGGACGCACACACACACACACACTCACACACACATGCGTTTGTCTACGCGAGCTCAACAAAATGGCGGCCAGCTTAGCCTTTAAGCAATTAACTAGATCAGCGCAGCAAAAGTTTTTATTGAGTGACTGGCAATTTAAGCAATTTAAGAGTTGCCAACACTGCCAACAAAAATATCAAGGAAAATCAGTTAATGATCATGCCACATGTGGTAAATAAAATATGATAAATATATATATATACATCTGTTATATATTATCGCATTATTTCTTAACAATAAATGACTTTAGCTTTTCACATAAATAAGAATTATTTGGATTTATTTAAAACCAATAAAGATAAGGATAAATTATAGCAAATCGGATAAGGATATTTGGAGGAGTTGGATGCTTATGAATCATTAGTGACATATATGGGAGAGGATCTGGGCACAACGGGAACAGGACACACACTAAAATAGAAACCAGATCAAGCAGACGGCAGACAGCAACAACAACAACAACAATCGCATTCCAGTCAAGGTAATGCAAAGAAGAAGAAGAAACATAAAAAAGCTGCAAATCGCAGAAAAAGCCGAGTGCGTCAAACAATGGGAAAGCGATGGGAATCGCGATGTGTCTATTGTGCGTGCCGTGTGAACACAAGCGGTCACAGGACGAGGGGCCGGAATCAGGAATCAGGAATCAGGAACAGGACCAGAACTAGGAACAGGACCAGTATGGCAGGAGCAGAAGTGCCAGTTGCCAAGCCGGCAGCAAACAGAATAAAACAGGACATTAAACAATTATAAGCGAAATGGCATCAAGAAAGCAAATGGCAAAAAAGTACAGACACACACAAGCTGACACAACAACAACAACAACAACAACAACAACAACAACAACAACAACAGCAACAACAACAACAAACTACAGACAAGTAATTCAATAAGCTTCAGCGGGCCAGAAAAAGAGCGAGGGGGCAACTTGGGGTGAGGGGGGGCATATCAGAAGCTGATAGAACTAACATCTACAAACATATTATATAACTTGGCTATGCGAAGAGAGCGAAGAGGAAGCATCAGAGAGAGACAGAGAGAGAGAGAGAGAGAGAGCGCGATTGAGCAGAAGCTGCTGCCTAAGCTTATTACGAGCCAAAGGACACGAACGCGTCTGGCTCAAGGACAACCGCTTGACACACAGCGTTGAAGGCACAAGGCTGAAACAACAACAACAACAACAACAAAAACAACAACAACAGCAAGAAAATAAAAATACTTCTACTTGTGGTACAGCTACGCAGCCTGCTGCAGCTGCCGCTGCTGCTGCCGCTTGTAGCACTGATCTAATTGGTTTGGGGTGGGCGCCACTTCGTTGCGGCCACCTCCCCCCCCCCCATCAAGTTGCAGCAGTTAGCTGGCCACACACTGCCCGAACGATTTCCGCGTCTGTGGAATGCGTGCCCTGAGAAATTTCATTCTAATTTTATGCCATCTCAGCTCTCTCTCGCTCTCTTTCTCTTTCTCGCTCTCTCTCTCTCGGGCTGTCTCGCTCTCTCTCTCTGTGATTTTTCGGCTGTTGAACTTTTGAATTGATTTGAAAACATTTTTGCAGCAGCAACGCCGCTGCCGTGCCTCACTTGAGAATGCATTAATTTTAGCCATGCCACAGACAAACAGACATATGTGGATTAGGTAGACAGAGGATCGGATCGGATGGGGTCGGATCGGATGAGATCGGAGCGGAGCGGAGCGGAGTGGGAGGTTGAAACGTGCAGACATCTTTAATTCATTCATGCCACGCGCCATCGCCCCAGTCGACATTTAAAATAGACACAATTCTCAAATGCGTCGCGTCTAATGACTCGAAAATAGGCAACTGCAACTGTGCAACGGTGCAACAGCTTCACTCTGCCACCGTCACTACATCATTTATTTGCCCATCTCATTTTCGCAACTGTTACATAAGAGCACCTTCTCGAGATCATTTCGACCAAATTGTGTTGATTGGAAAATGATTTCCAAAAACCGAATAATTTTCAGTTGCGATTGCAAATGTTGCACAAATTGGATTTTCCTGTTGCAATGTGCTGCTTCTTCTTATAGTTGATAACAGTTTGGCATCCATATAAGACAATCTGGTCTGATATATATATATATATATATATATATATATTTATAGTGAGTGTTCGACTGAAGTGCTTAGAAATGGTTTTCAAAAATATATAATTGATAATCGATAATTATCGACACTTCAATTATGTTGATCTAACTTTAGTTTTAAAGGATCAATGGGATTATCCTATGGTAATTTAATTAAAAATGCCACTTTAAGAATAATTTTACTCCCAATGTAAAAATAAATAGGATAATATTCAATTTGTATAACTAATTTGCTAAATGATTTCCCTTAATGAAAATTTTTTTTATTGGCTTTTTTTATCTTGCATATATATCATGGGTCGATACTTACAGATTCGATTGAAGTGAGTGATTGATTGATTGGCTTTGATTGATTTATTGTGGCTGATTGAAAACGGTTGCTTTGGTCTTGGCTATGGTTTGGTCAATTTAATAGATGACTTCCAGTTTCCAGTTATAATATAATTGGTTATTCTAACGATACGGCATCAGAAGGGTCCAGTGATTATCTGGGATGAAACCAAGAGCACCTTGTTAGAGTAAGACGATGATGAGTTCTCTTCGCTCAAATATCGCTCACTATCGGCTCCTGCTGCTG
This sequence comes from Drosophila mimica, assembly GCA_037043585.1. Taxonomy (NCBI): domain Eukaryota; kingdom Metazoa; phylum Arthropoda; class Insecta; order Diptera; family Drosophilidae; genus Drosophila; species Drosophila mimica. Next base: position 426,680 of record JBAMBE010000918.1, on the reverse strand, counting down.
CTTCCTCTTCTCTTTCTTGATATTCGGAAGGGAAATCTTTGGCAAATTTAAACGAATTTCAATTTGGAAATATGAAAACCACAAGTTGTTATTGCTTTGGTTAGGATTTTGTGGTGCTTAAATATGTTTTTTTTGGGATTTTTATTTTGAAAAATTTTGTTGTTGTTGAAGGAGAAAAAATTAAAAAACTGAAACTGAAACTGACTTAGTTCCGAGATTTGTGAAAAGTAAATAAAAATTACAGCTCGGCAAATGCTGCCTCAGTTTCTCAACTAGCAGCTAGCAACTAATAGCAGCCAGTGTTGGTTAACGCCATGGCCAGCGGTGGCAATCTTTAATTTGATTGATTTTACGCACAACAAATAAAGAAGGGAATCCGGAAATTCTTTCGGGAACTTGTTTTTTTTTTTATGTGCTTTCATGTGTTTTTTTTTGTGTATTTATTTTTTTTTGGGAGGTCTTATCGATTTTTGTGTAGGTGACAAAAGACGCTACAACAGAATTGGAGTCGACACGGGCAAGCGGGCAATGTATGGAAATGGAAATGGAAATCAGAAAGAGAGCGATGCTCTGTCGCCGCGCCAGGGTGCGCTGTGTGCGAGCGAGCGAGACAGCAGCAGATGCGTGAGAGTGCGTAAGACGCTTGTCGGTAGCAGCGACGTCGACGCTGACGTCGGCGCTGACGTTGACGCCGCTGCTTAAGAAAACTGGAAAACTCTTTGCTTACAATTACAAATAGAAATTGTTTAATTTTGATTTCGGATTTGGGGTTTCGGTTACTCGGTATCAGTATCGGTATCGAAATCGGATGTTGGTATCGGTATCGGTATCGGTATCGAATGCGATATGGGTCGTTCGGAGTGGCACTTTTTCACTGGACTTTTTCTAGCCGCAAAGGGGGGGCTATTTTACACACTTCTCTCACTTTTTCACCAGACATAAAAAAAAAAATCAACGATGGCGACGAACTCGAGCGATTGGCGACGATAGGCGACGATAGTGTCCAGATTACGTTTCGTTTCTTTCTTTTTGTTTATATATATGTATATATATTTTAATTTTCTTTTCTTCTTCTTCTTTTTCTTTTCTTTTTGGCTTGGTTTCGAATTCGAGAGCTGAGAGTCCAATGAACGAACGAACGAACGCGCGGCACGGCGACGAGTAAACTGGCAACAACGCTAGAATGTTTCAATGAAAATGTCTGTGGAAAATCCTCACAGCAGCAGCAGCAGCAGCCGCTGTCGCAGCGGAGCAGCTGCCGCTGGCAGAGGCACGCTGCTGTTGCCGACGCCGTCGCATTTTTCCTATCCAGAAAACAGTGAAAGTAATGCGTGTGTTGTTGTTGTTGTTGCTGTAGTTGTGTTGTTATTGCGACGGCGTCAAATCAAAATGGCCGACATGTGTTTGTGTGTGTGTGCGTGTGTGTGTGCGTATCTGTCTGTGTCTGTGTAAGCGGCGTCTATCCGGCAATTTATCCGTTCGTTTGCTTTGCCACGAACAATTCAAAACCGAAATCGGAGCCGGAGTCGGAGTCGGGCGAGCAGCCGTTGTTCTCACTTATTGTTGTTGTTGCTTCTGCCGGATTAGGCCACAGTGCCTGCCAACAGTCTTCTGCAGACACGTGCTATCAACTTGCTTCAATGTTAAACTAAATTAATCGATTTCAAGGGTAGTTTGATGAAAATTTCTGTTAAAATTTGTCTTAAAAATGCATATTATGCAAATTTATCTACATTCCAAATTTGATGATATATATAGATTTTTATCGGTATATCGACGTGTTATCGATCTGCCCAAAAACACTTGATCGAATGCAGACGTGAATAGGTACACATATATATATATATATATATTATATTCCAAGTTCGCTAATCTTGAGTAAATTGATGGGCTTAACGAAGAGGGGGCGGGAAACGGAGGTGCATACTTATGGCACCCACTGTTTCAGCTTTGTTGACCTGTGCTCCTCCATTGAGGAAGAAATGAAAACACCGCCTCATCGAGGTTCCACACGGATAACCGAATATTTTCCATGTGAATGGTTTAGTATTTGCTGGCTGCGATGCCAGCAGCGACGTTGCCGTTGACATTGACGTTGCCATCGACGTCGACGTCGCTGTCACTATCCCGCTGACTCTTACGGAGAGCGTCTGAGCGTCGCGGCAGAGGGTGAGAGTGTTTGTCGCAAAAGGCAAAAAAAAAAGAAAAAAAAACGTAAACGTAAACGAAAAAAAAGAATGAAAACAAGATAAAAACGAAATTCAACGCAAGGAAAATGAAAATGCGAGGAAAACTCACGCTCACGTTGGCTACAAGGGTGGCAAAGGAAAAGGCAAAGGCAAATTGTCGTTGTTGACGTCGACGTTGGCGTTGGCGTCGACGCTAGCAGCGTCGCTCTGTTGACTGCTGTACGGAAAATTCAGCTGCCTGTTATAAATATACATATATGCAGACACGTGTGTGTGTGTGTGTGTGTGTGTGTGTGTGTATGCTTCGATAGATGACTGCCTTTGTGCGTGTGCGTGTGCGTGTATATGTGTGTGTGCGTGTGTGTGTTTTCGCTTTTGGGTTTGCCTTTGACAGCGACTCAAGCAACGGCAGTCAAGACAGTTACAGTTACAGACATTTACAGTTGCTTTGCGTCACTGCTTCGAACTGTGTTCAATTTTAGCATTCGTCAAAACACTCAAAGCTGTTTTGAGTTCACCGGAAAGACGCCCGTGGAGATTGAGTGGATTAACCTGTCCTTGGATTTGACAACCGCCCACACACTGGGATTCAGTTCCACCTCGTTGCATGCCGCTTGTTACACAAAGTGCAACAGCCATATTTATAATATGACAGAGTTTTCTGACAATGCCAATGCCAGACTTGGATTGACTTGGAAACCAATTTGGCGATCTGTCAATTTTACAATTTCCCCCAGTTTTCTTTGAAGCGTCAAAGGATGTCAAAGGATGTTTTTTTTTTGATTTCTATATTTGATTAGCGATATTCAAATTATTATTGACATTTTTGACATATCATTGAGCTTGCAATTTACCGCAAATTTGCAATTTTTAATTGTCTCTTGAACTTGTTAAGCACTAATTTAAGGCATATTCCGCCATGTTGTGGCCAAAAACTTTGGCTGTGACCTTGCAACGTTGCTTTGGTTGCTTTTTTCACTTTTCTATTTACAAATGCCCTGCTAAACCCGATGCGCACCCCAAAATTTGGCACTAGATGCGATGTGTTTTTTGTTACCAACACACACACACACACACACAGAAAGTGAAAGAGAGACGCACACACATACATAGAAATTTGTAGACATTCCCTGCCCAAAAATGTGCGTTTTGAACACGTCCCGTTTCGAAATTTCGCTCGCGACTTGCGTAGTTTTTTTTTCAACCCTAGGAACAGAAACATTCACGAGACTAATGCGTATGCTTGGAATGCTACAGCCGGCGTTACCACGTGCCCGTCCCGGCCTGGCCTGTCCTGGCCTGGCCTGGCCCATCAGGGGTACATCCCACCAAAAGCTGGCTAAGCAGCAACCAAACAAGCCACCACCCACCCTCGGTTTGGTGCGTAGTTGGATTCAAATGCGAAGGGAAAACGCTGAATTCGCATCCAAATCGAGTGCACTGCGATTAAAGAGCAATCGTGAAGGCCAAGGCAGTTTAACGACTTGCCCTAAAAGGGGTGCAGCTCCACAGAGAGAGAGAGAGAGAGAGAGGGAGAGGAAGAGAGGTGGCTAGTCGGTCTAGCCACCACCCGAAATGTGAAGCAAGTTGAGGCTGAGTCGAGTGTCCCGTTACGCGCTATTTGCAGCACCATCTCTGTCGCACTCTGGCCAGGATCAGAACGGCTGCAGATGATAAACGGTGCTTCATGCACGCTCCCCGTACGCATGTTTATACGCTATTCCCTTCCACCCTGCTACCCACAACACACACACACACACACACACACACACACGCACACCCCATCCCAGCACTCTCCACTCTCGGGGTCTTCGTTGACGCATTGTTGTGCAAGAATTATATTTTTGGATTTTTTTTTTTTTATTATTATTATTATTTTATTAGATTGCAACCCTCATGACGCAACGAGAACTGTGTGTGTCATTTGTGCCCATGTCCCAAACTCCGTGTCCCGTCGTTGCGTCAATCGAGCAACAGCGTAAGAATATGTTTGCGACAGCCAACGTGACTTGGACGCCCCCAGGAGCCGGGACTGACGTAAGTGCGAAAGATGCTGCCCCAGAAGATCCACCAGACACACAATGCACACCAAAGATCAGCATAGCTGAAGCAAATATTCCTTAAATTAAACTATTTTATTACAATTTATTATTAAGTATTCTAATATCTGTGGAGATCGAGTTTGTTGTTAGATATATGGATATATAGATATGCTCTCATCATTTTGTGACTTATCATTTTGATTGGATTTCTCTTTGGGCTTTAGCAAAACCAAAAAAAAAAAAAACTATTCTCAAATCATTTTAATAATCTTTTGAATAAAACAATTAAGATCAGCTAAACTTTGTCTTCGGAGATCGGAGTACTTCGTCTGACTTCGAAACTCCGATGTGCTTTATATTTTGATCAAGTTGCCGAACTTTTGGTTGGGGGTACCTGCACTGCGACCTAGTAGATCTATTGTGCCCCCTTCTGAGCTTATAGCTGCTCCATCAACCCCAGTTCCTCCACAAATGCTAGAATCTTCAGTGGGTTGAGGGATTCTGTGTCTTTGGTTCTTATAACATGCATCCCTACGATGCTACATTTTTGGCGACACATTCTTCTAGGATATGCATTGAGGATACTTCCTTGCTTTCACAGAACCTGCAGAGTTCGCTACTAAATATATGTACCTATTTTGGCTAGGTGACCTCTGCACGTCAGTAGTCCGGTGAGTATCCTAAGCTTGGGCCTTCCCATGTTTATTACCTGCTTAAATCGCTTTTGATTATAGCCACCCAAAAAACATCTGGCCTGTCGGAGTCCTGGTATCTCTGCCCAGCTCCGTTGTCTCCACTGGCTTTCTTCGTTTCCAAGTTTCTGTGTCTTCCTATGCCACAATACGGTTCTGGTCCTGTTACTTGAGTTTTTAAGGATGGATATGAATGTGTAACTGGTATGGGAGGTTAGCGATGGGCGCACGCTAATCTCTCCAGGAACTGATATCCATTGGTCAACGATGATCAACATTTAATGATCGCCGCACGCGATTTGGATGCAATCAGTTGACCCTCAATATGCAATTGATCACTCGATGGGGATGTCGATGTGGATGTGGATGTGGGCATTGAGTGTCCTCTCAGTGTGTGCTTTTTAATAAGCTATTTTTAATGCAGTTGAATGCCACACGGCTGATTGGACGATGGCTATCTCACGCAGCCAGTTGTTAGATGCGAAGCGGCCAGTTGCCGTTGCAGTTGCAGTTGCAGTTGTCAGGGAAAGGTGCCAAAAAGAAAGCGTGTTGCATGCAATATGCACAAGTTTGTTATTTGTTGTATGCATCGCATTTTGTATTTTCTCCCCTATCCAGACACATTGGAGCTGTTACGTTGCACTCAATTCAAATACAATAATGACATAGGGGTAGTCTGCAGGGGGACACGCTTGTACCGGGTGGAGAAAGGGGCCGGAGAAAGAGAGGGAGACAGGGAGAGAGAGAGAGAGAGAGAGAGAGAGAGAGAGAGAGAGAGAGATAGAGAGAGTGGCAATCGGCAAATTTTGGCTTACTTATCAACGCCATCGTATATCTGCGACGTCAGCTGCACCTGCGCACCACGCACACCACTCACACCACTCACACCACTCACACCACTCACACCACGCACACCACTCACACCACTCGAGCCTTCGAATTTTGTTGGTTTTTCGCTTTTGATGCTCTGACACCGAAAGTAGAAGAGTATTTTACTATTTTGGGTCATTTCTGTGTTAAATAAAGTGTATTTTATTTCTTACTTTTCATATACATTTTTGTTTTATTATTTATGTTTTAGTTATTATTTGTAGTCTTTTATTAAGAAATTCGATTCTAAAAAGTTTTCTATTATCTATTAGCTGTTAGCTATTTAATATTTATTATCTTAATTGTAGCTCAGTTGTAAGTTTTTACAAATTAAGTTAAACATTAATTAAATATCTAAAATGTTTGCACATTTGCATTTTTTTGAATATTTATATAATATAAGTAACAAAATAGCTATTGCTGTAAAAATAACTGTGTTCATCTATTAAAAAAATACTGTGCAAATTTGACATATTTTTGCTTTAAGTTTCAGAAAACTGAGCCATGAAATAAAGAAATGAAAAAACGGTGATTTTGAAAATGCTCGAAAAGTCGGCAAAATGGAAATGATTGCGGACAATTGCACTGGTGCTAGAGCATTCCTCAGTCTGTGGCATGCAACAGCCTCTCACTTGTTTTGTTCCTTTTGCTTTCGTTGTTCGCCGGTGGGGAGGGAACCCTTTAGCTGTTAACGGTTAACGGGAATGCGGCTCATTTTCAACTGTTATTTGTTTTCGGTTTCCTTTTATGATCGACGAAAGGATCGTCGGCAGCAGCGGGGGTGCAACAGAAGGGGGCGGATGGGATGGGGCCGGGACAACAGCAGCGAGAGAGGGAGACAGAGAGAGTAAGTAGTAAAATTTTTGGGAATGACTGAATTCTTAGTTAAATACCAAAAGAATTTAAAAACTGGGAATTGTTTCAAATGAATCAAAGACAGCTTACGACTCATTCAGCCTTAACAAGTCCTGGCTACTAAGGCCTTTAACTAAGTCCTGGGATTCGCAACGGAACCCGGTTATTGATCAAATGAACACCTCGTCCATCCAGTTGATGAACTAGTAAAAAAGATTCCATTTTGTTTGGATGCAGAAATTGCCTCTTCTCCCATTTAGATTGCCATTTCAAAGTGCAAAGTGCTGACGAAAATCAAACTAATCTAGTCTATGAAAGATTCTGGTATTCCTTTTTTATATTTTTTACCTTTTACCGTTAAGTCACAACAAAAATATCCGGCAAATCTCTTTATAAAGTCAGCAAAAACAAAAATAAAAATTTAAATCCAAACTGCCTCTAAATAAAAAGATTTACTCTTCAACATCCTTATCATATCATAATTGGATTTTCACAATCATCGAAGTCCTTACGGTTATAGAGGTCCTTAACAGATCAGGTCATTAAACATTCTACATTTGCCAAACAAACAATTGCTGCAAGTCGCAGATTTCAGAATCTATCTTTTCTCAAGATGATATGACATATGTATGTAATATATATACGAGTATATATATATATATATATATGTCAACCTTTCTGATACAATATAAATACACAAATATGAACTATGCAATTCACAGCCAATTGAAACGGAAGTTGTATAGGTAAAATTTGTTAAAAAAAATTTTTAAAAAAATATAAGAAAATTCAAACTTCTAAAACTAAACCAAAATTTAGATGTCAGTGGAGGATTAACTCAGGTCTACAAGGCAATGTAATATTCCATGTGCCTTAGATGACTTCCTTTTTTATTATGGTTTTTTCACTTTCATTTATTTTTATCTTATTTAATTAGTCACAATTTAAATGAAAGCCTGAATCGATTATCCTTGGGGTGGTAAGTGGCAAGCAGTGTTGCAATTAAATGTAATTAAAAGTTAATTGAAACTCACCTTTTATTGTGGACCTAATATATATGACTTATGCCACACCTACAGCAGCGTCTGTTGCTGCTGCTGCAGTGTCTGCTGCTGATGCAATTTGATCCCTTGCCCCAGTTCCACAAATTATCATATCAACAAAAAGTTGCAGCCAAAGGCGAGCAAAAAAAAAACACAACAGTGCAAAGGAGGCGACCAGCAAAGTATAATAAAAGGAAAACAAAACCAAGACCACTGAGCAGGGAGTAGGGTGTAGGGAGTACGGAGTAGGGTGTAGGGTGTAGGGAGCAGGGAGCAGGGAGCAGGCGAGGGGGATTGCATTTTGTGCAAAAGTGCATGCACGCGTGCCGGCAGCGACGCAAGCGTAGACGTTGGCAACGTGCGTCAACCCCTGAATGACTGCAGCTTGGCAACCGGCAACCGGCAACCGACAACGGCAACGGCGCGTTGCAGCCTCCTTGAACGCGTGCCTCATTCCAATTTATGCAGGACGATGTGCAATCTGATCTTTAGCGCTGCACTCTCTGCACTCTCTGCCCTCTCTTGTTTTTCTTGTTGTTGCTTCTTTTTTTATTTTATTTCATTTTATTTTATTTATTTTTATTTCATTTTTTTGTTTTTTTTTGTTTTTTTTTTTTGTTTGCATGCGGGTCTTAATCAGCGCTTAATGTGTTGTGATTGCATAATCGGGTCAGGGGCAGGCAAAGGAGGACGGCGGACAGAGGACAGAGGAGAAGGGATTGTTCAGCATCTGCCCTTGGGCTGCCCTTTAGCTGCCACGCGCTGCATCAGCTGCAACTCCAAGTGTAGCCGAAGTCATTAAAGTAATTATTGGTCGCGGACTTGCATCTAGTTACACAATTGTGCGGGTATTGGCAGGTTGGCAGGCTGGCTGGCTGGCTGGCAGGTAGTTGGGGCAGTTAGGGGCGTGACTGGGGCCGTGGCAAGCTGGTGTTTTCGTTTAAAAAACGGACCGTCATAATTATTGTGCACACACCGGGTAATAAAGCAATTGAGCAGGCAAGCAAACAAAATGCTCGTCAAAACAGTGAACAAACAAAAAGCCGACAACAGTTTGTGGTAATAAAATTAAAAATAAATATACTAAATATATATGTATGTATGTACAACTATATCAGTTTGTAGGGATTAAGCGATTAAGTACCCTTGTGCATGCACCATATAAATTATGTACAATACTTAAAACGGATTTAATTTAATTTTCAACAAAATTATTATTATAATAATATGTAATTATACTTCAAATTAGACAGTCAAAGTTATAACTTAATAATTGTTATTAACATCTTATGCTTAGAATTTATTTTTTATTTATTTATTTATTTATTTATTTATTTATTTATTTATTTTTATATTTATTTATTTATTTATTTATTTATTTATTGTCAACTAAAGTCGGTCGACACCAAAAATACAAACATTAAAATTTTGAATTAAATTAAATTTAAAATAAAATTAAAATTATAAATAAATTCAAAAATACTAAAATATTTATAAGATTTTTAAGATTTCTAAGATTTCTGGGTGGTAGAAAACCAAATGGTCCATGTTGCATGAATTGGGGAAAACCCAGACCGAAAATAATTAGTAAGAAACAAATTAGTAAAAATTAGTTAAGATCCTCCACATGTACATACGAACAAGTTAATCACTATATAAGACATTTAAAATTGAGTTTTTAATTATAGAAATGGACGACTCTGAATTGATTACATGATATAGTTTATTATAATCATTACAAAGTAACGAGAACTAAAATATTTCACTAACTCTTTGATATAAATTGATATTCATTACTATGAAACTTACAAAACTAAAAAAAAATTTTAATATTTATTGATTACTTACAAAAATGGTTTTTCTATATAAATCAATGGATATTTATTGGCAGCTACAAAACATATTCGACCGACATTCTATACCATATGCATATATCACAGATTTTTAACTAAACAGCGATTTTATTAAGTAAGATTGTAAATAACTCAACTCTGGAGTCTATTTTTATTTATGTGTTTTTTTTAGAAACTGTAGAATCACAACTGAAAATTATAAATATATTATTTGGAAATAAAACACCGTAGCCAAAATTCATTATACTCTATCCCATTTAATTAGAAGTGGGTATACAAGAACTTGTATTCCCAATTTGAAGACTCTGGCTTCTATAATCTGTCGAATCCATTAGTTCATACAAACAGCCGACTGGACATTTGATGCCGATTATGAATATATACATACATACATACATTATATTCATGGAGATTGTTTTTTCTACAACTTAATTATAACATTTCTTTAAACAGGAAAATAAATAAAAAATATCTTAATATGGGCAAAGAATTAAACGTAAAAAAAAACATGAAATTATATTTAGATAACTGAAATAATTAATGAACATTTTTTTAACTGTTTTGTCCAACTTTTTGCCAACTTTTGTATTTGGATACCGCCGAGTGTTAATGCGAGTTAATTAACGCTGTGAATAGGGAGTCAATAGGAGGATCTTTTAATTGCCCAAACCAATGACAACTGTTGGCCGCATGAAGAGTTGGATTGGTTGGGCGCCTTGATAGCCAGCCAGACTGCCAGCCAGCCAGCCAGCCAGCCAGCCAGCCAGCCAGCCAGCCAGCCAGACAGCCAGGCAGGACATCTGCAGGCCACCCAAGTGCTGATTAACGCCTGGAATTAACGAGCATTTAGTTGGGCAAAATACCAACAAAAGAAAAAGCTGAATGAGCACTAATGGGGAGGGGGGCGATAAAGGATCGCCGACACTGTCTAAAGCTGGGTAGGGGCAAGTCGACACCGACAGGACATTTGTCCTGCGCCGCATTGCATTGCGTTGCGTCGCGTTGCGTTTCGTTTCGTTGCATGTCTGGCGGTAATAAAAAATTCATATTTAAAATGCATAACAATGAGACGTGAATAAGAAACGTGAACGAGAACAAAAAGCGAGCGACACGCTAAACTTAGACAGCGTTAGGAGCACAGGCAGAAGCGGGACCCGAAGCGGGACCCGAAGCAGGACCCGAAGCAGGAGCAGCATTTAATGGGAGCAGGAACAGACTGTGCACCCACTAGCAAGGGGGTAGGATCGTATGTATATACACAATACATACATACATACATACATACATATTCGCAATACTCGTGCGTGCACCTTTTCTTTTCTTTTTTTGTTTTTTTTTTTGGAAATTAAGCTGGAATTTTGAGTGGACCCCGAATTGGCACGCGCGCTGTCCTCGCCATCGTTGCCGTTGATCCTTGCACTGCTTATCCTTAATTTCGTTTACTTTTGCTCCCCGGCTGTCGTCCCGTTTGCCGTTGGAGTTCGAGTTTCTTTTGCATTTGGCTGGACAGGTGCAAACTCTTTTTTTTTTTTTGGTTTTAGTTGTTGTGTGTGTGTTTTTTTTTTTGGCCCGCCAGTGCCTTGACTCACGTCCCTCTCTCTCTCTCTCTCTCTTTCTCTTTCGGGCGGCCAGTCACTGGCCTGGCATTAATTCGCTTCTTTATTTTTCGGTAATTACCGAAAATGTTCCAAGTGACCGAGCGAATCCTCTCGTTCCCATTCACGTCGACGCCGCCACCGCCACCACCGCCACCACCGCCACCACCGCCACCACCACCACCACCATCACCATCACCACCATCACCAGCGCCAGCGCCAGTTTGCACTTCGTGCTCTGATCCTGCGACAGCCGGATTATGGGACGGGCCGCCAGCGTCAGAGGACAGCGCTGATCCTTAGCGCTTGATTGCGATTTCACGTACCCATTCCCGTTCCCATTTCGACTGTTCGCATATTTGCTACCCCGACAGCCGTGCGATCATTGACTCTTGTCAGGCAATGCCGCCTTTGTCTGTCTCTCTGTCAGTCTGTCCGTCTGTCTGCACGTCTCCCTGTCTGTGGTCTAAGGATACCGACACCGAACGGCGAGAACTGAGCACATTGCACATTTGGGACAGCAAATTCACCTCAATTACTTACATGCCAATGCTAGCTGTATCTTCGATTCAACTTTACATACATCTCTACTATATATGTACATATGTACTACATATACATAGGACTTTTTGGTCATTACTTGCCTACTTATGTTCTACAAATCAATCATGAGAAGATCATGACTTGATTTCCAAAGTGTCCCTATACCTCAACACACATACATATCTACAGTTTGTCTCAAATGTGTTTTTACATAGGAAAAAATTCATATTTTCTAAATTCTTTTGCAAAAAATATGTATGTAATTGTTGACTTTTGATTATTTTCTTATTTTTCTACTATTAAATGGATATTTCTAAGCTACTTAACATTAAAATTAATAATATTTATATATTAAGTTTATTGTGAAATTTTAAAAACTAAAATTATCCACTTTTGTGGACTGTCCACGAAGTGTTTTCAGTATCGAGATTTCGTATGGGAATTTGTACATTTTAGCCATCTGATTTGGAAAAATTGCACATAATTAAGCATAGTGAAAGTAAATCTAAAAAATTTGGATCAGATCCATTAGAGGATAGCTTAAGGAACATGACAGTGTCAATGAATCACATATAATGAACCACCTGCTAAATTGGCATATGTGGTGTCAAGGAAAAATAAAAATTTTCTATAATTAGTACTGAAAAGCGGCTTTTTTTTTGCCAAAATGCATGTACCCATAATTGGCCAGGTGGCTCATTTAATGCGACTTCAATGATACCGTTATGTTCCTTAAGCTATCATCTAATGGATCTGATCCAAATTTTGGGGATTACCTTCCAATATCTTTAATAATAACCCTTAATCTCAAACTACCTTCTTCTGAGCACATCTACTGGGGCTAGAATATACATACATACATATATCAATAGCTCATGTTTTTTAAATAATTTATATTTTATTCAATAATTATCTTCTAATGTCATAGACACAATGCACGACCAAAAAACCGTTAATTTCGAACGGGATCGGCGTGTAAAAATAATTTCTGGACAGTCCACAAAAGTGGATAATTTTAGTTTTTAAAATCACAATTATTTAAATGAATGAATCTTGTTTATTTTGATGTTAAGTAGTTTATAAATATCCATTTAATAGTGGAAAATAATCAAAAGTAAAAATTAAAATACATTTTTCTGCAAAAGAAGCTAGAAAATATTTTTTTTTTCCCCATGTCAAAAATAATTCAGGACAAACTGTATGTATATAAATATTTACATATGTATGCATTAATGCATTTAACTTTACTACCCTTACCAAATACATTCAATTTTATATATGTATGTATGTTTGCATGTAGGTATGTTCATACAATTCCATTTCCAATTTTTTTGGCGAATTTGAGTAATTAATATTTATTTGAGTGACTGTTGTTATTGTTGTTGGTGTTGCTGTGTGCGAGACACAATAATGGCGACAACGATTCCGCTCGCAAATTTTAATCATTTTATTTGCAAAAAAAAATCGTACAATTTACAGTAACAACAACAATGGGAGTGGCACGCGTTTTGCTCTTTCTCCCACAATGTGTATCGGTGTGTCGTGTGTGTGTGTGTACAATGGGCAGCAGATGCGCAACAAATTTAAATGCTAAAATATAAAATACAAACACACAAAGAAGCCAAACCAAATTCATTAAGCTTAGCAACAACGGCGAATACGCCAACGAATCGTGCAAAAGAAGAGAAGCCGAAAGAGAAAGACAATAGCAACGACAGATAACGCAAATGTTTTACTTCTCTTGCGCTCTCACTGCACAGATTGGCGCTCTGACATTGGCGCCTACTACTAATCTACTACTTTTTTTGTTTGCGGCAGCAAAGCAACAAAGCACAGCAACTGTCATAGCATTAGCAACGGCCATTTTGTAGCAGTGCCAACGAACAAAAACAATGTCCAATCGGCAAACGCAACGACGCCATTTACAACAACAATAACAACAACAACAGCATCATCGAGAAAGCCATAGTGCAATTTTCAAGCACAGCACAAAACAAAAGCAAACACAAAAGCAACGGCAAAAGCACGTGCATTGCTCGCCTGGTGGTCTGGGATTGTGGGAGTGGAAGTGGGAGCGTGTGTGAGAGTGCAGCTTAACGACCCTTTGGTTGGCTGACGCCTAAATTGCCACTGCTTCATATATACTTATTTGTGTACACACATATGTACAGATGAATGTTTGTATGCATGTGTGTGTATGCAAGCATGCAGGCAATTGAAAGCATGTGCTTGTGGAGGAGGGGGAGGGGGACTTGGCACATTTTTCATCATTCTTTACATCATTCTTTCTTATTGCTTCTGCGAAATTCAAATTCGATGAATACGAATTTTACTGACCGTTAGTTACAAAAAGATTGACTCGTTTTCCGTTGTTGAGCGCCTAATTTTTTTGGGCAGCTGAAAAGCAGGCCTAACTTGAAAAAAATATAATAAAATAAGATTCTTGGCTAATTATGAATAACAAAAGCGCCAGCCAGTAGCGGTCATCTTAAAGCAACAGCTGGCCCAAAAAAACAAGCTCACAAAGCCCACATTCAAATCTAATTCGCATTCCATTGTCCATTGTTGAAGATCTTCGTGATGTGGCAGCTGCCAGGACTGGGCTGGACTGGGCTTGGGATGCTGTGCGGCTGGCGGTTCACACCCTGGCCTGGGACTAGTTGCTGACCAGTTGACCAGTTGACCAGTTTGTTGCATGTCCTGTGTTATATTGGCAGCTGTGGTACCAAAACTAGAAGCTAGCTTTTTGTTATGCGTCCTTTTGTTTAGCCTGACGACTGACCATTCATATGCATATGTGCTGCATACATGGGTGTATTGCCGAATATCACATTTCCGACACTGAAAATGGCTTTCAAGGATCAGCAAAACATTTTCGCAGCAGATTTTATTTATATTTTATTTATTTTGTCTTAACTCGTTTTGAGCTGTTTCTGCAGTTGGCTTTCGCCATCTGGCGGCATTTGTCGATTTGTTTACCATGTCAAGTGATCTCCGAAAGTGTTCGTTAAATTGGTGCATGTCCACACTAATTGGCTGGTGTGCTTTTTACTTAACGTTCGTTAAGTGGGTAAGCTTTTAATTCGTGAGAAGTTCAAAAGCTACAGTTAAATACTGCAATAACGAAAGCTTTTGAATACAGTGGAACTCATTGATAAAGTACACCGAGCGAGGCTTTTGCAAATGTTACGTTAAAACAAACAAAACAAGAGAGAACGTTGCAGTCGGACGTAACCGACAGCGAAATACTATGATACCATAATTTGTGTGCAGCCATGAAATACTGTCCAAATTTGCCTTTCAGATTGAGGTAGATATAAGATAGTAACCCTTTTTCGAAGTTTGGCTCTAGCTCTTAAATTACGGAAGACATGAAATTTTCGAATATAACTAATACAGTTACAGCGCGCGCACTTACCAAACTGTATATAGCCACCATAGCGGGATCTCTATAAGTCTTGACAGTGAACTAATTGTAGATAGAGTAAATTTTCTTTGTTAATATGTTTCTGTCATTGTGTGTGATATTTTATTTATTTATATACTTTGTTTATTTAATTATTGTATTTTTTTTAAAAAACATATATTATTAAAATATGAATTTATTTTGAATATTTATGTATTTACATTTTTAAAATTTATTTGAAACTTTAAATGTATGTATTATATACATTGTATACATGTATTATACCTTCGGAATCATAGTATAAAAACAAGGGCTCTTTTCGCTCATTTTTGTTTATCTCATCCGGCTGAGAGACTGCTTGTCATGATTTTTACGATTTTCTTTTATCTTTCCAGTCACATATCTTTCTGATGCAGAGAAAAAACAAGGTAATTTTTTTGCCTTACATAAACATGTATTTTATTTTTTTCTTGGGTTAACTTAAGACGCTTATGAACTAATTGATTGTTGGCTGACTGCAACATATACACATATTTAAGTTCTACTTCTTCTTAATTATAGCGAGCAATGAATGCGTTTTCAATTAAAAGTAGACACACATAAATTGGTGTTTAAAATAAAATAGAAACAAGGCAAAAAAGTTAAAAAAAAAACGCATATTTACATTCCGATTTTTTTTTTTTCCAATTTTAATGAAGTTGTTTTTTAGTCATTTGATCCTCATGCATTTGTTTATAATTATACATATTTATATTATGTGTGTGTGTGTGTTTCTGTGTGTAATCACTCTCTGGTTTTAACGATTCCAATCAAAAAGTCAAATGCAATTATTTATATATATAGATATATATATATATTCATATGTTTGTGTGTTTGCTATTAACTCATTTGATTTGACTGTTTTAAAACGGGTTTTAAGCGTACAAGAAAATAATCTTTGTGATAATAAAATAAATAAAAGTACGTTGCTGTCGTACATGTTCCAAAATATCAAAGAACCACAAGTTAAAAATGTAAGTTCAAGAAAAAAACATATATATATATATAAATATATACAAGTATATGTATTAACCATCAAAATTAAAATATATTCCAAATTAACTGGGATTTCCCCACCAGTCGGGTTATGTAAAAAATTACTTCAATTTATGGTCACAGCTTATTTGGAACAGATACGTTATGAACACCTGGGTGCCATAAAACCTGGATTTTTTCCGTCAGGTTGAATATTTTTTCGATACTAATAGACCAATCCTCCGTAGTCAGTTTCGTTATATCCGGCATCTCGGGTGCTACCAGCCAACAAGGACTATGGGCAAACGGACTACCATTGAACAATTGAAACTTATTCTGGAACACTTAAAAATCGGATATTCCCATTGCCAAATGGCTGAAATAATCAATATCAATATCAAACTAAATCAAATATGTTAATTTAAAACTGCTCCAAATAAGCTGTGAGACACTGTATATATAAATATATATATGTATGTGTGAATTGTGTGCAAACGAATTAAACTAGTGTCTTAGAAACAAACGATGATTATGCGATCCGTTTTCAATTTCCGAACGGATCGCATAGCGGATCATAATCATGCGCCTCAAATGACTAATATGCAGGGGCGTACTAAGCTTTTCAAACAGGAGGGGTGCAGGTGCAAAACAAAAAAAAAAAACAAGAAAAAAACGAGCCGAATTTCCATTTCGTCATACATTTTAAAATATTAAACTTTCAGATTTAGGATTGGGTAGTTGCTTCACCCCCCTGTGCACGCCCCTTGCTAATATGTGTATGTGTGTGTTCGTGTGTGTGTGTTTTTTTTTAAATTATGATTATGGTGTTATTGTTGTTGGGTGTGGGCCTTTTATTTAATAAAGGCCTCTGGTGGTATTTTGTTTTCCTTGAAGAGTTTCTCAAACACAAATGCTGCATGGTTGAAATCCCAATTGGTCTCCTCCAAGCATCTAAAAAGGAAAATAAAAATAACACAAGCATATTAAAAAACATAGAACGTACAAGTTTATTTCTGTGACTTACTTGCGGCTCCAATCCAGATTCATTTGGCTCTGTGCAGTCATGGCCTGCACCATTTGCATTTTTGTGGCATCACTGTGTGGACCTGTGTTGGCCGCAGTAACCGTCGCCGATGCAATCGGGCTGGTGATGGTGGCAATCGGCGATGGCAATAGGGGGATCGGCGGTGAAAATATGATATTAGGCGCGGCCCCGGCAGCCGCTAATCCACCCGGATGCAGACGCGTTTGAATTGAGCTCTCATTGAGGGCAGAGCTAATTGGGGTTAAGCTGGAGGCGCCGGGCGCTGGCTGATGTTGCGAGCGCTTAAATTCGCGGGTCTGCTCCGCCGATGCGCTGGTTATGAAGATCGCCTCGTTTCGAATGCAAAAGCCCGTATTCTGTGGCACGACGACAAACGTGCGCACAAAGTGACGCAGCTCGTACGGCTGCATGGCGATGGGCGTGGTGCTGTCGGGATCGCTGGTTAACTCTTTGAACAGGCCCGTCACCGTGAACACCATCATTTGCGGCTGCCCAACATGGAACATAATGGAAAAATATTATTATTGGAATGAAATGTTGTTTGCTTGCTTGCTCCTTACATTGTAGATGTTCAGATCGACGGTGAAAGTGCGTCGTTCGTGCAACGTGCGTGGCCATTCATCCAATGTGGAGACGCAGGCCAATCGTCCACTTTTCAATAGGTTCATACGGATCTGACGCATACGCTGATCATCCCGATCGGAGTTCATATTGCGTCGCAGATTGCGATTAAATTTCCAGAAGCTGTTCAATCGGCTATAAATCAAGATCAAAATCAACTCAGAATCGAGGGTGAATAAATGCTGCTTTAGCTGCTGCTTACCTGCCCGCCTGGCTGACCGAGGGCATTGACATGGAGAGGAGTGCATTCTCGTGGTATGCATCCAGCAGTGGCTGGCGATTGTTCGAATCGAATATGGTGAAGTACTGATCCAAGAACTGGCGGATAACCTCAGCGCCGGCGCTGTCGCACAAGTAGGATGCCTTTGCCGGTGCCAACGTGGTCGATTCACTTAAATCGAAATGCACCTGTGGCAGCAGTACTTCCCCATCCTGTATTCAAGTTTATAGTTAGATCGAACTCTTGGCTAATAGCTTACAATAATTATGTTTTATTATTTATTCAAACAAAATTAATTTGATTTAAGAAATAATATCGAATGCGCTTTTGTTTTTCGAGAATTTGGGAATCAAACTGCATATTTTTTTTAAAATATATTTTTAAAGCTTATTAAATTTAAATTTAACGAAATTTAAATTTCTTAAATGCTGAATCAAAAGTTCTGGAAATATATATTTTTGAACTTACCAATTTCATCAGTTTGGGGAACTTACGCCTCACTTCGCTGTAATGAGTTTTGCGGTTGGATTTCGTCCGGTTTGTTGATTGGCATACGAAACAGTGGTAAATGCATACATATGTCAAAATGTACATATGTATGTATGTGTGTACGGATAGATAAATTAGTTATCTCAAATAATTAACAGAGTCGTGCATAGAAAAATGTCGCTCTGCTGTGCGCAGTGTGATTTGCAGTTGTGGACTGCAGTATTGAAAAACAAGTTTCCGCTGATTCGCATATGTTTTACACAGTGTTTCTTAACATGATGGCTGATTGATTGATTGATTGATTGATATCAATATACGAGATTTAGCGCAGTTGAGCAAACAGATGCACTTGGTTCATTTTGTCAAAGCGAGCAACCAGGGCTGGGAAACGTACAACGGCATTTTCAAGGAAGCCAAACTTTTAAGCAGCACTTTTATTTTATGTATCCATTTTCTTTTGCTTTCTCTTTTTTTTAATTCTTATTTTTTTTTTGCTTTTTTTCTTTTTCTTTTCTTTTTTTTTTTTTTTGTAATAAGCCCAAACGCGTCGCACGAAAGCCGTTTGTTACATTGTTCGTTGTGTGATTGAGTTCTGATAAGTCCCGTTGATCACACGCAGCATCCACAGACAAAACATGCAACCCATACGTGCAAGTATTGGCGTGGCAAGCAAACGCAACCGGTTCATTTTATATATAATAAATACGGCCGCCTTCGCCAGCATGCGTCGTCGTCATAGCCGTCCTTGGCTGCAGTGTGTCCGTCCGTCCGTCCGTCCATCCGTCCATCTGTTCGTCAGTATTTTTGCATGCTTGGCGGGCGCACCTATTTTAACACAATACAACCGCTGACAAGGACGCCGCCGCAACCGCAACCGCAACTGCAACTTAAACAACGGCAAACACAACAGCGCAACACGCAATTCAAAATTTGCAACTGCAACCAATTGTTAAATCGGTCCAGCGCCAAAATGCGTGCCTTTTCCTGTGTGATAAATGCTGTGCGGTGGACGAATGCGTCTATGCGTCCGTGTGTCGATGCGTGCGCTGCTTCGCCTTGCCTCTTGCCTCACACACTTGAGAGCCCAACGCACCCGCATGTCTGCCTGCCATGTGGAAATGCCAACGCGCGATGAAGTCGTGTGTCTGCATCGTGCTGCCACATCGTCCAACTGTCAGTCAGTCAGTCAGTCAGTGTTGTGTCGTCAGCTTTCCAGGTGCGACTTGTTTGAATGAGCTTGTTTTTTTCTTCTTTTTTTTTTGTTTTTTTTTTCTATTTTTAACTTTTTTTTTCATTTGTGTCTTCATTTCTAATGAAAGAATATTTTTTTTTTTTACATATAGTTTTTTTTTGTAGCCGTCGTTAAAAGTTTGGTTTCATTTTTTTTAGTATTGCAACAGTTTTCAAATAATTTTCCCAATGCCAGCAAATGCATTTGCCTGCTCAAAGTGCATTGGAATTTGAGCAGCGAGAGACCTGGCGGAAAAGTTGAATTTTCAATTCATTCTATTTAGCGACACATTTCGCACAGCAAAACAGAATAAGAAATAGGGATTAAATAAGAACAAGGATTCTGTCGAATGGACACGGCACCCTCAACAGTTATGCATAAAAACCCTTGTCCCAGTTCCCAGATCCCACGGTGATATTTCGGTGACTGCCATGCTGCACGGTTAGAAAAATAGGAGAAAGAACAGATCACACCATAGTATACCTAATAAAATTGTGTTTATCCTTGTAGCGCGCTCGGCATGGATTATTGCGCAAGACCAGCTCGACAATTGGCAAATTGCGAAAGACCAACAGGTGCGCCAACGATGGAAGCTGACATCAAGTAGACAAGGAGACAAAGTTTAATGAATGAAATGTTCAGATTATCTGAGATTATCTACATCCACACAACACACCTTGTTATCGTCCAGATAAAGTATCTTCAGATGAGGCAGACGCTTCTCGATGCCTTTAAATGATTCGACGGTAGACATTCTGTTATCATTGAGATTAACAGCTTCCAAATCTGGAATGTTTTCGCATATGATATCCAGTGCGGTCGACATGACATTCACCCGGAAAAGCGGGTAAAATAATGGCTTCAGATCCTCATCGTAGTTGAAGCGTGACAAATCGAGTGCCTTGGTCTGTATGTTATACCTCTTGGCCATGACAACCTTCATCTTTGCCTTGAACTCCTCATTAATGGTGACCGGTGGAATACCGCAGCGTACGCGCGTCATCAAACGAAACCCATCCGGAAGCTGTGCATGCCGGCCCAGCAAACTTATGATCCTGCACACCTCAAAGTCATCCACGAAGAAGATGACACAGTTCCGCTCAACACGCCAATATTGTGGCACAAAAGTGTGCGGCGACATTGCCGCCAACATGGCGCGCACCAGCGTATCCTTGTCATAAATCTGACCATTGGGTATCTGTTTGGCAGAAAAAATAAAAAATTAAAAAAATACATATTTGAGAATACAAATAATGTGAACTATATATTATGTATGTATATTATGTACTATACATGAAGGACATTGAACGCACTCAATACAATCAACTCGAATCAGATTCGTGGCGAATATTTGAATCGTAACTAATTTTATACAACAGACTTGAATTAAGTGAGTCGCTAGAAAAACAAACCCACAAAAAAAAAAAAAAAAAAAAATGGAAAATAATAAAAACTGGAACAAGCACAATTAGTGTGCCACTTTTCCAGTTAACATTCCGCTGTGTTGTTGCCATTATTTTATATTTTACGTTACTCATAACGTGCCTTACTCCCAATTACTCAATATTTGCATACAAATTCTGATTTGGAGCCGGTGACTCGCTTGGGGCCTGCCTCTTTGTGCTTTAATTACTTTTGGGTGCGCGCTGCTTATCTTCAAGTGTCTATGATTTAATTATGAGCATTTTGATTACGGTTATGACGCACACACACACGCGCATCCACATCCACATCCACATCCACATCCATATACACACTCACACAGAGACACACACACACACACACATTAGTTTGCTTTATGCTCGTAATTGCTTTTTCCTCTTCTTATGAAGAGCTCTACTCATAAAATTCCATTGCCAATGCCAAAATATACCCAAAAACTTATATATAAATATATATATATATATATATATATATATGCATATATATATATACATATATTTATATATGCATGTATAATGTACGTGTGTGTAAACACAGTATTCGTTCGGTAATTAGAATCACACAGGAACCCATTGTTCTAAAAATTGATTTTTTAAAGTTAAAAAATTTGTTTATTTTAAATAAACAAATAAACTCAATATATTTGTATTAATTAGTTTAATTAGTAATTCAAAGCTTCAGATTCTTGAGGGGAAACAACTTAAATTGGGTCTCAAAAATTGTAAAAGTATATTTTATTTAATGTTATATTGAACAAGAAATTGTTTGGAGCTTTATTCTTTGTGTAGGGTCCTTGATTAGTGGTACAGCTACAGCTACACTCCACCTTAATGTATGTATGTATATATGTATGTATTTGGGTCACATTCAGTCCATTGATATGTCCATTGTGCTCATTAGATACAACAACAAAAACAACAAAAACCGTCTATAAATGCGATAAATTAATAAATATATTATGGAGCATTAGTGTTTGTTTATCAACACTAATTATGCCATTTGGGCACTGGCGATATTTAAGCCATGTTGAACGGGTCTTAAAGTCCTTACGTTTTTCCATTCAGAGAGCTTAACGATCGCTTCTATTGTGGCTTGCTTGAATTGCTTGAATTGATAAGAGCCACATGAATAAGTGAGTCAATTAGGATCTTGAACGGAATTCAATTTAACAATGTTATCTAGCATATTAAATATTTGAACTAATTCTAGTCATGTTTGCTGCCACCTGTCTACGCCTGGAGATCAGCCCAGATATTAGAGACTGTTTACAGTTGCTGGCAGACAGTAGCTATGAGACTATTTGCTAAAAAACGAAAGAAAGACAAAGAATGACTCCAATGGGCAATTTATTTTGAGCTCCAACTGTGACTGCCATTTGGGAGAGGGTGTGTGGGTGTGGATGAGTGGATGAGTGTAGATGGGCGAGTGAATGAGTGCGGTTTAGTTGCGCACCGTACATTAAATGTGTATCTATGTATATATGTATTAAAATGTGTATATATGTATATTTAATAAGTATATAAATCACGCTTTTGTGCACAACAATGAGAAGCACAAGCGAACTGAGAGACATTTATTTCTAGAATTGATATGACTGATGACGCCGACGCGTCAACAGCAGCAGCAGCAGCAGCAGCAACAGCAACAGCAGCAGCAGCAGCAGCGACAACAACAACAACAACAACAACAATAAAGGCAGTATCAGCGAAGTCAACTGCGGCAGCGGCAGCGGCGACAACTGGGCTGACTAACAACCGAGCACCGCCAAAAGCAACGCCATTCGCCAGCCAACAGCCGTGCGAGGTTAGAGCAGCAACACAGAAAACCTAACCACCCACAAAACCATCGATTCCCGCCTCAAAAAAAAAGAAGAAAAACCACCTTTCCATATTCAGTGCACCACACAAAGCCACAAAGGTAAGCTAAGCAAGATGGGCAGCTGTTGCTCAAAGGATTTGGATGATAAGCGCTCCTGGAGCCCCGATGAAACCAAAAATGGCGTAAGTACATTAAAACATTACACTTAACTCGAACTAATCAAACGATCTTCCACATTTATATATATATATATATCTATATATATATATACATATATATGTATGTTTGTGCATCTGTATAGAGCACCACATCGACCATCATAGCACAGCCCATAGATAATGTGGGGAGCACAGGTGTGTTCACGCTAACCCGCACCACAACAACAACGACAACAACAGCAACGACGAAAGAACAACAACACCAACAACACCGCACAGAGGTAAACACAACAAACAGAGCTGATTCTGATCCTGATGCCAAGGAGTAGCCCAACTTTACATAACTCCCAAATGCTGTTTGTTTTTTGTTTGTTCTTTTTTTTTCAATTCAATATTTGTTTACCTATGAAGTACATACATATACATATGTACATATTGAAGTTTGTGCCCCATGTATAAATTATACTTTGTTTTTTTTTTTAACAAAAAACATTTGTGACATGTGTGTTTGCTTAGAAAGAGGAAGAACCAGTGCGTATACGCTTATACATAATATATATATATAAGTGTGTGTGTGTGTGTGAATATTTTTTTTAACAATGAATAATACGTCTTTGTTGGCTAGCCAAGCTATCGAGTACTGTTATTAATATGAATTATACTCAAAACATGCCCAAAAGAAAGTAAAACTTGAAAATAAAAGATTAACCGAATGCGATACACTCACTCCACTGATTGTTCACTTACAATACAAATAAACAAAAACGGAATCCATAAATTGCCGGCGTGATAAGGAATGTAACCCTGCCACCCGTACCCCCAACAGCACCCCATCCCCACCCCCACCCCCACACCACCCCCCCCAAACCAAAAGCAACTGCACACGCATTGCTTGGCGATGACATCAGGGCCCTCGATGCAAAGACAAGTCAAGAAATGAGGGAAAAACACACACAAACACACACACACACACACACACACACACAGATAGAGAACGATAATGATAATGAGAGTGAAGAATGAACTTGCCTGCCTCATTCTGGATAGCTTCATGACTCAGTTTCCTATGCCAATGCTACCATTGGGATTTTCTCCAATCGGTTTGGCCTTGACGAAAACAAGAAAAACCAACAACAACAACAATAACAACAACACCAACAATGAAAAATGAAAAATGACTAAGACGTCAGCGACATTGTTAACTGTTTAATGCACTTGCGTTTTGATATTAATGCATCGCAATAATAATTATAACAATAACAATCCTAACACGTGACAGCCACATAGTTTACATATTTACATATTTCATCCGGAGATTTACATATTTATTACGATTCAACAATGTTGAATGATGCAGTAAACAATTCACAAGAATGTATCATGGAAAATATTCAGTTTGTAATCATTCGATTGCAAATCATTTGAAGAATAGAAGAGGCTTTCGATTTATCCCCACTAATTAATAAATTACGGAACATTTGTTTCCCAACACATTAATTAAATTAAAATCATTATCATTCTTAATAACACCTGGCCACTTAGTGGATATAAAAACACATTTTCTTATTCAATTCTCCAGAAATATCTTTAAATTTCAATTTTGGATGTACAATGGTATCAACGGTTTTTTCCAGACGTAGGGTTGCCACCTGTTTGTAACGTATCCGATCGAATACGATAAGTCCCACTAAAAAGATCAGCCCAAATGCATGCAACACATATTCAATAACGATTCAACCAAAAAAAAAGGTGCCAAAAAGTTACTGTCATAACAACATAACTGACTGCAAAATACCCTGTTACCAGTTGTGGACACCTGTTAATCTAGACATTATATAGTGCATATCTGTCTCGATATGCGAAATGAATAAAGTCTTTGAGGAAATCCTCATCACACACATTATTAGGTCTGTGGACTCGGATAGAAATGTAAAAGGAAAACTGTCGGATAATTATTCGATGAAACCATATTCCAGAAACATGTTGGACAGTTTCACACGGCGAAGAGAGAATATTCGATCATCTCAAAGTGTTCTACTTATTGTGTATATAGTGATAAAAGCCAATTAAAGATTAGATTAAACACAAAATGATTACATATGTTTTTATTTGTGCACGAGTACAAAAAACTTTGAGAGCCAAGTTGCTTTTAGAATTTGCCAAGCTTTCTATGTGTGGGTGAATATATCTATATACATATATATATATATATACATATATATGTACACCAAATATGTACATAAGTGCACAACACAGTATAGAACACAAATTGTATTATTAAATCAAGCAACAAAATAAAACCAAATCAAACCAAACCAAACCAAACGACGCAGAAAAAGCAATTAAAGAAAATGCAAAACGAGGGACCGACCGACCGACCGACATGCGTACATGCCACATACATACATGCATCTCTATATACATATGTACATATATACAGATAAAAAAAAAAAAAATTTAACATCGACAAAGAACGACCCTAGAGTCAAACGAGGAACACAAAAGACACAAACTGACTCAGCGACGACGCGATTTGGATCGCGGATTGCGAATGGGGTGCCGACGGAGGTAGATTGTGGTGGGGCTGGGCTGTGCTGTGCTGGGCTAGTGGAATAGAAATTGGAGCACACCGCCAACCCCCGCCAATCGTTAGGGTGGGCCCCCCCAACACGATCAGCAAAACGCAGACGGCACCAAAGAAAACTTACGTGCTGTCATCAGTATAAACGCGAGCCTCCGACGAGCAGCAACGCGCACCCACCATTCCCAAAGCCAAAACAGATATCCAAGCTAAACCAAATATCAACAATTTCAACAGCCAGATAACGAGAGGGAAACAGAAAGAGAGAGAGAGAGAGCGATCATGAATTATTCTAGATGCTTGACCATTGTGCTCATCGCGATGAGTGGCCTTTGTACGGCTCTGCCCATGGCCAACGAGGAGGAGCTGGTGGCGCTCACCTCTGTCGAGCAGGTGCGAACGGACGAATTGCCGCACATTTTGAAAATCGCGCCCAGACATTCGGTGCCAGTGGCGGAGGAAGATCGGCCCGGCGACTTTGATACCATTGTCGAGGAGTTGCGTTCCGCTGGTGTGCACACATCCGAGCAGAAGCCATTGCAAACGATGCGCTACAAGGAGCTCGTTCGCCTCCTGGCTCTTTGGCAGATGGCTCAAGGTCGCAACTACTACGTTGCCAACGAAAATCGTGTGCCGCCAGCTCATGATGACAACGATGGCAACCATGACAAGAACCTTTTCGTAGAACCAATCTCAATCTAACCAATGGAAAAAAACCAAAGCTTTAAAATTACTTTGGTAACGAAACAAACCGAATTTTTATTTTTGTTTTGTTTGTTTTGATTTGTCGACTCTGTAGAACTGTATTAATAAGCAGATCCCTAGGGATCCATTAAATAAAGCAATCATAATCAAAAAAAAAAAAAATTCCAATTCAATTGAGTGAAAACAAAACAATTGAACTCTTATCGAGAGTGCCGACTACGCGATACACTGTTCTCAGTAGCACATTCAAGTGTGTGCAAATAACAAAGATTAGACTTTTTTAGTAGATTGTAGGACTTATTCGTATTTCGCAGTTTGATGAGCTTTCAATTGTTGTTATAAATATTTTATTTAGGATTTACAATCATGGAAGATTTAAGTCTAAAAAAAACAATTTGATATTTTTTTTTTGTTTTCCCGAGTGTCTACATTCTAATTAAGTTCGCTGGCTTTTAAAATCTCAATATTCAATGAGTTTCAATTTTTAGATTATTTTACTAATCGATATTTATCGATGTGGGGGAGACAAAAAAAAAAAAACAGAATACAAAGACATTTGCATTGATCAGGAATATCTCGTATATGTGGTCTGCCATGTAAGCATACTTATGGCACCCTAACATTAAGCCGATCGTTGCTTTCCCGGCGCTACCACAGTGTACTGCTCATCGAGATCCGGCGCAGTGGGTCCACAATCTGCACTGTTGCTGTTACTGCGACTCCTGTCGCTGCCGCCGCTGCTAGTGGTGGTAACCACGACAAGTGGCATTTGGCGTCGCTGCAGTCGCTTGGCAATGGGCGGCACAAAGAGATCATGCTTGATCAGCGTACATTCGGCGTCCTGATAGATTAGTCTGTTGTTATCCCATTTGAGAGCCGCAAAGCACCAGGAGAGCAGCCAGCCGGCGAAGAAGGCAATGAGAAAGCCAATTGGTGCATACCACATATAGCTAATGCGATACAGATAAAAGTAATCCGTATCCGGATCCGTCTCTCGCGGAGCCGTGAATTGTGTGTCTGCTCGAAGCAGTATATCTCGAATGTAGCTCCGTTCAATGGGGCAGCCAGCAGTGGACATGTCCAGACTTTGTATTGGCGGCTTCGGTTGACCGAAACCGATCCAAAAGGAGACGGCTAGCGAAATGAGTACGGCACCAATGGCGCCCTTTTGGTTTGCCTTCGTCACATACATGCCCAGCGTGAACAGACCCAACAATGGACCGCCAATGATGCCGAAGATCGACAGAGCCGCCTGCAGCAGTCCTCCAATGGAGCCAGCCAAGAAAGCCATGCCAACGCAGAGGGCACCATAGAAAATGGATAACAGCTTTGAGTACCACATTGTCCGGCGATCATCCAGCGTGCGTCCCGAAGAGTAGCTCACAAGCGGCTTCACATAATCCTCCAGAGTGACAGCAGCCAGCGAACTGATGGCGGTACTGATGGTGGACAGGCTGGCGCAAAAGATTCCCGATACGAAGAGGCCAGCCAGGCCCGTATATTGAGACATGGTGTCCACCACAAATAGCGGCATTATCTGATCCCGTGAATTGACGCGCCCTTCCAGCAACGGATCACAATCACGATAATACCAATAGATGCAAATGCCCGCAAAGCAGGTGCTCATGCTCAGCAGACACAGGATGGGCAGGCACCACCAGAGAGCGGCACGTGCCGATCGCAGATTGCGTACGGCAAGCAAACGTTGCACTTGAGCTTGATTCACACCGTAGATGGCCAAGTAGGTGGCGCAGCCGCCCAGCACCTGGGTGAACCATGTGTGCCGTGTCGTTGGATCTATGCTAAAGTTGTTGAACTCGATGCGCCCATTGTCCAGTGCCGTCTGCCAAACAACACCAAAGCCGCCTGCCTTGATGCCCGTACAGATGATAACACTGAATACGGCTACAAACATGAGTATCGACTGGTATATGTCCGTTATCATGACCGCCTTCATGCCACCCATTGTTGAATAGATCGTACAGACAACGCCAACAATTAGCACCGAGAACACCTGACTCAATCCAGTTACCGCCTCCAATGCCAATGCCGGGGCAAACACAACAATCCCCATGTACAGTATCATCTGCGTCGAGAAGGCAACCGAGGCGACCAGGCGTGTTGCATAGCCAAATCGCAACTCCAGATACTCGTAAACGCTAGCAGTTTTCAGGCGAAAGAAGACCGGCAGAATGAGATGGGCGGCAATGGGTGTCGATACAATATAGGACACATTGATAATAACAAACATGGTGCCATATTGATAGATCTCCATTGCCACACCCAGTATGGTAACGGCCGACATGAAGCTGGCCATTAAGCTGAATGCCACCGGCATAACACCCATGGAGCGATTAGCCAGAAAATATTCTGTTGAGTTGCTCTGCTTGTTGTCCGCATATCGATAGTAGACTCCGATTATTATTGAGATGAGAAGGACCACTGCCAGAATGGCATAGTCCCAGGCACCCAGAGTAGCCATTCGACAGTCACTCAATCACTCACTTTCTAAACGACGATCAAATTAGATGTATTATGTCGCATACGTAACGCAAATATTCTTAAGTTAATATTCTTGGCCTTTAATCGACAGACAGCTAATATTTGCCTGTTGATAACCGACTGCGATAATAAACAACAATATGAAATACATGTAGCAGCCGCAACTCCAAAAGTTGCTCTTGAGATTATGCTCGGAGCAGCGCGCGTGTGACTTTAACGTTTGCCGGCCGTCAATGAAATGGGCTAAAATAAATCCAAAAGTATTCTGGCTCTAGCGACTACAAGGGAACCGCGCTGCTCTACCTTTCCATATCTTCAATTAGCCGCCGCTGAGAGATAGCAGCGTTGCGGGCACCAATTCTCTGTACCAATTCAAATACCAGCACTCGAATACGGGACGCACTTTGTGCACCGTCGTCGCCATCGATGCGAACAGGCGAGAACAGCCAAAGTGCGTTCAAATGTTTTTAACTGCTTCATCATCTGCTTACCACGCACATCATATGTGTGAGTTTCCATTTTAGCCAGCTAAGATATGATTTGATAAAAGGCTCTCAGTCAAAGCCAGTTGCAACTAGACACGCAATTTTAGCAGGGGTTTAAATCTAGTTCGGCATTTGTCTCTAATCTTAATATAAGCGAATGCATATATACCTTAGAGTATGTATGTGTATGTCTTTATGATTCTATATACTTGAATGGCGATATTCGTTGACTGTTTACTTCACAAACCTTACGATTCAAACAATTAACTGCTGCCAGCCAACGACCCCAAGACCAACACTTAATGTTATCGTGATATCGGCTCTTACAGTCCTGCATTATATGTTTATACAGTTACACTAGATTATACTATAGCTTTTTGAGCATTTGTAAGTAGCTGCTGTATATTTGGATTTTAAGGGATATACATATGTTATTAAAAAATATTTGCAGAAAGTTTGTAGGTTTTGTTGACGTCTTCGGTATCAAAGTAAAAATAAATAAGGAAATTAAAACCGTGATCAAAACAAATATTCAATTAAAATGCGGGCGCTCCCAATTAATCTCAAGATGTGTCATATTCTATGTCAATTGTAAATTTTAAAGTTGTAAATTTTAAAATTAGCAAATGACCGCGGGAAGCTCAGCCATTTCAACTGCTGTGTCGGGATTCGCCGACACGGGAGAAAACAACCTTTTGTATCGGGCTGGATAGATAGATAGATTATTATTACGCCCGCGCCTATCGTTTATTACATTCTACACATATTCTATTATACATACATT
Organism: Drosophila mimica; assembly: GCA_037043585.1. Taxonomy (NCBI): domain Eukaryota; kingdom Metazoa; phylum Arthropoda; class Insecta; order Diptera; family Drosophilidae; genus Drosophila; species Drosophila mimica. Next base: position 396,496 of record JBAMBE010000918.1, on the reverse strand, counting down.
CTATTCATATAATATGTGCATATATTTATGAGCACTACGAGACTTAAAACGGTGCAAATAAAGACGCACTTACCGTCACTTGATACCAGTCAGCAGCACTGCGACTTAGAGCGCCAAATTTACTTCGTGGAGCCGGTGAGCCGCGACGTCTGGAACGACTGGGACGCTCCTGTAAGCATATGGTGAAAATTTGTTAGCATTCTAATTGCATTGATATGTCGGTATGGTATGCGAAGTCTGGTTAAGCAAACAAACCTTGGCTGAGGTTGTCATTTCGCTCATGTCGTCATCCTCTTCCAAACGACGCACATCCTGAAGTCGCAACTTAACATCACTTTTGTGTGGAAACTGTGAGGTCTTGAAGCTGACGCGACGCTTGTTCCGATCCTTGCGACGCTGATAATCATCGTCTGCAACGCAACAAAGAGTTTTTAGGACCTTGACAGGCCAAACAAAATGATACCACACAGATAACTTACCGTCGTTGTCTTTTAGCGCGGAGAAACGTGATCCACCGCCGCCACCATTGCCACCGCCATTGCCAACATTGTTGTTGTAACGTTGACCGCCGCCTCCACCACGCTTAGGCATTGCTCACACGAAGTCGACGATATAGAATAATATTGCGCACAATCGCAATAACAATAAACAAGATCTTTGGATCAGTAGAATTTAAAATGCCAAAACGGTAGTGGCACAAACAATGTGTTTATGCTTACAAATGGAAGCACACAATTATTACACAGCAAAATTACGAAGAAGCGCGAATTTGCAACGCAATTTCTCGAAATTCTCCACAATTTATGTAGTTGTGTGCTCGACCAGATGACAGACGTCAAGACAATGAAATGGTTGGGGAGTTGTTCAGCACTGTTTTGTAAATGTGTTCAGTGCTGTGCAATGTTTAACCATATGGCAACGCTGCCAGCCAACAAAATTATAAGCAACAGCCGAGTGATACCATTATTCTTAATAGATTTTAAAAACTAAAATCGGCGTCACAAACAAGACCAGACCAGACCAGAATAGGCGGCGTATCACATGAACATGTCCTCCAATCGAAAGTGCCGTCTCCATATAAATGTAAGCGATACGGAAGAGAAGCTAGTGCAAAGTCTAAGTGATGTACTAAATCGTTGCTCGAGTCAAGCTCTCGAAAATGCGAAAACATTTCGCGTTGGCCTTTCAGGTGCGTATTTTTCATAGGTGTATGTGAATATTGTGCTGTACATGTGTGTGTGTGTGTTAAGCTCAACTTAAGGTGACCTTGCATTGCACACATTCGCATAACGAATCATTATAAAAAGTCACCCAATCTTGCAATCAACAGGTGGTTCGCTCGTGCAGCTCTTGACCCATGCTTTGGTTTCAAGTGAACTGGACACAAAATGCTGGCAGTTTTTTTTCTGCGATGAACGTTATGTGGCACACGATCACAATGAATCAACGTACTGGGCGTACAAAACGCAAATGCTAACTAAACTACCAAACATTTTGGATAGCCAATTTATTAAGGCCGATACTTCCGTGTCATTGGATCAGTGTGCCAGCGATTATGCGGAAGGTATTGTGAATGAATTCGGTACAAGTTGTCCAGTATTTGACTTGCTGCTCTTGGGCATGGGACCAGACGGACATACGTGCTCCTTGTTTCCGGAACAACCGGATGCTTTGGCAGAAACTAAACGTTTAATAATTCCAATTCGGGACTCCCCAAAACCACCACCAGAACGCATAACATTTACGCTGCCACTGATCAATAATGCCAAAGATGTAGTTTTTGTTGTAACGGGCGCCAGTAAATCTGACGTTGTAAAGGTAAAAGAGCATCAGTGTTGGTTATGTTAGTTACTCATATTGTTTATTTGGATTGCAGCGCGTATTTGCAGACGTGGACAAAAGATTTCCATCTGCATGGGTGGAGCCGACTCATGGACAGTTAACATTGATTGCAGACAGTGCCGCAGGAGAAACGTTTCTTGGTCAAACCTGTGCAAATAAAACCAACTAACTATTGTGAATCAGTTGTAAACAATAAAGATATCTGGTGCTGTTTGCGTGGGCATTTTAAAAATTGCGCGCAGTTTGTCTTTTGCAGCACTTGTCATACATACGATGCTGCCATTTAATTTCGTTTAATGTCAAAACACAAAAAACAATGTTGCCAGACCACTCCAAGATTCCCATTCAAGCAAATATATAAAAACTAAAAAAAAAAACAACAAACATTTACAAACAGCCACAAAACGCAATGCCGCGGAAATAATTGAAAAAATATCTTTAAAAAAAAAAACACGTACACCAACGTACTTGCAATGCCAGACACTTATGGTCAGTTTGATGCCGAGCGCGTCTGTCGTGTTTGTCTGAGCGAAGTGGGCGATTTTTACTTTATCTACGATGAAGCGCCCGTGGAGCAGGGTGCGAACATCGCTCAGATACTCAATGAGTGCACACGGTATACGTGTGAGCGTTCCGACAAGATGCCGCATCAAATATGCGACACCTGCATCAAGGCCGCCTGCCAGGCGTATCGCTTCAAGCGGGACGCTGAAAAGGCATATCGCTCGCTTGTGGACATACTGGGGCGCACTCCCGTTAGCAAGCCGAACAGTAGCGATATGTGCACCCAGACCGAACAGCTGCCCATGCTGCCGTGCGGCATCTGCAACGATAAGTTCTTAAGCATTATTGAAGTGCGTCTGCATCGGAATCGCCAGCACAAGAACATAGCAGAGCTCAAGTGCAAACTGTGCGACGAACAGTTCCAGCAATTGCGCCAGCTGCTTAACCATCTCGTGGAGCGACATGATCCCAAGTCGGCGACATCGTTTTTGCGTCGCCGTCGTGAATGTCGCGACTGCCAACGCGTCTTCTCCCGACGCGATCATTTGCTCCGTCATATGCAGGCTGTTCACAATGTGGAGGGCCGTGGTCGGCGCCGGACGCTGGCCGCGGAACAGGAGGTGCAATCTGAAACGTGGCCGCCTATCGACGAGGCAACCATGCACAGCGCCGACGAATTGGTTTCGGCTGCCGTCTTATTTAATGATCCAGCTGCGTGCTCCGATGATGAGAACGATAAAGATAATAACGAGATGGGCTATCAATGCCATACGAATCCCATATCCAGCAACGACGACACTGCAGATGAAGAGATCCATGCGGAGGCTAAGCAATCCCTGTGGCTGCACATTAAGCCAGAGCCGGAGGCGGACCTCGATCCGTATCCGGAATCCTTTGTGGCACCTGTAAGTCGCGCGATGCGCCGCAAAAAAACAAATCTAGAACGTGCACCCCACACAGACACAGAGGACGAGAATGAAGGTCTGAACAACCAGAAAATTGCCACCAGTGTTTTAGCAGCAGAGGTTAAAGGTAAGCTTTTCAATTTACAAAAATCAATTCGCTACAGATGAAGTCAGTAAGTCAGCCAGCGCTCATCATTATGTATGTCTAACGGTCGCATTAAATTATCCCAAGCAGAGGAGCCACTGGTCACCGGCAGCGAGCAAGAGTTACCGATTAAGTTGGAACGCCAGCGCGCTGATAGCGTCAATGAGGATGGTGAGTATGAGATGGACGCCGCATCAGCCAACATTTATCACAGCGCAGATGAGGAGGACGGCGAGGATGAGTTTGGCAATGATGAGAGCGACATTGATGAATACGACGACGAAGATGACGACGAACCGGATGCCGAGCAAAAGTCGCAATCGGAGGACAAGTCCAAGCAGACCCAAGTGAAAACTGTGCGCGATTATCTGCAGAAGCCGACGGTTGGCAAGCAGCGACGTCGTCGCCGCAAAAAACAGAGTGATTCGGCGACACCGAACCCAGAGAACCGATGCGATGTCTGCCTGCGCACATTTTCCCGCCACTGTCATTTGTTGCGCCACAAATTGTCGCATTTGGAAAAGAAACCGCACAGCTGTCCGCACTGTCCCAAGGCGTTTGCGCGCAGCGATCATTTGAAGGCGCACGTCCAAAGTCTGCATGGCAACAAGGAGCACAAGTGTGTGCTATGCGAGGCAGCGTTTTCCCGCCTCGATGCCCTCGAGCGGCACAAGATGAGTAAGCACAACGGCGAAGGCCTGGACGCCAGCAGCGAGCTCAAATTGCAGATGAGCGAACATACGTGCGAATACTGCTCCAAGCGATTCTCAAGCAAGACCTACCTGCGCAAGCATACGCTACTCCACACGGAATTCCTTTACGCGTGCAAGAGCTGCGACGAGACATTCAAGGAGCGCCAGCAGCTGCGCAGTCACGAGAAGACGCACACCGGTCAGAGAAATTTCCTCTGCTGCATTTGCGGCGACAGTTTTGCGCGGAACGATTATCTTCGCGTTCACATGCGGAGGCACAATGGCGAAAAGCCATACAAGTGCCGTTATTGCGTCAAGGCCTTTCCACGCGCCACGGATCTTAAGGTACACGAGCGGTACGTGATCAAAACCAACTATGAAATTGGATTTTTTAGATTGTCATTAAAACTTTGAAGTATTTATCGTTATTAATTTTGCATGCATTGCATTTTAGCTATCACACCGGCACAAAGCCCAATCTGTGCAATACTTGCGGCAAGAGTTTCCATCGCGCATACAATCTGACCATACACATGCGCACCCATACTGGCGAACGTCCATACAAGTGTGACCAGTGCCCAAAGAGCTTCAGCCAGAGCAACGACTTGAAGGCGCACATACGACGGCATACCGGAGAGCGCTACAAGTGTCCGCATTGCGATGCATACTTTCTGCAGCTTTACCATATGCGCAATCACTGTCTCAGTGCCCATAACAAGCTTATTGAGACGAAAACAGGTCGGCTACAGCGCACTGGTCTGTTGGACGAGTCCAATCACACGCATCTCACCACTGTGGTCATGCCCGCAACACGTTCGCATCCATCAACCGGAGATCCGTCAGCGACAGTTGGCACACAATTGCCGGCATCGTCGACAGCGCCTGCGACAATTGCAACGCCAATTATGCATTCCCCGGTGACATACAATATTGCATCACCAGCATCAGTGTCGGTGCCAGTGACAGTGCCAGTGCCAGTGCCGGTGCCGGTGCCGGAAGCCACCGGATTTGTGGGTGTAGCGAACAATGCCAGGGCGACGGCAACAGCAGCGCCACCCTTTGGGGCATTCAATATACCTCCCGTCGTTATGGGTAAGCGTCCTTATGTAGCCTATGTGCCACATGCTACCTAATGCTGTCTCTGTCTATTTTCTTTATCTCTCCCAGCGCATTTAATGTACAATCATGGCAGCAACAGTCAACAGAGCAATGCCAGCGGCAGCGAAACCGGAAAATAACCGAGACTACACTATAAAATATGCAAGCAAATCTTCAATATGCTATTCCAACATAATCTTAAGTTCTCCTTGTATATATGTACGACGATATGAAATCGAGCCACTACAACAACAACGCATTATGGTCCCAAAGTCGATAATTTGGCATAATCGCAGTTAGTTGATAGGACAAAGAAAAGAAAAAAACTGAATTTTTACAAAAATTGGCTTATTTTCGTGAGCCCTTTTTTGTACAAAATCAGAGTTTAGTTTGAGTGTAGAATACAAATTGAAATGAAAACTGCAAAAATTTAGAGAAACGTGTTAAGTTCGTTTATGTATAATTGAGAAGTGCTATTGCATTTGCGGCAAGCTATTGTGATTAAGGATTTATTAAGAAAATTTTTTCACTTTGTGCTCATTTTCCCGAAATACTATTTTTATTTGTTTTTTTCAGTTGCAATTACTGTTTTTGTTACCTAGACGATGAATTTAGTTTGCATACATTTGAAATATAAAATAACAAAACTTAGGCAAGTCACGTTTTAATTAGTTAAGACAAATAGCTAAAATTCTAAATTATACATTTTCTCATTATTGAATTTCTTGGCCTGGGCGATCAAGGTGTACCATATCAAATAAAATGGTGCGATTTAGTTTTTATAGTTTATGCCAAATACAAAAAAAAAAAGACTTGGGCCATAAGGCAGTAATGAGCATGCTTCTGCGAGTGAAAATTAATTAAGATCAACAGAAATAACATTTTGTTATTGCTAAGCTAAGCGAACTGTATTGTATACAAGAAATGGGCAAAGTTCTTTAACCAGTGAAATAATCATTGCCAATGTTTTACATACCGGCAGTTTTAAGTTAGAATATATAAAACAATTTTTGTTGTTATTATGCCTTGTACCCATTAAAATTGGTATATGTTTTTCATTAGCTTAAGCAGCCGAGTCGATCTAGCCTTCTACGTCTGTCTGTCCGTCTTTAAGCAGAAACACATAATCTGTATGCACGTGTGGGTGGCAAGCAGGATGATATTGCACCTGAAGATGCCACGACTCGAGTTTTTAAAATTTATCGAGTAAATTTGTTTTTTTTTTTATGGATTTAACTTTGCTTCTGTGAATAGAATACAAACTACACCCTTTTTTAATATATATTTTTTAACAGCTGGCTACAGAGTATCTCCTAGTTGGACACTACCGACTAGAGTATTCACACAAGTTTGCGTTTAACTATTGCATTCGCACAAATTTGAGTAAAATATTTTTATATTCTTGCAGAAAATATCATAATTTTCTCGTTAAGTTTGTAACGCATTTCTTGCGCAGCTTCACTCTACGTCCGTCTATCCTCCGCCTGTTTCATCTCTCAGTTTAAAATCAATCTAAATTTAAACATATCGGTATTTTTGCGAGGAGGCACTTGAGTATTAATTAACTGCATCCGATCGACTTTATGTTTAACAACGCTTTTGTTTATATGCATATTGGAACAATTTTATGTTTTTTAAATTTATAATTAATTCCGGAGGGTATGTGTTTTCTCTTGTGCGGAAATTAAATTGTTATAAGTTATAGATAACAAGTAGCTACATAAGTAATTTTTTATGCAACTAACCGTGTAAATACATTAAAAACAAATTTGTGTAAAGATCAAAACTAATTTGTTCTTTCCTTGAGATTATGTTTGCTTATATTTATTGTTTTATATGAGGCAAAATGAAGCATGGATTACCGAACTGGAATATTCTCTTAAATAGATAGCTGAAATCCTTAAATCCTGATGTTTATGTTCTTGATAGAAGTGTAAGATATTATAAATGTAAAAATATTTGTGTATCACAAAGCTTCCTTGGTATTTATTGAATAAACAAGCATAGGTTTTAAATAAACATATGTTAACATGGGTCTCTTATGTTTTAACGTGGTCCCAAACGATTTTATTTCAGTTGGATTAGATTAATTTCGTTGCTCGAACATCATATATACTGACATGACTACTTATCATGTCCTGTATTGATTTTTTTTGTGTCCTGCAAGAAAAATTTAAAATTGCAATTAAATACTTAGATTTTTCAACCATGAAATGAACTTATTTTCATTCTTAATTGGTTTTAAAATAATAGGAAATAATAAAAAAAACATGCAAATGTACTGAAATTATGCATTTATTTGTTTTTTTTTTTTAAATGTTACGCATTTTGTTTGCTATTTAAGGTAGATATATATGTACATACAGTGGCTCACATACTCGTATTGTTTGGACCAGTGCCTAGCACCAATTTTAATTGCCTGCCATAAAGTAATTATGTAATATTTTTCAAAAATTCCAAAGACCCATGGCAGGTACATATATTAACCACAAAAATTAATATATGACCCTAAGAAATTGGGATTTCCCCACCCACTAGGTCGGGTTATGTAAAAAAGTACCTAAATTATAGGTCACAAAATTTTGGACCTGGTACTTTATGGACACCTGCGTGCCATAAAACCCGGATTTTTTTTTACCTAAAATTGAATATTTTCGGTATAAATAGACCAATCCTTCTAAGTCAGTTTAGTTATAATCTGCATCTCGGATGCAACCTGCCAACAAGGACTATGGGCAAACGGACTACCATTAAACAACGGAAACTCATCCTAGAACACTTCAAAAATGGATATTCACATGTACATACATTTCAATATGATTTTTGTTTTCATTATTAGAAAAGAAATAAAATAGCTACATTCTTTTTAAATTACATTAAAGTGAAAATCAAAAGAGAAAATACAAATGAAATCATATTAAATATGGGATTACTTTCCCATAACTTTCTATATTTTGCGGTTCTGATGTCATAATCAACCGGTTAAGACCACTAGATTCGCATTCCTACTATATGCCAAGCATTTGAATTCAATTTATAAAAGTTCTATAAGTGTGTTGCAATAATCTATGTCGCAACAACTAATTTACCAAATATTATTTATAGGCAACCACACGAACATTTGAATTTAACTACATTGCGCGCTGCGCTTTACTCGATAATTGCGCTGCGCTTTACTCGATAATTGCGCTGTTAACAGCTGTTCGACAAATGCTATTACATTAAGCGCATGCTCTCGATCTCTCCTCTCTCTCTATTACTCTCTTGCTCTCTCGCTCTTCCTATTTTGATGCGAGAACATACCATGTTAATGTGTTGTTATTGTTTTAGATAGTTGTGTTTAAACAGTCGCAGGCTTATCGACTTCTTTACATTATTTGTGCAACACCCTTGAAACTTAATTAATTTTATTGCAGAACAAAAGTGAAGAGCAAACGATTGGCCAAGTTTATCAGTCTGAACTCTTTAACGATTGAGCTGTACTCATGTTCGGGCAACATTTGCTCTATGCGTGCCAGTGAGGGTATGCGTGATGCGGTGTGATGAGCTTCAAAGAGCAAAGCTTTTTTGTTTTCATTCGCCTTATTTTGACTCGCAAAACGCTTGAAACTTTTGCTGCGAACGGACGATGGAATTTGTTGTGCAGTGCCCGTTCTGTTGTTTTTGTTGTTATTTCGAATCGAAATTATTATAAAACTAAAATTAAATTTATTCAAATTTGAATAGAGTGAAATTATTAAATTCAATAGCAAAATTATTGAGCCATATATAATGGACTTGTGTGTCTTTTAGCGGATTGCTGAAATTGTTTATATTTTATTATATTGAACAAAGCAAAAACTATACCTAAGCATAACAAGTGCCTTTTATGCATGCCATGTAAGTAAACAGTTCTTAAATTCGTTGTTAAATAATGGGCCCCCTTTGAGAAATTATTATGAAAACACACTCGACCGCAAGGTGTGTGGGAAGAGGGACCCCCACACACACGCACACATAGATGTATGTGGGTCTCTGAGCGATGCTCTCATCCTGCATTTAGCCAGTGCTTGTTTTCTGTTATAAATCAATTGGCCTGGTGGCACTGCTTAACAATAGTGGGTACAGGGGATCGTCTAGTCGAGCTGGCTAGATTGCATATGCAAGTTGTGCCTCTCCCATTAATTAGAATAACAATTTCCACGTAAATTGGGCGAAACAAGTCTTTTATTTCACGTTATACAGCAGTTAATATAAATGCCTTTAAGTACTGGCTTATTTGTGTGAAATTCTCGGATTTCCCAGCTTATCATTTTCATGGCACAGAATATTTTGTTTTGTAATCTATAGATCATTAAGATTGTATGCATATCTTGCTGGAGGCCTAGGTAAATAACTTAAGTAGAGGTAATTTTTTTTTTTTTTTTTTTTAATTGCCTTAACTTTTTCAACTTATCGGCCTTACTAAATGTTCATGCTTGGCTGACGGCTTTTAAATCTGTTTTAATGATCAATGCAAATGTTTATGCAATATTTCATTGTTATACATTAATTTCTGATGAAATATTCGCTGATTGTTATGCTAACAGAGTCTATATATAATATGTGTTACTATCATTTGGCGATCAACAATTGACGCGATTAACGTCACCGGCAAATTGATTATCTGGGCTATTTCGTATTTTTCACTTTCCTCTGTAAATATGACACAAGAAAATTGTGATATGAATCAAATTAACGTATCTGCCCAATAAACTGATTATAAACATAGGAGATTTCATACTACGTGAGAAATATACTCTGCTCCACCTTTAACCATATTGAAGTGGTTATAAATAGCGCAACGTATTATAATGGTATTATTCAACCTTATCTCGCGCAAAACCACATCAATTAAGACGACCGAGACTCGAGACACTTCAGTCGAGTCGACTCGCAAATACGGTAATGAGACCAAAAGTGTTCCTCTTATAAAAAGGTAAATGTTTCTAGCAGTTTTTCTTTAATTTTTCTTCTTTTTTTTGTGCAAACAGGTCTGGTATTCCGGTTTACTGATGATGTAATCAGTTGCAAGATTTGTAAACAAATAGAAATATGCACACACAGTACAAAAGACGAGAACAATAGAGTTAAACTGTTCGTCAAGTCAAATTAACTTGTAAAATGTAAGCTGCACAAAAATTTCCTGGAAACTTTAAGTTGTATCTCACTTAAATTTGCTACACAAACACTTACATATGCCTTAGATCTACATTTAAAGTTTAAGAAAGTTACGATAATCCTGACAAAAGATATTCAAGGGTATTGTTAGAACCACAAATTATTGATGTTATAATGATGTTTTACGTTTGAACAAGCTTTGAAGATGTATCTGTTATAAGAGAGTAGCTGTTATGCCATAAGGAAAGGGTATAATCCGAATGAATATGACAAATGTCTACCAATATGGCTAACGCGGATGGGTGGTGCGAAAGCAAAAGCACACGGCCTTAATCGAGAAAGCAGCCAAAGAAGCCAAGTGTACTAGAAAGACGGGTCGAGGGAGACGGAGAGAGATAGAGATAGAGACAGGGGCACTATAAGTGGGTGTACGGGATTTCGTAAGGTTTTATTACTTGAGGCCGTGACGTTGATCGACACTCGACACAACTTGTGAGCTGTGAGCGTAAAGTGTAATCTAATTGCCGTTTGGGTATTTAATAGACAGCTAAACGCTTCAATCATTGTATTTGTTCTTGGAAACCCAGTTCAGGTGGGAGCTGCGGGATTGGATGTGGTGATGTCTTATCTAATCTCAGCGAATAAATTATGTATTTAAAATTGCCATATCTGTATAACATTCATATCTATTAATTTTATAGCCTTCTCTGCCTCATAAGACTTGTTTATAATCGGAACCAGACGTGATCCGAGAGATGTCTTCCACGGGCACGGAAAGTACAAAACTTGGTGATGTGGGTCTCATTGAGGTGCAGCTGGATAGCTTAGACTCGAGCCACAATTTTGCAACCACAAATGGTACGACAACACCCAGGACCAAGCCAGATCAACACCAACTGCAACGGGATCGGCAGCAGCAAAAGAATGTGTTCAAATCGAAGTTGTTCTTAATTGCGGTTAGTTTCTCCTCGATTCTTATGATAGCCATGTGCATTGGCTTCCTGGTGCACTATGAATTTTCTGGCGATGTCGTCGACATGGATAATGTTGACTATTGGCACGTCTCGCTGCCCAAGGAGCAGCAGGAGTGGTATGATCGCGGCATCGATGAACTTAAGCTGGCACTCAATCCGAATTTAAATCGAAGGCGGGCCAAAAATGTAATCCTCTTTGTGGGCGATGGCATGGGTCCCAATACGGTGACTGCGTCACGCATCTACGGATTTAAAGAGGAAGGCCTGCTCAGTTGGGAGCGTTTCCCGCACATGGGTCTCTTGAAGACGTATTGTGCCAATAAGCAGGTACCCGACTCCTTCTCCACGGCAACGGCGCTCTTTGGCGGCGTCAAGGTCAACTATGAGACGGGTGGCGTTGATGCCAATGTTCCACTTGGCAATTGCAGTGCCTCTCTCAAGGAGGACCATCACGTCCAGAATATATTCAACTGGGCTCAGGTGGATGGCATGCGCACTGGGTTTGTGACCACAACGCGGGTGACTCATGCAACCCCCGCTGCCCTCTACGCCCATGTAGCCGATCGGCGTTGGGAGTGCGAGTCACGCATGCCACCAGAGGCACATCAGCAGGGTTGCCTGGACATTGCCCGACAGCTGGTTGAACAGAACACAGGACGTCAGATCAATGTGAGTAGTAGAAATGACACATGAACTTAAATACATACATAAGTATAAGATATCAGTTTATTCTAGATTCTCAGTTTTTTTTTTGTTTAAATAGCTTTGCATTTGCTTCAGTTATGCAAATTAGTTTTCAAGCATCCCACTTGAAATAGTAGTTCTTTGAATACTAAAATTTTCTTTGTACTTTATGGAAAACTCAAATTTTGGCAAAGATTTTATGTTGTTCAAATTCTTTGATAGCAAAAATCTAAACGTCATCTTGTATGATACTTATTTAAAATAAAATAACTACAATTTAAGGTTATCATGGGCGGCGGTCGTCAAATGCTGGTCTCGAATGTTAGCGGTACAGAGAATGATCCGCTGGACATGTGGGCGGGTCAATCCGCTGACGGACGTAATCTCATCAAGAAGTGGGCGCAGATAAAGGCGGAACAGGGCGAGCCGCATGCTGTCGTCCAGAACAATGCGGAACTGAGGAATCTTGACGCGGAGAATGTTGACTATGTGATGGGCATCTTCGCCAATGGCCACCTCAAGTACGATCACGAGCGGGACTCGAGCGACAACGGAATGCCTTCGTTAACCAATATGACCCTAAAGGCTCTAGAGGTGCTGGGCAACAGCGACAAGGGCTACCTTCTTGTGGTCGAAGCGGGATTGATTGATCAGGCCCATCACCGGGGCAACGCCCGTAAGGCCCTCAGTGAGGTCCTAGCCCTCAATGAGGCCGTCCAAGCGGTGCAAGCTTATCTCATAGAAAAGTAAGTGATGATTATATAACAAATGAGAGCAGCAAAGCTTTAAATATATGCTTTACAGGGACCAGCTGGACGAGACGCTATTTATTGTGACCGCTGATCACTCGCACAGTCTGACCATTAACGGGCATCCGGAGCGTGGCGCTGATATATTGGGGCTTGCCGGCAATTCTAAGACAGAGCAGACGCCATACACAACGCTCACGTATGGCACCAGTTACAAGGGATTTCAAGTAAATGAGGAGCAGTTGCAGCGAGAGAATCCAGCGTTGAGTGACACCACAGACTGGGAATACACGCAACAGGCGGCGATAAATACCGACGAGAACCTGCACGGCGGTTCCGATGTGACGATACATGCTCGTGGTACGTTCATACTTCGTCACAACAAATAAATCATAATTAATATATACATTGTTTTGCAGGTGCAATGTCGTATTTGTTCCACGGTGTGCATGAGCAGAGCTATGTGGCGCACGTTATTTCCTATGCGCTCCGTATTGGGCGCTTCCGTGATAGCACAATCGCCGAATCCCTGGCGGAGCTGATGCCTCTGTAGCTTTAAATTTAGCATATTTCTTCTCCTTTTTTTTCTATATATATATATAAAATGTGATAAGTTGTTTTGTTTTCTAGTGCCAAGCGCAAATAAATGCATCTAAATAAATGTTGATAAAATTTCAAAAGTGCGCGCACTTTTTATTTCTATAAATTTGTTGTTAAGGTTGCCACTTGGCGCATAGCGCTACCAGACTACACTCTTCTATGTGCTGCACCACTAAACACTCCAGACAGGCATAACCAAACAGCAAAGTGGCTCAACTTTTGACCAATTGGGTGACCACAGCCCGCAAAATGTATGGTGTACATTTAAATGAGGATGTCATTACCTCGGCATCCCCAATTCATTGTCCCACGACAGACACATATTCACGCATACATACAAATTTAGCTAAGCATCGATATAATTTTAAAATGAGTAAGCAATCGTAGTGCTTGCATGCTATCGATATGACAAACATATCGATAGTCAAAAACATCACTGCAAAGCAGAAAGTTGGAAGTTCCTTTATACAAGCTGCAATTATATACAAAAAAAAAATAACCATTGATTTTAATAAACAGTTCAATATTAGCCGCGTTTTCACCGACGTTTGGTGCTGAGTTATTTTTTTTTTCCTTTTGTGTTCTAAGTGGTCTCGAAATTTTCGTTGTTCCTTATTGTTAAAGTGTTTGGGTGTTGCGTGTGAGACGATCGCCCTCCCCCAAAAAAAACAAAAAAAAATCTACAAAAATCAAAGTTATTGTTTATTGATTAATTGCCGGGTCCGTAGAAACAACGAAATCCAGTAAAAATGGCGTTGAAAGTTTTGGTCGGTCAAAGTAAGTGCAATGACAAATATTCTAATTGGCATTTGATTCCACCACTGTTGTGACTAACAAACACCCACATACCCGTACACACACACACACACACACAGATAGAAGACAAGATTGTGATGCACTAATACATATGATAGTCTTATTTGGCCCATTTACTACATACAAATTGGATATGTATGCATGTAGTTAGTATCTACTGATATGCACAAAATTTCACATTTGCATATTGGCTTATCAAAGAGCGGCCCCAGACCCCACCCACAGCGTACATCGATTTTTCCAAAAAACACAACGACCCAACAAAAACAGCAACAACTTTTGGCACCCACTGTTCAGTCCGCCCACCCTGTGTGTGTGTGTGTGTCTGTGTGTGTGTGCGTGCGCGGGGGTTACGGTGACCTTTGCCACAGGAGCAAAGCATTTACAGCGCCAATGGCCCTGGCGTCATATATCTCAGATTCCTTTTTGTTTTTGTTTTTGCATTTACTTTTAATAGTGAAAGTAGTCTGTTCCATTCTGGATATCTGGTGTCCTTTCAATTTGCAAAATGCCAATTGCTATAAATATATTCATTGATTAACGACGCTCGCACGTTTACAAAATCAATCAGGCAACGCTACTTTTACTAAATGGCTTATTTTTTGCACTCTTTCTGCTGATGCTCTTTTTATTGTTGTTGTTGATGTTGTTGTTGTTGTTATTATTGTCACTGTTGGCTTGCTGTAGCTGAGTCATCAGCCAATAATGACAGGTTTTGCTTATGAGTAACAGTTTTTTTTCTCTTTTTTTTAACACTTCTGTTTAGATAAGTAATGCGCAGTTTTCGTTTAATTTATGACAATAGTGGGTGGTGTATAGAATTCCTTTGATTGGGTCCGACTACACACTTATTGAATGAACAACTCGGACTCACTTCACTTACCAAACAAACCAAGTCTCAAATTATCATTTAAATTTTTCTATGCAGCTCGTATTCACTATATTTTATATATTGCTCGTTTATTATTATTTCTGTAAAATGTAGATTGAATCAGCTTTTGCTAGGGAATTTGAACAATACTATTAGGCACAAAAAGAGCTGTGTGCTAAAAACATAAATTAACTAAATTCGCAAAAATTGATTAGAGTTTGATAATGCTAAACTAAGGATCGTTGTTTATGTTTTATAATTAAATTACACTAAAAATAGATAGTGAAGCAAATAACCTGTTTCTTATTTTCTTCTAGACTTAGCTTTTGTTGTCTTTCAAATATCTTAAATTGCAAATAATGAATTCTGTTTTCGTTCGACTGCATCTTAATTAGACAACACTAAAATCAAAATCTATTTAAATTAATTTTGAAATTAATTCAAATGTTCTCCTTATTTATAGAGATTATGAACGAGGTGGTGAAGTACAAGCCGCCGCCACCAAAGAAGGCTGGTGCTCCAGCTGCCCCAAAGGCGGCCGGCGCTGGTGGAATTGAATGGCGTGTCCTTGTTGTGGATAAACTTGGCATGCGCATGGTGTCCGCCTGCACGAAGATGCATGAGATAAGTGCCGAGGGTATTACATGTAAGTTCCAAAGCCAAACCAAAAGAAATAACTTGACAATAATTCGGAATATATTTCGCTCTAGTGGTGGAGGATATTAACAAGAAGCGGGAACCGCTGCCCACAATGGACGCCATATATCTGATAACGCCATCGGACGAGTCTGTGCGCGCCCTGATCCGTGATTTCGAGAATCCGGCGCGTCCCATGTACCGTTATGCGCACGTCTTCTTTACCGAGGGTATGTGCCAGCCGTTTGGCCAAGCTTTAACAATAATACGAATAATTGACATATATATTGAGTTCCTGATGCGAGTGATTGTATGGCTATTGTAAATTATCATAATGATATATCGTATTATTTAGTGTATTCCAAAGCGAGTTAATTATGATTTCTATGATTTTCAATTTATGTATGTCGATTATAATTTTTTTTTTCTTACATTTTTTTATGAATTCCGTTCTGAACTTTTCAAAATACCACCCGCACCCTGCAAACATGATTCATGATTATTGTATATATATATATATATATATATAACTTGAATAACTCGAATACATACATATGTATATATGTGTATGTATGACATGTAGCGATACCGCCCCGCATATTTGAAATGCTGCAATCGCACAAAGACGTTTGTCGACGCTCTGTGCGAACCTGCAAAGAGATCAATATTGCCTTTTTGGCCTATGAAGCTCAGGTACAGTTAGTTAATCACACGCACACACACACACACACACACACACGTACACCCAACACATTATTTGCTACTCGTTGCTGTCACTCGTTCGAATTACTCGTTTCTCTTACTACTAATATTCAAATTGTGCTGTGAAACGTTTCGACACGATTTTCATATTAATGTATCTCGTTTAAGCTGGGTGCAACAACAACTGACAGAATAATATCATTCAATGCTTCTCCATCTATTGTGGATGTGTCCTGTGTCATTTTATTTTCTCTTTAACGCTTTTGTTTTGTCCACATTTGCTTATGATTTATCTTTAGTTTTTTTTTTTATTATAATTGTGTTTTGTTACTCTTATCCTTAAACTTTTCCAAGCGCTCAATAAGTTTACTTTTCAGGGATTTGAATTGTGCATTAAGTACTTCGACTAATATTCTCCAAAGTACATACATAGATAAAAATGATTTGATGAAATAAAACGCATACACTCATACTTACATACATGCCATATAATCTTTACATATTTTGTAGCTTATAAAAAAAAAAATATTAAAAAAAAAATCCAAAGCCAAAAAAAAAAGGAAAAACGTTAAGCAAAATTTGATTGTGCGTATAATATTATAATTATAGTTTGCCCGGAGGAATTATTTAACGATTTGTGTAAATCGTGCGCTGCAAGAAAGATCAAAACTCTAAAGGAGATTAATATTGCATTTCTACCATATGAATGCCAGGTGCGCTAAACAACAAAAATATTTCGTTATATTAAATGTTAAGCGTTAAAAACAAACGTGTATAAAATACAAAAATACTCTATATACCCCCTCTCTGTCGCTCTCTCTATATCTGCCTCTCGCTGTCTTTCTCTCTTACATTGCTTGGACAATGCGATAAACTCCAGACAATTACAAGAGCTAGAAACTTATATATACACATCTAAATCCGAATCAAAGTCTAAGCTCCCAAGTAAATATTAATTAAGCAACAAAAAAAAAAAAAAAAAATCTTATTTTAAGAACAGCTATCTTTCTAACTGTTCTATGTATGTTGCTTTTGTCTGATAACTGACTTGGAACATCTTTCTAAGTTTTGTAAAATATCTCTCTATCTCTTACACACACACACACAATCTCTCTCTTTCTGTCAATGTTAATACTAATATAAAAACTTATGTGTATAAGTGTTGTACTTGTTGTTGTAAATACTACTGATACCTCAAATCAAATGTGGTGCCTGTCCCACATATACTTAAATAACTCTTCAACACTGTTTGCTCGCAGTGTCTCTAGTCCCCATTTCCGAGGAACGCCTCGAAGCCAAATCTCCTTAAGTTTTGTTACACTTGTTTTGTAGTGTTCAATTTAATGTATGTGAATTGTATACAGAAAAGCAAATCGTCGCCTAACTAACCCTAAACACATCTGATCAATGTGAATATCAAACAATAAGAAGAAGAACAACTAACTCTTCAATCACCCATAATAATAATAACAATAATGATAAGCCATCAAATGAATAACTCGACTAAAACCAAATGCTACTCGCCGACACAGACACAAAATGACCAGGCACGCTTAAGCACTCGCTCGCTTTGACACGATCGTGTAGCTTACTCGTTATTCGTCATGTTGTGAATCGGCGAGTACAACTCCAGGGCTCCAAACAAAACACAAATAGCACTAAAGAAAAAAAAAAAAAAACAGAAACTGAAACTGAATATAAATAACAATTTAACATCATATATGTAATCTATTTAAATGTAACTGTTGTCAATTGGTTTCGTGTTCGTTCTCTTGTCATTTCAATGTAAATATGTATTTCATTAACTCAAACACACATACACCCTCTCACTCACATTTCTATACTAATTCATGTGGTCTCTCTCTCTCTATATATATACCTATCTATCCATATATCTATCTCGCTACAAAATAAAGACGTCTCGCTCATTTCTCTATCATTCTGCATGCTGAGCGCAGCATCTCGCTCTCTCTCCTTGTCTATCTCAGTCTCTCTTTCTCTCACTCGCTGCTTGTACTTGTAACAGCATAGCAAGCAAATTATTTTGGCTCAAAGTAATCGCTTCGGTCAAAAAACCAATTTAATTAGTTGTGATTTCAAGTTAAAATTCAGTTGAATCTGTATATATTTTTGCTGAGTCGAAATTTGTGTAAGATCGCATTCTCTTTAACTAAAATTCAATGTTCCAAAGTGATAAAATTTGGTACGATATTGTCTCGAAAATACGATTTTCAAATCTTCAATCTTCTCTTCGAATTTTGCAGTTAATCCGTTTATAAACATTCAAAATATTTGCTTGCTGTATTGCAGACATACCAAAACACAATCATATATGTACATACATACATACATACATACATTCATACAATCTGTATACAACTGTAGTATCAACTCAACGAGAATTGCTTTAACATATTCGATAAAAAACCAAAAAACAAAAAAAAAAACATTCAATTCCAAATAAAAATCGAAACCAACAAGTTCGCAAATTAATAGAGAATATCCATGTTTTTGGGCCACCCCCTGGCTGGCCTTTGGCATTCTACATGTGTTCGCCGCAGGTCTTCTCTCTGGACTCGCCGGACACGTTCCAGTGCCTGTATTCGCCGGCATTCGCCTCGATTCGCGGCAAGCACATCGAGCGAATTGCCGAGCAGATCGCCACGTTGTGCGCCACGCTGGGCGAATACCCGAATGTGCGCTACCGAAGCGACTGGGATCGCAACATTGATCTGGCTGCCTCGGTCCAACAGAAGCTGGATGCCTACAAGGCCGATGAGCCAACAATGGGCGAGGGGCCGGAGAAAGCGCGTTCCCAGCTGCTAATTTTGGATCGCGGCTTCGATTGTGTGTCGCCGCTGCTGCACGAGCTCACGTTGCAGGCGATGGCCTACGATCTGTTGCCCATTGTGAACGATGTGTACCGCTATACACCCGGTCCCAATCAGCCCGACAAGGAGGTGCTGCTCGATGAGAACGATGATCTATGGGTGGAGCTACGACACGAGCACATTGCCGTCGTCTCCCAACAGGTCACACAGAATCTAAAGAAGTTTACCGATTCCAAGCGCATGAGTTCCAGTAAGTTACAACCTCAATCTCAAGCTGAATCTATTGATGCTGATGCTGCAGTTGCTGTTCCGATCGTGCACGTACATGTTCGCTTTGGATATTCCAGCAGCTGACAAGTCGTCGATGCGTGATCTGTCCCAGATGATCAAGAAGATGCCGCAGTATCAAAAGGAGCTGTCTAAGTATTCAACACATTTGCATCTGGCAGAGGATTGCATGAAATCGTATCAAAACTATGTGGACAAGCTGTGCCGTGTCGAGCAGGATCTGGCCATGGGCACCGATGCTGAGGGCGAAAAGATCAAGGATCATATGCGCAACATTGTGCCCATATTGCTAGATGCTGTAGGCTCGGCTCAATTGCTCAGTTATCTTACCTATAACTCGAACTAATATGATTTATTTTTCAGACTGTATCCAATTACGATAAGGTGCGCATTATTTCGCTCTATGTCATGATCAAGAACGGTATCTCTGAAGAGAATCTGACCAAGCTGTTTACCCACGCACAGCTGTCGGTCAAGGATCAGGATATGGTGCGCAATCTTAGCTATCTTGGTATCAATGTAATTGCCGATGTAAGTACATACATAAAAAACAACAAATCAAATTCAGTTGCGAATCCTCAAGCTCAAACTCAAACCCATTATAAATATGTATAAATATATATATAATTAGTCACGCAAGAAGATATATTCAGTGCCACGCAAGGAGCGCATCACTGAGAGTACCTATCAGATGTCACGCTGGACACCGGTCATCAAAGACATTATGGAGGATTGCATCGAGGATAAGTTGGATCAGCGTCATTTTCCATTCCTCGAGGGACGTGCCCAAAATACCAATTATCATGCACCGACTAGCGCTCGCTATGGCCACTGGCACAAGGACAAGGCACAGACGCAGGTGAAGAATGTGCCACGTCTCATTATTTTTATTGTCGGTGGCGTCAGCATGTCGGAAATGCGTTGCGCCTACGAGGTGACCAACTCGGTACGCAACTGGGAGGTCCTTGTTGGCTCCTCCCATGTTCTCTCACCCGAAATCTTTCTCAGCGATTTGGGCAGCCTCTCCAAAGAGGATTAAACACAACATCACATCCACACCCCAAACCTAAAACACAAAACCCAAATCAAAACGTGCAACTTATACATACACACAACACACACACACACATGATACACAACTATGCTTATTTACATCTAGCCAAAACTGTAAGTTTGTTATTCAATATATATACATATATATATATATTATATTCGTTGTCAAGTCTTTGGCTATTTCAAATTGATTGTTCAAACGTATATAGAGCACAGGTGATCTATTCCAGTATAGATACATAGATATGTTTATGTGCACCTCCTAACTAACCAACCCACAAGTCGAAATAACAATACACACCCAAGGAAATATATACTATATACTTAATTACATGTATTATTATATATGCAGTTCAATATGTAATGGAAAAGCGTTTAATTACATCTCCATATGTATAACACCCTATTACCGCACTTTATACCCGAGTTGTCTAACGAAACATACAGACGCATATAGCTATTATATATATACATGTATATCTATTTTTCAATTATGTATTTATGTGTGTACACGATGTTATTAATTTATGATAGTTCAATGATATAAACAAAGAAGACAACAAAACCAATTACATATATAAACAATGTATGACTATCCTCACAGCTTCATTTTTGAATAGATCAATTAAGAAAACGATGCAAAACAAAAAACATCACAAAACAAAATGAGGAAAACGAATGAAGTCGAAGCAAACTGTTTGTTAATTATGTATATCACAATTGAGATTTAGTCAAATGTAGTTATGCGAAATTCAGTTCTATATAAAAACAAACATGTATTAACTCAAATTGTACATTTGCATCTATGTAGCGTCTGCCTAGATGCCTCTATAAAAAAATGTTTTTTTTTTTTAGAAACCCATATTAATCTGTTATATAACAGAAAACTGTTAATCGTGTTTAGCAGACTCTCTCGATGTTATTCGCAGGTATCGAATTCAGTATGCGGTTGACGTGTATCAATTTATCAGAATGTAATTACAATTACTCTTTTTCCATTCGAAATCTAGCACCGTTATGTAGAACCACAATTAACAAAACAAAAGAAAAATGCACACTTAACACTCATCCAATTGGATTCGCTCAGATACAACGCAAAGCGGGTCGCTTTGGTGAAATTTGTGATTCGAATTTTGAGGCGGAAATGAAACCGGCATATTGCATTACGATACATGCTTAGGCAAAAAACAAAATTAAAATCTTTGAAAAGCAATATTTAAACATGCAGTTACAAATACAAATCTTTATATACTGCTATATTTAATTAGGTGTATGTTATAACAGTCTTTCAATTGAAACAGCTTTTGTGCGCCTTCCACAATTCAAGAAATCAACTTAACTACGTGTATTCCAAATCAAATGCAAGAAAACCATTTTTTGATGAAATAGTTTAAAGAAAATGCGAAAAGCTTTAAGGAACAAAAACCGATTTCCACATTAATTGTAGGCTTAAAGGTAAAGTTCACAAAAATGAGGAAATTTTAGAAATATGATACCAAGTTATACAAACAACAAAAACCAATATACATACTAATTTTTAGGAATGAATGGCAATGTTAAACGATAAATATTTATACACTATATACAATACCTTATATATACTTCAGATATCAATCAATATACACAAACAAATGTAATATCTAATACCTAAACTTAATCCTACGAATGCTTCTAATGCGAATGCATTCTAATTGGCAAAGTAGTGGAAAAATTGCATTTACTATAGTACAATACAACCATACTACATACATACATACATATATGTACATACATACGCTCCGATGTGCATACGTATGTGTGCGTAAATGTAATGCAATTTTAAACCAAATGCATTTGTTTTTGGCAGTGTACCAATATATTTTTATTATACATACTTATTATATGTATATCTTAATTATAGTATTATGTGTTACTAGTTTTTCTTCTCCCTTTTCCTCTATTATCATTTAATACTAAAGCAAAATATTTCTTGTATCAAAAAAAAATATCAAAAAAAATTTGAATTTTATTTAAATACATATATATCGTTATTTTTTTATTTGTTTTATCAATTTTTCACTTAAATAATAACAATATGAAAACAAACATGTTCTAAAAACGTAGCTATGTAAGTTTAAACCAAAACTCTCTTTTCTAATATTTAATACTTATATGGAAACAAATATTTACAATTTATGTATATGTATTAGACTTAGATGCCGCCTTGCCCGATTCCAGCACACACGCTGATAACCAAACCCACACCTTAACCCACAGACATGCACTCTCCAATTAGTGCGCTCCTAACACACACACACACACACACACTCTAGTGCCTGAACGTCCTGAACTGGAACGAGTCTGAGGCGCATCAAATCGACGAGACAGATAGACAGACAAAACGAATGAAAGAGAACGCACTTGCGCACGCACACACGCGCATGCACAAATGGTTAGCGAGCGCACACACACACACGCAGGTGGCGCACAACATACGAACATCAGTCAACCACCCCACCAACCAGGGGGGCGGCGGGAGGCAATTCGCGCCGAACTCTCAGCAACAACAGAGAAACAGGATCACACTGGCGAATTGCCAAACGACGCTGTGTGCGATGAGAGCGCGCGAGCTGCTGCGTGTGCGAGCGCGTGCGTGCGTGCGTGAGTGTGCCAGTGCTGGTAATCGTGTGGATTTAGATCGGGCAAGGCGCCGATTATTGTTCGGAATTCACGTTTAAATGTTTATTGCTTGTGAAACAAATAAAACAAATAATGCAAATTATTGAATGTTAGTTAGTCGATGAAGTAAGTAAGGAAAAAGGATCGTAAGTTCATTCAATGTTTTTAGCAAGATAGAACGTAAACGGCCGTTATATTATATTAAATGTCTAGCCCTTAAGCCAGTATTCTATATATAAATACATACATACATATATGAGTGTATAACTAACTTAAACTAAAACTGGGTCAACAGTCCCCCCAATGTGCAACTGATTTACAGTCCCAACGATATTCCATTGTGAGATGGGATAGCGTTGGAACTACATTTGAATAAATCGCGCATTGAGATAGGAAGAGTCCAGTATCGATCTTAAATATGTATTAATATATTTCTAAAATTATTACCAACAGCTAAAAAAGTATACAACACATACATACATATATGTATTCAAGAATTAAGAAAACTTAAAAAAAATATCTTTTAAAGATTTCATAATTCTGACCATCTAGCCAGAGAAATAACGTTTTTATGCTAAATAAATTGTCAAGAAATAATTAAATAAATTATTATATTAACATTTAAAGAATTTTTGAAAATTTATATACATTAAAAAAGATTAAACGAAAGCTAAAAAAAATTTATACAGAAACAATTTAATTAAATTCCACTTGAGGAACATTTATACATTAATATGTACTTAAGAATTGTTGTCAATTTCTTAAACTTAAATAACAATTAAAAATTATTTAACTAGTAGCAAGAAAATACAAAACATAAAAATCGAAAACGGGGAACACCCAAAACAAAAATCAAATCACAAGTTTCTGCAGGCGACCGCTTAAAAAGGCAAATTTACAAATATCGAAATAGTGATGACAAACGATAAATGCAAGATGTTAGCAAATACATATACTATATATTCATATATATACCATATAATAATTATATTAGAACACGTTTTGAAATCAATTAACATACACTTAATAACGAAACTGTATCAGGATGTTTGTTGTGGCATCCTGCATTTGAATACAATTCAACCAACACACAGAACGAAAGTTCGATAGAGAACAACAATAAGCCGATTAAAACAATGTTAACGTGTGTCCACGACGCAAATTACAGCGTAATTGCATAATTTAATAAACAAAGAAATTATAATAGTCGATCAAATAAAAAATACATCTTTGCATTGCAAAGTTTAAAGCAAAGAAACTCAATACTGGCATTATCGGAACATAAACTTAACAACGCCCAGAATCCAAATTGAAAATCAGAAGAATCCCGGGCGGCGGAAGCGTTTTAACCACTACAATTTCAGAAAACACTTTTATTTTCAATTTTATATTTTAATAGCGATAAAAAAAAAACTGATGGAACAAAAACATATTATAATAAATGGAAATAAAAAACTTGCAATGGTTTTTTTGTATTAAGTTCAGTTTGGAAATGGTGCATGGGGCTGCCAATGATTCTGCAACATATTTACAAAAAGCAAATCGAAAATCTTAAAGCATACTTTTAGGCAAAAAAGAATAGCGGACGGAATCTACAGTGGAAGATAGTTTCAGAAAATTCAAATATTAAAGCATACTTTTAGGATAAGTCCGAGGGCTATCGTCCTATTTGCTGTAAAGAAATCAAATTCTAACCCGACCAAAACCTTATCGATTTCCGACTTGGAATCTAACTACATTATATAACCATATTAAACGAAAGTTGAAAATACGTCTTGCTGAAAAAAAGTGAATATTTTATACAATTGTGCATCAAAAGTTAATTACGTCATCTTAAATAAAACGTCGAGAAATTCACGTTTTACTATGGAGTCATAACTTTAGTTTACTCAGACCCGGAATAATTAAAAAATGCAGTTGTTACATAATCTGTTATATTTTTTAAGTTTAATATTTGCATTTTCTTTGAATAACATTGTTTAATGCATTTTCATTTCTTAAATTTACATGTAAAATTAAATGTATAATTGGTTGCATTTGCATATTTATATAAATAATATAAAAATATTAACTTTTATAGATTTTAAATATTATTATTTCCAGATACTTTATGTGTAAGTATAAACATATATGTATATATATAAATATAAAGTTGTATATATATAAAGGGTACGAAAACACACAATTTTTATTTTTTATTAATTTATATAGGATGTTATTTGCAATTCCTACAATTTATATACTATGTGTGTATATATATTTTGGAAAAATGTGTATTTAAAGCGTTTCATGTATTATCAATATTATTTATAACAATTGTTGAAATATTTACAATGAACAGAGAATTATTTAATGTGTTCTCTCTCGCTCTCGATTAACAATATAAATATATATATATATAAACAGATATATATATAAATATACTATATAAGGTCCTAAATTGTGTATGACTGTATAACGGTTTAACTGTATGACTGTATGACAGTTGAGGCTGCTTTCTCACTTAAGCTTTAATTACAAAAATATAATATGTATGTTTGTTTGCATGTTGGCTAGTGTGCGGGCATTGTGTGTGTGAGTGTAAATATATATAATCTATTCGTATATACATATGTAAATATGTATCTTTACATTATTTGCAACTACTCTACGCCTACGATATGTTTATATGCATTACAAGGGACCAGTCGAAAGTGTTGGGCTACACACTTTAGTTGAGTTAAGGAAACAAAAAAAAAAAAAAACATAAATATGTATAAAATATGAAAACACCAAACACACTCACACACACACATACACTCATAAATCATTTACAACTTGCCGATTATAAAAACTATATATTAACACATACATACATAATAATACAAATTGAGTTCAATAAAAAATAAACAGTACTACACCGAATTCGGAATATGCTCTATAGCTATCTAGTTTGTATATATTTATATATATAACGGTTCCAATCGAACGCTCAGTACTGATCCAACTCGCAGATTAAATTGTTCGACTTCTAAGCACCCCCGCTCTCAGTAGGGTCGTCCATTGGTCGTATTGCCGTAGTAGGATGGGCGATCGGGAAGCCTTGGGGGCGCATTCATTCCGGGCCGGCTGTGAAGAGTAAATTAAGAAAACAGTCAATAAAAAATGTACAACTTTTAAGTTTACGTTGTATGCTACGTACTTAAAGCAAATTTGCATGTGAGATGTAAACAGTTATGTATGAGTAAAGAAGATATATTATATGTAATAATGAATTAGATAGTGAAGAGTCAACTCACCAGCAGGACAGCAAACTTATGTTAGGTCATTGCTCACATAGAGATCACTTACTGGTTTAAGAGAATGGCGAAAGCGAAACCAACACCAAGCGAATTGAAATAACAGAGGAAATGTTAACAGGACGAGCCAAAAGGAAAGAGAAACAGAGCGAAGCACGCAGCTTAATTAGCTTTTTTTAAATTGTTTTTTTTTTTATGTATGAGTGACAGCGATAAATCCAATTGGACTTTACGCGTATAACAGAGAAATGCAGAGGCAAATTATTAACAGCAGCCATTAACAGCTCTGTTAGCTGATTAAACTTGCAAATATGTGGGTCGCCCATTCCAACTGAATCATTCTCTTGTGTTTATTGGTTGGTTGGAACACCACAATGCTGGGTGAAAGCTTAACAGATGTCTTCATGCGTGACAGCAGCGCTGTTAACTAACAGCGCATGTATACGATTCTATAGTAAAAATAACAGTAAAGCAGCTTTGCTTGCTTTTTTTTTTTAATATTTCTATATATATGTAATATATAATATATATATATATATATACATATATATATTGTTTTTATTTAACACATTGTAGTTACCCCTCGTCTCACATTTTGCATTCTTACTTTCTGCTTTCATTCATATATAAGTATTATGTATTAATGTATTCGGTGACATGCGCTTTGCATCTTAACTTAATACTCTGGGCATTTTATTTATCATAACTTTCATAACTTTCAATTCAATAAACAGCAATTGATAGTGAACTACACTTATTAGTTGGGATGCTCAATAGGGATTTCCCCTTTTCAAAATTATAGATATATGTATATGGTGGTACATAATAGATTTATGTTTTTATATATGTGAATGTTAGTATGTATGCATGTATACGAAGTGTCTGTCTGTGTGTGTGTGTGTTTGTCTGTGTGTGTGTACTAGACTTAAACAAACACATAGAGGAGAGCTAAATACTTGTGACATTTGCATGTATAGAATTAACATATACGTATATCTATAGATAATACCGTTATCATAACTTGAGAAGATGATGGAAAAAGTGGTTAATTTTTATTAGTTAGAATCGTTTATCGATTTAATTATCGGTTATATGTTTTGCTCTACTCCGGTGTAAGGGAGCGCACGTGTCGACTCGATTAAGTTATCGATAAGCTTGAAATCGATTAAAGAATCAGTTGCACATCGTTAGCCACACACTTTTACGATTCGATAAGTCGATTAAATAGCCAATCGTAACAGCCATGCACTTCTCCACGGGTAACTAACTCATATATAATAGGCTATAAATATAATATATACACATATAGGCACAGATATACATACATGCGCATATGTGTGCATAATATATATGAAAGCAATTTATCGATAGACCACGCTTAATTTTCTTCTGTTCTTCTTAAAAATCTCTTTGTTAAAATACATATACATTCATTTCTTGTGGTTATATTTCTCAATCAAGAAATTAACAGCAAATATTTCAATCGAATTAAAAACAAAAAAAATGCACACAAAAAGCTGCCTGAATACAATCATTGATAACCATCTAATAAATGTTAATTGGTAACATGTACTTAAGACCGGTTAGGTCTTAAATTAAAATAAATATCTTTTGGTTTTTACGTCTATGTATTTAGTGAACCTTGTCTACACATTTCGATTTATTTAGTTATAGGTAGGTTTTGTTTGTGCTTATCTAGTATACATTTACATACATATGAATGCACATACGCATACATATGTGTACATATATGTATAAATATTAGCTGTAATATTACTCTAAGACACTCTTCCTCTTTCTATACATGTACATACATATTTATGCGCTGATGTATGCACTTGTGTATTGTATTTAAATACTATTTAGCGCTTTCAATTTCAAATTTCTTTCACATTTACTTTGGATTAATGTCTGCAATTTGCCTTATAATTTTTTGCAGCATAACCAAATACATATATAAATATGCATATATATATACATATATACATAAATGTATATATATGTATATACATACAGTTTAAGGTGGCATTAAAAACTACACAAAACACATTAGTAACAATTACAATATTGCATTTAAGCACGATTCGCATTTATGCAAATCTTTATCTAAATAAGATATAGACTATATATGTATGTAAAGGTTAATGTTGTTTTTTTTATATTATTATTATTCTCGCGGTTTGCTTCATCGAATAATGTAATTAACAATTTTATGTGAGATTTCGATTTTTAAGAGATTCCCTTTTCATATAAATTTTGTAATAGCAACGCTTGACGAATATTTTAAGAGTGTGTGTGATGTTTGTATGCGTGTAAGATTGCGTGTTATCGATATGTATACATTTATCGATAACTTTAAAGTAAAAGTACGATTAATAATAGTCCTACATATACAAATCAACGATATCGAAATAAACATCAATGAGCGGTATAATAAAGACTACTTTTAATTTAACTCTTACTTAAGCGTTATCGATCGCTTTAATCGGAATGTTACGAATTCAAAAGCATGAATCTATAAATCAAGGCCGAGGCACTGTAACAAATTGAGCAACATTTCTTTTTCTGCCAATTAAACAAATTTATAACGGGAAGACACACGATGGAACAAAACAATGATGAAAGACAAAAAGAAAAATAACAAAAGAAAATGACTTTGCTTTATATATGCGTATATATATATTTTTTTTTGGCTAGATGAAGCAAACTTAGTTTTTTCGACATACATACACACACAGGACACAGAAAAAAGTATGGATGTAGTACATAAACTGTTTAAAAAAAGAAGAGCACAACAACATGAAAGTTAATAAATAACATAACAATTTGATGAAATAGTGAATATGCATGAGAGGAAAGAGAATTCGAAGGCGAAGGCGAAGGCGGAGGCGCAGGCGCAGGCAGACACACACAGTGCATCTGCTCTCTTGCTCAAATGCATTTGTGTGCGTGAGCGCGTGCGTGCGTACGTGCGTGCGTGAGTGCGTGCGTGTTTCTGGTTTGCTCTTGAAAGAAAGCTCGCTTTGCTCTCTCGTTGCTGTTGGGCAGCTCTTTACTTGAACCGTGTGGCAAAGACATTGGAAAGTTCATTGACGGCCGCCTGGCCCACAGCCTGATTCACTTGTCCGCGCATGCTCTCCGGGATGTAGCGATTGGCGCCCGCCTGCTGTGTAATTGCACCGCCGACAGCTCCAGTGACGCGACTTGAAAGTTGTAAAAGTATTTTGTACTGTTGTTGTTGTTTCTTGACAAAAACAAAAAAAAAAAACAAAAAAAATCGTCGAACAAACTAAATAATGTTCATGTACACATAAATATGGCCACTTGGCTATGTGATCAAGCAGATTTCGGAACGCCTGAGACCCCTTTTTACTGTTTTGTTTCGCATTTCGATCTTCCTGTCTCTGTGTTGCGTTTGGTGTAGGCGTGTATATGTGTGTGTGTGTGGTTGGTTTAAATTTAGTCACAAAATTATAAGATACGGTCAATAATATAACAAAAGCTTAAGCACAGTCAACAATAAACAAATAAATAACGACAAACAAATTACAATGATTAAAACAAAGTCAATACGTATATTTCGAAAAACAGTTTATGTCTTATGATTAATGATTAACACACACACATACACACACACACACACTCGCACACAAACACCTACAAGCATGCGCTCAGCAGGCAAATCAAAGAGAGAATAACAAGAATATGACCAAAACAGAATAATCAAATGTAGGCAAATACTCTCTGCAGAACAAACTTTCAAACACTGTTTGGCCAACTGTGTGATCAAGGACTTAACGGCAAATTAACGAAGACACGACCGAAGAAGGAATACGATTGCAAACAAACATCTGACCACCCACCCACCCCACCCCACCCAGTTGGCAAAGTGAAGGAAGACGGATTTTTTTGTGACAAAAGAAGCATCTGCTCCAAACTGGTCACAGTGCCAGCCAAAAATAAGTAAACGCTTGTGTGAGTGTGTCAGTCTGTTTTGACATACATATATATAGAGTTATATATGTATGTATGTGGGTGTGTGTGTATGTTGGTAGTGTATGTGTATGAATACAATTTTTGTTTAATTTTCATTTTCATTAAACTATATATTTATTTACTTGGATTTTTTATTTTTTTTTGTATTACGTACACACACTGAACAATTAATTTGTAACTTGTTGCCCATTTAATATTTATAATTAATATAATGTTTCATGTAATGGAATTTAGCTGCTTTAGTTCCCGTTAATGCGTAGTTCATAAATATATATATATATATATATATATATGTATATATATATCTTTTCTTTTCCAATTTTTTTTTTTTTTTTTGTTGGTTTAATGCTTTAGTTTTATTTAACGACAACAACAACAACACAAAAAAGGTACTTTAGTTAACTTAAGCATAAATGTCTCTTCATTTCATTTGGTTTCCATATCGCCGCAAATATATTCTTGTTATATGTAGGTATGTGTGTATACATGGATGTGTGTGTATGTATGTGTGTATATTATATATGTATGTAACATTTACATAACACTGTCAAATCAATTGCTCCTCCGTCAACAGGAAGTAACTCAAAACTCAAGCTCAGCATCGGCGCGTCGTTCTCAAATATAGTCTCTTAGGGTTTTCTCTTTAATTTTCTTTTTTTGTTAAGCTATAAAAAAAACTAACAAACTATGAAGAAATATCTCAAGTGTCGAGCGGTTACAGTTCTGATATAATGATCTCATATCGTGTCATACATATGTATATGTATATATATTATATACATATATACATCAATTTATATGTATATATATATATATATTTATCTTTATATAATTTTTTCTGTGCTTTCATCGTAGGTTGTGTGTGTTTTCTCGTTCTAGAGTTTTCCACTTGTCAACAGTATACATATATATAAATATGTATAAGTATATGTATATGTATATGTATTTGTATATGTATATGTATATTTAATACTAATAATAATATCAATATCAATAATTATAATAATTATAATCGAACGCATCAGATATTTTGTATAAATATACGAGTATATATTATGTAGTTTTCTTCTTCTTTTTTTTAGTTTTTTTGTTTTTTTAGTTTTTTGTTTTTGTGTATATTTTGTTAATCATGCATATTTTGCATAGTTCTAGACGACGTCGTTGTAGTTGTTGCATTTTACTGAGCGAGCTTTCGAGTGGGAGACTCTGACAGATACTAAGAGAGCGAGAGTGAGAGCGTGAGCCTGCACTGGAGTTATTATCATTTGAACCGGTTCGATTGGCTGAGATTTATGGTTGGTTTGGTTGAGTTGAGTTGAGTTTGCTTGAGTTGAGTTTGTTTGAGTTGAGTTTGTTTGAGTTGAGTTAAGTTGGTTAAAGCGAAAGCGATTTTGGTTATTTAGTTAAAGAGAGTAAATGCCTTCTGTGGCCTGGGGCTGTGGCTGACAATTTAGCGACGTCTGCAGCGATGTAGATGCGGTTGTGTGAGCGATTTCAAAATATGTACAGCATTTATGTGTGTGTGTGTGTGCGTTTTGATTAATTTGGGTTTGTTGTTGTTTGTTTTTTTTCACAATTAGTGAGGGAAAGAGAGAAAAAAGAGAAGAAGAAACAAACGGTTTTGTTTTGTTATATTCTGTTAAGTTTTTTTTTTTTTTTTTTGCTTTTTACAAATACTTGATACAATTAAGGGAATCACAAATAAACCAACAAAAAATATGTAGAAAAGAAATAGAAAGAAAAAACTACACAGTTTAAGCACCAATTCTGGTAGCTTGCCCTCAAAAGCCAACATAGAATTAAGGCTGATCAGGTTATGCTAATTAATATATTAGTTACGCTATTTTTATTTTATTTGATTTGATCATCACTGAGAAATGAGCTAATATTATCTACTACAACTCGCGATTAAGAGGACAAGCTTCCTTCTAATGAAAAAACAAACAAAAGAACAGAAAAAAAAGAAAGATCCTTGGAGAAATATATACTATATGGGAATACAAGTTATTTTTATATTAGATCATGACTAAGCATTGTATTAATTTCAGCTTGATCAGGTCATCAGTAAAAATAACTTTTAAGCCTTTTACAAATGTATATATATTTATATGTATATATTTACATCTTTCTCCAGGGCTTTCCAAAAAAATAAAATAAATACAAAAACACAAAAGAAACCCGTCCCAAAACAATTACATATGTACACATTAGTATACACATATGTTAGTATATTGTTATAATTACACATGTGTACTATATATATTTATATACATATAGTTTATATTTGTATATATGTGATTTCGTGTGTTGTTGTGTGTGTGTTTTTTTTTTGGGTATTTTTGGCTGCATATAAAAA
Organism: Drosophila mimica; assembly: GCA_037043585.1. Lineage (NCBI taxonomy): Eukaryota > Metazoa > Arthropoda > Insecta > Diptera > Drosophilidae > Drosophila > Drosophila mimica. The sequence goes on along the minus strand of JBAMBE010000918.1, from coordinate 363,679 downwards.
GAGGTCCCAATCGTCGACAAGAAAATACAACAAAACAAACAAAAACAAAAAAGAGGATCTAAATCAAATAGCAGAAAAATACGACAAAATACCAAAGAGAGTAGTTTTGTTGTTCAGAGATACTTAATTAATTAATAAATGTACATAAGAATTCGAATAAAAGTTATAAATAAAAAATGTGTACGTGGCGAACTAAAGGAACAAAAGCTGATTCAAAGCAGACAAATAAAATATATTGTACTATATTTACTATATATAACATTTATTTGTTGTCACTTACGATGGTAGCAATGGTGGTGGAAGGGCGCCGCCTGGCCGACCGCCTGGTAGCGGTGGTGCACCACCTCCTGGGCGGCTGGGTATTGCTGGCGCTGGGCGTCCAGTTGCCGGTGGCAATGGTGGATTGCGTCCACCCAACGAGCCCTGTAAAAGCCGCAGCGAGTAAATAATGTTAATGTAATGTGCCCAAATGGCTGAATGGATGCACTTAATCATCATTGAGATTTACCTGTGCGGTGGGTGCTGGCTTACGTGGGCCACCGGGGCTGGGTGGCGATAGACCTGGATTCTCCAGGCCACTTGGTAGCCAATCGTTCTTCACGGGCGGTGGCAATGGCGATGATACAGTTGCCATCGATACGTCACCTGTGCACAAAGATACAGAACGCATACAGTCAGACAAAAATAGAGAGAGATTCGATAAGATGGGATTGTAGGGACAAGTTTATATTTCATACCAATAATTTGCAAGGAATCCTTGCAGGCGCGATACATGCGCAGCATTTCCTCACGCCTTGTTGCCGACTCGGCGGACTCCTCCATCATTTGTGCCTGTTGGGAAATGAATGCGGTTTATCGATTAATATAGAGATTAGATAATCACAACAATATATATATATATATATATATATATACCTGATCACCAGAGGCATAGAGGTGTGCCAACAGCTCTCCATTGATAAAGTCCTTGGCATTGTTGATGATCAGCATCATAATGGCCTTTGGCACCATATCTCGGGTGGTCTTCGTGACGATCTTCATGTAGGAGTCAACCAGATTGCGAATGGTCTCCACCTGGCGCTCCAATTGTGGATCTGTGGAGCTTTCTTCGTTGGCCGACTTTTGTTGTTGTCGTCGTCGTTATTATATATTTATATTTGGGTGGTGTAGTTGCGTATATTTCGTTTGTTTGATATTACCGATTATCGATAAACGATATTCGATTTTAACATATTTAATTTGAATTTTTTCAGTTGATTTAGTTGGTAGTTTTTTTGTAGTTCGTATAGAGGGGGTAAAAGTGATGGGAGGCGGTGGGGGGGAAAAAAACATAGATACAATCAATTAAATGAAAACGTGTTTGTTCAAACATTTGGCACAATCGAATAAAAATGTCAAAGTTTTGGTGCAGACGACAAAAGTAAAGCATATTATTAGTCAACAATTTCAATACAGCTCTCCATTAATTATAATTTTTGTTTTCGTTTTTATGGAGACAAATTTTGGAAAGCTTATTTCTTAATTTGCAGAGAATAAAATATAATAGATTAGATAAAGTAATTTTCCAAAAGTTTCCATACAAAAGTAACAAGAACATTTAAATCATAAAATAATAAATAGAGCAAACGAACGAAAGCCTTCTTTTTTGGTATTTTCTCTCTTCTTTTTTTTGGTGTTAAAAGGTGATTTTGGTAAATAATTTTGTTGTTGTGCTTATTAGTACAAATAAAATACCAATATACGTAATAAATAAACACTAACATAAAAGATAAGGGCTACAAATATGGTTTTTAGTAAGAAAATTTATATTTCACGTGTTTTATACATGTATGTGTTAAGTTTTCATGTTTCAAAATTTAGAATAATATTATCGAGAAGTCAGAAAGATGTATTATCATAAATGTGACCCGTAAGAGGGGTTCATAAACAGATACAAATTCAGCTCAATATGACACTAGAACTGCTAGCTTTAATGTTAATTATTTGAGATCAGAAAGATATCTTTTATGGGATGAGCGACAATCCAGTTTCTATTAACTGCTTAACTGTTCGATTAAAAAGCGTTTGGAAAGAGAAAAAGGCTTGAAAACTTAATGTATGCTAAATACTTGTACTGTTTTTGGTGTTTTTTTTGTTTTAGATAGATGTAAGTAAAGCTTTAAATTGTGAGTAACGAGTAGGAAGTGTGTTATTAATTACTGGATTCCAACGAAAAACAAAGACCAATGTTAATTGGGTTTACGAATATAAATACGAATACGAATACGAGTAATAAGTAAAGTAGAGAACAATTGAACGGAAAAATGAACATACTTTTTGCTGTAATTGGTTGGATATATAGTATATATATATATATATTTTTTTTTTGTGTATTTGTATTACAAATATTATTGTCATTGTAATTTCGGTTTTTCGTTTTTTTTTTTTTTTTGTCATTTCGTTTGGTACGTGGACGGGAAAATAGAAGAAAATAATTGATAAAAAATATTGTCAAATTAAAATTATATATATTTTGATATATTCTTTGTAGATATTAAAGATATGGTATATTTGTATATTTATACTTGTTGCACACACCAGTTGTTAATGTATACAAAATATACGTAAGTATGTAAATTAAAAGCAAAACAAAAACACAAAGCTGAGAAAGGGGAAGGAGAAACACATATTTTTATGTATGCAAAATGTGTTAAGTTCCAATTTTAAAATAAAATTTATCCCAAAATTTGGTTAGTTGTTGTTAATACAAAATCATGAAAATTATAAATAAAAAGAAAACACACAAATGTGATTAGTTGCTCAATAAAACTAAGACCCAATTCAATCCCATTATAAGAAAAACCTAGGATTTCAAAAGAAACCTAAAATATAACAGTTTAAAGATATAGAGATAGGATAGAGAGAGGGCGCGCAGGAGATATGCAAAGTATATGCTAAAAATTATGAAAAGAAACAAACCTCTTGTCCTTCCTGCATTTACACGTATTATATAATATAATATACGTATAATATTATTCGCATTTATATATGTAGTTATATATACATATATAGACATACATATATATATATATAAGTATATATATATATATATAGGTGGTGGCGCAACATTAAAAAAAAGTAAAGAAACATTGAATAAGTTATTGCAGTTTCATTTTTTTACATCTATTTAAATAACAAGTTTAAAGTTAACTGTATTCTTGCAAATATAATTCATTCAGCAAATGAAATAGGAATTTGTATGTGTGTATGGTTTATATATATATATATAAATACACACACACGCACACACATTAACATAATCATAGATAGATAATGGACGCAGCTGCTGCTGGATTAAAAGATATGCAACGGTTATACATAGAGAGATATGGAGAGACAAATGACTTCTTGATCATGCTTATCTGTTATGCCTATGAGTTCAAAATGTAGTATGAGCAACACTAAACACTGTTGAACAGTTTAACAGCACTGAGGATACAAATACAGGGTTGCAGTTAAAACTCTGTAAGGATGTAACAGCTAACAGAGCTGTAAGTAAAACAGCTGAGCATGTATAACAGCTGTATCAGGTAAACTGGAAATGGCAATGGAATGGAATGGAATGGAATGATTGCATATTGGAATGTGGAGGCAAAGCAAAACAATGATACTAATTGAGTGTTGGCTCGTTAGCAGTAACATAACATTCGAAATAGACACAGACAGATATGTATATGACATATGCATTTGAAAATGCAATATGGTATATGCCACACATTCGAATGCATTTTGTACATATGTAAGCATAGAAGCGTATGTATGTATGTATGTATATGACACATGTAAATTCTGAGCGAGAGCGAGAGACAGAGATAGAGGCAAGAGAGATTGGGTTAATTGGGCATTGTCATTGGGCTGTTATCTAATCATGGGCTAACATGATACATAAATACGATTTGGGTAAATACATACATAGTTCATACAGTAAATCAAGACTTAGGTCTAAGCTAATAAGCTTAATAATAGCTCAACAAATATTTGGAATGATAATGTTTTTGCATAAATAAAGAACTGGGAGTACGCACCTCATCGCCATTCTCCTGGGTCTCTTGCTTCTCGGGATAGACGCCGGCGCGCAGGAATGATGCCTTCCAGGACTCGACATCCTCGACTGTCTCGCACGACAGCTCCAGTTGTTTGTAATCCTAAATGTGTGTGTGAGTGTATTGAGTGTGTATAGAGTGTGTTTGTGTGTGTTTGTGTGCAGGAGAAAGAGAAGCGTCCAAGCGCAAAGAGAACAAATGGATAGGTATTTTCGTCAAGCATTTGGTATATGGGTCAACGTATTACGATTACGATTACGATTACGATAACGATTACGATTACGAGTACGTGGACGGGTTGTGGCTTTGGTTGGTTCGGTTTATTTTGGTGGGTTTTTTTTTATTTCTATATTGGTGGTTTAGTTGAGTCAAGTGGTTCGCAGCTGGCGTATATCTTGGACCAGGAGGTTAGTTAGTGTTTTGTATCGACGGTATATATATATTGGTTTATCGGTATATACATATGTGTATATATATATCGGTTTACTGAAGGAAATGCCGTTAGCTAGCGTTTTGTTTAGTTTTGGTTTTCATGTCATGCTCACAAATCAAACGCTGAAAAGGAGTTTGCATCGATTAATCGTTATCGACAAATTCGCAATCTCCTTTTGGCCTTTGATTTGGCTCCAAATGTTGATAAAAAACATAGTAATTTTTATCTTATACAAAAAAATTAATTAATTGTTCGTATTTCAACTAAATTGTTGAGCTAGTTTTTTAACTCAAGAATCAAATTGGGGGACAACTTGAACGCAAAAATTCTTCAAACAAAAGAAACAAAATATGATTTTAAAATTTAAATAATTGAATATTGTTAACTACAACAATTAATACTTGTATATTAGTTGTTGTAGAAAATACTGACGGCAAATGTTTTTCTTTTTTTTTTTTGTCTAATTTTTTTTTTTCGTTTCTTTGTTGAATTTTTTTGATCTATTTTAGACTTTTGTTTTCTTTTTTTGTGGCTTTTGTACTTTGCTTAATTGTTTTTTTTTTTTTTAGAATTCATTTTTTTGTATGCTAACAAAAATTACTAACCTTATAAACATTACGTCCGTCGGGACTGAATAAAGCAAATGTAACACGTCTAGACATTGACATAAAGCCCTGTTCAATATCGCGCAATTTCAAACCATCCAACGGCAACATGAATTTCTTCTCCTTCTCATCCTCGTCCTTGTACCAGGAGATGCTCTCCGACGTAAGCACAAACCAATAAGGACGCGAGCCGCCTGCGAAACAAATAAAAATTGTGTTGCGTGGTTTTGAACAGAGTACAATCAATATACGATCTCCGATACGACAAGACTACAATCATACATTAAGTATGAATTCTTAATGCCAAATGCGATTTATGATGCTGATGATGGGTTGTGGGATGGGAGTCTGTGGGTTTCATTAGGGAGTATTTGACATGAGTCGGAATCGAAACAGTCTCAATTTCCATTTCGAATTTGCAGTTTCGTTTCCGAATCAAGTGCAGGTTTTTTCAAGAGTTCAAAGATCAAGCATATATATAAGACAAAACAGCACATTAATGTAATTGTTTTTTGTTTGTTTTTGTTTTTGATTTTGTTTTGTTTGTTGTTGTTGTTTTTGTTAAGCAAAGATAAAGATAAAGATCATTGAATACGAACCAAGTATGCGTGGCAAAAACATCAGCAAAGCTTTCAATTTTCCACAGACAAAAGAGTCAACAAATAAAAAGTACATAGGACCGAAAAGAAAAACACCAATAATAATTCAAAAAGCCAGAAGAAAAGAAGAAGAAAAAAATGAACATCACAGAAAAACACATAAAAGAAATACAAAAAAAAAAAGCTAGAAAAACAAAACTCAAAAAGTAATACTTAAAAGAAGAGTGCTTGAAATTGAAATACTTAAGTGTGCTGAATAGATATAGCTAGTACAGCTACAGACTTGAGATTTGTTCATTACGAGAATTAGGTATGTGAGTAGTACTCAAGAAAGCACATTCCATGCCACATTCCCATGCCACATGCTCGAGTGTGTGAGAGACAGAAAGAGAGAGAAAGAGATGAGAGATTTTGAGAAGAATGCTCTATGTATATAGACAGACAGACAACCAACTATACTATACTATACTCTATATATGGAAATGCTTTTGAGTGCTAATTTATTATATTTACTGGCTTATCGATAAATATCGATTCGTGTTATTCAATAATTAATATTCTGCTCTGCTTGGCATTTATAACTAATACTTGGGTCAAATATTCAACATAATTACTTGGATTTCATCTAAGTTTTACACAGAACTTTTAGCTGTTCGATTACTTTAAAAATTGCAAAATTAAAGATTTTGGGGAGAAAAGTAGGACTAGCAAGGAATATTTCACTTACTGTACTATATATATAGATATATAATTGATATAGTACTCGGGTTAGTTGGAGGGTTAGAAGACAGTGCAATAGAATGTTAATTGTTGAAAAGGTGTCTGTTGTTGTTGTTGTGGCTGCTGTATTTCTGGGTGTTAGATTTGGTGTGTTTTTTTTTTTTTTTTTGTGTGTGTGTCACAGGCGGAGACGGATGCGATCGTCACGACTGGATATGGGGAACATACCTTTCATGATGCCAAGATTCTGAATGACCATGTGACCCTTGCGGATAACCTGATTGCCCAGTTGTCGGGTGCCGGTCTTGTTTGCATTCTCAGATTTATTCTGAGCGCTACAGTAGAAAATACAAATAATATAAAAAAGAGAGAATTGAATTGGGGGGATTTGTCTGTGTTGGGTGTTCAGTTTTATGTTTTTTGGGTGCACACATACTTGGCAAAGCCAATGAAATCCTCGTGATTGGTATTCATGTAGGCCAGCTCAAAGTCAATGAGCAACAGAATTTGCTCCTTGCAGCGCTGTTCGCGCTGGCGCACATGTGTGGTAATGATGCGTTCGGTTTCCTCGCGCAAGCGCGGATAGCGACTCATCTGGGTTGAAGAAACAGAGTGTTAATCAATTTGATTGATTGATAAGCAATTACAATTTAATAACGAGATGGCCGCCAACCTTATCAGTGCACATGCGCACCACAACGGACAATTCCTGGACGACTAGATCCACACACTTGATGACCGGCTCCTTGAGCAGCGCAATCTGGCGCTTCACAATCGCCTCAAAGGCCATGTCGGGCGTAAAGAGACCCACGCGAATACCGTGAATGTTGCGAATGGCAAACGAGATCTCGCGACGCAGCTCCTTCTCATCGCACGCCATTTTCACAATCTCAAAGCGTAGACTGCACAAAATAGGCAGACAATTAATATGATTGTTATTCCAATAAATATATATATATATATATATATATATATAACTCTTGGCGCACTTACCGCTCGTGGAATATTCGATTGATCTTGGCGCCGCCTGACAGCTCATTTGTATTGACCAAAGCCGAGCCGCTGCCCTCGATGGTCCGTTCAAAGTCCGACTGCAGTTTCTGTATCATTCTGCACGAATCAAAGAATTAAACAAATAATTATATTGTATATATATATGTATATATATTCGCATTGGCTTACTGGAGCATGGCCTTTGTCTTGATGCTGGCATCGCCTGGCTGGAAATGCTTAAACTCCTCGACCTCCTTCTCGAGGGTGAGCATTTGCTTTTGGAGCTTGTCGCGCAGACCGGGCAATGTGTCCCGAATGTGATTGGTCAGCTGCTGGTTGAGCACACGCTGCAGATAGGGTGTGCCCAGGCGATCGGCCATATGACGGTACGATGGATGGCTGAGGAAGAATTTACGCTCAGCGGATAACGCCTGGTGTATGTCCTTGCGACCCTCGATATCCTTTTGGGAGCGATTGACAACACCGATATAGCCGCGACGCAGCGGCAACAGCTTATTCTCGAGAATATCGCGTGCATCGGTGCCCTCGTCCATGAGATCCAGTTTGGTGATGACACCAATGGTACGCACACCCTGCGGATCAACCTCCTTGGCCAGCTTGAGGGCATCCGAATTGGCCAGATCTGTGTTGGCCGGCGTTACCGCCAGAATCAGACAGGTCTCCTTGCGTATAAATTGGAATATCATTTGCTTAATCTGCTGCTCAATATCAACAGGCTGATCACCGATCGCCACTTTCGTCAAACCGGGCAAATCGATAAGCGTCAAATTGAGTACATACGGCGAATAGACTCGCAAATTAATCGGAATGTTTGAGATACCCTTATTGCTACCCGTCACACGATCCGTCTCATCCTCGATCTCCTTGCGTATCTCATCGAAGCTTGAGAACTTTTTACCCTTACAATGCAGAAACTCGCCATATTCTAAGAGCAAACGAATATATTCATATATGATTAGATATACTCATGCATAATAATCTTGGTCACACATCACTACTTACCAGTTATTCCATTGATTAGCTGCAAAATTAGAGGTCTGCGCGTCACAATGCCCGATCCACGAGGCAGAAAGTCTCTGTGAATAAAATATGGATGGAAAAACAATGAAATATTTGATAGGAGCTTTGTTCACTTATTAATTGACATCTGAGTGTGAGTGTGGGTGTCTAGGGGTGGGTCTGAGTGTGAGTGTAAATATTCGTTAATTAGGGTTCCCTTAGCAGATTCACAATTACAATTGATCACGTCAATTGTAATAAGCTTGTAATAGAACAAGTAATTGACGTGCTTTCCAACTACATTAAATCCTGTTAACCAGTTTCCAGTATCCAGTTGTTGCAAATATTAAAGAAAAATGAAATTGGAATAGTTTTGCTTTCTACTAAGAAAGTTAATTGCAAGCTGAAGCCGTCAAATCCAATGAAGAAAACAGAAAAGAAACAGTTTGGAAGAAAATTGAAACATTGCTTGTCGAAAATCAGCATCTGCAAATAAAGTCATCAAATGCAGTTATTTCGTCCCTTCCCTTAACAAAGATACGAAGAGAGAAAGAGAAAATTAATAGACTTCTCTCTATTATTTTTTCAAATTAACAATATTCCAATATTCCAGCTAGGAGTTACCAATAAATGAATGAATCACGATACAGGTGTTGATGATGATAATAATGGAACGATTATTTTATGGAGGGATCTAAATTGTTTTGATTAAATTAGCTTGTGATTTTGTTCATAATTCGAAGTTGTGGGAAAGAGTCATTAAAGCCAAACACCAGCAAATAAAACACACAATAAGCACCATGTGCTACTAATTGCATGGGAAAGCCACAAAGGTACATATATTCATATATATATATATATATATATGTGTATGTATTTGTTGGGGATTATTAATATTTTATGGCTCCACATTTGACCTGTTTTTATTCTTGCAAACAAATCCACCAAAGTCAACAAATACCGCCAGTACACACAAACAATATTACCAAATAGCGATTACAATAACAATAATAAACAGTAGATAAATAACCTTATCGATAACGTCAACAGTATCAATTGTAGTAAAAATGAGTCATCTTTATAATTCGTTAGCTTGAGGCCACTTAATGAGCTTGGGCCAAAACAAAAAAGACATCGATAAAAACTACTAATTGTGAAAAAACATTCTTCAATGTGAGTGGAGGGGTGATTTCATTCCTTATCTAATCAGCATAACACAAAAGAAACATACAGTGAAGCGTGTCCGCAAAACATAAGTTGAATCCTTAATCATTTTGTTTTTTTTTTTAATCTTCAATCAAAAATAAATGCCTTTAAATAAAGTTCATTTAAAATCACGTTTGAATGAGCAACGCGTTATTTATTGCGAGCGACCACTGTATATAGAATATTCAGATACAGACACATTCCAAGTATACATTCCAGTATGTACGCACAGAAAAGAATTTTCACAAACATCGAATTGTGAAAGCCTAAATAAAATGCAATAATATCAATTACTATGACGATGACGATGACTAACTCCAACTATGGCATGTATATATACATATACATATATATATATATATATATATGTATGTATGTATGTATGTATGTGTGTATGTGGCGTTTAGCTTTTATGTAGTTAATTACGGGCACACTGGTGTGTGACTTGCAAGTAAGCTTGATGATATCAACAGCTTATGTTTTTCATTTCTCCCAAGCACTCTCCACCTCACACTCTAATCACTTAGATGATTCAAAACTACTCATGAAATTAATTTGCAAGATCTCTGGCTTTTTATTGCATTTAGCAAACATTTAAGCAAGGAGGTCAGAAAGTGCTCTGTTAAACGAAGCAGATGAACATTAATGTATACGCACGCACACACACACATACATGCATGCGAAAATGTTCACTCAGATTTGGAATGCAACAGACGCCGGTTGTATCAGCTTTTAGAGAGAGAGAGTGCTGGATCTTTGGCTCTCTTTGGCTGCTCTCACTTACTCACACACCCTCACGCAAGCACTCATAGGATCAGCTGCTGCGCATGCTTTCCCTATCGCACACACTCAATTGCTTTTGCTGTCGCTTCATGCGTTTTTTCAACTTTTGATATGATGCGATCTGTTTATGTTGTTGTGGTTTCTGTTGTTGTTGTTAATCTTTCAGTTAATAAGCTTCTGCTAATTTTTCTAAGTCTCTTCCCACTCTCTTTTTTCGTTTAATTTGTTGTGTGTTTGTTTGCTTACTTGGTGTACTATGTCAGACACACAATGGTGGTCAAAAATATTTAAACCGCAAATGCAGGCGGAGGCAACAAAATAATTTGCGAACATTTTTATTTCTGCTCTATGCGTCCGTGTCTAAATTGAAATGTTCATTTACATACATGTATACACACATAGATACGTTATTTCACTTAACGCTAATGTAACAATTATTTTAAACATGATTATGTTAGGTGTGTGTGAGAAAGAGACATATGATGCAAAACCCATGCACTATTGACATTTTTACTAATGCCGCTGTTAATGTTTATTTGACATTGACCACTCTGTTAATGTTTGTGAGCAGCCACTTACATTGACATACACTCCATGCAATTGCAAAATTGATGAGAACAGCAGAAAAAGCTGCTGCAGAAAAATAAGGAAAACTAGGTCATTAACAAACTCACACACACACATATGTTTAAACATAGATATATATGTATATATATGTATATATATACACATGTGTGTATATATATATTTACGTATGTGTGTGCGGTCAGCGCATGCGAAAACTAATGGCTCAGCAAATGAACTGCGCTTAGCTGAAGCTGCTGTTGTTGTCATTGACTGCAACGGGCTTATGTAAGCCGAATGCATGCACATAAGTCGTACCTGTTTATATGTGTACATAAATACAGAATAGATATACATGTACACATACACATAGCAATGTATCCTAAAGGATGTTGAAGAAAACACCCACGTTTTTTGTCAATACATATAATAGTATGTATGTAAGGACGTGTGTACATATTTATGTGTGCGTGGGCACAGTGAGCATTAATAGCCAAAGCAGCAGAAAAGCGCACATAAGCGAATGCCGTTACACTCACACACACGTATATTGTGTGCTTGTGTTTTGTGAATGTAGGTGGAGCCACACAGTGGGCAGAAAAGGATTGTGCTGCGACCGTCACACAGACAGGCGGACCCACAATAGCAACATTACATAATTTTTGCAATTTTGCACAGAACAAACATGCACACACAGGCAGACACACAGCAACATAGGTTGTGTATGTGTGTGTGTGGGAGTACGTTCCATTCATTAACAGTTACAAAAGTTAAAGCAGCAGTTAAGGAGGGGGAGATTGGCGGTGGGTTGCAGAGAAGCAGCAACTACACGAAAAATGTAGGCTAACGCAAGCATCTACGTCGGCGCCGACAGCGATAGCATTGCATAAATGTCAAAGTGAAGTGTAGCGGCGAAGAACGGGACATTAGGGGGGATTTGAAGGTGAGGGAAGGGATGGGGTAGGTGGAATAGTTAGCACAAAAGCGAAAATGTGAAAAGCATGTGCGCTGCTGCAAAAGGAAATGTCAACGTGCATTGATTTTTTTTTTCCTTTTTTTTATTGTTGGCCGTCTTTTATTCCGCCTCTCCTTCCTCTTCGTCGTTTTTTGGGGCGTAAGTATTTATTGTATTTGTTTTTGTGTCGTAGCATTTGAACGGAGCGGAAGCGCGGGGGGACGAAAAGCCGATAGATAAAAAGGAAGCAGAACCAAGCGCAATGAGCGACGCGCAGCCAGAGCCAACGAGAGAGAGATGTGTAAAGTGGAAGGGAGAGAGAAAAGAGCAAGTATTTGTTGAAAATTAGTTCTGTTGCTGTTGTTTCGTTTTATGTTCTTTGTACGAAGTGAGTTTATCGCACTCAAAGAACTTCAAGCAACCCAGTCAAAGCCAATATGCTTACTAATGGAATATTGTATGTGCGTAATATGAAAGATCAATTTTTTGATTTATTTTCATAATGTATGCATGTCTATGTGTGTATGTGGCAGGGGAAATTATTATTGCCACCTGCTAGCACACCCAACCACCCACTGAGCGACACCGATAGCGACCAGCAAAAAAAAAATAAAAACCAGGAATGCTGCTTCATTGATTATTCACCAAAATTGAACACACTCACGCATACACCCAATATATGCGGACACAGTGAGTGAGAGACCGCATGCATAGAAGAAGCTCTCTCAGAATTACACACACTAGCACATACACATACAGAGAGCTTTCGCGCAAAAATATGGATTTTCTTGCTATTGTATTTTTGTGTATTGTGTTGAGTTAGAATTTTGAATTGCTGATGATGATGACCAGCGCACACTTACTTGCCCACGAAATTCTCCAGCACGGAACTCTTGCCAGCCGACTGTCCACCAACGACGGCAATCTGAGGCAAATCCAATTGCATATGCACCCCAAGCGAGGTGAATGCATCCTGCAGCTTATTGACGATCGGTATTAAATTATCCATGTTGCGAGGAGTTTTTTTTTTTTTGTTGTCTTGCTCTGTTGTGCTCTTCTTCTTTTTGCTCTCTCTTTCGAATAAGATTGCAAAAGTATTGTTTTTGTTACGTTTGTTAACAGTTAATTGCTGTTACTGTTACTGCGAACGAGCAAGCGAGAGAGAGAACACGAAGAACACGGCGCTTAGCTATGACGCTCACGCCTACGCCTCAGCCTCTGTGGCCGCTGTTCAATGTTTGCTGCTGCTTGTTGGCTGCAGCTTTTGTTACGTTTTTAGTTATCAAATTTGTTGTGTGATGTGAATGTTTTTTTTTATCTTGCTCTCACTTCTTTTACAAATCACGCACACACACACGCATATACGAACGAACGCTATCTTCTTCCTCTCTCTGCCGACACCAACAAACACTGCCACTTGTGTTTTAGTTGTTGTTGTTGTTGCTGCTGCTACTGCTGCTGTTTGTATTGTGTATTAAAAGAAAGAAAAATTAACTGCGTAAGTCGCGCGCAAACAACACCACAATTATATACCAAACAAAACAAAAAAAAAAACAATAAGAAAACAAGCACACACAAATATATATCAGGAAAAAAAAATCTTATAAGAATCCAGCCCAGGCACAAAAACACGCACGCACACACAGACACACACACACACAGATAGAAACGTTAACTCGACGGCATCGATGCGCCACTAGCCAGCGCGTAACGTAAGCGTGCCTTTGCTTTTGCTTCTGCTGTTCTTCTGTGGCTCTGCCAGTGACTGCGCCTCTGCTTGCTGCCGATGACGACGCGTTGGGGCGGGTTTTAATGTTGCTGCGCTCTTGCATATGATTTTGGTGTGTCTGCGCGCAGGGTTGTTCTGTTGTTTATCAAAAACTATACCTCAAATTTTGGGTAACCGATACCGATAAAATGAAAACGTAAAATTTTTACTTTAGATTTCAGGCAAACATACACATTAATTTATTTCTCAACACACACGAAGGTATTACGAAAAAAATATTTATAAAATCTACAAATTGCATGCAAGCACACACAACATATACACATATATTAAATATATATATACATATACACACAGAAGAGAAGTTGCTCGCTTTAAATGGATTGAAAGAATTGATCGTTCGGCTTGTATAAGATTTGTGTGAGAAAATATTAATTGGTGTCGTCAACGGTCGACACAACTTCCGAATAGTTTTTCAAGCGACAAATCACTATTTACAAGAAAGTTACGCGTACCGAGCGCTTTACGTCCGCCCCTTTTGGCTTTGTTTTTGCTTCTGAATATTCGATGACAAATACTTTTTAGTAGCACTGCATTATCGATAATGACTGGCCATTACCAACCTTCCATTATCGACTGGAAAATATTTTATTTTCCAAATACTAGTATTACTGAAATCTATATTTTTAAAGTTTCAATAAGTTTGGAAAACTGCAACTTTATTGCAAGAATTTATAATTTTCACATATTTCAAAATAGTTTTATTCGGATTTCATTGGCCCAACTATCGATATTTTTTGGCAGAAGCGCTAATAGCTTAAATAAATTAATTTTGTTAATCTTTACCAATTTATTAATTTGACCTCTTTAAAAATAAAATTATATTTATGTGGAAATTAAAACAAAACTAAATTTTATTCGAAGAATAAAATACCGATTTTATTAATGTTATCGCTTACTCAAAATCGCATAATGGAACATCGACTGATGTGGAGCACAACAGTTCCACAGAAAGCTAACAGCTCTATTTCACGCAATTGGCAACACTTCTCTAAATACACTTAGCCATTAACAGAAAAAGAGACAAAACGATTGTCATTCTCATTTCGTTCGCTGTTATTGACCCTATTTTCCTTATGGTGGCATCGTTTTCATCATTAATATTTCAGTGTTCGACCACAGCAGACGTCTTCTAGTTCATCAAGTGAAAATATATAAAGTGCAAGGAATTGTATTCATTGTATTAATTTATTCAATTTATTGTGTAGTCACTCGTCTTAAAAGGTATGTGCATACATTAAAACTAATGTAATATTTTTATTATCGGAAAATTTATCATTAATTTGGTGATTGATGCAATATGAGCTGCATTTTATAGAGGGTACAAAGAAACTGCATTAAACTCACACACACAAACATCAAAGAGGTCATGACTTGACAGATTTATTTAATTTTATATTTCATTCTAGTTCGAAATTAAAAGTGCATTAGATGCATTATAAAATTGCGTCAAAATGTTCGAAATTGCAAATTGTAGTTGAGAACGCCATTTTTGTCTACGCATTTCAAAATGGCGTCCTACAAAGAACAAGTGCAGTTAATAGATATAAATTAGTGTGTGTGATCAGAGAAGAGAAAAAACCATTAGTCATAGAAAATATGAAAGTGATGAAATTAAACAAAAAGAAAAGAAAACTAAGATAGATAGATACAAATATAATAACTACGTTTATTGTATTTTATTACTGATAGCTTATTTTAGGACGGGGCGGAGACAAACTGTTTAAACTACCAACAAAACTAGGTCAATACGCAGAAAAACTTACTGCGCACTTTCCTTCCAGCTGTATAAATATACATGTACATGTGTACATGTGTGGAACTCATAAAACAAAGTGCAGGGTTGCATGCATTGTAGTATGTGTCAGGCATTTAATTTTGCCTTTGTCTGGCATTTAATCGATTTATCAATTACACATTTTCTCAATAGTTTTTGTTTTATTTATTTTCTTACATTTTGTAGGAACAGGAAATATGCAGATATTCGTCAAGACTTTGACTGGCAAGACCATCACCTTGGAGGTGGAGCCTTCCGATACCATTGAGAATGTAAAGGCCAAGATCCAGGACAAGGAGGGCATTCCTCCAGATCAGCAGCGTCTGATCTTCGCCGGCAAACAGCTTGAAGATGGACGCACCTTGTCCGACTATAACATTCAGAAGGAGTCCACTCTTCATTTGGTGCTCCGTCTGCGTGGTGGCATGCAGATCTTCGTCAAGACTTTGACTGGCAAGACCATCACCTTGGAGGTGGAGCCTTCCGATACCATTGAGAATGTGAAGGCCAAGATCCAGGACAAGGAGGGAATTCCTCCAGATCAGCAGCGTCTGATCTTCGCTGGCAAGCAGCTGGAGGATGGACGCACTCTTTCTGACTACAACATCCAGAAGGAGTCCACTCTTCATTTGGTGCTCCGTCTGCGTGGTGGCATGCAGATCTTTGTCAAGACTTTGACTGGCAAGACCATCACCTTGGAAGTGGAGCCTTCTGATACCATTGAGAATGTGAAGGCCAAGATCCAGGACAAGGAGGGAATTCCTCCAGATCAGCAGCGTCTGATCTTCGCTGGCAAGCAGCTGGAGGATGGACGCACTCTTTCTGACTACAACATCCAGAAGGAGTCCACTCTTCATTTGGTGCTCCGTCTACGTGGTGGCATGCAGATCTTCGTCAAGACTTTGACTGGCAAAACCATCACCTTGGAGGTGGAGCCTTCCGATACCATTGAGAATGTGAAGGCCAAGATCCAGGACAAGGAGGGCATTCCTCCAGATCAGCAGCGTCTGATCTTCGCCGGCAAACAGCTTGAAGATGGACGCACCTTGTCCGACTATAACATTCAGAAGGAGTCCACTCTTCATTTGGTGCTCCGTCTGCGTGGTGGCATGCAGATCTTCGTCAAGACTTTGACTGGCAAGACCATCACCTTGGAGGTGGAGCCTTCTGATACCATTGAGAATGTGAAGGCCAAGATCCAGGACAAGGAGGGAATTCCTCCAGATCAGCAGCGTCTGATCTTCGCTGGCAAGCAGCTGGAGGATGGACGCACTCTTTCTGACTACAACATCCAGAAGGAGTCCACTCTTCATTTGGTGCTCCGTCTGCGTGGTGGCATGCAGATCTTTGTCAAGACTTTGACTGGCAAGACCATCACCTTGGAAGTGGAGCCTTCTGATACCATTGAGAATGTGAAGGCCAAGATCCAGGACAAGGAGGGAATTCCTCCAGATCAGCAGCGTCTGATCTTCGCTGGCAAGCAGCTGGAGGATGGACGCACTCTTTCTGACTACAACATCCAGAAGGAGTCCACTCTTCATTTGGTGCTCCGTCTACGTGGTGGCATGCAGATCTTCGTCAAGACTTTGACTGGCAAAACCATCACCTTGGAGGTGGAGCCTTCCGATACCATTGAGAATGTGAAGGCCAAGATCCAGGACAAGGAGGGCATTCCTCCAGATCAGCAGCGTCTGATCTTCGCTGGCAAGCAGTTGGAAGATGGACGTACCTTGTCCGACTACAACATCCAGAAGGAGTCCACTCTTCATTTGGTGCTTCGTCTACGTGGAGGCTACTAAATCTGAACACAATAAATACTATTTACCTTGAATTCCTATAAACCATAAACAGACCACAATATGTATTCTGTATAATTCAAGTTTAAAGAAAAAAATGCTTAAATCTTTTAACTATTTAAACATTCAATAAAAATAATTTGTACACGTTCAATAATTGTGTCGCTTTATTGCATTCAATTTTAACATGGGGATCCAGAGACGAGCCGTTTCAGAGTTGACCCATTTAGGTATTATGAATAAACAGACAATACATAGAGGGGTCAAATCGATTAAAACCTATTTAACATCTTGTACAAATATGTTTTCTAGCGACATTGTTTGGCGGAGATTTTGAACAGCCGTCTGCCCACTGTGACATGACCCCGTTGAAGCCTATCTTTGTATGTATGCGTATTTGTGTGTCCGTCGAGAAACAAAGAATTGTGTATGTCGAGACAATGATACCCTGTTTTAGATTGGCACCCGAAGCAGAATAGGGCCCACGGTCACAGAAAGAACGTGATGCAGGTTTTAGTCGATTTGACGTCTATGTTTTGTCTGCTTAGGGGAATTATGTAATTTGTATATTCTTGATCGACTAGATAAAGTGGGGTTTTCCAAGATTTTTTAATTATGCGTAAAGAATCGAATTGTTTTAAATTTCAAAAATAGCGCTTATCTCACGAACGGTAAAAAATAAGAATTGATAGTTGACGAGTATCGATAGTAATACATGATCGTGGTTTGATAGATTGACTATCGATTTAAATCAAGATATCCAAGAAATTCAAAACTAATGATAAACAAATTGAATGTCTGCAGTACACATTGAAACGATAATTAAGAGACAAGATTTTCGCTCAGTGTATATGCGCTTCACATTAAAAACTTGAGCAATTCTAAAGGGGGCAGCTCTCCTCACGCCTCGATACCCAAAAGTAGCGATCGCTTCGTCAAATTGTTGCAGCCGGATCGCTACTTGTCGACCACCTGGTTTGAAAAGGTACAAGATGAATATTAAGTGTTTCGTTAAGTTACCGGTTAGCATTTCCACTTGAGCATACATACATGTATTCAGACTTGCGCATTCACGAACACGAAACTGTCCACATTTATTTGGTATGTCCCCAATGTAATTAACCAGGGCGTGACAGTGCCTCATTGGACAATGACGAGACACTTTTTTTCTGCTGATAGTGTAAAGTCTGCTTATGTAAGTATTATAGCTTAAGTAATTTATGAAAACAAAGTGATGGCTACTTTATGATATTTCCCTAACAGTCCATACAAGGATGGGAAAACTAGCATAATTATATAAAATATTAATATTTGGAAAGGACAGGGCATTGCCAGCCCTGGAAACACAAAGAAACAGAGCGTCGTTAGACAAACAGAATTGGCCAAGGCAACCAACAACACTATCAATAAGAACAATACATAAATACAAAGTTTATGTAGATGTGAATGTAAATTGCTGCTCCGCTTCCCAAGTCAAATACACACGCACACATACACGCACATAAGTAAAAAGTTACGTTGTATGTGTGAGCTGTGCGCGCAGACGCAAAGTGGCTGCAATTGTTTTTGGCTCTCGCTGCTGTTCTCAGCTGTTCCCAGCGTTGTCATGTTTACGTCTTTCTTATCTTATATTTATATATATATGTATATATAGA
The DNA here is from genome assembly GCA_037043585.1 of Drosophila mimica. Classification (NCBI taxonomy): domain Eukaryota; kingdom Metazoa; phylum Arthropoda; class Insecta; order Diptera; family Drosophilidae; genus Drosophila; species Drosophila mimica. The sequence continues at coordinate 344,702 of JBAMBE010000918.1, read as the reverse complement.
CATATATTTATTAATTTTAATTTTAATTTCAATAAAGGAAGCAAGATGCACCGCAAAAATGGGCGTTTCTATGTACACTAATTTATTAAAATGCTTTTGTACAGGTTATCTGTTAGTCGGGCATTCACGAGAATAGTGAATATTTGTTATTTTTACATTTGATACCTGTTGCTCAGCAACACACACACACACACACACACAAGCACATATGCAGCGGCTGCGTCCAAAGAGAAAACACTCGAAGCAAAACGGACAACAAACAAAGCCAAAGCAAAAACCAAACTAAATAAAAGTTGCTGTGTGTGTGTGTGTGTTGTGTGTGTAAGATTGTCCCGCAACGGGTTTGTTGGCCCTAACATCGACTCTTTGGCTCTTCGACATTTTCACAACGTCACAAGCCAAGAAGCTGCGCAGTCGCACAATCTAAGTTAAGTCCCCCCCCACCCACATGCACAGAAAACAGCAAAAGAAATAACCAAAAAAAAAAGAGAAACTACTGAAACTGAGTTAGAAGTGAGCCGAATTACAAGTTGGCTTAAAAAGTGACAGTAAAACAGTAACGGCAGCCAATAATAACAATAACAAATATAGAATAAAGGTTCTTCATCATCTTCTATGACGCCAGCAGCTGTTGAGGATGGGCGAGAAAAATGCGGCAGCGTCTACACTTGGAACTGTGCTGGCGAACTCTATGGAATCGAGTGTGAGCTGTGCGAGGAGCGGCCCCTCTGTGCACTCGATGAGTTTGCCGAGCATATGGAGCTGTGGCACTCCGACTGGCAAGAGGCACCGGAGGATGAGCTCATGCAGGAGGTCCTCGCCGAACAGTCCAGCAGCAATTGCGAGGTCAATGAACTCAAACAGCAGCTGGTTCAAGAGCTCAACTCACTCGATAAACAGCAGCAGCAGCAGCAACCACAGCTGATGGACACATTTCAACTGAATGATCAAGTTCAATTCAATGTGGATGTAAGTAGCAGTGCTGAAGATACCCTGTAAAACTAAAAATACAACTAAAAATGCAAATAACTGCGAAACTGAACATTGAACTTTTAAAAATTTGTGGAGAGCTACTGCAATATCTTAATTTATTTAAGGAAAAAACACGAGGTTTTTGTTTGGTTTTTGTTTTATGACCGTTTTAGATTTTAGAAATTATTCAAATAATAATAATATTTATTTTAATAGTATGTGATTTTTATTAAAATTGAAATATTCCCAAGACTCAAAAAAATTCGTAAGGAGGCAAGTGCCCAAATTAATCAAATTAATTTGTGATTTTGGAATTTTTAATATATAATAATATGATAATAAATTAGTAATATTCAAATACCTAAGATAGTTAATGTTTTAGCTTCAGTATCTCAGCTCAAAAACTTAAACTTGATAAGAACAAAATAATTTTTTATATGAAGTGTTTTTGTTTGGCTTGTTCCTCAAATATTTAATATTTTAAATCAACTAAAAGATTAAACTAAAAATCAAATGAGTTGAAATGAAACTTAAGCTCAATTCAAGACAATAATATTATATTTTGGGATATTCAAACTTTAACTTAATAAGAAAATAATTTTTGATATAAAGTACATTTTTTTTTGTGTTATTAATTTTTGGGTTTCTCTCTGATTAATTTTTTTATATAATACTTTTTTATTTGATTTTTAGAGTGGCCTACCGCTTGTGGAGACGCCAGCGAAGCTGACGACGGAGCATGTGCAGCAGCTGATTGAGCTATATCGAATGCATCCCCGATTGTGGGATCAGTCGCATCCGGAGTTCCGGGACGTGGAGCAGGGTCGTCACTCGTGGCGACAGATAACAGATGCGTGGAGTGCCCACTGCGGGCGTGACTTCAGTGTGACCGATGTGCGCATCCGGATCTCAACGCTGTGCCAGCGATTCCTCAAGCAGCGCGAACGCATCGATGCCGAGGGTGATCTCGATGAGGGCGCCAAATTCGTACACTACGAACAGTTGCGCTTCCTCTGTGAGCAGCAGGCGCTGCTGAAGCGCCAGGAGCACTTTGCCCGCGAGAACCGCAAACTGATCGAGATCTACGAACATTATCCAATACTCTGGCACAATGCCCACAAGAGACTGCGCTGCGCCTTAACGGTAAAGAGGCGCCACGAGGCACATCGTGGCCTCCAGCTGGCGTTGCGTATGTTCGGCATTAATCTGTCCGGCTTGGCGATGCAGCGGCGCCTCCAGTCGCTGAGGAAACGCTATCGCCTGGAGAAGATACGCTATCTGCACAGTGTCGTCGAGGGCAAACAATCGGAATTTGTGTCCATCTTCGAGCATTATGCTGAAATGGAGTTTCTGCACAAGCACATCGATCCCTATGTCTGTGCTGGATGTGGCAAGATCTTTGAGAATCTGATCGCTCATCAGGCGCATGTGCAGGATAGCTGCGAGGAGCAATCACTGGCTGCTGCCGACTGCAAACAGTTGACTGAATCGGAGGCGACACTGGGTGAGCTTATGGTGCAGCTGGAGCAGCACGAATTACAGCAGCAGCAACAGCAACAGCAGCAACAGGCGGCCGGAGATGAAATGGAGCAGCTGCAGGTAGTGGAGCAGCAGCAGCTGGTGTCAGCACCATCTGCAACTGAGCTAGCCACGCCACTGTTGCATAGTCTAGCAGAACAGCAGGCGGTGGAGGAGATTGAGCAACTTCCTGATAAGGAAGATCCGCATGGCAAAGAGTCCTTCTCCGAGGATAGCCTGTCGACGGGTGGACAGCTACGCATGCGCCTCAGCTTGGAGCTAACCAATAAACTGATCGAGCTCTATCAATCGCATCCAAATCTCTGGGATCCCAATCATCTGGACTATCATTCGAGGAAACAGCGACGCCAGGCCTGGCACAACATTGCCGCCCAGCTGAATACATTTGCCGGCTGTCCGGATCGCTTCAGCTGGCAGATGTTGCATCGCAAGCTCACCGATTATGTCAAGTACTATCGACGCGAACGCCAGCGGGAGGAGCTGGCGGTTGGTGGTGACGGCGAAGGCACCCGTTGGGGCTTCTACGGGGCGTTCAGTTTTATGGACGATGTGGTGCCAATAAATCGTGTGCTGCAGAAATCATTGCAGCAGCGCGACAGTAATTTGAAGATCATCCAAGTCTATCAGAGCTACGAGCAGCTGTGGTGCACCACACATCCGGATTATACGAAACGGAAGCAGCGCTTGCGACACCTGGAATCCCTGTGCACCCGCCTGCAGGAGGAGTGCAATCTGCAGATAACCGTTGAGCGCTTAAAGAGTCGTCTCATCGAGTTTCGCTGCCAGTATCGTCAGTGCAAGGAGGCACGCCAGGCGGCGCTCCAGCGCAACAATGCCACGTGGCAGCCGAGCTATGAGTATTATGCGGCACTGCAGTTTCTCGAACTGCATGTGTCACCCTTCAACTGTGAACGGTGCACGGCGAGCTTTAAGCGACGCAGCGATTATCTGCGGCATCAGCGCAACGTTCACTTGGATCAGCAGCTAAATGAGATGCAGCCGTTGCAGCGACGCCGTCGGATGCGACGTGGCACGAATGCCACAAATCCGTTGGAGCACATCTGTCACATTTGCGCTATGAAATTCTCGTTGCGCACCAGCCTCCAGGCGCATCTGCGTCGCCATTTGGGCCAGCGGACGCACTGTTGCACCGACTGCCCCAAAAAGTTCTTCAATTCGACATCGTTGCGGGTGCATCAGCGCAGCCATACCAAGGAGCTGCCCTATGTGTGTGAGCATTGTGCCCGGGGCTTTGTCAATGCCAGCAAACTGAATCAGCATGTTAAGCGGCACACGGAGAAACGGGATTATCCGTGCACGCGCTGCGACAAGGCGTTCTATACGGCCCACGAGCGAGATCGTCATCTCCGGGCCCATCTCAACATTAGGGACAAGGTCTGTCCGTATTGCAGTCGTGCCTTTGTCGTCGGCAGCGCCTATTATGCCCATCTCAATTTGCATCGCGGCGAGAAGCGCTATGGTTGCGTCGCATGTGGCAAGCGATTCGCTCAGTATGCGGGTCTCTACAAGCATCGCAAGCGCTGCACAATCGCTGCCCAGCTGCAGGAGAAGTGAATACATTCACTCACTCACTCACTCACACTCAGAAAACACCCAACTTCTTTTGTTCACGTTAATTAGTGCAATTTTGTTATTTCTAATTGATAGCGTCCGTTTTAGTACTCATTTTTTATTCATTTGTAAAAATGAATCATGTTTTAATTACAATTTATATATGTACCGATCGCATTAGGAATATCTTTAGCTATTTTATTATTTTGTTTGTTTTCGTTTTGTTTTTGTTAAGCAATCATTTATTTGTTTGTCATTCATTCAATCGATCAATTCGTTTATTATTTTATTTATTTCTGTCTGAATACTAATTTTTTCGTTTGCATTCGTTTGTGATTCATGCTTAAATAAATATATACAAAATCCATCAAATCCATTCAAAGTATTTCATATTTTAGCTTAAGATTTATTTATTACTTACTCCATCATCTGTTTACAAAAAAAAAAAACTTTTATAACTTTAGCATTTTCTCTTTTTTGTTTTCATAAATAAATCAAAATTAGTTAACGAATTTCTCGAAAGAGGTTTCTCTAGTTTTCTTTTATTGACATTCGTAAACGTTTCACTGGCTGCCTACGAATATACTCAATTAGCACGTATCTTAAGAAATTTAAGACTGTTTTTTATATTATCAGAGATAATCAGATAAATTATGTTAAAACAATTTAAGCAATTATTTATTTATTTACTTTCGCTCAAACTGCAAAATATTTTTATACTTTGAATGATGTCTGTTATTCCCGGGAATAACTAATGGTATCAAAGTATAAAAAATGTTTTAAAAAATCGCTTGGTTTATTTAGTTGGTTTAGTTGGATTTGGCGAATCGCTTAAGCTGTCGCAGTCGATAGATGTCGTTGGTGGGCGGCGCCGTTGTCTGCAGCTCATCGTCGCTATCATCGCCGCCGGGCAGCAGGCGACGGCGTCGCGGCGCCATTGCCGTAACGCTATGCTGTACGCCCGTATACGTGCTCGTGTCCACAATCCAGTGCACCGACTTGGCCAAATCGAAAATCTTCAGCGTCAGATCGTTGTCACCATTCGGTAGGGGTGCAGCTGTAAATGGCAAATACGGATTAGTTTGTGCGTGACAATGAATACCTTTAGTGCATATAGATGTATAGATGTGCATAGATAGCATCACAGGGATCCGCAAGATACTGATACACGCCAATAGGATCAAAGCTACATATAATTATTTTTGCAGAAGCTGCAGGGACGAAGAGGTAGTGGAATCACCGGGACACTTCCTCTGTTTCTGCCCAGCACTGGCGAGAAAAAGGATTCGGTGTTTTTTTTAGGAAGACACTCCTATCCAGTCTACATAGGACCAATCAAAATTGCTAAGTTCATAAATGCAACTGTTCAGATCTACGGTATCAGAACGAGCCAAAATTATAAAATTTGTTGGAAAACATACACTCGGGCAAATTCAGACGCATAAAGATGTCGAAGAGCAGCTCTACGCTGACAAACGGTCCACGGAAGCTATTTGGTGGCGGCAGGGCGGCGCATAGAGCGGCCAGGGCAGGTGGCTGCGGAAAGACGCCGCCAGCAAGCGGATGGGCGCCAGGATGTGCACAGGAGCGCGGCTTAAATGGTATCATTTGTGAAAAATCAGGTCGCGGCAGCGGCTGTGTCGCCTCCCCATCTCCGTCGGCATCGCCACCGTTGTGACTATTTGCACCGCTGCCGACACCGCTCGTCTTATTCAAAATGATGCCAACGTTCTAAACAGAAATAAAATATTAGTTATTTCAATTTGATTGTGAAACAGATTAAAATTGAAAGATTTACCTCTGCATAGCCGATGGACTTAAGCTCTGTGCTGGTGCAGGGATACATGTCCAGGAACTTGTAGCGATCCACGAGCTGTGCCGTTTCCTTGCCCTCGTACTCTTTTAGCTGTCGAATGTATTATGTTTATATTAATTGGATGTATTTGTTATTAATCACATAATTGTACTACTTAGCACAGCTAAAAGTTAATTTCTTTGTAGATCGGTTTTTAACATATGGGAAATCTAGACTAATGCGAGCTGAGATCGGTAGGTTGATTTGAACTGAGCGATGGATGTACTCACATTTTCAAAGACCGCACTACGTCGACGCTCCACTTTCAGAATGCTGGACAGATCGCCAATGTTGGACTCGAACTCAAGGAAGCGATTCCATACCTCGACGCTCTTGTGCGGCGATAAGCCACCGGAGCTAAGGACACGCTCGAAGAGCACTCGCGTATTGTTATCCTCATTCAAATGGGAGAGATAATCAATATAGCACATGACATATTCGGGACTGCCTCCGAAACGCTTGAGTCCAAGCTCAAAGATACGAAATGCAATCTCCTTGTCCTTGGAACAGTAATACTCCATCAAGGCAGCCGCCACAAAAATTTGATAGCGCGAACGCACATCCTCGCGTGCCTTCTTGAAAATGCCACGTGCCGATTTGATGCCCTCAGCGCGACGGGAGAATTTCATGTACTGCACATAAACCTGAACAAAAAAGAAAAAAACATCGATAATTTATAGATTATTATTGAGGTCTACAATTGAATCTATCCATAACTGACTAAGATTGCTTACCAGGGTGGGATCAATGTCGGGCAACGTGAGCAGCTTGTTGTACATGCTGTGGACCTTTTCGTACTTGAGACGACCCTCCTCGAAGTCCGCATACGCGAAATAGAGCAGCGCATTGCGATTCAGTACACCATTGATGGAACGCTCCAGGATGTTGGCGCATTCGTCTGCAAAGATTTTCGCCGCTTGCACATCCTGCGTGTAGAGAAGGGCGGGCGATTGTGTTAGTTTAATTTAAAATGGAAAGCTTGGTAATTGTTTTAGTATTTTTAAGTGTTCGTTGACGGGTCGAGTAAAACGCGTGCGGCCAATGCCAGGGGCAACGCGGCAAGTGGACACTCTTTTCTTTTTTTTTTTGCAGCTGCCACGTGCCACGTTACCCAAGGGGCGACACTTCACAATATAGCAACAAGAGACAGAATTTTTGGTTGTTTTTTTTTGCTGGCATAGATGATTTTCTATTTGCAACAACTGCAGCAGCTGTTTTGTTTAGTTTTGGTTTGTTTGTTTGGTATTTTTGGTGTGTTTTGTTTTTTGTAATTCGACTACGCACGCCTTTCTCGGTGAGAGCGCGCGCACTGGTGTCCAGAAATTGGGATGCCTGATGCCAGACAGCCGGATGATGTGTGAGCACCAGGAGGCACTGCTCTGTGGCAAACATGACGCGACGTGTGACCAGCGCCGTATCCTCGGTGCGCAATGGATTCGATTTCTCGTAGGTAATGAAACGCTTCCACAGCTCCACCTGTTTGGTCTCCTCTTTGGTCAGCGTCGGCGGCACAGCGGGCAGATTGCGATTTAGGCCCTTCGTATGATACTCCAGCTCCTTGGCCACGCGACGTGCATTCATATAGTCCCTAAAAAATACTATCTTAATAGTTTTTGTGGTTTAACTTGACCATTTTGCAAATAATTCATATTAAGCATGAAGTGCAAAAACAATCATAAGAATTATAGGCAATATTACGCACTTGGAACGCTCCAGACTCATTTTCTCCGAGATGATGGGATTGATGTTCTGCTCAAAGGCAATATAATCCTTCCAGAGTTGCTCAATGCCCACAATAGGAGTGATGACCGCCTTTTGATAGACGCGACGAACGGCGGTTATCTTTTGATTCTCCGCATAATTACCAACGGCCTCAACACCGCGCAAGAAATAAATGTAATCCTGCCAAATGCTAAACGAATGCAAATCCATGCCAATCTTTTCCAGTGCAAAATCATACGCCTGCGCCATCTTCTCTCTATGCACAAGGAATACAGAAAAGATTAGTCTATGATTTAACTCAAATTAGTTATGGCGTTGCGTACTTGTGTGTGCTAAGGCCGGCTTTGGTTTCCTTCACATAGGTTAAATATAGCTTCCAAAGGTCAATGTTGAGAATTTTGACCAGACAACGCTGAAAGAGCTTCTCGACTCGCTCATAGTAGCGACTGCGCATCTCCATCTCAATGTAGAGCTTCCAGTAGCGGGCCGTTGTTGGAAACACATTCACCAAAGATTCGTAAAGACTACGGACCTCGTGAATGGGTCGCGTTTGCGCCTCGCGCAACATCACCGACCACGATTCGATGTCATAGGGCCGCAGCTCGACGACCTGTTGGGCGCGCACCAAACGCTCCATGCCCCATTCCTGCAAATAGCACAATTTGTTTTTTTTTTTGTTAAAGAACTTATTGACATTTTGCAACTAGAACTGAGCAGACAATAAAGGCTTCAAATCGTCAAAAGGTAGATTACAAAAAAAATCGGTGTCCTGGAGACCGATACAAAATTTTAAAACCCAAAGCAATAAAATAAAATAATATTAAAGCAAACGCTGACAGATATTTGACGCAGCGTTTGAAGACTGCAAAGCGCCTACTGATTGTGAGGCAGTGATATCCTCTTTAAATTGTCACCATAGGTTTTGATGTTTGGTCACAGAGTTGTTCAACAGCTCGACCACCCCACTTTACACATCAGGCCCAAAAAACAAAAATATGTAAAAATCAAGTGACAGCAAATGACATTATGCAAGCCACTTGTTAGATTGCTAATATTTTCTCTAACTGCTAGGATGCATCGTCATAAAGGGCTGCGTCCCTTTTCTATTAGCGAATATGTCGCAGAGATGACAGTGAAGACTTGTGTTCGCTGCTCGACTTGCTGGCCCGCCAAATGTTGGGACGCGTTGGGTTCGTGCCGCAGCTTTTATGACCGGAAGTAACAGTGGGTTTAGATATTTTGTAATTTGTTTTTGACAATTTGACGTCTTTATGTGTTGTCTGCTTAGGGCTGCTAAGCTACTTACTATGTCAATTTTTATTAGATCCCGGGCCGATGTCATTGCGCTGGTTGGCGTTGCCGGCACCAAAGCCGTTTTATTCATTGATTCGGCCGTTGTGGCGTTTTTGGGCACTTGTTAGTGCAGCACTTTCTCTAATGTTAAATCGTAAAAACAACACCAACAACAAAAAATCGGAATTCAATTTAATATTCCATATCTTTTGGTAGAAAATATCAAAGTTGTCTAGAATAAATAAAATGCGGCTTGATAAAGTAACAGTGTTGTTTAATGCTTTCAGAACTGGTTCACGCTTGGGAGCAGGTTCACGGTTCATACCAACTGCTGCCTATCGATCTACAACTTCTGATTAAGATATAAAACTGGATGAATTTCAAAATTACATTCCGATATAAATACATATAAAATTGTCTAATACTTCGATAAAATTATCTTTCTTATTTATTCACCGATAGGTTTTATTTCACTTTCAAAATGTGTGAGCTGTAATTAACATGGCAGTATAACAAATTATAAAACTAATTCAGATACAATTGAAACCGGATTACGCTTAATACATTTGCGTGCCTTTGCCTATTTAATATTTTACATAATCAGCTTATTTGCCCAATACACCCAACCCTCGTTATACGGCATTTCGCTATAACAGCAATCATTAATTAAGGAACGTTTTCGATTTACGGTCTAAAATATTTCGCTATAACGGAAAAAAAAACTTGTTTGATCTACTTGAAGCTGATAAGGAAACCCTTTCATATGAGGAACTCATTCAGTTGCAGTGGAACCGGCAGTTGATGAGAGGACAGAGTCTATAGCATCCAAACGGCTAATGGCCCATGCTCACCAGCGAAAAATGATAACGATAGTGATCGGTAGATTACAATTTCTTCATCGTCTTCGCATTAAAGCATTATAGATTATTGTTGGTTTTTGGAGTCTGCTATTATTTGATGTACAAATGAATGTACTTGTTATGTATGTATTTTTGATTTAATTGGAATAAAAGTATAAAATGCATTTTTAATGATAAGCAATGTTACATATTTAACAAATTTGGAACTGATCTCATTGAATTTGTATTAGAATAATTGATTGACATTGGCCGTTAAGCGAGGTATTTGGTGTATTGGGGTCTTACAGCAGCTTGTTGCGTTCGCAATGTGGCGGTAACACCAAGCTGACGTTACAACGAATATCGTGTCATGTTGCAGATTTATCGATATTTATACCCCACAAGTGTATAAACTTACAGCAATACATCGAAAAAAATATCAAATAACAAAACCAAACGAAACAATCAAGCGTGGCAATCAACCGAAACGAAACGCATTTTACAGCAGACATATTTAAAAACAAAAACAAAATAATTAAAATACGTGAATTTGGCGTATTAATCTCACGTGAAAGATGGCGATGAGCTCAACGTTATAAAAAAATCATTGTGCGCTAATTGCAAGTGACAGTTTTAACTGCCAAAAAGGAGAGTGTGTGCAAAGAGTAGACACACACATTCGCACACACTCGTAGGAGGCACACACAGATAGGACCAGCTGTTGTGTTGAACAACGACAAAAAGAGGTTAGCATTAGCGGTACATTTAATTGCTTGGTAAGCAATCAATACGGTTAACTTGCGCTTGTTTGTCTTGCTATTGTTTTCGCTGTTGTCTGAACGATTTTTTTTCTTCTCATTTTTGTACTTTAAGCTTTTTAAATGAATTTAAATGAATTATTCAATGACAATCATTGAGCATTGGTGCTAAGTTCAATGTGAGTGCTTTCCTGTTGAAGTATTTGTGTGCCTGGTTGTCGTTGTTGTTGCTTCTACATTGGTATAAGTGAGCTTATGTTTGTTGTTCTTGTTGGCTTTAGTACTGTTTGCCAGCGATGCGGTAGCAGTTTATTGACCGTCTAAGTGAAAAAAATAATATTAAGTGCGCACTGTGAGTCTGTGCTTCTGAATGTGATTGCGTATGTGTGTGTGTGTGTGTGTGTGTGCGTATGTCCGTGTGTGTGATAAGGAATAATAAGTATGTCACACGGACATACGGTGACAACAACACATGGCGGCTTTTGTATCAAAATGGAGCACAAAAACTTTTAGCTGATTGTGAATTGCATACTGAGCTGTATGTGTGAGTGTGTGTGAAAGGGAAAACTCACGTATGCATTCGCACGCACACACACACATCAAACATTGGTGTCAGTGTCATTTGATGAAACACGTTCATACTTGCCCTTTTCTATCTCTCTCACTCTTGCTCTCGCTTTTTGACCTAGTGCCACCTCCTTTCAGACACAACTTTCAACGGTTTTGTGTTTTAATAGCACATACAAAATTTTAAAGTGACCTCCGGTTGCAGGCGTGTGGCTGTCATACTGAACTGCTTGCCTACATTCAGGCGCACACATACATGTGCATATACACACACATCTACATGCACATTTGTACGTTGGTTTTTATATATGGGGTATTCATACCCCACATCTGTGGAATTTGACTATTTACCAGCAAATAAACACGACAATTAATTGGAATGGCAACTGTTACACACGCATTTGAGCGGAAGTGCACACATACATACAAACACATATACATACGCATTCAGTAATCTGTCATAAATTCAAGCAATTCGATTTTAGGGATGCTTCTGATAAAGAAATAATTTAAATTTCAATATTTTTAATTTGACTGTACAAAAAAATAAAATAAATAAAAAATCAATAATGCTTAAAAATCAATAGAATATAACAAAATAGTATATAACTAAGAGCATGTTAAAATGTAAATATTTAAAATTACTCACCTACATTTAAAAACATGTTTTAAACGTACGATTACTGCGCTTTGTGATATACAATTTCTTTGTATGTCTTTAAGTATAATATTTAAGCAATCACTATATCGAGGTACTTAATAGGATTTTCTAAATTAAGGTTTTTTCCTTCTTTTGATATAATATTCTTGTGTAATTATATCCATAGTTATCTGCTTCATACCCTCGCCGATCCATCCACTTTCGCTATAGCAAATTGCTTTCAGTTTTTAATGGGTCCTCTGCACCAATTACTCATATAATACGGCTCTGATTGGGGTGGTGCCGGAGGGAACACACCTGGTTCGTCCGCTGATTGATTATCAAATCGCCTCCGAAACTTGCAAACGACAGTTCAACAATAGACTTGCCACAGTACCACACAGGCATCGGCAGAAATGTTCCGCTTTTTGTTTATAACTTGTTTTTTCGTTTTTAATCTTTTTGGTCGGGTTCAACTGTAGAAATCACATTGCATGTCTTCACATCATCAAAATTTCATATTAATCATTCAATTGCATTAGTTGGACGACGACGACGACTATTATATAAGTATATGCTATGCATTTGTTCATAAAGTGACAGCATATCAATATATATTTGTGTACACTCTCAAATATGTGTCATTTGCTCAACAACAGCGATAAAAAGTGTTTTGTATGACGCTCTCGATGTTTATACACTTGTACAAATAAATACAAACTAGAACTAAAAAGGTAACAAATGAAATCGTTTGGTTTTAGAAGTCATTTTGATACGCGCAAATAATATTGAATAATTATTTCTAATTTGGTTGCTGAATTAATTTCGCTTTTTTTTATTGTTTAAATCTATTGATTTTTATAGACCAGTTTAATGGTCACGGTTAAAGTGTCGTTAATGTTTTTGTGGGCTGCAGAAAAAAAAGATAAAAAGAATGCTGTTAAAGCCAATACTGAATGTCGAATAGCTTAATGAAGTTCCAAGGCAACTTGCACAGCTCTCTATTCAAGTATATGTATGTATATGTATATATATATTGTAGCAGACAAAACTAAATTTTATTTTTCAAAACAAGTCCGCTCTCTTTTCTTTATTCACAACGATTCATTCCTCTTCTTGCTTTTTCTGGTGATCACACAATTGATATCGATGTCGATCGTCATAGTTGCATGTTAAGTTACAGATGTTATCTTACAGTCTTAACGATATTGACCTGTTATCCACATTACAAGACGCCAGCTACAATATATATATATATATATACATATGTAACGAATCATTTGCTTTTTTTTTTGTTGTAATTAGAGACTTTGTCTTGAAGTGCTTCGAAAAATGAACTTTTGTCCGATGCTTATCAGCTCCTTAGCTCAATTAAGACGAGGCCAATTGAACGTTCGTCGACATAATATACAGATCTGAATATTCTTATATACATACATATGTATGTACATCTGTATGTATGTGTATTTGAGTGTCATAATGCTTTCATACAGCGCAACTGAATTACGGGACGACCTAACAATAATATTTGCTTTTTATAGCAGTTATTTGTTGACAATATTTGTTTTGCATTTGAATAACATTATTTGGCTTATTATTGCTGACGCGCCGAGCAGCAACATGCAAATAGGCCAAAAGAGTTGGAGAGAGGTATGAATGGGTATGAATGGAAAGTGGAATGGGAGGGCGAAAGGCCAGAGGTTGAGGTAGTGTTTGTTTGAGGTATGGAGGATGTACCAGTTACAATAGTTAACGACATGAAAACGACTAATTTGACTATTGGCAAAGGCAGAGCTGAGGACTCCCTAAACAACTGTTCATTTCTATACCCTGTACACATTGAAATGCAGACACCGGGTATGTTTAGTTACATACTTTTACGAAGCAGACATACTCGTACATATGTAAACAAAGAGACCACAAGTTTGTTAAGCAAGTTTTATCATAACGATTAATATAGATTACTAGGTTGTCTTTACATTATAGCTTAAATTGTGTGCAGATCAGATCAAGCTATAGAGTGTATGCTAGTCAGGCACTCACAACTAAAGTGGGTCTTGCAGGAATTCGACTCCTCCAACAAATCGCTGTGTGACGTGATAACAAATAACCGCAAATTGTTGCCAGACAGAAATTCAGATTTTTGTGTTGTGCTTTATCCAATCAATGTACAAATGTTTGTACATAATTTCGAGACCTTCTCTCTCTCTCTCTCTGTATCTGTCTGTCTATGAGGACCCAGAGGCTTTGTATGATTAGGTTCTCTAGGATATAACACATCAATGTCAAGTCTGTAGTTTGCTTTGTTGCCTGAAACCAAACGGTTTAGCTGTGCAGAGTGTCGCTAAGCTTAAAGTTTAAATATTTTGCAAATATACAAGTAGTCTATATATATATGCTTGTATATATCCATGTCCGATCTAAGTGTTGTGGGACAACCGATGCGTGTCGGCGATAAGTTTGTGCCGCGTCTCAGCGTGCGACGCATCTACAACATGAAGTGCTTTCGCCCGGAGCGCTACCAGCACGAAATCGCCAATCACTATCGTGACTTTAAGCTGCAGCAATCCTCACTGCATCTGAACCGTCGCTACCCTCAAGGACATTCGCGCCACCATCGTCTCCGTCGCCATCCACGTAGTCGCCATCGTCCCTTAGCTCCAATGCACCCATCAGCCTCCAGTGTTCAACATCGTTGTGAGCTACCCACACATGTGCACTACTTTCCCAGGTATATTCAATAATGCCAAAATTATAAACGCTGCTTTCAATCGCCTGGTGACAATGTATAATGGACTTGAAGATGCCATAATGCAGCTGTGTGGCTATTTTTAGATATCGCCCATTAGTTTTATCCATGTATAAAACTGCGTGGAATCTCTTTTACTAAACATAAAATATAATATGTTATATATTTTGAAGTTAAACATTCTACTTATTGAGCGATAATTGTTCAAACAATCATAATATTAATTGAAATGGGTGTGTATATTTGTGTGGTTGGGAGTGTGACAGCAGGTGTCATAAATATGGATATGGTTACAGAGGGACCTACCCCAGAACTTGTACTATCATTGGCCACCGGCAATGTGGTTGACATAAAATTTCCGTCACATCTTCAGCTCGGGTTTCGAGGCCTTTGCCAACACCACCCCATCCGCCTCCACTCTCCGCCCACGCCCCTGTCACAACTGACGTCAGTGACAGCGATTTGATAAGCTATGGGCTGTGCTGTGGGTTTATCCACATTTTAATGACTGCATATAAATATACATACATACATATGTACATATAAGATATGCAAAAAGTGGGGGCGAAGTGCAAGAGGGAATATCCCCTAATAGGGCGTCAAGGCAAATGCATTTGGCTTCATGAAATACACATCGAAGAGGGGAGAGAGGAAAAGCGCAATTTTCCAAATGAATATTCCTTTCACAAACATACAGAAAGGAAATATAATTTGCCTTTAACCGTTGCTTTTAAGAATTGAACGATTTGCATTCAAGAATTTCCAAAAACTGCAATAATTTATCAATTAATAAATATGTGGATGTCTGCTTTTTATTGCTATTATCCATATTTAAATAAAGCTTTTGCGATATTCACTAGCGTATTCTACGATATTCAATATTGCAGCACTAAAATATTGTGAGAAAAATCTCAATTATAGGTGTCTTTTTATATGGGTTTTGAGAATTCAGAAAAACATGGAATATCTTTAACAAAAGATAGGTAATAGAGAAGTACAGTCCTATTAATTTATATTATATTATTTAACTATTATTTCAACTATTGATTATATGAAATAAACCAGCAAGGTATTGGCCTGAGGTAACCTTTGACCGAAGGTAATACCGCTGGGAGGCCATTCCGGCTGCCACATCACCAAAAACAAAAAGGAGACACTTCCGCGTCGTTCCTAACCTCACTTGTTGACATTGTCCATAAGCGATAACGATAAGTAAATAACTGTACTTGTAGTAATTGTTGTTTGATTATTATATATTGGCAAGCTACTAGCCAATCCCCACCTATTTGATATATTCTCACTCTCACTCTCATTCTCATTCATTTCTTCTTTCTGCATTGTTTTTGTTTTACTTCATTTGTGGATTGTCTGTTTGTTTTGTCGTGGAATTTACATGTGTGTGCATGTTGTATGTTTTATGTACGTGAATAGATTTAAGGTGATTGTTTGTGTTTGTTGGTGGCATTGTTATAATTAATGTTTGCCTTCTTTCCGGCCTCGCTTTTTATGGTTGGGGCTAATTACAGATTCGGCGAAACAATAACAGCAATAACGTATAACGATACACTGCGTCGCATCCAGAGCGCCAAAAGCTGCGACCAACTGAAGGCGCTCGTTCATCGCCAGTTAAACTGACACAGGGGCGCCGTCAACCATTTAGCAATTAGTCAAGGGGCGGCAATAGAAACTACTACTGGAACGAGTACGAGGGCGCGTTACAATGACGATGACGCCCATAACAACAACAAGAACAATACAAAGACAAACAAATCGTCAGAACGCCTCAGTGGTAGCAGCAGGAATTATGGTCAGCGTGTGCTAAATATTAATACGACAAAGGTGGAAAACCTAGCAAAGCGCCGCATCGACCTATACGCGTACTTGCAATTGGCCAGCGGCTACTACGAACAGGGGTTGCATGCCAATATAAAGTACCTGCAATCGATAGGCCAGCGTAATGCAATAAAGCAACAGCAACATCAGCAGCAACATCATCAAGAGCAAAAGCAGCAAAAACAGAAACAGAAGCAGCGCCGTTATTCATTGGAAGCCTGGCCGCAGCAGCAAGCAGTCGATGATCCGACGCAGCAGCAGCAGCTTCAGTTGAGCACATTTTTAAACGACTTACAACGTTGCCAGACGGCGCACGAAGGCACCAACGGTAACGCAAGAACAGATGCTATACGCGTACACATAACGCCGGCAAGGGACAGCATGTGCGATTATGCAAACAGACAGTGTACCGATAACAATATCAATAACAAAATTAATCATATTAATAGTAGCAGCAGTAGCAGCAGCAGCGCTAACAGCGCCTTTACAGAAGTACCCGATCAACAGCAGCAGCAACGCAAGCTTTATGAAATTATCGATAACTTGAGTCAATTGCGCCTGTGCGATAGCAGACTGCCGCTCATTACGCTCACCGATTATACACAACAGGTGGCGCTGTACGGCGCCAATTTTGATATTGCTGGCAATTGTCAAATGCACATACCCAACGAAGCCAGACCACCAACATAATACAACTGAAATACTCGTACAACAATAAGTAGCAACAACAGCCAGTGCAATCAATTGCCAAACGAGAACAAACAAACAAAATAGCACAGCACAGCCCAGCATTGAACAAAGCGAAAGTGCCGCACGTCATCGGAAATCGTTTTTATATGCAAACGGCAGACAAACAACGACCAAAGCAGAAGCAGCAACAACAATATACCAACAAAAGCGGCCCACAGCTAATAACGGGCTAGAACACAAAGATAAAACGGATTTTGAGCCAAACTATTGCGTATTTGGCGTCGCGTTCGAACAATGGTTGCGGCTGCTGCCGACGTACAAGTTACAGCAACAACAGCAGCGACGTTAGCAGCGACAGCGGCAACGACAACTTTAACGAGCGGCAGCATTCAATTTGCAGCATTAACGGCCGCCAGTGCCAGCGATACACAAGCATCGACATCTAATCTAAATAAAAATAATAACAACAGCAACAGCAGCAGCTTCATCAGCAGCAGCAATCATATTGATAAGCAAGACTGCATCAGCAGCACGAGCAGCAGCAGCAGCAACAGTAAAAATAACAACAACATGTCAGATGTAACCATCGAAGCAGGAGCTGCCGACGATGCAACAACAGCAGCAACAACAACCACAACAGTAGCAACAGTTGCACCCACAACAACAACAGCAGCGACAGCAACAACAGGTATAGTAGTTGCAGCGGTGCCAACAAAAAGTGCCGTTAGCCAGCGGAATGTGGACATTAAAATTGAAAAGACCAGCAACATGGAGGCTGCGACCAAGCAGTTGACCAAAAAGGTGCTCAAGCTGGATTTAGGCGCCAAGAATTTGGACGAGTATTCGCTGAAGTCGCCAAAGTCACCCATAGCAGGTGAGTGTCCAAAGAAAAAGGATGAATATTCCCAAATCGAGATACATTTAAAAACAAGGCGCTTAATTGCGAAAAGCTAGGAATTTTTATCGCATTCATTTCATTCATGAAATGAGTTTTCTTGAATTTTCATGTTTACTGTAATTGATTCGATTCTTATTAATATTGCGTGCCTTAAAGTCTCAAATGTCATTTTGCTTCAATTGATTTTACCATGAAATTTGAAACAGACGCACACAAACAAACAAACACACACATACACACACACACACACAAACACACAAACACACAAACACACAGAGGCACAAGCACAAGTGATATTTTGTTTCTATCTGGCCACAAAAGCCGCATACGAAACCTAAGAAACGTTCGTAAACCGAAGTTTCGATTGGGTTTATGGGGCTGACGCTGATTGCACCACCAGATCCCGGAACATATAGACTGTGCTCCACAATACCAATTAAAAATGCTCAAAATGGGTATAATGTGTGACATTCTCAAGTGAAGTGTTTGCCCGAATATATTCTCAAATTTATTCGAATTATTCAGAGACAATTCCAAACTAATTGGCCTTTAATTGTTAACATAACTGAAATTAATAAAAATCATGAATTTATAAAAATGTAATCCACATTTTTTTAATGTACTCTTTTCAATTAAAAAAATATTGGCAATGCTTGGCTATTTTAGATCTGGCTACAGGGTATCTGACAGTCGCCCCCCTTCTTAATCGATAGCAATTACGTTCGATTTGCCTTATCGCCGCATGTGTGTCTTGTTTATTTTGATTTGTTTCATTTTTATAAATAAATATATTTTTTATTGCACATTTATTAATTGTGTATTTAAATTCACAGCACGTCTGCCGCATCAAACATCATTGACGTCATCGGTGGACGTTGAAGATCGCAAGACTTTACGAGAGGCCTTATATCAGGGTATATTTCATCGTCATCGCCGCACCATTTTCGCCGTGGGTAGTTTCCTCCGCATGCTCCGCAGTCGCAATTCCCAATATAACACCATACGCAGCTCCTCGGAGGGCGAGGATATCGATGAGGTTAGATAAGAATAGAATACATCTATGTTGTAGATGCTATCTATCATATGTGCTAGAGAGACAACACAACACAACAATGCATCACGAATATTCTCTATGACAAAAAAAAAAAAAAAACCACAACAGCGAAAGTCGAGTTTTAGCTTTAGTTTTTTTTTTTTTTTTTTTAAAGGAACATAGAATTCTTATATTGTCGTTAGTTGTGGTTTTCCCGTATATACAGTGTCTCAAAGCTCATTGGAAGCAGCGACAAGCAAAAAATTTAATTGCCTGCCATAAACTCATTATTCAATATTTTTCAAAAATTCCAAAGAGCCATGGCAGGTACATATATGAACCACCGAAATGAATATATGACCCTAATAAACGGGAATTTCCACACCCGTTAGGTCGGGTTATGTAAGACGTACCTAAGTTTGTGGGTCAAACCCTGTTGGAAACAGTGACATTATGGACAGTTAAATGGCGGAAAACCCGGATTTTTTTGCATAAAGTTGAATTTTTTCGGTATAAATAGATTAATCCTACGTAGTCAGTTTAGTTTTTTCCTGCATTTCGGGTGCAATAAGCCAACAAGGATCATGGGCAAACGGACTACCATTGATCAACGGAAAATCATCCTGGAACACTTAAAAATCGGATATTCATATCGCCAAATAGTTAAAATGATCAATTTAAACACCTCAACTGTATTCTACATCATTTGGAGTTTCGTGGACGAAAATTGGACAGAGGACAAGGGCGGAATGGCACCAAATCCGATTTTCACCGAGCAGGACGAGCCGAGGATCATCAAGATTTCAAGGGGAAATCTTAAACTATCGGCTCAAAAACTGACTCAATAGGTGCAGGATGAAATAATGAAAAAGTTCAGTATGGGAACTGTGCTCCAAGTTCTGCGCAACTATGACTTTTATGCCCGAGAACCACGGAAAAAGAAATTTGTAAAAGGCAAAAATATAGGGTCTGGGATGACGTTCGTCAAAATCCACTTGGGCAAGGATTTGAGTTCTGGAACATAGTCATATTTGAATATGAGTACAAATTCAATATTTTGTTGCCCGGACGGACGGAATTATGTGTGGCGACAACCCAATACTGAGCTGGATCCCAAACACATAAAGGCAACAGTCAAGCATGGCGGAGGAAGTGTCATGGTTTGGGCCTGTATCTCGGCAGCCGGCGACGGAAATTTTGTGTTCATTGAAACAACAATGGACAAATATGTGTACTTTGATATACTAAAGGAAAATTTACTCCAAAGTGCCGAGAAACTGGGAATCCCACGTACTTTCCGGTTCTACCACGACAACGACCCCACGCATAAGCCGGGAATAGTACAGTCCTCGCTCATCTGGAACTGCCCCCATGTGAAAATTCCACCGGCCCAGTCTACAGATTTAAGTGTTATTGAAAATTTGTGGGTTCTGCTGGAAAATAACATCCGGAATCACAACATATCCAGCAAACAAGATCTCAAAAATGCTCTGCTGGAGGAGTGGAGCAAGATCAGCCCAGAAACTACCCGAATGCTGGTATCTTCCATGAAAAATAGGTTAAACGAAGTTGTTAAGGCTAAAGGATATCATACTAAGTATTAACATTCTTATTTAAGCTTTTATTCGCCAAATATTTAACTTTTCTTAAGACTGCTTACCTTTGACTTTGACCTGTATTTTAGATGTTTTCAGTTTTTGACTAATTTTAATTAATTAATTAATATTTAAAAAAAAACTAAAGTTTCTTTTTGAAATGTGATATAACATTAAACAAATTGGCATTTAAAAAATTTGAATTTGTTTCCTTGTTTAAACTTTATAGCACTTTAAATTTGTTGCTTGTCGCTGCTTCCAATGAGCTTTGAGACACTGTATATAAAAAAAATTTTTTGTTATTGTTCTATTTGGTATGATTTGAGGGGGGATTTGTAGGCAGACTGATCCAATATTGAAACAGGCCGTATGTTGTTTTTGTTAAGCATACCCTTAGTATCTGTAGTATAGTACATTGTATAGATCTTTAAAATCATTGCATGTCCGTGAATATGCATATGTATTGGTATATATCATCTGTGGCTCTGTTTAAAGTTTAAGAACACACATACATACATACATACACACAATTTCATTAATTGTCATGCTAAGCTGACGTATAAACGTAGCAATATATACTGAGATATTAAGAAAGAAATTGAATAAAAGTCGAACTTCTTGGACTAGAATTAAAAAATCGATCGGAGTCGACATAGAAACGGTAAAAAATGTCAGTTTTTATCTACGATTCTCGTTGAATTTAATTCGAGTACGCGAAATTCGACTGCATTTAAATTCAAAATAACAAAGGCAGCCCAAAAGCCCCAAGAAAGCAACCATAAGACTAGCCACAATGTTGTTTTTAGCATTTAGTAAACAGAAATATCGAGAGAAATACTGAGAGAAATTGCGAATTCGCTAGGGCCATATTAAGTTGCACTAGAGCTTAAGCCGACTGTTAATTTTGACACTTTTATTTGTATTTCACCCAACAATGCATTCCAACAAAAGAGCTTATATCAGTTTATACATACTACACACATTCCCTTCCTCTTCCTATCTCTCTCTATCTCTATCTCTCTCTCTCTCTCTCTCTCTCTTACTCTCTTATTCTCACTGTCAACCTTCATCTTCTACTATTCCCCCTCCACACTGTGCTAGCAAATCTGAAAGACGCCTTATCTATTAAAAAAAAAAAAACAAAAAAGAGAAATTATAATAAAAATAAATCTAGTGTTAAATGCCTTTTTCTTATATAAGCTAATGGTGAACCTAAGCATGAATATCTTTGTACTATATAGTATTCGTGTAGTACTTTAAAACTGTTTAACTATAAATCTGTGTAAACTGAAATCAATATAAATTCGCTGATCATCGATGTTATCCCTTCGAAACCTTTGCAGAGAGTTTCATCAGAAAGCGAGAAAGAAAAACCAAACCAAAAAACCCATTACTTTAAGTTGGCTTGGCATCATGTCCGTCTGTTTATTATATATATGTATATATATATATATATATTAGCCGTATAGCCATCATTGAATCAATCGTTTATTTAACAATTTCAATAAGATGTATTTCTTGAAATTATTAACTTTTCGATCTTATGATAAAAGTTTTCCAATGTATTTAAAATATTTTGATAACATTAAACGCTTATTAAGTACAAATTCAATCAACCAATCGCTTAATAGGAACTCGGCTTTCAGTTAAGCCATGTTTAGATTTTACGAATATCTTGACCAAACTTTATGCCTTATACAATATGACCAAATTTTATCACATAGCTACTGTAGAGATCGAAGTGTTCATTTTGTTTTATATATTTTTTTTATTGATTTCTTGAACAAAGTCATCAAGCGAGACTTTTACTATGCCTTTTAAAATTTATATATAAGTTAGCCAAACATGATTCGGGCAACTATAATTGATTTTTAGGTCCTCTGCAAGTGTATTAAAACTGCGGCATGCCGTTGTTAGCTTTTCATTTTTATTGTTTTCCCAGTTTGACTTTTTTCTTTTTTGGTATGCTTAAAGTCGGTTTTCATTGCAAAGGGAACAAAAAATCTTGTAAAATGTAACGTTTTTTTAATGCAACAATTTGATATACACACAATAAGCGCGAATTATATAAATATAATAAATATGTATAAAAAAAGCCTAGTTATAATTACAACACACACAGAAACTAATGTATACCTCTTGATTTTCAGTAAACATGCTATCGTATACATATATAATATATATACATATATTATATATATATATATATATATATATATATATATATATATATGTGTGTGTGCTCTAGAGCATTTTTGTTTAGTGCTAGAGAACTAATATTTAACAATTTTGTACAGCGATATACCCGAAATGTATGTATGTATACCCTATGTGTATGGGCTAAAAAAAAAACAACAAAAAATCAAGAAAAAAAAATCAAAAAACGTTCATGACACAAAAACCAAAAATGTTGAAAATTGTTTGGTAGTTAAATTTAATATGCTACATATAATATATGTATTTAATTATTACTAAATGCATACATATTGATTATTGATACGTTTTTTATTTTGATTTTTTTTTATATATATTTAAATAAAAACCAATAGAAATTCAATTAAATGCACATTTTTGCGAACGCTTTTTCAACTTTTTGCAGTTTCTCAAGGCGCGTAAACTTTTCAAATTTCCACATCTCTTCGATCGCTGAGGGGAAACCACACCAACTAAATATTGAATGAAATTTGTATATATATATATATATATATTTATATATATTTGTATATTTATATATATGTATAATTACCTATATATACTTGTTACAACTGAAACATAATAAATCATTAAATCAGGCAAATAACCTTTGCGGTCTCCACCAATTCGCATTTGGCAGCGTGAAAATTGGAAATGCCATTGGCGTTCCAAGGAAGCCAGCATTGCTCGCTTGACTCAGAGCAATCAGGAACTGTGGAATTATAAAATGGTTAATTTAATTACCTCAGTCAAATTATCATGCATCATTATCTTCCTCTCCATTTTCATGCCCTGCCTCCTTATGAGAGAATCTTTGTCGGGATGAAGGGTTCTGTATCCTTCGAGCTTAAAACATGTTTCCTGGCTAAGATGACATACTATGCTATGATTTGCTTTGAGGATTCTATCTCATTAGCACAAAATTTGCACAGTTGGCTACTGACTATATCTAGACTATCAAAGTGTCCTGTGAAGAGATCGGTAAGTATTCCAAGTCTGTTCTTAATATAAGAAAAAAAAAACAATAGTGTATATTTCATATAAACATTTTCCTAAAATCGATGATTAGCTGCAATATTTTAATGTGCCGCAAAACAATTCTCAGTCTTGGAATATCTAACGAGTTGATAAACTGTAATTGATAAATTAAGTCAACTTTACAAATGCTTGTTAACTATGCTAGGAAGGACACACAACCAATCAAGCTTACTCAAACGGGTCAATACATAGGCGTGCTTGGTAAGCCAGGAATCTAGCTAGGAACATGGAGCAAAAACTTTCTGTAAGTGAATCACTCACCTGCTGAGGACTAGAGGCAACCACATAGCGGCCATCATTGATGGCCTTCTGGATAGAGTCGCGTATGTTGGCCGTCTCTTGAAGATTTCGTGACGTCACACTGACCTTGGCCGCCTGAGACGATGGCACTAAATCGGGTCGCGTTAGCCAGGTGGGCTGCACCACTTGGCGACTTGGCCTAGATGCGGTCAAAGGTGCGGCCGCAACACAGAAGAAACAGCACATGCAAATGCAGATGCTGATGCAGACAGAGACATGGATGGCGGAACGCTTAGACATGTTCTTGTGTGACGCTGCACTCAACGAGTGTTTGTGCAGATGAGTGCAATGTAAAAGACAAACAAATTCATGCGAATTTTGATGGGGAAATAGAATATTAATTCTTGCCATTTATTTTAATCTTGGCAGTTAATCGCACGCTGAAACGTGCCACAAGTGTGACAATACACACATTGTGGTTTTGGAATACGATGGTTAGGGGTAACACAATAAATTTGACATGTATATAATTTTACTTTACACTTAAAGATAAACTAGTTGTGTGTGTGAGTGTGTGTGTGTATGTGTGCATATGTGCACAAAAGCAGAGAGAGGCAGGTTGGGGAGCGAGTGTGTGTCTGTGTATGTGTGTGTTCAGTTTTGTGTATTAATAGACTGTTCGTCGTGCGGATCAATTGCTTCCTCTTTGATATGCACATCATCATCCTCCTGATCCTCCTTGCTATTCTCGTGCAGCAGAACATATTCTCGAGAACTGAAGCCAAACTTGATGACATCCTTCTCCATCAGCTCAAAGTATTTGCGCCCATCGATCTTTTTGTTATTGAGAAACGTGCCATTTGCCGATTCCAAGTCGATAAGATATAGTCGCACACGCTTTCCTTTGCTTCCATCATCCCGTTCGAATGGCACGAGCCGATATTGGAGCGCCGCATGCTGTTTGGAGCAGCTGGGATGATCAACGGCCAGATCGACCACTTTGCGATCGCGTCCCACCAGAAAACAACTTTGTCTATGAATGTGAAGCGTTGGCAGCGCCGTCTCCCCCTTGAAAGGATACAAACGCCAGCGGCGCTTCGGTTTACGTGCCTCTGGTGGCTCCGAATATTTGACAACAACGCCATTCACTTTATTCGTATCTTCTGTGAGGGCGCCACTCAACCCAAAATTCGGTTTTTCCTTCTCCACGGGCTCAGCATCATCGTTAGACGGCTGCGATTTATCTTTGTCTTGTGGTTTACCCCACTCAAAATGCTCGTCATCGTCCCGATTTCGATTGTCGTTGCGACGTTGATGCTGCTGCCGACGTGCTCCTCCTCCTCCTCCTCCACCACCACCACCAACTCCTCTATAGGAACGCTCACCCCGTGGGCTCCGACTGTGACTGCGACTACGGCTGCGCCTGTAAAAGGTGTAAATATTAGGTACCTATATACATACACATATAATAAATATGTTCCCCCATTGTGGGTCGAGTGTTACTTACCGGCGTCCCTCCGGCGAGCGACGTTGGCGATCTCTTCCCCTACGCTCGTTGCTGCGCGGACGCTGGTGTTCTGAACGTCGATCCCTATCGCGATTTGGACGATATCGTTCTTGCTGCCGTTCCCTGTCCCTGTCGCTGTCCCTTTCAAGGTGGTTTTCCCGTTCTCGGCCGCGCGTTTTATTTGTATATTTACCACCGGCTGTGTGTCGCTGGGCGGCAGCGCTGCGTTCGGGGCTGTCCCATTTGGAGCGCTGCTCCTGCACTTTGCTGTCGAGTGTTGCAGGCTCACGTTTGATTTGTTTTTGTTCTATTTTTATTGCTTTCGATTTGGTTTTGACGCGTTTGACGTCCTCCGAGGATTTTGAAGCGTCTCCGCGGCTGCTACTGCGGCTGTTACTACTGCTGCTTTTACTGCTGCTGCTGCTGCTGGAAGAGGTGCTGGATGTGGAAGAACTGTCGCGTGTTGTTTTTCGTTTACGCGGCGGCTTGCTTTTCATTCGATTTGCCGCCTTTGCATCGTTGTCGCTGCTGTGGTCCGCCGATCCGTCGTCGGTACGAGCGGCACGTTCCCAGCTGCGCGCTTGGGCAGTTTTCATGATATTTCTCTTAAAATAATTAACGAAAGTGCTATATGATAAATCGAAAAAGGAGAAAAAACCAATAGGTTTGAAACAACGCTAGTGGTGATTTTTAGCTTATTTGCGGCTTTAGCTTGAACAGCTGTTGGCTTTAGAGCTGTTGTATTTGAGTACTTATCGATATGCGATCATCAACCATCGTCAAGCAAGGTTGACATATTTTTGCGTGAAACAACACTACTTCGTGCATACGATTACAACAGGTGGTTGGGTCCAACTTTTTAGGTGACCACATTTACCACAAGATGGCGCTGAAGACGTTAGAAAATATGCAAAATATATAGAATCAAAATTAGTTACCACTACCTTACGGAAGTTTTTGCATGTTATGTGGAGTATTGTATTAAACTTTAAATCTTAAAAGCACAATTGAGGATTATAATTATTTTTCTTTGTAGTTGTGGAACTTTGATTAGTTTGAAATTAAATCACTATTTGGCTATGCAATCGCTTATTAGTGACTGTATTTATTAAATAAAAAATGTGCTTTTTTGAATTCATTAATAACAATTCAAACTTTGATACTTGCGAAAACATTGTGTATCGATACATTAAAATAATGTCAGTGCAATTATTTATCGATGTTTTAGCATTCAAAAATGCATCTGTCGCTTACGCGATTAATCGACATGCTTAGCTTATCGCGCCAAGCTCCTCACAAAGCCAGTGCCCGTGCTGCCGCTGCAGCTGCGTTTGACACACATTTAATTTTGAACAGGCTGGCGAATTTAATTTTTAAGTTTTTTTTGTGATAGTTTGTAGTGTGTCTGTGTCGACGACATGTTGATATTATTGAAATAGGCACTAATAAAAAGTTCGGCAAACGCGTAGCGAAAGACAAAAAAAAAAAAAAAAAAAAATTCAAACAAAATTGCAAGCTGCAATTAAACGGTATTTTTGGCATTCACAATGACACCATTTGATGATTTCGTTTATTTAATTAATCATGTGCTGCTGGGTGAAGAGCCGGTAAGTAGCAACAACAACAACAATAATACGCATACAAAGACAGTCGGCAACATCAATAACAACAACAACCACACACAGACATTGATTTAATTCTTTTCTCTCACATTTAGACCATTGAGGATTTCATATTGCTTGTGGGCACACTGGTGGCCTTCATAGCGTTCATACTCTGGTGCTGTTTTCCCATACAGCCAAAGGTATGTATAAATACACGCACACGCACACGCAAACGCTGACCCACACACACACAACCAACACCCACACACACACAGCTCACACACACACAGTCACACACACGCATTGAAACATGTATGTATGCATTTTGTATGCATTCACAGACCAGATATTAATTTCAAATTCGATTTTGCGCAGGAGCCCGGACAGCATCGTCAATTTACGTGTAGGATCATTACAAGTCATATTAAGGCATTCGATAAGGCCACCAATACGGAAAACAATGTCGGTGCATCATCATCGACGACGGCTTCGTCGACGGCCACAGCCAGCAACATTGGCAAGAATATTGGCAAGAACATCGGCAACTTGGGTAACATTCGCAACTTGGGCAACTTGACGGGCCACATCAGCAACAAATATAATAACCACAACAACAGCAACAACAAGAACTTGGGCAACATTGGCAGCGCCTTTATCTTTAGAGGCGTCTCTAATTTGAGCGGCAATTCGCAATACAACAGCGGCGGAACCTACAGCAAAAGCGGCACTGTTGCCATGCACAATTATTACGTTAAGAGCGGCCATCATTGCTGCACCTAAACTCTTAGCCAGGCCCAAGGCATTCACTCACTCACTCTCACTGGCATCACAGCTTTGACGACCAAGTCAACAACCAAACCTTTCCAAACATCGCCTGCTTTGTAGTTGTTCAACATACAAAACAAATAACATTTTAGATGTTTGATGTCTCGTTCATGTTCTCTAAATGACTCATAATAAGTGTGCCAATTGGTTGTTCATTAGCTAAAAGCTTGTTGAACATTTCACCCTCTTAACTCCTCCTTCTCCCTCTCCCTCCTCAACCTACTACCACTTGTAATTTGCAAGAAAATTTTGAATTGTAATTGCTCAGACTGATTTGTGTCATGTAGAAATGGGCATTTTTAATGCACTTTTCCATGATAGATAAGACGAAAAGACAAAGACGTAAAAAAATGCGGATAGAGTACGGCGCAAGTTTTTAAAACTTCTCATTATTTGTAGTACGTATTAAATGTATTGCTTTCAAATACCAAAATTATAATATTTAAACAAAATACGGTAAAACAATGAAAAACCAAGCAACTAATTATAAGTATTTATTACGATAATTGCATATATATACGCATGTTAATATGACTACAATCGCTTACAATCCCCCAAGACATTTGCCCGCATATAGAGCAAAAAAAAAAAAAAAAAAAAAAAAAAAAACTAATAGCATAAGCAAACTCAAAAAACAATTAAAAAGCCGTTCGCTTTATTAAGTACATCTCACATATTTATGATGTGTAAAGAAAAACTTAAATAATAAAAGCGGTCATTAAAGCGAGCGGTTTCTACAGGGAGTTTGTGTCTGTGTTGTATCTATAAGATATTGTACTCACCACATACACATGATCCACATCAATTAGCCAAGTTCTTAGTGATATGTTTTCTCCCATTCAAATTGTTTTTGTACTTCATTTCTTTAAGTGTATACAGTACTTAAGACACATATATATGTATTATGTTTGATCTCATTTGTCAACTTATTTATGTGATGAAAACTTAAAGAATTTCTTCAGTATGAAGGGTTATTAAACGAGAAAAATCCCTTTTAAAAAAAAAATCCCACAAATAGCAATGTTTCGTTTTATCAGTGGTGCGTTAATTCTAGTGTATGACATAAGTATGTGCACTCTGTACACTAATCAGCAAGTCACATATGGACATTGGCCACTTGAGAAGCGAGAAACATGACACTTGAGTTTCTATACTCTGTACCCGTTCAAAATTCGTAACCAAGGGTATAATGAAGTTTTACAAATGTATATATGTAAAAGCACATATAAATCAATTTTGATCGTATAGAGTATATGTATTCTTGAACAGTATGAATAGGCTGATCTCAAAGACTTTTAAAAACTTTCAATATAGAAAAGGACAGGGACTTGTCGATCAAAATCGATTTCCGATAGCAATGAAAGTCACAAAAATACGAAGCCTTCGCAGGTGTTTTTCGGTACTGCAAAAAATTAGCTTTCCTTAAACGATGCGTCAATTAGTCAAATTTCCATTTTTTTTTTTTGTAATTTATTCATTGATCAAGTTATTTATTCGTTTTCGTATTCGTAAAAAAAAACGTAACTTAACAGCAATTTGTTTGTATTTGCAGAGCAAAAGCAAATAGGTGCAATGATTAAAGGTGCTTCCAATATTAGTCTTCGTTGTTGTATTTTCCGGATGTGTAAAGTAAAATAAATCAATCGATTGTTGTTGCGTCCAAAGGAAAACTATGGGGACTGCTGTGAGAAAAGACTTAAATTGCTGCTGCATTATTTCAAACTTTCGTACACACAAAAATATAAGTTTTACCCAAGTGATTAACAATGTTTTTTTTTTCATATTGTGTTTATTTTTTTTAACTATCAGATTAAAATGGTTAAGAATCACAATTGTCAATATTTGTCATTATATGTGTTTATAAATTAATAACAAAACGGTTTCATTGCACAATGCAATCGGTAACAATAGAGTCTACACATTATTATGGAATATCAATAGTGATAATGCACGGATACATTCAATCAATATTTATTCTACATTATTAGGGAAAGTCTAGCCAAGGGCTGTAAATATCGCAGGGCACTTAAGTAGATATACATATAGGTGGTAAATATATATTACATACATATTTGGTTTCTATGTGGTAACTCGATTTAAGTTCTTAGCTTTAGGGTCTTCATCTAGATTGTTGCGCTTTGGTACCAGTTGAAAATTTGTGACGTAAGCAAAGCATTTAGCACAGGTTTGTTGTTGTTGCTTCTCGTGTTTTTTTTTTTACATATAAATAGTGTAAAACAGGATATGGTTTGTAACAATTGATTATTTATACCTAAACAGTAGACAGTCTTACGGCGTACCTAAGCTAGTAAAACATAACAAAAAAAAAAAAAACCGAAAACCAGATCTTATAATACTACTTGGTTAAACAATTTTTTGTTGAAAAAAAAGGATAAATCGTTTTTTTTTTTACAGTTCTACTATACAACTTTAAATACATCTCATCAACAAAACGGTAGAGTTAAGCAGTAAGCTCAATGATTGATATATGCAATATATATTTATACATATATATAATAAGAGCGAATTAAATTCCAAGATGTCGTATATGCAGAAAAGATAGAACAGAGAACATAACCGAATCGATACCACACAGCGATCTGGTGCCAGCCAGAAGCTGAACGGCAAACAACTTGAACTCGATAATCGATAATCGATTAATGATTAGCGATTAGCGATTAACGAATTACAAACTGGAAGTGCAACTGGATCGGGAACTCGTGTGCTATTGTGACTAGCTGCAGACCATTGGAAAGAATACATTCATCTCGATCAAGATCTGTAGGACAATAAATACCGTATATACGGTAAATAATGCAGCGCCAACACGCTTCGTTAGGCGATTACCGCTGCAGCTGAGTATCACATACAGGGCCAGTGTGCAGCATATCAGGATCAATATGTTATACTCGATGCCCTGGGTGCCAACCTGTTGCTTCAACCCATTGCCATAGTTGATGCAGTTCTTTATAAACCACGGTACGCCCAGCGACAACAAAATGGCCAACGAATTGGCGCCAAGCGAATTGGAGACGCCAATGCCGCTTTCGCCTATAAAAAAAGAAACAAAAAAATGATCAATCACTTGTCAATGAACGGGATTTGTTGTTCAGCTTGTGCTTACCGTTGCGGAGTGAAATAAGACTAGATACCGCCTCGGGCATTGTGGAGCCGGCGGCGAGGAAGGTGAGACCCATAACAATGGTGGGCACTCGAATAGCCACTCCGAAAGCCGTTAACATCCAGACAATCAAATACGCATTGACGCCAATGCAAACTATGCACATGATGAAGGACAAGGGATACAAACGACGATGCCTCATCGGATGTGGAATGAGGACGCGCAGCAGCATCTTAATGGGCAACGTAAAGATCCACCAGCCTTTCATGAAACGCGATGCACTGTGCGGATACGCAAAGACGCTGCTCGGTAGCTCATCCTCATCCTCGCCATTCCCTGCAAGCATCGAAATAGTGTGAAGATGTCATAAGATAAACGAAGAATCGACGTTTTCTTGGTGATCAATGAAATGGGACTACACATTAAGCTCATCATCTCTTTACTGATCTTTACTGATTATATGGTATTTGAAATGCAATTGGAATTCAAACTTACAATTCTTGTGCGTCAAATTGGCCGTGGATGACATCGATGAGGTGTTCTCCGGAAAATTGACGACAAACAGACCATCACCGGAGAGTGGATCCTTTTTCAGCGGCAACTGAGCCTTGGCACTGTTCTCCGGCGGTTCTGTCAGATCTAACCAAAATATAGCTAATGTTATAAAGATTCCACTTTGGGGTAGGGCGTAGCTTCAACTAACCGTAACGCGTGGAGAAGCAACAGTTCATTCTGTCCTCGATAAAGACGCGTATGGCTGGCATAAACTTGTTGTTGTTGAACGTGATCAGATAGTACAGGACGAGGAAGCCCATCATGATGCAAGACTCCACAAAGCTAATGCTGCCACCCCAGGCGAGCACCAACAAAACGATCGTATTAAATGTATAGATGAAGCAGTCACGTGCAATGGGCCACCAATCCAGCTGCACTGGCTGTGTAACAAAGATTAACCCAATCAGTAATCAGTGACAATCCAGTGACTCTATCTCTGTGTGTGTGGTTGCTTACCTTATTGATGCAGAGTGCGGCAAGGCCTGCGACGCCGAGTGTGTTGAACATTAGCGATCCAATAATGGTGCCCAGTCCCATGTCCGACTCGAGAATGAGTGTACTTATCGTATTCGTAAAGAACTCGGGCATTGAGGTTGCTGTCGCCATAAATGTGGCTGCCGCCACATCCTTGGACAGATGCAGATCCTCGCAAATGCACTCGACGGTGGGCAGAAAGTAGTCATTGCAAATGATGGCCAGCAATATGAAGAAATAGATTGCGGCGAATACGTGTAGAACTACCCAACCTTGACGAAGCTCTTCCACTACGAAAAAAAACAATATATATATATATATATAAATCACAAAACAGTTATGACTCGGGTAAATATTAAAAGGGGTACTTAAATACGACTTTGACACATTTTATTGTTGCAAGTATTTTATTTTTGACTCAAGTTGTTTTTAGTTGAGTTCCATTTTTAAATCGGCTGAACATCAATTTATATTTTTATTTTATATTATGCAAAACTTTATTTAATTAAGCATTTTTTATGCAGATACAGGGAAGTGAAACTATTCCCATGTAGATACTAGTTATATCATTTAGTCTATTACATGGCCAAGAGTCATAGAGTCATTCATGGCTATAAGTTGGCCTATCTGTCGCATGTTTCAAGTATTGTAGTTTAATTAGCGGTTTCTTGCGATAAGAAGCACGGTTTGACAAGCCGCACAGGTAGATAGATATATACATACATTTATATTAATAGAAGATACCGAGTCAAGAATATGCACTCAAAAAAAAAAGAAAAAAATAATAATTTTAAAGATAATTTCACTCGGAATTCTTAAAATTGCTTTCTTACGATTTTTTGTATTGACAAAATTTGTAATACAAAATTAAGAGCTTGTTTATTTTGATAATTATTGTTGGAAGTTAAAGCTCTTGAAAGATTCATAATATAATCTTAAACTCAAACTAAATCAGCAATGCGATTTTTGAAATTGATTAAGGAATTTACATATTTTGAGATTTCAAATTTTTTTTTTTTTTTAAATTTGTATTAATTTTAAACATCAAACAAATATTTTCTTTGAGTTCCGACAGTATAATAAAAATAGACAATCTGTTTGATTTTTATATAATCCGTAAGTGGATAGTTTTTATGGACTTGTAGTGTAATCACATTTGTGCCGATTTATTGGCCATTGTGTTTTAGTCGCTTATCAGCGGCACTTGTATTGGCCATGGCCCAGTGATAAGCGGCTCGTTGCAGCAGGAAGACTATTTAATGGCGAACCATCATTGGGCATTGGTCAGCAAGTTCAAGTTTATTCAATGGAACCATGGTTGGTAATCCGAGGCAAATGTTCTTTTGATTTATGAAGCTCCTTATACTATGATACCGAAGGTACAATAGTATATTGGTTTTGTGCAATGTCTGTCAAGCTGTCTGTCCGTTCTGTTCTGGATGAAAGCAACTTTTTTCGACACCCTTAGAGATAGAGACTTCAAACTTGGAACTTTATAGTGCTCCGAATAGATAAAGTGTTAAGATTGGAGTCCTACGTCCACTAGGGAGCTAGAAAATCTATAAAATCGATTTTCACAAATCGATAAAGCCACATATCTCCCACAAATTTATGGCTACAGCCACCAATTTTGTCCTTCAAAGGTTGGCCCTAGAAATCTGAAATGCGCATATCTTCAATAATTTGTAAGCTAGAGTCACCAAATTTTGAAAGTATATTACTGGTAACTCCCCTAAGAGATCGATAAAAAATGGATGGCCACGCCCACTCCGCCCATCTAAACCGATACACCTGTTGGTGTAAATCGATAAAATCGATATCTCATGCAATTTTAAAGCTTAAGTCAACAAATTTAAAAGGTGTATTGCAAAAATCTGGAAATTATATTTTGGATCACGCCCACTTCCACCCGCAAAAACCGATAAATGCCCATATCTCCCGCAATTTAATAGCTACAGTTACCAAACTTGGCAGAAGTATTACTATCTTATATCTATCTCAATCTGAAAGGCAAACTTGGACAGTATTTCTTGGCTGCACACAACTTATGGTATAATAGTATTTCGCTGTCGGTTACGTCCGACTGCAACGTTCTCTCTTGTTTTTTTGTTCAATTTTTAATAAGAATTTGAAACTCTAAACAAATATTTTCTTTTAGTTCCGACAGTATAATAAAAATAGACAAACTGTTTGATTTTTATGTAATGTGTAAGTGGATAGTTTGTATGGACTAGTGTAATCACATTTGTGCCGATTTATTGGCCATTGTGTTTTAGTCGCTTATCAGCGGCATTTGTATTGGCCATGGCCCAGTGATAAGCGGCTCGTTACAGCAGGAAGACTATTTATTGGCCAATGATCATTGGGAAGTTTTCAGCAAGTTCAAGTTTATTGAATGGAATCAATAATTGGTAATTCGAGGCAAGGGTTCTTTAGTTTTGCCGAGCTCTTTTTATTTTCTTAAATGATTTTATTATTAGCTTTTTGTTTACTCTGAGTCAGCAATTGGCATCTACTTGTGTAATATTTAATTGGGTCGGGGGCAATCAGTACCTGTAAATAATTCAGGGAATTCATCCAACGGTGCATCGGGCACTTCGCCTGGACATGTGGCACGTGGCAATATATCGTAGAGCAGTTGTTCATCCAAATATCTCAGCGATGAGACCAAAAAGTTCGTCTCATTATTATCTGTAACGAATTTCAAAAATAAATAATTGTTGAGTTAAAATTATGATATTATTATATTAATAATTATATGTGCAATTATCATTTATTATCTCTCTCAAACATAAAAGATACCAGTTCAGTGGGTTAATGAAATAATGTGATAAGATTGAAGATGATGAAGATTGAAAAAGTCTGAAAAGTCATCTAATATTGATCTGAGTTAAACCTTAAAATTTAAAGAGCAACATTTTGAAACTATCTAAAAATCATAGAAAAATTAATTGGCTCTCTTCAAATGTTATTTGATTAGATTCATTAGACTTTGGAATCGAGATTTGTGTTTGCATTTAAATGGAGGACAATTGTTGTCAATTGTTTTTTTTTTTTTATTCAAATCGGAAATTCTTTTGCAATTTGTTCTCAACATTAAAAGTCGTTTTTATGCTGCACAGCTTGGGCATCTGATAAAGTTCTTAAAAGTTACTCATTCTGTTAACTTAATTGCTTCTCACGAAGCTAACTAAAAAACATTCCACTTTTTTGTGGCCAGATAAACAATTATATGGCACAGCAATTAGAAGCCAGTTGCCCGTTTAATGCTTAATTGCATAAGTAAATCATGCCAGACGGGAACATAAAGAAACATTCAGTTTAATCTACGTTTCGTATAAATGCAATATACCTAACCTTCCCCACTGCCCCACCGCCCCCGCCACGCCACGCCCTCAACTAGTTGGTGACCAAGTTAAGAAGTTGTTTATGTACAATTTTGATTTTACGACATTTTCCATGTTACTGTTTTTTTTTGTTAACGATTTGTTCCACTGTGATTATTATTATTTGTATGATTATTTGTTCATTTGTTCATTTGTTATTTGAACTTAGTCTGCGAATGAGACGGCGATTGAATTGTCATCCTAAAAATAATGTAGACAGTCACTTACAAAAATATATTTGTTGTTGTTATTGTTGTTGTTGTTGTTGTTGTTGTTGTTTATCTGCCTTTTTTTTATTTACCTTTTTCTTTTATGATGCATAATTTAATGATTATTGCCGGTCATAATTTGACTTAACGGGAATAGGCAAATAATACCCATAGCGACGTCTGCTGTCTTTTTCTTTGTTTACCCTTTTCAGTCACCAGAGCCACATTTCTTATCAGCCAAGTTATTAAGAAAACACATCCCTCAACCCTCTGTGGCAAAGTGATTCACAAATTTATCACATTTGGTATATTAATTCGTAATTTATACCCCTTGTATTTATTTCTACAGGATATCCTTATAGTCGTACACTCGTCTACTTTATATACATAAATTGTTATTGTTGCTTGCTATGTTTGTTTGTTTGTTTGTTGTTATTTTTGTCGATGTTGACCTTTTTCGCTTGAAACTCTTTCAGCACGTGCGATTCCAGTCGACAGTCGACAGTCGCCAGTTTTTCATCAGATTACTTTTTGTTTTGTTTTGTTTATTGTGTTTATTATTGTTTGACTGTGAAAATCGAATCGCATGTTTCTTGCAGCTGCAACAATAACAATACCATTCAGTGGCATTAATCAAACATAATTGAAAAACAAAAAAAAACAAGAAAAAAACTTTAAATTGAAGCATGCCGTGAGTAAACTATGAAAGATGAGCAGAGCTTGTTAAGAATAGCTGCTGTTGAAAAGTATTTGAAATCTAGTAAAGTTTCCTAACAATTAAAACACAAATCAAGCTGTAGAAAAATTGCAATATAAATTGACTTTGATTTGAAAACCAAGTTGGGGTAGGTCAAGTTGAAACAGTTTTTTTTTTTTTGGGGAGTTCCCAAACACCTGATGAACGGCCCAAACAAGGTGTCACGAGTGGTAGACGTATTCATAATATATTCACTTGCCTTCATAATGCAATAGTTGTGTGTAATTTTATATTATTTCCTATAAAGTTAATATATATATATTTGATTCGATAACCTAGCTGGGATAGATCAAGTTGAAAAAGTTTTTTTTTTGGAGGGGGGAAGTACTTAAACACCTGCTCAACGGCCCAAGGTGTCACGAGAGGCAAACGTATTCATAATTTATTCACTTGCCTTCATAATGCAAAAGTTGTGTGTAATTCTTTCATATAAGTGCAATTACAAAATAATAGTCCATTTTATATATTTAATTCGACAACCTAGTTGGGGTAGGTCAAGTTGAAAAAGTTATTTATTTATTTTTTTTTTTTTTTGGGAAGTACCCAAACACCTGCTCAACGGCCCAAACATGTTGTGTTATGGTACTCCAAACAAGGTGTCGCCAGTGGCAGACGTATTCACTATATATTCACTTGCATTCATAATGCAATAGATGTGTGTAATTGTGATTGTGAATGTGATTGTGAATGTGATTGCGAATGTGAATGTGAATGTGAATGTGTATCTATGAATTTAAATCTTATTAAGTTTGCGTTTACGCGATGCATAAAACAAGTTTATTGAACCTGCTGAACTGCGGTCCGGTTGTGGTTACGTTTAGTGATTATGGAGGTTGGATTGAGAAATACCCACCGCACCCAGTAATATTTAAAAATGCATTTGTTTACATCCAATATAAAACCCCAATCGAAAACCCTTTTTATGGAAAATAGTTTTAGGAACTTTTATTATGCGGCATGTGACATATTTATGGAGATTTCCCCGGGCTTTTCAGCCCTTTTTGCCTATTGATGCAATCAAGAAGCGCTTGCCATAATTACTTGAGATACTCAGTTTACCGCATTTTGTGTTTGGTTAATATTGATTTTTAATTTTTTTTTTCTTTCAACTTGTTTTATTGTTGCAAATTTGACGTTTAATTGGCAACTTGTTTCTCTGATCGTGTTGCGACTTAATGCAATTCATTCGGCTTTGCAAGCTGCAAGCTGCAAACTTCAAACTGAAAATTGTTTGTTAATTGTTATTAAGTAAAATAAATAAGATTTCGCCACACTTGCCAACAAAAATGAATCCATATTTTAGCCTATATATATATATATATCTAACTATATATAATAATACGATTATGATTGGTGATACAACTTTAAGCTGTTAGCCAAATCAGAACCTGTCTATTGTGATATATGACTGAGTATCTGTGATATATGAATGGGATAATTTATGTTCAGATTTTAACTAACTTTTTAGATATTGGTAGATATAATTATAGTTACTTGAAAGTAGAAAACCCCCTCGAGTTGAGTAGTGTAGCCATCAAAAGAGGGCGCCGTTGGCCGACTCTGTTTTGGCTTGTTTCACTGTTTGTTTGACAAATAACTTAGATGATAAATGTGCGCCGGTAACAACAATAATAATAACAATAACAATAACAAAAACAATAGCAAAAGCAAAACACTAGATAAATAAATGAAAACAGAAACATGTGAGAAATTCTAACAAAAGCACATCGAAGATAACATACCCTTGCAGACCCGAGTTAAAATGAGGACATCTAATTTATTTTTTTGGTCCTATTTCGGTTGATTGCTCCTATTTAATACACCCGATTTACATATATACTATCCGCAGGAAAATTATATATACCAAGTTTCATTAAGATAGCTTTACAACTGAGGAGGGACTAGTCAGCATACAGAACGACAAACTGTTGCTGATCAAGAATTTATATATATATATATATATATATATGCGTTACACATGTCACGACAAATTTGTAGTACCCTATGGCAATAAATAAATGTAAATAGAAAATACTCGGTTAGCTTGGGGAATGCTGTTCCGAGAATAAATAACAAAAAAAAAAAACAAAACAAAAATTTCAAATTTCAAATTAAATGAACGATAAAAACATCTACATCTCAGTTATCTGAGGAACATGAAAACGTCATGGTTGTTAGGGGCGGGACGGGGCGGAACGGGGCGGATCGGTGCGTTGCGGGAAATCCCATGACTGTGCAAATTGTTGAGCTTTGGCTTAACACATAATTTGCATGTGTGTGTGTGAATTGTGAGTATTGATTTGCAGCATAGCTTGCCAAGAAATGCCAGATTGTTCAGTTTATAGCTGCATATTTGCTGTATTCAATAATTAGTATTCCGAAATGTGCCTCTTCATGCTTCCAGCTAAATTTCAATTTCAGATGGAATAACCCAAATACTTTCTTATTAATCCTATAAAACCACCGATTATTATTAGAATTTGGTTTCCAATGGGAGACGGAGGGTCGCTGTTCGGGATCACTTCCATAGACACAACAAATGGGAATCACCATCGTCATTGGTACTGTTGTTGTTATATCTATAGACACCCACACACACACACACACACACACACACACACACACACACACACATGCACACATACAAAAGACAATTGTTTATGCTGAGTACTTGTAAATAATCGTAATGACGTTGATGATAATTGCTCGCAGGCATCTCCTCCGCATTTGTTTGCGCAACCAAATATGAATGGGTGGCAACGCCAAAAAAAAAAAAACAATAAAAAAAATGAAAAACGACATATTTAATATTAATTGCCGCACGTGTGTTCTTAAGCGGTTTACGTCTCTTTAAAAACTCTACCAAATTTATAGAGAAATTTATAATCATTTTTTTGGCGGAATTTAATTTTGATTATTTTTGTTTTGCGGTACTTTTTTTCTAAAAATGTAACGACATTCTTTAATGAATATATAGCTTATACTTATGTTCTGGTATTATTAATTAATTATTATTAAGAAGATGAGGACAGCCAACTAGGTCATCGTTGGCTATTCTTAAATAATGAAAAAAAGCTTAAGATATATATATATATTCTTGATCGTAAGGCATTTATAGAATAAAATTGTGTATGGCGCAATTCATTCATATTTTAGTTTTAATCATTTCAAATGTTAATCAAATATTGATAGCAAATATGGAATTATAACAATTTTTTCGATATTTTGATCTCGAATTATATTATTTATTTATTTATTTATTTATTTATCTGTTATTTTCCATTATTAAATAAATATATTGCCATCAAGATTATCGCATCGATCAATCAAATGTCACGCGTGCCCCGTACACAATCTCAAATACTAATACTTTCATGTTGCTCGGTCTACTGATAAACCATTGTTACTCCTTATCACCTGACCGATATAGATCGCAGATGCTCCATCAATGCTCCCCACAGCTGCCACAATTCCCACACATAAATTTCGCATATCAGCTGTGCTTATCGGCTACAGCATTAAAATGTAAAGACCCCACCCCAAAATATATATTTATAAATATAAAATAAATTTATAGATGTATTAGCAGTTTTTACTGGTTTTTTTTTTTTTTTTGCCATTTCTTGATTTATTTGTGCAAGTTTTTCATGATCTTAATTCATTATTTTCTGAATGTTTTACGATCCGAACTGACAACTGTTTGAAATGGCAATCTTCGTGGTGGCCTTAGATTAAAAAAAAAGTTGCAAATTTATTGAATATACTGTAAAATATGAGAGTAGTTAAAATGTCCAAACTTAAATAAAAAATAAGTAATTTAGCTTTCTGTATAGATAAAAAAAATTAATAAAAAAAAAACAGCTAAAAAGTTATATAAAAATGAAATTGTGCAGTTGGGAAGTTGTCGTTATCCGACTGACTATATTCATCAGTGTGGACTTGCCGATCTCAAGGATTATGAGAGCTATAGAATTCAAATCTGGAAAATAAGTTTGCCCGTTTACCCAAATATTGATACAAATCGATTAATTCTTTTTTGTCACACTTATCAAATTATCGACTTGGTTAACAAGGGTATCGCATAGTCGAGCGAGTCCACTGAACACGATAATTCTTACTTAATTCATTTAAAGAAAAAAAATAGAGCTATGCCATTGTTGCAATATCAAAAGAATATTTCGATCAAGAGTTGTACGCGAAAATAATCGCAAAGTTTCCTGGAAATCAGAGCTTATCTTAAAGCGCCAAATTGTTACAGTTAAAAGCATTGTTAACAAATATTGAATAGCCATATTCCATAAATAATAATTATCTAAAAACAATTTCGACATCCAACACAAAATAATAATTTTCCTCTTCATTTTAGTGCACGAACAAATAATTATTCGAAACTTGTTTGAAAAGTATTGATTGACGTATAGCTGGTATTCGTGGTTCACCGCTGTTTTAAACTTAAAATGTAAGTACATTTTAAATAAATTAAGATAAGTGCAAAATGTAATTAACTTTTTACTTTTGAATGATGCAGCGTTATTTCGTATATCTGTGTAGCCCCGTGTGTCTTATTATTATCACTGGGTTGCAACTAAACCTATTCGAATCGAAGTTTGTTTTCGAGCATTCATGATCAATTCAAGCTCGGTCACCAAATATCAAATACCAAATACCAAATACCAAATACCCCATAGCCCATATTGATATTTCTCTTTAATTGTTTATAGATTTTGAGTTCACTGTTTACTCACCTGTTGCTTGTGTATCCGTAATGTGGCTGGCAAACAATAAGAAAACGCCTAGCAAAAGGCGAGCGTTTTTCAACATTATACAAAACCCAAAAACTTTAACAAAAAAATGGTTTTTGTTTTGATTTAACCATTAAAAAAAAGACTAGGTGCTTAAATATATATATATATATATATATATATATATATCTATTTATATGTTTGATATATTTATGTGTATTTTATATTGAAAATATTAAATTACAAACAATGGCAATGCACCGGTCACATGTGCGCATAATTTTGTTCGGCGGTTTTTTTTTGTATTTCTTTTTTTTTTGGTTTTCTTTTTTTTTTGTACTCCACACACACGGCGTATGCGCAACACGGCGTAACTTGTTTAGGTTTTTGGATAATCTTTGTGAATGAAAAGCAGCACCTGTCGTCTACATTTAAATATTTTCAGTGATGATTTTGTTGGTTTGTTTTTAGTTTTCGATTTGTTAAGTGGTTTTTGTTTTTCGAATGCAGCGGGGCAACGTCAACCGCTTGGCTAGAATTGTATCGCACAACTAATTAAGTGCGACCAGCGCGCGCGCGTCTTAATAATAAACAGCGACGCTCGCGTCGCAGTCGACGTCGATGCGAACGCCGCTGCCGGCATCACTGTCAACGTCGCCGCCAACGTCGCTAGCAGCTGTCCGAGGCGGGGGACTATACATTTTGAAATATAAAGAGTTATCTCTGGTTAGGCGAGAAGTGAAGTCCGAATAGCTGACAGCCTTTTCCGTTCATTTTTTACTGATTACTGATTTTTGATTCTGTTTCATTATCTTGCTTTTCTTGAGTTTGCAAGAGCACAGGTGTGTAGCAGTGTGCGTGTGCGTGTGTGTGTGTGTGTGTGTGTGTGTTTGAACAAGTAGTACATTAGTACTATGGATGCTCTCTTTGATAGAGAGAACTTCTTTTTTTTATTTTCTTACTTTTTTTTTATTAATTTAATTTACATTTGCATTTGCATTTGTTTATTTAATTAAGATTAAATAATTATTCCATCTCAGTTAGCAATCGAAGAAGCCAAGGACATGTGAAGACCATCCACTAGTCGACCAAAGCTTCCCCAAAACAAACTATCTATTTCTTTGATTTTTGATTTACAGTTGAGAGGGCGAGAGAGAGAGAGAGAGAGAGAGACAGAGAGAGATAAAGAGAGAGCTGAGTGTAACGTGTACTCATTAAAATAGCAGTCACCGTTCTGATAAGAATAAATCAGAAAAACAATTGAAGCGATTGCTTATCAATCTACTAGTATTGCCGGCAGCCAAAGCTCATTTGTATCTGAGGCATGAGTGTCTGTGTTTGGCTGAATACGTGTGTGTGTGTGTGTGTGTGTGTGTGTGTATTTTGATGTAAGCGATTGGAAACACTTTGGGTATTTTCATGCTTAACAGGAAACTAAGCACACACGTGCTGACACAACTCCGACCAATCAGCAATAACCTATTGCGATCGTTTTCAAAACCCATTGGCTGGAAAACATTCCAGAATTTTCACTTTCGTTTATGCATACATAAATATTCAATAAGTGTGCTTTTACCGATCCTCATCAACTGATCACAAAGCGTGCTCAACTGCTAAATGTGATAAATTGTTTTGTTTTTTTTTTTTTTTGTATACCCTTCTATAGGGTATTACAATCATACAATTCATCGGGAAGCACGTGGCTCATTGAAGGAGACATCTGGGAACCAGTTAAGAATATATAACAAATAATCGGTCGAAAGATGACTTTCAAGTTGCGGGCTCGAGATAGATATAGATGTAGATTTTGAGTGGGAGTGTAATTATCTCTACAAAATGCATAATTAAAGTATTATCATTAATAATCTAAATAAATCAATAATGCAATTTAATTATCAGCTGGCTGATTCCAGCCTGCAAGGGTATGAAATCTTCGGTGTGCCTAGGATCGGCGATCGCACTTATTTTTAATTACATTCAGAAAATGTACTTCCCTGAATCGCTTGAGCTCGTGCAAAGTTCAGCTGTGCTTTTACCATTCGTAACACTCTCGGTTTAATTTCTATTGATAACTGATCACCGATCAGTGATTGCTCACATCTCATCCAAAATTGCTGTCTCAGAGCTCAAAATAAAAATGGGAAATATCGTTAGCTTCTCGAGCAACTTACAGGGGATTAACATTATTATTTACCCAATAGTTCGTGCTCAAAATTTATAAGTTGTCTAGTCTAGTAGAAAGTATTCAGCAAGGTGATTTTCTGGGCAAGAATTTTCATTTTCATTTCCAGCAACAGTATTTAACTAGTTGTAAAACAAAGCTCAGACAACACACACAAGTCCACAAATAGTAATTCTCTAGTCTAGTTAAAAATTGAATTGGTTCTAGTTGCGAAGTGCCTAATAAAAATAGACCCTGCTTAGATTATAACGCTCTCTCCTATGTAGTTTTGCTTGGTCCTAATGATAGTAGTTTGTACAGTATATATAAAAAAAAAAACTCTTTATAAAATGGTGTTTAATCTGATATAGGTGTATTTGTTCCTATTTACGTAAATATATATTTCTATCATATTTGATTGAATGCCCCAAGAAACCAAATCACTTAGTCTTATTATCGTTATGTATTATAACGATTGGCATCCGATTTCCTTCCAATCATTTTCGGACGTCATACTTCTTGTGGCACTTGAAGTGGTACTCATTATGTCGTCATGTGTTGAAAAACAATGGCGTAGCCACCTTATCCCGTGGTATATATCAAAATTAAGTGATAAAAACAAGTAACCTGACATAACATCCGGCATATGTGTACGTGTACTGATGATAGACAGTTTAAGTAACGGGACTTCACGCGAACTGGCCACCTAGAAGTTGATCCATCCATTTTAGGAGACGTCAGAAACCCAAAGATACGCCAATCAATATTTGATGTAATTTATATAACCCGGTTGGGAAAATTCCACGTCTGAACGCTCCACGAGGGTGCCGACTGGTAAAAGCATCACAGTGGTTTCGCACGGTACCGATGCTAGCTAAAACTTGCATCCTGAACATCTGATATGATCTGTTCCACACTCATAATCCTGGTAAAGGCTGAAGTCACAATTCGAGGTAAGAAAATAGTCCGGCACTCGACCAAAACCGGAAGGGAGTAATCCCAAATATGAGGCCCCACAAAGGCCAATGAATCAGGCGGTGGTGGTCCTAAATAAGGAATCACTGGCACGAACTTGAGGGGTAAGTCACTCCTAACCCTCATTCTAAATACAAGTACAAATAAGAGAACCGATCCCAGACTTATTGTTAAAAACCTAAAATAGATCATAGACCTGACCCCTCACAGTCCATTAGCGTTCAGCTAACAGAGTATAGAGTGTCTGAAGATCACTCCTTCTCTGATCATAGATACATCGAATTTAAGTTTTCACTAAGCCTAAATCAGAAGAAGGCGAACTGGGAAAACTAAAATGAGATCGAACCCTTTCGGAACATTTCTTATCGC
Organism: Drosophila mimica; assembly: GCA_037043585.1. NCBI lineage: Eukaryota > Metazoa > Arthropoda > Insecta > Diptera > Drosophilidae > Drosophila > Drosophila mimica. The sequence goes on along the minus strand of JBAMBE010000918.1, from coordinate 299,991 downwards.
TAGTTGTCATAGAGAATATTCATTACTGCTACACTAAGAAGGGGCTGAAAATTTGATTTCCTCAAATTCTGAAACTGTCTTGAAATAATTTAAGTACGTTTGTTCTCACTATTTGAAATGAACTTTACTTTTGAAACTGAATCCGATTTTAGTTGTTTTTAGAGATAATGTTTTGCTAGAGATAATCGTAAATTCCATTCTAAAGTCGAGTAGGTTTAATTTTTGTATCGCCTGTTTGGTATTCCAGATTCTTATTATCAAATCAATTACTTTTTGTTCGTTAGGCTCTTGAGAATTTAATTATTGTGTACTAACGTCATAGCTTTTATGATTTATCTTGATCTAACTGCTGTCGAATATTCCATCTACAAAAGTGCTTTCCAAAAATAAGTAACTTCCTCGTATTATTAGCATTTATTTGTACATTTCCCCGTATGCAGGTTCCCCAAACAGCAGGAATCATTCAAGAACCATTTAATTACTAGAAATCAGTTAATCAAGGTTCAATTTATGATTCAATTGTTCGACAATTTTGGATTGCATCAGTTTATTTACGTATATATTTATATCAGTATATTTACGGACCCAATTTGCCTGGGTCCACGCATTAAAAAGACCGTGCTTGGTATTGGGCCTGTTGAAGGTGGTGCTCGCTAGTACTTCAAAGTTTAAATATATTACAAATTAATTTATTAGTGATCAATCAACCACCCCAATCGGGGATAAGGCAACTCGACCGATTAACTCTATTTACGATCCCACCAGACGTGGGAACAATTGGCCATTTCTCAATCAGCTGCAATTATAATTTGGCTTTGCTTGCAAAGGATGTTTATATGTATGTATATAAATATCTAATTATATAGTATATTTTAACAACATATACAACAATATGCGGCAACCTCGAGTACCGGTTAAAGATACAAAAAAAAAATTAACGATCGCTTAGAAACAAACACAACGGAAACCTGCATAATCAATTGATTAGGATCATTCTAACGCATTATGATAAGTTCAAATATGACCAAGTGGACTCGTGAAATTGTGTGTGGGTGCTTCTTGAAAGTAATTCACTTGAAGTATACCCTAATCTCGATTGGACTTCAATTACAATGTCAACTTTAGGATTTTATTTTCCACTGCCTCATAATCATTGATCAACAAATTTTAAAAATAACAATAAAAAAAATATATGGGAGGCCAAAACATGATTAAAGCAATACCACTTAATAATACACCCACATACAATTTTCAATTAATGATTATGGTCACCAGCTTATCATATTGTGACTTATCATAAAGCTTTAGCATTATCCTTATCAATTGATTTTGCAAGTTTCCTTTGTGTTTATTTCTAAACGATCGTTCACTTTTGATCTGATTAAAAACTAATTAAGAATACTCAAATCGAGACTGCCAGACATCGAATCCCCTGCCCTACACTGAACCCTACACCCTATGTATATATCGACTAATGCTGTAGTGCTATGAGTTGATCTACGATGTCTACGTTTTCTAGAAAGATCAAACCATTTGAGATCATCCCAACTGTATGAAAACCTTTTAATTCTGAATGAATATGTGACTGTCAGCTGGTAATTATCATCCGATCCGATAAAGTCATTCAGCAGAAGGGCTTAAATTTCTCAATTAACGCATTTAAACGAGTCGCGAGCTGCTCAGAGTCGGAAGCGTTGAGTCTTTGCATCGTTTACATCAATCAGTCACGGGTTCGAATCCCGCTGGAGGCATGGTTGGGTTTGTTGTATATCTAGTCCAATAGTAGTGTCCGCTCTGCCTCTACCTTTCTATCTAAATCTCTATCCACACGGCACCACAACGGACCAAATATGGTCTATGTACCTACCACCTGCCTATAAGCTTTAAGATAAGTATGCTTATATATATATATATATATATATATATATATATATATATGTATGGAGTAGCTGCATCTGTTTCAATTTTTAAATGGTGCATATAAGCTACCACTTTGTCGATAATATAAATTATACACAAATAAATTAGCACTTATCGGTCGACTTGAATGGGGCTGTGTTAACGTCATGACACCCCACCTGGAATTGACGTCATCATCATATCGTCATATATGTCCGTGTACTTTACAAATAGATGTGTCAATCCAAAACATAACATGACGGAAGGCTTAGATTATAAAAAATATATATATATATATATACATACATATATACTTATGTGTAAGACAATACATTAAAAAATATTATATGATTAACCATTTTGTATTATTGTTTAAGGACAATCATTTTGGTATTGCTATCTTTATCAGTTCTTTGAATCTCATGTTTACGTTCGATATCCTTAATACGTTCAAATATATCCATATCGGGACAATAAAAAAAAAAATCAGTTTGTAATGTTAGTATTATTTTGTGCTTCAATTTGTTTTGCGATAATTTTAAATCAAAATCAAAATCAAGGGGGCTAGAAAAAATGTGCAATAACAATCGTTATCGTTATCGTTATCGCAATCGCACCGTGATAGTGCCTCCAAGCCCACACAGTAGCTGACAAAAGAATGAAGCAATAAAAAGAAAACATAATAAATAAAAACAGATTTCAGATTTGTACTTCTTGTAGACCAACATTTTTCAAGACGATCAATTTTCGGTTGCCACCTTTAAATTGGCAAATTCGGGGGATTCGATGTCGCATACTTTCTTCAGCAGCTTAACCTCCAAAAAGATGGCAATTGATAGGAAAATCATATATGCAATAAAGCTAACCCAGCCGACAAATTTTCCCAGTACGAACTTGGTGCAAAGAAAGCTGACATAAAGCGTAAATGCTGTTACCAGGAGCATTCCAGTTGTTATCGATAACCCCGAAGAGTTGATCACAACGTTTTCGGACGAAACCACTATAGAGATTAGCCACGGCAGTCCCAAGCAAATAAATATATCAAACGTATTCGATCCAATAGCATTGCACAACGCCATTAATCCATAACCTGAATCAGGAGAAGCAGAAATATAGGAAATCAAAAAAATCCCATAAATAATTGTTTGTACCTTTTTTGCACACAATGTATGAGGCGACGATCTCTGGGACACTGGTGCCGGCAGCGAGTACGGTCAGCCCCATTATGGAATCGGGCACACCCAAGTTATAGCCCACCACAGTGAGGAACCATGCAACAAAGTACGATGTGATACTGATCCAAACAACGGACATTAGCATGCTCAGAAAGAATACGGAACGGGCACTCGGCGTGGTTACGGCAAGCACCAGTACGGCTGGGTATTTGATGGCCCACCATATCTTCATGATATAGCTGGAGCCCTCCTCTGGGGTCTTACACACCGTCTGCTTGAACGTCTTGAGCGGTTCTTCCTCACGATCCAAAGGATTTTCGGTCATCATGTCCAAATCCATGTCGACGGCTATAAGCGAATTATAATTAACACTAAATTTGTTAATAATTATGATAATAGATTTCATTAGTTAAAGTTACTTCGAAATAAACTCTGGATCCTGCGATCAAACAGCAGACCGACCAGATAGATGAAATATCCACTCAGAAGAATAGACGCTTCATGGACCTCCACCACGGAGTCTTGTAGTACAACGAAAAGACCCCCAATTGATATGAAATACCAGAAAGTATCTCGAGTTATGGGCCACCAATCCAATTTGAGGGTCTACAACAAATTAAATGTTATAGTCATATTAATAGTAATAATAATAGTAATAGTAATAGTTATAGTAACAGTAATAGTAATCTTAATAGTAATAGTAATTTTAATAGACGTATCCTTGAGTGGTTTGCATGACGAACTCACCACGCCCGTTAGGATGCCACAGACAGATCCAATACCAAGGACATTGAACACCGAGGAACCGACAATTGTACCGATACCGATGTCTCCCTTCGTAACAAACGTGCCCACGATCGAGACAAAAAGCTCCGGGGCTGAGGTGGCGGCAGCAAGGAACGTTGCTCCGGCAACATCGTAGGGCATACGCAGGGCTGCATTCGGCATGGTACATAGATTCACAGTTAGAGTTGCAGCTTATGGTGGGGACTACGATTGGTATACATACTATAGCAGATTCGCTCCACCGATGGTATCAGATAATCGTCACAGACAATCATCAGTAATATGAACAAATATATGCTGGCGAGCAGACAGACAATCGTATTGAATATACTCTTCTCCCGCATGATATTGGGAAATTCCACTATCGATGGAACGGTACAGTTCAGTTCCGTATTTTCATGGGTCCGCATTAGAAATGGATCGAATGCCCCTGTTTGTTTGTGGGGTTTCAAACTGAATTATCTGTTGTAGCAAATATGTATTTTTATGCGTACCGTAATCGCTTGCATTAAAAAGTAACCTCACAGCTCTATCAAAATTAGAATGCATTTTAAAAAGTACATATGTTTATATATATATATATAAATATATATATATAGTTTAACGCTCGACACAAATTTTGAATAATTCTTTTCAATATACAAAAGAACTTTTCTAATTTTTTACTGACGTATTCAATTATGAAAGAAATTTTCTAATTTTTTACTGACATATTCAACTCTGAAATAATTTCTCTGTAAAAATGAATAAACAGTAGGCTGATTTCTTTGTTAAATCTCATATATTATTAATCGTATAAATACATTATTGAATTTGTTGTTTGTTGTTTGGTTTTTGCTTTTGGATTTTTGTTTTTGGTTTTTGTTTTTGGTTTTTGTTGTTTTTTTTTTTTGTTTAGGTTTTATCCCATTGTCTCATTTCATTTCATTTCTCCAAATGTCGTGAAGAGAGATTCTTCTTCTACTTTAATAATAATAATAAAAAAAAAAGTATTACAATAACAGCATAACGTAGTAGCATAAAGGTAACTCGAACTATCAAGGTAGATAGAATAGAACAGGAAAAATACATATTAATTAATTAAAACGACTGCACTGCAGAGTTGCCCCGCCCAGCTCCAGTACCAGTACCAGTACCAGTTCCAGTTCCGGTTCCAGATTGCAGTTGCATTACCAGCTCCAGCTCCAGCTCCATTTCCAGCTCCAGCTCCAGCTCCAGCACCAGCTCCAGCTCCAGCTCATGATCGTCCGCAGGTTGGCAGATTGACGCGAAAGAACACATTGAGCTCGATGAGCGAGGCGAATACCATAAATACCAAATAGATGACCAGACAGGCGATGCCCACCTTGGTGTCCAGCTTGAACTTATTCATCGAGAATGTCAGATAGAGCAGAAACAGCGTGGACAGCAATGTTATGGCCGAATACTCCAATCCGGCCGAGTTAATGGCAACATAATTCTGACCGGGCTGTATGGGAAAGAAGACCGCCTTTATCAGCCAGGGTACGCCCAGGCACAGCAATATATCAAACGTATTCGAACCAATCGAATTGCATATGCCCATCGATCCATGACCTGGCCAGAGAGTATCGAATAGAATAGAACAGAACAAATTCCAACCACACACAAATTCCAAACACACATTATCATCCATCGTCCATCATTCAATATCAACAATCAAAACTCACCGCGCTTTGCCACAATCACACTGGATACGGCCTCGGGTACACTGGTGCCAGCGGCCAGAAACGTAATCCCCATCACCGAATCGGGTATCTTAAGTGTATCGCCTGGTTATGAGAAAAAACATCGTACAATTTTCATATAACACTCAACAGGATTAGGTACATTTTTGTAGGATAGGGAAGAGTGGTTAGATACTCACCAATTATGGTTATCATCCACGCCACCACATACGACAGCGAACCAATCCAGACAATGCACATGATGAAGGTCAATGGGAAGATCTTGTTATTTTTTGCCTTTTTACAATCGGGTATCGCGATGCGAAATAGCAAATGGATCGGCCAGATGATAATCCAGGTGAACTGGGCAAAGCAGCTGGTTCCTTTGGGGTATGTCAATAGTGAGTATCCCTCCTGATCGGCCTCCTCGGCTGCAGCAGCAGTTGCAGCTGCCGCTGCAACAGCCACCGATAATTGTGCCTCAGCATCTGCATTATCAACAATTGCAACCGATGCGATTGCGCCAACAGGTGGAGCACCAACAGTTGCAACACTAGCACCACCAACACCAGCACCACCGCCACCACCTACTCCAGTTGTTGTTGTTGTTGTTATTATTGATGTAGTTGTTGTTGTTGTTGCATTGCTGGCCTTGGCCTGATCGTTGTTTAAGCCGCCATTCAACTGAATGCTGGCCATATTTTGGCAAATGCGATTTTCCACGAGCTCTGTGGAAAAGTTGACAAAAATTTGCAGTTACTGTGCAACTGGAATGGGGAAACTTTAGCAGTTTGAGCTGCACTTGTAGCTGTTTTTTTTTTTTTTTTGTTTTTGTTTTTGTTTTTGTGTACCTGGTTCCTTTTCATTGCTGTTCTTTGTGTGTATGCTGCAGTTTGAGGAGCGGCTGCGCGAGCGCGCTTGCTTAACGCCACCTGTGTGTGAGATTTGGTAGTATGTACTGTTTAGTGTGTGTGTGTGCATATGTGTGGGTGTGTGTGTGTGCTATATATATATATGTATATGTATCTATCTCTATCTTTCTCTAGCATTGTATGCTTCAACTTAAGTCAGAGCAATTACGCTTTTTTTTTGCTTATTTTTTTACCGACCATGAGATCCTATAAAATACAGTTATAATTTGTATCTTTATCTAAGACTAGGTATCTATATATATAAGATCTCATAGCCAATTAAATTTGTATCAAAGAAAATCATATTTTATGCTCTAGTGTGGTTTAAGTGTAGTTTGTTTTTTCTGGTCAATTTTGGGTTCGATGACTGCAATGACTCACCTTTGGCGCACTTTTGAAAGGACTTGTCGAAATACATGACAGCCAAATAGACCGCATAGAGGGATACCAAGATGAGGGCCTCATACCACTCGACACGCTCGTCGTGCATCACACAGATGAGTATGGCGACCGTAACGCCATAGGCAATGCTATCCCGCGTCAGTGGCCACCAGTCCAGCGGAATAGTCTGCACACATAGATATATTTAGTTTGAGGTTAGGATAGCGATTGGTGTTGAACAACAGCAAAAAAAAAAAAATATATAAAGAAATCTATATTTGCATTAAAGGTCAACAAAGCATTAAAATAAAGAATTTTGGACGCAATCCGTTTATGGTGAATTGAACATACTTAATTCTCGTATCGCGAGCATTCGTTTGTCGCAGTGTACTTACCATGCCAGCACCGATGCCGCAACAGGCGGCAACCGCGAGTATGTTGAACACCGCCGATCCGACAATGGTGCCAACACCGATATCCCCCTCCGTAATGAATGTCCCTATCACATTCACAAAGAGCTCCGGCGCCGATGTGGCAGCGGCCATAAAAGTGGCACCCGCCACATCGTTGGACATGTTTAAGGCTAATCAAAAAATGGCAATTGTTTATATATATTTTTTTTTAGAAATTCTTGTGTTGCTGTAGATGTTTCGTGTGTGTGTGTGTGTGTGTGTGTGTGTGTGTTTTTGATCTCTCACCTGCACATATTTTCTCAACAGCTGGCACAAAGTACTCATCACATACTACTGCTAATGCTACAAATAAATATAAACTGGCTATAACATGAAGTACAACAGCACCGGACTGTCTTTGCGCCTCCGTGAATAGATCTCTGGGGAAATCATCAATGGCGGGCTGAGTGCAATTTATATCTATAATTAAATAAAACAAAAAAAAAAAAAAACAAGCGAGATGCAAAAGTACTCATTCATAATCATTTCACTTACATTAATTTGTATGCTAATGTTTAATTTAATTTATATATTTGATTTCAATATCGTGCTCATGTTGACATTCATATTTGTATAATATTCACATTTATATTCACATTAATTTTCATAACCAGTTTTATTGCCTACTTTTGAGAGTCTCGCAATTATTTATAATTAGTTTGATTATTTAAGTATGTTTGCTAAAAGTAATTTGTTTGCGTTACTCTTTAAAGTTGATGTCTTATTTAAAAAAACACTTCAATAAATCAATAAAAAATAAATAAAACAAGAACCAAAAAAACAAAAAGAATAAGAAACCTATTTTTCATGAAAATGATTTAATATTTAAAGGTAATCACTAGTCAATAAAAATGCATTTTTAGATTGAACTTTGCGTATATGCAGTATAGTATATAGTATATAGTAATATAATATGTGTAACAATATCTGGAGCCCATTTATTGTTTATAATTGTGTGATTATACGAGTTAATGACAACTGTGAATAATTGATAACTGTATCAATTATAAGATCAACGTCGCATCGATTCACTTTCAGCTCGAATGATCTGCACGCAAAAGCGGGTTCTCGTTTCCAGTTGTAGTTAAATGATAAATGATAAATGATAAATCGCAATGCGCACATTTCATTTTACGTTTTTCCACTTAAATTATTATTGTTTCGGTAGGTTTTCCTCAGCGTTGTTGTTTATTTATAGTTATTTTTCTTCGTTATTTATTTATTTTATTTTTTTCTTGTCAATTTGTCGCTTCTTTCTCTCAAGCGCCGGTAAAGAACTAAACCACCGAGGCAGCAAGAACAACCACAAGACTGACCAGACAGATCCCACCTAAGGAAGAGCAACAACAACAACCCCAACAAATGACAACAAAAACAAAAAAGAATGACAAACAAGAAGAAGATGACAAAACGTAGAAAAGCCGAAGCTAGTCGCCAGTCTCGAGTCGTGTCCAATTCCGATTCCAATTCCAATTCCGAGCCGTCGACTTGATTATCGATCAAATGAGTTGAGTTGAGTTGAGTTTAGTTACGTTGCGTTGAGTTGAGTGGATAGTTTTTTTTTTATTCAGTTTTTTCTCTTCTTTTTTTTTGTTGTAGGTTGTATTTGGCATTTAGTTTGTTTGGCGCTGCAACGGAAACGATAAATACGAGAAACGCTTTGATCTCTCGATGTCATCAAATTGAATAATAAAAACCGACGCATGTCGGCGATCTAAAAACAGAAGCACCTCCCCATCCAACCCATTGCCCTAAGACCTCCTATGCTCCTATGCTTGACCGACAAATTTGCAATAGTAAAATGCTGCCCAAACACAACAACAAATGACAACAATCGATTGTTGGACGATATTTAGGGTCTTAGCAAAATAATATTCCTATTATAATTAAAAAAAAAAAACTTTTGCAAATATTCTTTTGCTAAAACCCTAAATATCGTCCAAAAACTTAAAAAAAAATTTCAAATATTCTACAAAGTATTTAAAAACAGAATATTTTGAACAATTATAGAAATAATTCTATTCCTTGATAATTCACGAAAGATAGAGCAATGAAAGACTTTCTCGATCGGAAAGTATTAATCAATATTACTCTGAACAATTCGAAAATATATAGTTGTTAATCTTTCTTAAGATCCACTGTAGCAGCAACAATAGCTTTTTCTCTATATATAGACATAAGCATATGTATATGTATAATATATATTTGTAAAACATTTGAGGGCAATTTGCATAAATTTCGATAAATAATTGAAGACAATTTTTCGACACACAAACAAAACAAACACAAAAAAAAAAAAAAATATGAAGAAAGACAGCAGCAGACAACAACATCATAATATCATGTGCGACACGAACTTGCACCATCATCAACAACAACAACAACAACAACAACAACAACAAGAACAAAAACAACTGCAACATCATCATACCCACTCACAAACTGGAAGACAAAGCCGACAAATGTGGATGCTACTTGAGGCCACTACAGATCGACACTTTGCGTGCCGGAGAGTGGACAACAGAACGCACCCGGGTCTTTCATATTTTTTCTTTTTTTTATTATTATTTTTATTTATTATTATTTATTTATTTTTTTTTTTTTTTTTTTTTGTATCCAGTTCAGCTTACGGTACGACGACGACAACGTCTTCGGGGTCAATTGAACCAAACGCATTTTGTAACCGCAGCGGCCCGCATAATGCAATAATGCTTAATCAGCATTTACAGCTACAGCTACAGCTATAACAACAACAACAACAACAACAGTGGGCGGTGGTGCGTTGGTTGGGTGGTGTTAATGATAATAAATTTAACATGGATAACAATCAGCGAAAACGTTCAATCACAGTAAATTAAGTTCACTCTAATTGAATAAGAGCCGCATAAGCAGTAGTGAAAGCGATCCAACAACTACAACAACTACAACAACAACAACAACATAAACCGGAATCGAGAGTTGAAAACAAAAATTAACTAGAAGTTACGTTGCATGTGAACAAACAGCTGTTGATTAAAGAACGAAAATAGCACTAGAGTGATGTTGTGGCATACAGATACATATACCGAAAAAGGATACTAGCAGATATGTGTATGTATAATGTGTAATGCTACATTTGCCATTCGCCATTCGCTCATGTATGTAATCCAAATTATTAATAATTAGTCCAATCAAACGATTTGCGAAATTAACTACAACTGATTTTATCGTGCAGCATTTTGAGGCATTCAAAAATATTGAATGCAAGTATCTCATTTCAAATCCAGCATTATTTATGATTAAAGCTAAAGGAACAAGAACTCAGAGCACAACATACGTTTTTTTTTATCGTTTCCTTGAAAAATATCAGAGAGAGAGAGAGAGAGAGAGTGAAAGAGAGAGAAAATCAATTAACTCGATCAAATAAAATAAGTTAAAAGTGGAAAATGTGTGAAAGCTGACATACGATTTGACTATATAATGTCTCTCAATATTCTTCACACTGAGGAAGTGAAATGATTTGTAATAAATAAATTGTAATCTGTATAAACTGAACAACTGTACAACACTGGAATAAAAAAAGGTTACTGTACATATTACGTATACGTCTCATTGCCACAATTGGCTATTGTTTTACAAGAGACTTAAGAGGCACTCACAGACAAATAGTTGGATAGATATGTGTGAATGGAGAAATATGTACTGTGTACGTGTATCTGTGTGTGTGTGTGTGTGTGTGTATGTAAGTTATTTTGTACATAAGTAAGCAAAATCAACGCCACAATGCGTTTTAATATGACTTTTGTGTACCGTTTAAGTAAGTTTGAGAGCACCCAAGCTAAGCCTCAGATCATCTCAGCACTAGGGTCTGCCAATGTGGCAATCTCTAAACATATATACATATTTATTTATGTATATATATATACATACACATAAGTGTGTGTGTGTGTGTGTGTTCTTCTTTTTAAGTTAGTTACTGTATCCGTATCTGTATCTGTGTGTGTTTTTATATCTTGCGCAAGCTGACGTGCACCCAGTGAACAACCGTACGGCACGAACAATTTAAGACTCGTCCAAATTAATCATGTTCCACTGCAAGATTTCAGATTTCCATATCTCAAAGCGTTTGACATTTATCATCACTTATACTTTAGCTGCCTATTAAATTTTTAGCCAAGAAGACTGAAAAGGAATCAATAAGAATAGACGGAACAAAAAAAAAAAAATGTTGTACACGTAAAAAAAATACAAATTTGTTACATAACGAAATACTACTTCTTATCAATTATCCTGAACTTTGACAACAGCATATTAAATTAATATTAAAATGCTTTTAGGCTACTTCTTTGTCATTGAAATTGTTGCTACACAGAAGAGAACAGAAATGGCTAGAAATTAAATGCAATTGCAGCAAAGGCGTTATTCGTTTTTTTTTTTGTTTTCTATTAATTTGTTACAGGTTTTATGATATTGCCGGGTTAATAATAATAATAATAATAAAAAAAATGTAAGTCGAGTGAATCGGTTGCATGTTGACAAATACGTTTTTAACTCAGTGGTAGGCCTTATAATTTTGTTTTGAATGTGATGCTTGAATGCGTTTGAACAAACAAATCCGTTGTATGATTTAGTTCGAGTTCCATTTGTCGCGATTTGTTTAACTATTATCGATTTTTTGTGTTATTTTTTGATTTTGGTTAAGTAAATATTTAAATTGTAGCATTTTTATTAATGTATAAATGTCATCTTTTTTTTTAGTGCCTTTGCACTCGCCTAATGCTTATCACGTTGCGCATACGCCGCATTGAAATACAAATGAAGTCATCTATGAAAATTAAGTTTTCCGCAACAAACAAAAAAAAAAACCAAAAAAAGAAAAAGAAAAAAAAACTAACTAAACAATAGTCACAGCAACAACAACAACAACAGTCTTTTGATTTTGTTCTAATTTTTTTGTTTCTTTTTTATTGTTGTTTCTTTCTTTTTTGTTGGATGCTTTTTTTTGTGCATAGTAAATGTCATTAAGTTTCACTTAATGAGCCAATTTAGACAATTGATCCATATGCTTTGGTTTACGCGATACACATACACATATATTCATACATACATACATACATACATACGTATAAATAGATGATGTGTGATAGTGTGTGTGTGTGTGTGTGTGTGTCTGTGTGTATATGGATGAAGAAACGGGAGGCAAAAGCGCGCCGACAAATGTGCAGAAACGAAATCCAATTCCAACCGACGACGACGACAATGTTAAGTTAAATATATTAGATACAATTTATGTATATATATGTATGAATATGTATGTATATGATATGTAATATATGGCAAATGTGACGTCACTGCACACACACACACACACACACACGCACAGCTCATTGTTTAATTTGCTTTAATTTTTGCCGCATAACAAAAAGGACAAAAAAAAATTATTTTTTTTTTGTTTTAATTGATTTGTTTAGTACATTTATTATTATTAGTATTTATTTCATTTAAAATTGATCATTTTTGATGACACTTTTAATTTTGAAAAAATTATTCTTCCTTTTTTTTAACTTTTTAAATTGAAAATTTTTTGTTTTATTTGAGTTGGTCTTTTTTTTTTTAGATGTTTTAGATATGTAATTTTTGTGCCCGTACCCGTAGTGCTGCTAAGACCCCAATAGTCTTCCATTGCTGCACGGTGTTGTAGTGGTGATGGACACTCGTAAACTGCGCTGCGGCCGCTCTATGAAACGCAATCTCAATCTCAATCTCTGTCGTCGCTTCCACTTCAATGGTGTTGATTTGCTGGCTTGGCGACCCCGTCGCCGTTGCTGTTACCGTTGCCGTCTCTCTCGCTATCTCCCTCAATCTGTCCTCTGCGGCTTAGCCTTAGTAAGCGCACACAGACGCGCACACCCACACATATACGAAATGTACGCACACAAATGCATGTAGCAGGCTTTAAGCCTCTATATAAACGCGCGCGCTTATTTTCAATTGTCGTGAAGATCTCTTGCAACGTTCAAAGCGCCCACATACGGAAGGGGATGGTGGGGTAAATCGGCGTGCGACGATGCGGTGCGAGGGGATCTTTGACAATTTAAAGCACAAGGCGCGGCGTGGCGCGACACTCATACACACCCACACACAGGCATTATTAGTATGTGTGTGTGTGCTTGTTTGTGTGTGTTTGTGTGTGTGTGTGTGTCTCACTTAATGCATTTCGCGTTTTGAGGCAAATGCCAAAAGGCAACACACTAAAAGGCATAAATCAAGGGGCAATCAGAAAATAGACGCCGCCAGTGCCAGTGCCCGCAGTTATCGTCGTCGCTGTCGTTGTCGTTGTCTTCTTCCTCTTATTCTGCTCACTGCGATGTTCTTCTTCTTCGTCAGTCGGACAGTTGACAGTTGGCGCTGTTATATGTATGCTGCGATCTCGCTCTCGCGTCTCGTGCCAAGTCCACTATCGCTTGTCTTTTATCTTTATCACACTTTAGCTTACGCTAACAACAACAACATGAACAAAAACAAAACAACAAAAATATGACAATAGACGAAATTTCAATCCCGAATCCCGTTGCTCAGTTGACGGCGCGCATCTTTTACATTTCTTTATGCTCTCATTTGTTTGTATTTCTGTCGGTATGCATAAGAGTACATATGTGTTTGTGTATGTGTGAGTTTGTGTGAGTATGTGTGTATTTATAGTCAAAGCTTTAGCTTTAGTTTTGGCTTTAGATTCGGTTTTGCTTTTTAAATTTAGATTTAGCTTAGCATTTGGCTATGGCTATGATTTTATTCTATATATTGTCTTGATGCCGCCGACGTTGACGTTAAACTGATTCGATGTTTCGGATAGCGCTTTAGTCGAAACTGAGCATCGACATTTTTTTTTGCCGAGCTTGGAAATTTGTTCTATTGAGGCATCATTCGGTCCGTCAGTTTAACTAACTATAGACTACGTATGTATGTTTGTATGTATGTACTTGTGCTTACACATACACAAAAATCACGGATTGCATGCTCCCCACAACAGACACACACTCACACACGCACACCCACTTTCCATCACTGTATGTGTATGTGTGTGTGTGAGTGTGCCCATGTTACAGTGTTCGCTTGGATATCAAAACATCCCGAAACTACTATAAACCCTTGAAGTTCTAATTTTTGGGAAATCACATTTAGAGCGGAAAAAATCAATTAATAAATATGCTTAACTCAAGTATGAAATACCAGTTAACAGCATTTAAACAGCGAAAATTACTGTAAAAATGTTTCAATTCCTTTCCTATTATTTGAAATTGATATAGTTGAATTAAAACTTGATATCTGTAATGATTTAAGAACTTATGTACACACCAAACATCCGATTACAATGCTCATATCTCAAAATATTTTTCGATTGCAAAGGAATGTGAATAATCATTACTGAACTAAAAACTTCGTTCTCTGGCCTAGGATTGTCCAACTTGGACAAATATCGGGCAACGTTTTTGATTTCAAAACTATTTATGTAGATTCCAAATTATCGAGAGTTTACTGCACTTGTTGGTTGTTATTGTTGTTGTTGTTATTGTCGTCGAACAGTCTCCAGTTACCCCACATGGACGGTATCGTATTTTGCAGCCTACTATATATACACAAACATATATATATATATATATATATAGGTAGATATTGCTCTGCGACAAAGGTCATGTCATGGTACAGCGACCAACTAATAATGCTGTATACAAACAGCTCGTGCCATCAAAGAAAGTTATTTATTTTCGGACTTGGGCTTGGCTCGACCAACAGCAACAATAATGACAACCAACAACAACCAGGCACAACAGATGCAATACATACCAATCCAATTATATTACGGCGAAAATCAAATCAAATGATATATTTAATTAAGCAACTTTGTGCCATTAAACGATTTATGCATTAACATTAATATAAATATTAAGGTTAAATGGTTAAAATGCATTCCTCGACAATAAATCAAACAAACATCTTAAAAAAAATACCCAATTTTTTTTAAGGTAACTCCCAAAAGTAACTGTTATCTGATCTCTATCTCATCTCATTAGTTTCAGTTGCTGTATGCCCCATTCATTAAATATTCATTCGCCTTATCAGAGTGGCATGTTTTGATTCCGCACAACGAATTGTCGTTGATGCCAACAAACAATTAGTCATCTCTAGAAGTGGGGTTAAAGACAGTAAACTAGCAACACATACATAAATACAAATAAAAATCAGACAAGAAACAAGACAGTTTCGAAAACAACATATAAAATGTGAAGAAAATAATACGTGACATCATTTTTAGGGCTTATCTCGGTTTGGCTCAGGTGATAAAAAAGGCCGACAATCGTCTGGACAGACGTAAATAATACAGAGGCACGCGGAGACTTATGAAAAATACGATTACATACCTAATTAAAGACACATCAGGAAGTCCCTTGTCTATCTCTCTCTCTCCCTGTCTCTCTCTCTCTCTCTGTCTATCTTCGTCTGTCTATGTGAGTGTGCCTGTCCAACTAATTGAATCGGAACGTTTCTAATTAGGCTCGAAAATGAAATAGTTAGCTACACGACAACAACAACAATCAAGCCAACATACTACTACGATAAACTGTATAATAATGTCATATATTCAAAAATAAACTAATGTGAATTTACGTTCAATTTGTTAGATTTTTAATTGGACACGCATTGTCATCATCACAACAGATGACACGATTCTGCTCAATTAGGTTGAACTTCGATCTTACAGCCACCCAAAAGAAATGTAAATAAATATATGTAATTATATTTGTTCCAATTGGAATCAATTTTGATTTTCATAGCTTTTCAATGCCTATGAATATCCCAATTATCCCAATTGCACGCACTTCTAAAATTGGTTTTACATGTTAAATATGGATATATACAGAGCATCTTCTACTGAAAGTGAAAGAAACGTTTTTATTTGGATTTCCAGCATTGCTTCCTCACATTACTTTCTCATAGGAGTTAATCAGAACCATTTCTACGGAGAAAACTTCGTATTTTTCGATGTCTTAAGAATAAAAAATATAACAACTAAATTATAAATATCGTTAAGGCAGCAAATGATATGAAAGAAATCGTAATGAAAAAAATAGACACGAAATTCAATTTTGCATTTTTTTTTTTATTAACGCTGAAAAGCAATTATTAGTCGTAAAACCAATTAATAGGCAACAAACATATATTCTTTGAAATCAGATTTGTATATTATTTTATTACCTATCTGTCCCCATATACATACATGTATGCATATATATATATATACATCTATATATATATATACATATAAATCTGTGCTGCATGTTAACAATTTATGTGAAACGCATTTGATTGTGCATGAGTTGTTGTTTCTTTATATTTTATATTAATGGTAAATTAAGGTATCAACCGGGGAATATATAAGGTAATAATCGCTTTGCTTGCCTTTTTGCTAATCTTTATCTTTAACAATTAAAACTAGGAATTTTCTCTTAAACACGCACATGCCGAAAACGCAAATGCTTGCCTATGTACACGGAAGAAAGAGTTACAAATATATATATATATATATATATATATATATATATATATATATATATATATATGTATGTATAAATATATATAAATAAATGTTTATATAAACCACTTAAGATACAACCGAACAAAATATATGTATTAAACAAAAAAAATTAATTTGACTAAAACGCGCGTCACACAAGTTTTAACGAAAAATCATTAAATTTGAAAAATAGAATGTGGAAGGGGGGTTGTGGAGTAGGGGTTTGGGGTAACGGGTAAGGGGCGATAGGCCATAGGATGATGAAATTCAATAATAAAAAAAGAAGAAAATACAACTATTTGATGCATGTATTGTTGTTGTTGTAATTAATTGTTGTTAATCAGTTTGGCATGCCGACACCCTGCTGAAAGCTGAGCGTCTCCTGTTGCTTCTTCACCTCCTCCTGCATTTCGAGAGCGAGCTTCTTGTATTTTTCCGCCTCCTTTTCATTCTTCTCGATGCCATCGCCGCGCGCATACATTTGGCTAAGATTTGCACAGGCGTACATGTTACGCAACTCGCACGCCTTGTAGGCAAACTGAAATGCCTTCTTCATATCCTTGAGCACAATGTAATCGGTGTCCTTTATCGGCGATTTAGTTGTGCTCGGCGGCACAACGCTGCCACCGCCCGCCACATCCTCGGGCTTCTTTTGTACGCCAGAGATGTGCATGCCGGATAAATAGAAGCAGGCGGTAGCATTGTTCATGTCACAACTCTTTGTTAGAAACTGCAAGCCCTTTATTAATAATTGAAATGATTAAATACGTGCTAATTGCCCGAGTTCTTGTTGGTGTTGTGGCTGCACTCACCTTGGGCACATTTCTGTCAATCTCTTTGGGCATTGAGCGCGAAACGAGCAACAGGCCGGAATGCAAACAGGCATCCGAATCATTTAAATTGCAACCCTTCTCATAATATTGATAGGCGATGCGCGGTTCGCCTTTGCTGCCGCTTTTGCCCTTGCCCAGAAAGCTATAGTTGCCATATTTATAACAGGATTTTGCGTAACCATAATCGTCACATGTCGATTTGTATACTTTCGATGCCTTCTCAAAGTCCTTCTTAATGCCCTCCAAATAATCGCCGAGCAGATGGCAAACTGTAAATAGAAATTATAATGTTAAATTTTTCTTTATCTTTCTGCAATTTAGTTATGTTTTGTAAGCAAAAAAAAGAAAAAGCTCGTTTTGTTTTGTAATTAAATTACGCTAGCAAAAAGAAAAAAAAAACATAGGTTAGAGCACACATTGTTTTTGTTGCGGTTTGCTGCTGTTGTTGTTGTTGCAGCCACTCGAAGACTGGCCGCCTGTTGTTGTTGCTATTTACCTTCCGGTTTCTTTTCCGAATAGCAGCCAAAGCGATATTCAACACCCAGCTTTTCTACATATTCCTTAACGTCAGACTCCTTTTTTAAGTCGTAGGCCATTGTGTTTTTGTTTAACTATTATATGTACAAAAATAAAATATAACAGCCAGTTTTGTCGATGCCTCTCTGGATGTTATGTTGCTGTAGCGGCTGTGTTTTTGTTGTTATTGTTGCTGCCCACTTTTTTCTACACTGAAAGTAGTGCTGGAAAGTACAGCGATTTGAGCTATCGATGCTATCGAATAAGTGAGCGCGGTCACACTGTGCCAGCTTTAAACTTGGAGCGTCATGTACGAGTGTGATATTTGTAAAAGGAAAAGTAACAATAATGCAAAATACGATGAACATGATGAGATATTGTACGGCGAGTGGATGCGGAAACAAAATATAGCAGTGCACTATTATTGTCTGGTAGATTTGCTCCAATAATTGATTGACATTATATTGAGGTAATTCTGATTTTTTTTATTGTCCCTCAGTTGCTTTCAACAAATTTGTTACAACGCGGCAAAGACGGCAATGGAATTTTGGGCTTTCTGGTGCGCGACATCCGCCAGGAGGCGGCAGCTGCCCAGCAACGGAAATGTGTGTTCTGCAAGCAGCGAGGTGCCAGTGTGGTTTGCCACAAGTGTCGCATTGTTTTTCACGTGGCGTGCGGCATAGAAAACCGTTGCGTTTTCCACTTTTGCAATGAGTTTCACAGCTACTGCGAAAATTGCGCGCCACTCGATGCATATATGCGGCATCTGCTCGCCAATCCACCAAAGGGTGTCGTTTGTGATATTTGCTTTCGTCCCATCTCTCCATTTGTGCTCCACAATGTCACATATGGGGATTGCTGTCGCAAAGGCTTCGCGCACCGCAGCTGCATGCGTAGCTTTGCGCTTGCCTCCGGCTACTATTTGCGCTGTTTGTGGTGTCGTGAAAAGAAGTTCCGTGATAAAATTCGATTGCAGTCGGTATTTGTGCCCGATCGCGATGCAGCGTGGGAGCGTCAGCAGAAAGCGTACAGTGAACTTCACACGAGACGCTTGCGTTGCGAAGCGGAGAAGTGCATCTGCCCAAACGGACGAAATTACAGTCTGAATACGTGGACCATTCAACTCTGCATAATGTGTGCTGCGACGGGAACGCATCTGAAATGCCGTTTGGGTATAATAAAAATATCCCGTGCCCTGTACTCGGAGGCCACTGATTACAAGTGCAGCTTCTGCATTGAGGTGGAAAAAAAGCTAGTCCAATCCCATATTGTGCGGACGCTGCCAACGGCAGATGAGCATATTGATAGTTCCTTCTATATGACCAAACGATGCCGTGATCTGAGCATTGAATCCGACTATGATTCGCCAGAGCATTCGGATGACGACTCCATGTACAGTTCCAGCATCATTACAGTTGTTGCCTCACAAAATAAGATGCTTCCCATGCCACAGGCGTCACCACAACCACAAACACCCACAAATCAAATGCCAGCTGAGTCAGAATCAAGCGTAATTGAGCTCTCCGATTCGCAGCCGAGCAGCTCACAGCAGCTGAGGTGCGCTCTGCAGACTCCTCTGTTGCTGCATGAGTCCTTCACCAGCGGCGATCACTTCTATCTGGTTGTCTACGAGTACAATGAGCAGTTGTCTGATCCATGCACGGGCACCTGCACACTGCGCTTCGCTCAGAACGATAAACGACTCAAGGATCGCACGGAGCAGGCCCTCATGCAGATGCAGTTGACCGAAGCGGACATTTGGTTTAGGGACACTAATCGCGGTTACTACGATAGAATTGATAAATATAGCATCAGAAAATAACTGTTTGTATATATATATATATATATCAGCTTCAATCAAACGTATTTGCATTCATCAATTGGCTCTTGAAGAGTCAAAATCGTTCAAGATTTACAATTATTTACACACTCTCAGATTACAAATTTAAATAGTCAGCAGTTTAGTGTCAACAAGTTTTCTATTACAAATAAAAACAAAATTATATTTAGATAAATCTCTGCTATGTTGCTCTGTGGCTGAAATCAAAGAGTTTGGGTATCACATCGCCACACTTGGCCGAGATTTTGATGTCGGCCAAATGATCCGCTCGCGTCTCACCGATATTGACAATGGCCACCGGCAGCTTGAGATCCTTGGTCTGTAGCACAATGCGATAGCCGGAGAAGACTAAAAGGCTGGAGCCGAGAACCAGCAAACCGTCGCTGGTGTACACCATACGGGCAATGGTCTCGAGACGATCCTTGGGCACACTATCGCCAAAGAATACAATTTCCGGCTTCAGATGGCCGCCGCATTGCGGACACGATGGTATATGGAAATTTTCAATATATTCGAGGGGGATCTCAACATCGCCATCGGGTCGTACCATATCGGGTGCATCCTTAAATATCGGATTCAGTGTGGCAAGTATACTTTGGAACTCATGACGATCGCAGCGATAATCGCAGCTCAGACACTTCACCACATAGCCACTGCCGTGCACCTCAACGACGCTCTTGGTGCCCGCTTTCGTGTGCAGCCGATCCACGTTTTGGGTGACCACGGATTGCAGGCGGATCTCCCGTTCGAAGCGGGCCAACGCATGATGTGAACTATTTGGCTGGGTGCTCGAAAAATTTGGCCAGCCTACAAAATTGCGGGCCCAATAGCGTTTACGCACACTGGCCGATTTTAGGAACTCGCTGTGCTGAATCGGTTTGTGATTGGTGCGCGCATAAAGCCCAACGCCAGCCGAACGATAATCGGGTATGCCTGCCAAAACAATTATCGCTATATATATAAATATTTATTTATAAAGAAATTGGCGTAGCTTACCTGATTCTGTTGAGATGCCAGCGCCTGTTAAGACCAATATATTTGGTTTCGACAGCAGAAAATCCTCCAAACGCTTTATGTCGTCCTCCAGTACTGGCTTGTGCTGAGGCACATATTGCTGCCGGATAACGCTGCGACATCGAAGAACACCTCCCAGCCGCATTGTATAAGTTTCGCTTCAAGCACAAACAAAATGAATTTATTTATATATTTTTATATTAACAAAAAAAAAAAAATTGTTCAAAAACTTTTTAATCTTTTTTGATTATTTTTATAAAATTATTCTTTTGCGCGAAAGTAAATATTTCAATTGTAGCGCTATAAAATCGTTATAAAATCGAAATGAAGTGTTTTTATTTTTGTTGCTTGTATTCTGATAAACAGCTGAGCGTAAAACTTGTCGCATTTTGCATCACTGGCAACTGATAACTGCCAACTGACATCGATAAAAGAACGTGATCGATGTTTCGCACAGCGACTGCATTGCACGAGTGACGATAACATCAGCGCTTACACGCTTTCTCATCCCTATGCAGCAGCGGCCGCAGTGGTGAAAAATTTAACAACGTCCTTTTTACGTGTAGTTTTTAATTGCATATGCATGTAAAACTTGCATATCGATACGCCAAGGATTCAACATACACAGACACATGTGAAAGTGCTTGGACGCGCACAGGCACGTTTGGATAGCGACGCGATCACATATATTCCCCATTCCCCACCCCTGCACCCACATATCCAATCCACAAATATCGTACACGATTCCACATTCACTCCAAGAGTTGTGCTTGTGTGTGTCTGTGTGTATGTGTTTGTGTGCGTGTGTGTTTGCGGATGTGTGTATATGTGTGTGTTTGTGTCGGCTTCAATTTGCACGCACGTCAACAACAAAACTACAAAAATATTAGTATTTAGTCTAAAAGGCGCAAAACATAAAGGAACAACAACAACTGGAACAAGAACAACAGCAACAAGATGTCATATCCACCGCGTGCACCGATGCCATATATGAATGCATCGATACCACCGCCGCATGTGAGTTTTTAGTTTTAATTTCTAGCTATTTTTTTTCTCTTGCTCTCTCTGTGTCTTAATTTTATGCAAAAGGAATGTGTATTAAATTTGTTTGTAATTTGCAGCTGATTCCCCCGCCACGGAGTTACCGCAACTCAGCGACGATCAGTTCACAGCCTACAGTTTACCATAGACCGCCGGAGCCGCAGCCACATTTCCGTGGTCCCGTCATCACCGTCTTTGTTGGCAACATTAGCGAACGTGTTCCGGAATTGCTGCTCAAGCGCATCCTTGCCGCATGCGGTGTCGTCATCAACTGGAAGCGCGTCTCCACATTCGGATTCTGTGAATTCGAGTAAGCGCAACTCAGCTCCCAAAATGAACTTACTTCTTGTCAAGATTAAAATTGGCTTGCCCTTAAACGTTCGTTTTGTGTATGGTAATAAGATTTGATTTTTTGTTGTTATTGTTGCAGTGGACCGATTGCGGCGATGCGAGCTGTGCGCCTGCTGAGTGAACTGGAAATCGATGGCAAGAAACTGGTAGCCAAGGTCGATGCAAAGAATAAAGTGCTCATTGAAGATTACAAGGAGAAGGAGTGCAAAAATGGCAGCGAAGGCGGCCCCAATGCCATGATGGATGAAAAGACTGAGGATGAGTATGCGACCAATCAGATGCACGATCTGCTCGAGGAGCATAAACACGAATTCGAGGGATTCGATGGCACAAATCGTGGGGATCTCTACAGCAGCAGCAACAGCAATCGCAAGAAGACGCGCCGCGGCGAGGAGGATATGAAGATCAAGTCTCTCAATGATAATGCACTTGAGGAGGAGAAACGCAATTTGATAAGTAGCGAAATTGGTAAATTCCGGAAGCGTGCCGAGGCCGATGAACATCGCAAGGAGCTCGAAAAGGAGAAGGAAAAGGAGAAGCAGCTGGCCACCAAGGAGAAGGAGAAAGAGCGCGAACGGGAACGCGAACGTAAAAAGCAGCGTGAAACTGAACGCAAAACCAGCAGCAGCAGAAGCGATGCCAAATCCTCCTCCGTCACAGCCGTCGCCGTAACCGCCGCTCCTGCTACTGGTGCTGGTATCGTTCCCTCCTCGAGCTCTGGCAGCACCAACAATACCAACAGCAGCAACAACAGTAACAACAATAGCAACAACAACAACAATAGCAATAACAACAACAACATAACTAGCATCGAGGTGGACGAAGTGGTTGTCATCAATGACAAGGAGCCGAGCAAGGAGCCGGTGATGAGCAGTCGCAGCCGCAAGGAGTCCATAATCACCATCGATGTGTCGCCGGTGCGCAAGGATCACAAGGAAACACACAAGGATGTACACAAGGAGCGCAGCGACAACAACAAAGACGGTCGCCGCCGTCGCTCCAAATCCCGCACCAAGGAGCGCGATCGTGAGCGTGAGCGGGAACGTGAACGAGACCGGGAGCGCGAGCGCGAGATGATGAGGGAACGTGAGATGCGCGAGCTGCGCGACAAGGAGCGCGAACGAGAACGCGATCGCGATCGGGATCGGGAACGGGAACGCGATCGGGACAGGGAGCGCATCGAGATGCGCGAACGGGACAGAGAGCAGCGGGAGCGAGAGCGCGAACGGGAGCGCGAGGAGAAGATCGTGAAGCCAGTGCGCGATGCGCGTCGCGAAAAGGAAATGGAGGAGGAGCAGCGCGAGCGCAAAAAGGCCGACAAGAAGGCCAGGGAAAAGGAATCGGCGTACCAGAATCGCCTCTCCAACTGGGAGGTACGCGAGAAGCGCAAGTCCAAGGAAAATGAAAAGGTATGCGGACTGCAAATTCCTATTTAAATACAATATTAATCATATTATCAAATATTATATTTATTTATTTTTTTATTTGACATTGCAGTACCGCTTGAAGGATCTAATGCGGCAGGATGAGCGCGAAAAGGACGCAAAGCGGCTGAAGGAATTCGTCGAAGATTACGATGATGAGCGCGACGACACGATGTATTATCGTGGTCGGGAACTGCAGATGCGTCTGGCGGATCGCGTCCGCGAAGCGGATGCAGATACCAAGGATCGGGAAAAGGAGGCCGCCGAATTGTCCGAACTGAAGAATAAGATATTCAGTGGGGATTTTGAGAACCCATCGCTGGAATTCGAGAAGGCGCGTCGTGAAATCGAAAAACTTTACGAGCCGCGCATCCTCATCAATGTCAATGAGGAGGCGGCGGCGGCGGCGCAGCGACGAAAACAGGACGCGTCACACACACAGAATACACACCAGAAGGAGCAACTGCAGCAGCAGCAACACAAGCATCAGCAGCAAATGGCCGATGCCATCGATGATGATGATGACTTGGACAGCGGTGCAATGGCCGCTGGTCCAAGCGGATCGGGTGTGCTGCATAAGGTGCCGCCATCCGAGGATTCCATGTCGACAATCGATGATCGCGCCTCCATGGCGGACACCGCATCCAATGCCAGTGGCTATTCCTCCCATCCCAAGACCAGCACCAGCAACAACAACAACACCACCAGCAACAACAACAATCAGGCTGGAGAAAGTGTCAGTCGGCAGAATAGTGAGTCAAGAGATTCACTCTCCAACATCCACACACCCACTATGAATGCCATGGACAACGAGCACGCTTCCTCCGGAGGCACGGCCTCTGCCTCTGCGGCTGCTGCTGCGTCCGCAATGAGCATGCCGGTCATATCGCTCACGCTGGGCAACAATCTCAAGAAGAAAATGATCGAGACGACGGGCGTGTTTGTCAATGACGATGACAACGACGACAACATCAATCCCAAGAAGCGTAAATTGGTCCCCTTGGGTGAGTACTGAACAGTGGAAAGCGGAGCGAGAGAGACAGCAAGATGGATCATTTACGATATTCAATTCGTTCCACTCTTTGCTTGAATATCATGTGTAGAGCAGCATAGCAATCAATTACGATCGAGAGTACAACATTCCTTCGTTACGATATTCAATTCCTTTTTTACACTCTCGTTAATTAATTTTTCAAATATGGCAACACTGCAAAAAATATGATGAATTTCTTGCAGCTACTTTCTCTCTCGCTCGGTGGTTAAGATAACGATTAATAATGTTTGGATTTACGTGTTGTGTCTCTTGTAGATTACGATGACAATTTGAGCAATAGCACAACAACTGTTAGTGCACCACAGACGGCTGCGGAGCGCCAAAGTTCTGCTGTATCAGCGGCGACAGCTGCTGCCGCCGCCGTTAGCCAAAAGATTGCCAATGCCAGTGGTGCGGCTGGTGCCGGAACTGGTTCAACTTCTGCCACTTCCGCAAGAAGTGCCAGTGTCAAAGCGAGCGGACAAAATGCTGGCAAACATGGCACCGGCGGCAGCGGCAACAACAAGCACGCCAAAAACGAGGCTGCATCTGCGGGGAGCGGCGATGGCACAGGTGGCACAACAGCAACAAACACCAAAAAGGATGAGAATGGTGCAAAGGTGCAGGATGAAAAGCGTCGCCACATAAAGAGCATCATTGACCGGATCCCCACACAAAAGGAGGACCTCTTCAATTATAAGCTCGATCGCAACGAGGTCGACAACAGCCTAATGGAACGCAAAATCCGTCCGTGGATCAACAAGAAGATCATTGAATATATTGGTGAGCCGGAACCGACGTTAGTCGACTTCATATGCTCCAAAGTATTGGCCGGCAGTCCGCCTCAAAGCATACTGGACGATGTCCAAATGGTAACTAAAACACAAACCAAACCAAACCAAATTCACCTCTATAAATTGATCGATAACTAACTCTCTCTCTCTCTCTTTCTATCGTTGTTGGCGACAGGTGCTTGATGAGGAGGCTGAGGTGTTCGTTGTAAAAATGTGGCGGTTACTCATCTTCGAATTGGATGCCAAAAAGTGTGGCATCGATGGCAAATAGTGACCAAAACAGCAGAGAGACATTGCTATAAGTTTAAGTTCAAATTCAAAACCTAAAAAAAAAAAAACAAAAAAAACTATAAATCCAACCACACTATGAATATATACTGTGTACATAAAGGGAGGGCGTACGGCAGGAATTGCCATTTCTTCACAGCGTCAGCGATTTCGATAGCGATTAATTGCAACAAACAAGCAAATTCATCGATAATGTAAATACACTCTCACAATGCACACCCAACACACACGGAACGAAATGTAACACAACAAAAAAGAAAAACACCAATCAAAATGATAAAATTAATAACAATAATCGAGCTCCTTGTACATTTCTATCTACAATCGATTCTTCTCATTTGTCATTAATCATTACCTATTTTTCTTTTCTATTTTGCGGTAAACAATGTACAATGAATGTATATCTACGTTTTTTTTCCACATTAAATTAAGTAAAGTTCTTGACTTGAATGCAGAAATGCCTTCATATAAATTATAAATAAAAAAGAAACAAATTATAAAACTATGCCATAAAGAGTAGTACACATCGAGAGAGCGAGAGAAAGGGGATCGAACCACTAACTTAAAATCCATTTGGCGATCCTGGACAGTGGGGCAAATTGTAGTTGTCAAATTTGAATTTTCTGTATGGGATAATTATATATTTACAATTAAGAAGGTACATTCAACATTTGCGTCGTATTGCTTACCAAAACCTTAAGGGATATGTGAGATGGCATTGTGATTAAACGACTTTATGCTAATGCTATTGAAACAGTTTTTTGTTTAAATAAATATACACTAGACATACACAAAATGGGTAATTTCAAAGAACCACAAAGAACGATCAACAATAACATGTCGACCGACTGGAATCGATGTCTTGCTCATTATCTATAGTCAGCCCGTTGGAAGAAGTGCCGTTGCCAAAATATTCCGACGAAACAATCTAAAAAATAAAACAAATATTAGTCAACTTTCTATACGAGTACTATTGAAAAGTTGGCCACCTTTTCGACAATATCCTTGAACACATCGCTGACAAACTGATCGCATTTGGCCGATGTCTCGATGAAGAGAGCGCGATGTTTGCGTGCAAATTTTCGGCCCTCCTCACGATCCACAACGCGTTCCCGATCGATTTTGTTGCCAACGACAATGATGGCAATGTTGGGATTGTCGCTATAGCTGTCCAGTTCAGCGAGCCACGCCTCCAGTTTGACGAGAGATTCGCGACTGGTGATGTCGTATACAAGAATGGCGCCCAGTGCTTTGCGGTAGAAACTGGGTGTTAAGCTGCGAAATCGTTCGGCGCCAGCTGTGTCCCACAGTGCCACCTTGTAGTCGATGCCATCCACATTCATCACGGCGCTCTTAAAGTCCATGCCAATTGTGACGTCATGATTGTCATCGAATTTGTTCTCAACGAATCGACGAATCAGACTGAAAAACGAAGGAAACAAAAATACTTTCGATCATGATGCAAAATAGACAAGGCAAAGCTCACAAGTGACTCAGTCACTTGTTGTAGAGCCTTTCTCTGTTTATGTGCTTTATTCGAATGTGTTGACATGTTTGCGTGTGCTTGTGTGCGTATGTGTGCGATAAATACGCAATAAAAATAGAATAAATTTGGAATTTAGCTAATTGCTTGCCTGGATTTGCCAACGCCACTTTCCCCTATTATGAGTAGCTTTATTGCTCTGTCAACCATTTTAGTTGTCTGCTGTATATTTATGTGTTGCGATTTATATTCCTATTTACTATTTGTTTATATACACGCCTAAGTTTAAACAAATTGCGGATTTGCTTCAGCTTTGAGTGGGCTCTGGGATAGATATGCTGACGTTGCCACCGTGTCGCATTTAGGAATATTGCTCCTCAATTAAAATGTGGCAGCGGAATGCTGAGCAACAGTGGTAGTGTTGTAAAATATGACTGAGCTACTGTCAAATGTCAAAAAATCGGCATTTGTTTGCGTTAAAGCAGCCCTCGTTCTATTGCACACCGCCCTAGTTCTTTCTTTTTTGACGTGACCAGCGAGAAAAATGGTTGGTGCCCAAATCTCTGTGAATTTTAATTCGAAAAAAATAAAGCACATCCGTAACTAAAATAACAAGCAATTGTATGAAACACCATACAACTTGTGCATATTTCGAGTGTGAATTATTATTTTTTGTGTGTACCAAACGAATAACTAATAATATTGTTTTGTATTCTGTGCACAGGGTAAAATCAAGTGCTCCGAATTGAGAAACAAGGACAAAAAGGAGCTCACCAAGCAATTGGATGAGCTCAAGAATGAGCTGCTCAATTTGCGTGTGGCTAAAGTCACCGGCGGAGCCCCATCCAAGCTCTCCAAAATGTAAGTTATGCTCGGCAAGCAACAAACAACAACATGCGACTAATTTGATTGTTTATTTATATTTGAATTTGACAGTCGCGTTGTGCGCAAGGCCATCGCACGCGTCTACATTGTGATGCACCAGAAGCAGAAGGAGAATCTGCGCAAGGTGTTCAAGAACAAGAAGTACAAGCCACTGGATCTGCGCAAAAAGATGACTCGCTCCATGCGTAAGGCTCTCTCGCCGCGCGATGCCAACCGCAAGACGCTGAAGGAGATCCGCAAGCGTTCCATCTTCCCGCAGCGCAAATTCGCCGTCAAGGCATAAAAAAAACAACAACAAAATGCAGTGTTCTTGTTACTATCTAATTACTGCTAGTGTGCGCTAAGAATTCTCCTGAAAAAAAAAAACAAAACAAACGCGAAAGGAAAAAGAATAAAACCGTTTTTTTTAAATGTGATTTAAATATGTGTAGCTATATAAAAAGCGTGTGTATGTTTCTGTGGAAGTGTGCTCTCTTTGAACAGTTAAACAATTAGCATTCAGTTGTCAGGCAAAAGCACGGTCTAAAGAGAAAAGTAGTAACAAAATGAACGCCCAGCAGGGAAGAAATCCCATTCTATGTTAAAAAAAAACGTGTTACTTTTCCTTTACATTGCATTGTATGCAGAAAGTTTGCGTTGCCAAAAGCTTTACAGGCTCGCACAGCTTTTGTTGCTGAGGCTTTCGCGGAGACAAGTTTGTGCTTGACTTAGAAGCTCCAGCATACAACTCCTAACATAGGCTTATTACCATGTAATGAATTGTATGCATACGGAATGCATTCGATAATGAGCAATCAATCACTATTTCGCAACTGGAATGTTGTTTTTTTTTTTTTTTTTGGCTCGCATTGGCGCAATGTTGAGTAGAGAGAGAGAGAGAGAGCAGAGTCAAAGAGCATTCGTAAGCTAAAACACTTGTAATACGCACACTGTCCCGTTATTTGATGGAATGAAAACTGTGGCTGCCATTGAGTTTTTTTTTACGCACAATAGTTCTCTGTATTTTGTGTTTTTTTTTTCATTTGACTTGGGAAGTTAAAGTGTGCATACAAGCACTAATAATTTCGTAAATCTGTAGAAATTATTTCTGGCAATGGATTCCAAGCAAGCAATTGTCGTTAATGTGCATTCGACAAATGTATCATCGACGAATTTGTCGCGCCACGAGCTGCTCTCCTGGGTAAATGCGCAAGTGTAAGCGAAATTCCTAAAAATCGAGGATCTGTGCAGGGATGCCAAACAACACAAACAAAAATCGTTCGCTTTACGTGAGATTCACCGTAAATAGGCTCTGCCTATTGCCAGCTTAGGCACAAGCTCTTCCCGAATTCCATGCAAATTTGTCGCATCAAGTTATGGGCCAATCATGAGCACGAATTCATTCACAACTTTAAGCTGCTGCAGGAGAGCTTCCAAAAGAAGTCGGTGCGTAAGGAGATATCGATAGGGAGTCTGGTCAAGGGTCGTTTTAAGGACAACTTTAAGTTTCTGCATTGGTTCCACAAGTTCTTCAACGCCAATTACAAGGATCAGGATCTACGATGCCTTCGCTGCCCGCAACTCTGCCTTCGCTGCCCGCAACTCTGCCTTCGCTGCCCGCAACTCTGCCTTCGCTGCCCGCAACTCTGCCTCCACGGACTATGGTAAGAACGTTGCGCGCGCCTCTTGTGGCGTCGGTCGTAAGCCGGAGCCAAACAAGGATATTGAGGCTGATCCGAATGAGATGCAGGACAATCTGCTGCTCAACATTCTTCGGGAATTCGAGACAAAGCTACTCGAAGTGAGAGAGATCTGTGAGGAAAATAAGCATCAGGATGCCAAACTAACTAAGCAGATAATCGAGGCTATCGATGAAGTCGTTAAGTTATTAACAATAACGCACACCTACACAATCGTACACCCACACGCACACGTACACACTTACAGACACACGTACTCAGACGCACACCCGTCATGTACTTCCACTACACAGGAGCAGCTGAGTTGCATTTAAATTCAAAATTATTTTATTTTTGTTCTCGAATTAAAGAGTTTTCGATTCTACACACATAAAAAACAACATACAATACTATAATGCTATGTATAATTATTGCCTATGTATAATTATTTTCTTTGACTGGTCAACTCCTGCAGGGGCGATATGTGGGATCTGGGATCTACGTTCCGTGTAGCTCCGGACTAAGCAGATTGCATATGTACGTAGCTTAGATTATTCAACTTATATTTTTTCTTTACGAAAACCCTATGGTATGCAAAGGAAATTTACCATTAATAATAGTGAAACTTAAAGCATTATGCGATGAATTTTATTTGAGTCCCAAATGCTTAGATTAAAAACGTATTTTCTGATTTCGAATTATAGCTAATAATATAAAAGTTTTACGTTTGAGATGATCCCCTAATCCTTGAATACAGTTTGATCGAGTTTGTCCTTGCCATTCTAACACAACAAAAATCTAAATCCCCCAAAAGTATGCGGCCATTTTGGCTTGCATGCAATTTAGACAATGCAACAACATAATTTGTGCCACTGGTGCATGCACCTCTGGCAACCTGCTAGGAAAGTCGGGCGGAATAATAATTATTAATAGGTCATGGTCAAGCATATCATATGGAGTTAAATTAAATAGCGATAGATTAAATATATTATTATTTCTCTTTTATTTGTTTTACTTATGCACTATCGAATATAGTAATTAATATATATAAATTAAAAAAATGGTAAATATACAACATATATATATAAATATATATATATATATATATATTTGTATATGTGTATATTATATTAATAAGTAGTTAATTGTCGTGTATTGCAAATTCGAATACAAAAGACTCATACTGAATATGTTTGGCACTTTTGGTTAATACTATTCTTTTGAACAGCATGAAACAATGGCGTGCTGCGAATGACGCCCGATAATTCCTTTGAGTTTTTGCTTTGGTGATAGTTTCTACTTGGCATCGGTGACAGTGGCTCGCCCCAGAACTTGAGCAATGCGAATATCTTGTAATAGGCGACTCTAAAATGGGCAGAAGAGTTTTTAATTTAGATTAATTAACATAAATGAATCTAGCACAATGATATTGTCGCACCTGTAGTTGCGATTGCTGGCCGCATAGATAATCGGATTGATGACGCTGGAGGCCCAGGCCATCACAGAGGCAATGATGTGCAGCCAGGGATAGGAGGTGTTGCGCTCATCATCCACAACATTGGCCAGCATCAGCGGCAGGAAAGAGATGAGGAAACACAAAAATATGGTGACCATCATCACCGTCAAGCGATTATCCTCGCGCGCCTTTCGCGTACTCGTCGTCGTCACATAGGAACCGGATGCTGATGCTGTTTTAGCGGCACCTGCGGCGCCAATTTGAAAATTATCATGACTGCGTATCTTTTTCTTCTGATGCAGCACGGTTATATAGATACAGGAATACGATATGATGATAACCAGACAGGGCAACAGAAAGCCAATCAGGAAGAGCGTCTTCTTAATCGATTTGCCCTCCTTTTTGAGTATTGTGCACGAGAAGGTCGCCTCGTCCAGACCCATCTCACCCCATATGCCCAAAATGGGTGGCAGCTACAAAAAAAAAAAATGTTTAATAAATTTCAAGTTTGTAAACGATTTGTGCGCATTGTGCACAGCCCTGCTTACCAGCAGTAGAAAGGATACGGCCCAAACAAACACCAGCTGAAGCGTTATTAGCTTGGGCTTATAGATCTGTGAGTATCGGCTGTGGCAGGCAATGAGTATATATCTGCAAATGAAGAGACGACATCATTATTTGTATCTATATGAATTTGATAATGATAATTCCTAATCCTACCTATTTAGCGTAATGCCCACCATGCTGAGTAGTGAGACGGCGACATTGCCATAGAAGATAACTGGAAAGATCTTGCACAACGTGCTGCCAAATGTCCAGCTCTGTGAAATGGGAATAGTAAATGTAAAAATGTGAACAATTTATGCATATATTTTACACCCAATTGCAAGTACCTCCTGAAAGAAACGCACGGCTGTCAGTGGCAGGCTGAAGGAACAGAATAATAAATCGGATATGCTCAGGGATATAACAAAGGCGGTTGTCGCATGTTCGCGTATCGTTGGGCTCTTTAACAACGCCAGCAATGTTATCAGATTGCCTGAAATATAATATATATATATAATATATATAAATATATATGTATAGAATTGTACTTACCGAATACGCCGACAGTAACAAAAACACAGGCACTGATGGCAGCGAAAAGCGTTGCGGAATGCGGATAAATAGACTGTGTGGGGGCATCCATGCTGTAATTATGAATATAAATTACAAATTATTCAAATGATTCAATAAAATGCGCTCGACACATATTTAAATATCGTTAAGTCGCACAGTGGTTTAAGGATAGCCAGTTACTCGAAAGAATTCTAAATTGATAAGAATACTTTGACAGCATTATTATCACTTAATGAGAAAACTATAAAACTCCGTATTTTATTTTATGACAGAGCATTTAATCTACTCCCTTAAGGCAAGGCAAACGGTTTCTTCTTTTTTTTTTTTTTAATGCATTTGTTTTGTTTTATTTCGTAAAATGCTATCAATGACGACATTTTCGTTGTCCGTTCAAATTTGTTTGTGAAATCATGCAACATTTAAGCGCTATCAGCAGCAGTAACGCTCATTTTAATGGCTCTTTTCGTATATATTTTTATGACCATTTCAAATTGTTGTCAAAAACAATACAAGTAAAAAAAAATAAGAAAAACTGATAAGCAGTAAAAATGGATCAACAGTAAACGCACGAAACAAAAGAAGATATGTCAGAGCCTTTTCAGCGATTATGATTCAAATTAGCATCAGATAAACATCCAATAAATACAAAAGCACTTGAGATCATTTAAAAATCAGATTCTATTAAATCAATGAAGAAACACTTTAAAATTAAGTAGCGCACACATAGTTGTATCCAAAATAAAAATCAGAAATATTATAAGAAATACAACCAAAGAAAACAACGCAAATTAAACTTATAAACATGGTTTAATTAATTAATTAATCGATATTTAGTAATTACAATCGTACCTTCTTCAAAAAAGACAAGAAAAGAAAAACCAAAATATAAAGTTTTTTTTTTTTTGTAACTCTTAGTCTAACACATGTTGCAAGAACCGAAGTAACCGAACTTTGCGACGCACGGCTCAGCAACGAAATGTGGCAGCAAGCACAATGAACGAGTGAACAACAAAAAAGTAGAGTAATGAAAACTGAAATTTTCAATTAAGCTCTGTGTTTTTTTTTTTGTTTGTTTGTATTTTTTCTTGTTGTGTTTGACACTTTTTGTAGTTGTTGTTGTTGTTGTGCTGTTGTGTGGTGCGTTTTTGTGCAGCCGAAAGATAACAAGATAGCTCTAACTGGCAGGTCGGTTGATCTGACAGCGTTTCAACTGTTTTGCATGCCACACAATTTCATTTATTTAATATGCTTCGTGCTCTTTATTTATATTTGGATCGCTTGAATTAAAAAGCGCCTTGTTACGCATTTAACAGCGATTTCCGGTGACTCTTTTTACCACCACCGAGCAGAGCAAACAGCAACCAGCAGCACCACTGCTG
Source organism: Drosophila mimica (assembly GCA_037043585.1). Taxonomy (NCBI): domain Eukaryota; kingdom Metazoa; phylum Arthropoda; class Insecta; order Diptera; family Drosophilidae; genus Drosophila; species Drosophila mimica. Next base: position 266,035 of record JBAMBE010000918.1, on the reverse strand, counting down.
AGTGGTTCTTCAAATGTAGGGGCTGCCCCTGCTTCCCCCCACCCCGCACACCCCCCCACAGACCCCTCTCTCTATTTAGGCTCTGCTTGAATTCTTGGGGGTAAAATGTGCGGCCCGCTTTCATGCATGATCAACATGTGTGTTGTGTGTTTGTTGTGTGCGTGTGTGTGTTGTTTTGGCTCTTCTTCTTATTGTTGTCTTTCTTTGTCATACCCTGTATAAACATTGAAAATATCTATGTAAAGTTGTTCAACAATAAGACAAAGACATAGTCTTCTCCTCACAAAGAAAAGATATATGATATCTGCATTTCTTTCAGTGGATCTCAAGGATTGTAATTGATATAGATATATAGATATACATACGTATATATATTGTACACAGTCTACAATTCAATTGCTGTGCCGCTTACGATGTATGTACAGGGTATCTGATAGTCGCTAACACATTGGCTGTTACTTGTTTCATTTTGAATTGGTTAGGGTATGAAACCATAATTTCAGTCTGAATATGCACAAAATGAGTGCGTCTTCTTCCCCCTTCCCCCACAAATTACTCCCCCACTTTAAAAATGTTGGGCAAGTGATATTAGAGATAAGCTGGCACATTTATGCATGATATACATAAATATATATATATATGCATTTGTTGAGCACAAGAACATTCTCCCAACAGAGAGGGTCAGGATTGTACTTGGGGCAAACTTTTGGGGTGACTCTTACGCATCGAGGGTTGCTCAGTTTGTAAGTCAAATGTCGGATATCAGCACTTATACAAAAGACTCAAAGTCCGAAGCAAATTATATATAGAAATTAATATATTAGTGCTATCTGGCCAATATGAACTTGTCTCTAAGTGAAGCTTTAATTCTGATGCTGGTTACTGAACAAAATCAGCAGCAATCTATAAAAACCAGATGTCTTACAATATTTACGACCATATGAATATGAATATGATGTGTTTAAAAAGATTTTCTTTGGGTCAGTGTGTTTCGAAATTCAATTAAGTTCAAGTGTTATTTTTGGAACAACCCATGGTTTCTGTTAACATCAATTTTATGTTTATTGGTTTGTCTTATCTGAGATATCTGAGCTTAATTGATTCTTGAATTAAAATTGAAACGCGCATTGACTTGGGACTTGAGCCATCGATCAAAGCAGAGCAAAACTGATTAAGCTATAAAATATAAAGTTATGTCAAGGGAATTTCAACCTTAGTGGGGTCTGTCATCAGCATTTCTTTCATATTTGTTTTGCTTTTTATTTATTTTATTTTATGTAGTTTCTTTTTTATATTCCAGACAACACGAAAACTTTTGCTGACTAATCGAAATTAAAATCCGAAGCGAATCACGCTACGGTATAAAAATATAGCCGTAGGTGCACCGCGATTAGCTTATTTATAATATATTTAACATTATTGTAATTATTACAGTGGACGCTCGATAACTATGATCAAGCCTTAAATTAAAACTTTTTTATGTCGAGAATTTGCGTTACGTAAAACATTTATTAAAATAACGTTACAAAAATATATGCAAATTTTCAATGATGTTTTTGCTCTGTTATTGGATGAATTTGCAATTTAAATTTTGATTGAATGCATTTGCTTACATTTATACCAACCAACAGTTGTATGAATATTGGGTTTTTTTCATATTGAGCATGAGTCGTGAGCTAGCGTTTCCAGCAAAAAGCTGCTGCTGGCTAAAGTCACGGATGAATCATCATCAGCTGCTCTGTTTGTTGTTTGTTTGGCCACAATATACAAGCAAAAAAAAAAATAAAAGCAGCAACAACAACCACTGTGCAAAGATGACAATCGTTCGTTGGCGACACAAGCTGCAGGCTATGAAACTCACTTGCAGGAGCCTGCACACAAAGAAACCAAAGTAAATAAGCAAACAAATTGGGGAAGAATCACAAAAAAAAACAAAGCGAAACAGATGAATGTGAATTCATTTTGTTTGAGCACGATAAAAGTGGTTTCTCCCTATGTTTGTGTGTGTGTGCGGCTGCTGCTGATCTGCCAGAGAGCAAAAGAGAGGGAGGGTGGAAAAGTGCATAAGATTCTTGTTGTAATGCAGCAGGCAAACAGCCGTTTGTTCTTTATCATGGCAGAAACAACGGCAACAACAACTGTCGTTTGACTGCATGTGCAATGTTTCAAATTATATTTCGAAGCCACATATGCACACACACACACGCAAAGAAACACATAATACAGTACCATACAGAGACACACACACACACATACATGTAAGGCCATAACAGTAGCTATTACATATTATTAACTGGTCAAGTTACGCTTACCCGATGGTGTTGTTGTTGTTGTTGCTGATATTTTTTGTTAGGAGGCAGCTGTGAAATTAGTTGAAAGGATTTTTAGAACGCGCCACCATATGTATTATTGTATTGTAATTGCATTTTGGTATGCTGTACGCAAACACATTGTTGTTTCACATTCACAGCTTAAATCACAAACCAAAAAAAAATAAATTATTTCAAATGTTATTCGAAATTGAATGGAAATTTCGATCAGACATTGTTATTCACGGAATGACACTTATGTGTGTGCGTTTAGAGATCTATGTTGGCACGTTTTGGCTAATAAAACCAAATAAATAACGGTTGCTTGCACTGGCAGCACTTTGACAACAAAAACGAGCGAAACTTTGAAATTTAGTGCATAAAAGAAGAATACACGTCCGAATCTAGCGGCGAAACAACAACAAATGATGTTCGAGTTATGTTACTGTTAAGGCGCTGTTGCTCTCGACTGACACTGTTAACCCCCAAGTATGCGATCGATAACTGAGAGGTGACCAGTCGTTTCATAAATGCTATCATTTATTGCAATCGACACTTTGACAGTGCCATTTTGAGTAAGCTGGTGACTGCAATTATTAACGGCCAACAACAACTAGCTCTATGCAAATATTACTAACAAATTTAGACAGCCTACAAATAAGATTCCGATCTGCATTTCGATAGTCAAGCAGAAACGGAAATGTAAGCGAAAACGGAAGTCAACTTGATTGCAAAATTGTTATGATGCTATAGTAAATGTATATTGCACACATATTTTTATATTTTTAGCGAAATGTGATAATATTTTTTGTTTATTATGCTATACGCGTACCAAGCCACCAACCTGATTTATCCTCCCCATCATCCAGCAATAAAAACAAGTTTTCCCATGACGTCATACATTTCCGAAATCTGGTTCAAAACTGTCACATAAACAAAACGCAGATCGTTCCATTTGACAAAGTGTGTGATCCAAAAGTGGCTGCCTATAAAAAAAAACCTAGTTTTACATTATCAAAATTATGTCAAACAATAAATATGCAAGTTATCTATTTTCGCATTCTAAATTTTTTTTGCTCACTTTTTAGTTGTTGTTAATTTATTGGGAATTAGCTAAAAGTTAAGAGCTTACGTGCTAAACACTTTATTGACAAATATAATTTATGAATTTACGTGTGTTGAGATTAAAACACGTTTCACTAATCGCCGCCATTTAAAACTTGATGTAACCAGTTGGCTCTGATCTGTTTACTTTAGTTTAATTTATTTGTTTTTTTTTTTTTTTTTTTTTTTTGGTATTTTAGCCAACTAACATCCGCATCCAGGTCTCAATCGGCTTTTGATCATTATTTATGCGACAACATCAAGATTTTTAAAAAAGTGAAACCCGGAATCCAGACAATGGTCATTATACGACCCACTACACTTCCATTACTGTAACACTATTACAATTCCAGCTACCAATGGACTACATATATATGTATATATATTTATGATGTAGACATAATCATTTAATCTCTGCTGGAAACATCGTAAACACAGTTTGACATCTGTAGTTTGATTTGCTTTGTAATCCACTAATTTGTTAAAAGACATGACGCTTTATTTAACTAGAAAACATTGGCAGCAAAACTTAAAAAATAAAAAGCTATCATCGTATATTTTACAAACGGTTTTCAGTTAAGAGAATTTTTACAATTTTACAGGAAAGATTTAGTAAAAAAAATAATAAAAAACCGGCCCATTTTCTGATGCCGATAATTTTCTTTTTGATGATTTGTTTGTTTAGGAGAATTTGGTAAGCAAAAAAAGTTGTTTATACAAGAAAACTTTTTCGACTTATTATTCCTATGCTATATGATATAGTGATATATAGTAAAATATATATTTAATGACCGATTGCCAATTGTTACTTCTGTTTATTTTTTATTCTAAAATAAATTAATTAATGTTTATAATTGCAATTCGAATTATTTGTTAAAATAACTGTGGCAAGTTCACGGCAATATCTAATTTCTCGGTTGGGTTCGTCAACCTTTAAAAAGAAAATCAAAACTGTACATTTCAGCTGAACGAAACGACAAAAAAAATGATGCCGGTTTTAATAAAATAATAAAAAAAATATTCGCTAAAAAAAACAAAACAGCTTTTTGAATATCGCCAAAACCGGGCTTGCAGCCTTGTGGCATGCCACCGAATGATCGGCGCTGTCTGTTCTAATTTGCAAATAAAATCACTGATTGCTGATAAGCAGACTTGTGCCGCATTTAATTATGATGCCAATGCGAACAAGAATGCATCGCATTTACCGTAAGGCAAATGCAACTAGCTTCAGCCTCACCCGCATGCCGCCAAATCAGGAGACTAGTTGCAACGAAGCGATGCGGCACACGGCACTGTTTCCTCAACAGCGGCAGCTTTCACATGGCGTTGGCACCAAGTGAGATTCCGTCTCTGCGCGGATCTCCATAGGTAACTCTATAGTTAATTGAATATGCTTCCCCAAAAAAAAAAACACATGGTATTTTGAATTGCTGCAACCGAAATAGCCATCGTTTATTGTGTCATATATTAATGTGTTTTTTTCGCATATTTATTTCCGATTGTGCAATATGGAAGTGCCCGTGATCGGCCAATGGTTCAGCTTAGTGCCCGTGGGCGGAATTCGGGCAGCCAGCGTTGAAGGATTGTATATCAGCGGGGGCAGCTGGCGCAACTGGTGTGTGCCACAATCTTTATTTGTTGAACCACAGCAGTTTACAATCAATTTGCTGGCGCATTATTCGCAAGCCTCCTGTAAAATTGATCGCTTCCTGTTGCTGGCCCGGCAGTGGAGCAGCAGTTGCCCCGTTGCAGCTGAGAGTTGGCAACAGCGGGCAACATCTGGCCAAAAGGATACGTTGCATTGCCTTCACTCTTGCTCAGTTAAGTGGGTTTCCATTAACAATATATATATAACCGCAAAAAAATCGAAAATCACAATTGATTCAAGTAGAAACTGCAGAAGCAAGAATATATTTATTTATCCTAGATTATTTGTAATTAACTGAAATGCTTTTAATTTCGCTATGATAATTCTTATTTTAAGATTAAAAAAACTATCCGTTTCCTTATATTTATATATGATGTTCCTGATCGGAGCCTCGGCTGCGGTTCTCCTGTCCGCCTCGGGGTTGCACGATCGGCCGCGAGAGCCGCTCCGTCTGCTGCAACTGGTGCCGACGAGCGGCTATCATGAGGAGGTGTCTCGCGTCTCGTTAACAAGCTGTCCAGCGATACTGTCGCACTCAGCGGACTCGGGTCTTTCAGCATCACCAGGAAGCTTTTATTGGCGGTGTGTCCGATTGCAACTGGCAATGCAATTGAATTTTGTGCCAACTGGTCAACAGCTAACCGGTGACATTAATTGGAAATGTGTTCGTTTTCTTTTGGTTTAGTTTTTTTTTTCTTCTTTTTTTTCTGTGTGCAGGTGGCAGGTGGCAGGTGGCAGGTGGCAGGCAGCCTTGTTACTTATGAGCTGCTGTTCATTCAGTTTCACGGTTTCAGGATACCATGTTTTGGGGACTGCCTCTCACAGCCGTCCACCAACTAGTCCACCCACCAACTAGTCCGCCCCACAGCAAATGATATCGCAGTTTGAATACCCTTTTCTGGCAGTTATCAAATCTACGTACACAACCGATAGTTCAAATTTTAACTATATATAGGATATTTTAGTTTGATTAATGTGGAGAGTATTTTAAATACAATGTAAAACATAACATGTAAATACAAAAATAATTGAAAAGTTTCTATTACAACTATTCTTATGATATTTTAATTTAATGTTCAAGCTTTCTTAAAAAAAAAATAAGAAACAAAATGGGGAAAGTATCTTCAATAAAATATATAAAATTGTATAAAAAGTTAATCACAAAAAAAGGATATCTTCGAGAATGCGACAATAACTGCTGCTAGCGTATGTATAAATAAGTATAGATATAGATATAGGTAGAGATATAGATATAGATATGGATATAGATATGTATATTAATGATTATACCATTGGTTAACCAATAAACAGCCTGCTTACACTGCTTACACTGGAACATGTCGTGTGTCTGGAACTGAAGCTGTCACCACAGTTGAAGCTGGTGCTGGGGCTGGGGCTGAGGCTGGGACTGAAGATTTGGATTGAACCAGTTTGGCTCGTCTGATTGTGATGCAATGCGGCCTTAAATGGTGCACATGTGCATGTTTATGCGCCTCTCTTGGATGTTGCATTTGGCTTCCTAATCATGCGAAAATGCGCGGCCAGCGAATTTGAACCAGTTGACCAAATGCCAATGCCAATTGGACCAGGCTTGCGTCGTTGTTGTGGTTGTTGTCGTTGTCGTTGATGTTGCTGTTGTCGTTGCTGTTGCCGTTGCTTCCGGCCGGTCTAACCCAATTCGAAATTTGCAGTCGCTGCCGCCGTTGCAGTTGCAGTTGCAGCTAAGGCTGCGGCATATATAAGACGGCTTTCAGTCCACTAACGCGCAGACAATCAACGCTCATCTAAGTGAAACCAACGGCACAACAAACAAACAAACAAACAAACAAACAAAGCAACAAACACACAAGCAAGCAAACAACAACGGCAACAACAATGTTCGCATCCAAGAATCCTTGCCTATTGCTGATCCTGCTGGTCAGCTGCCTGACTTTGGCCAGTGCACAGTTTCTGTTCCCTGGTCACAGCCATGGCCGGGGACCGCGTGGCCTGTATGGACCACCCCCAAGCATTAGCAGTGGCTGGAGCAGCGGCTGGCACGGACCCAGCATTGAGTTGCCGCCATCGCATTCAAATCAAATAACCAGAGATGAGGTGCTCTCACTGCTGGCCGCCTGGAAGGCAGTGGAGGCGAAGCCGAAGCCAACGCCAGCGCCGGAGCCGGAGGCAGACCCAGAGCCAGAGCCAGAGGCACCAGCACCAGCACCCGAACCAGAGCCAGAAGCACCAGAGACAGCGCCTGAGGCACCGGCCGGCCCAGGACCCGCTGTTCCCTTGACCGTCTCGCTGCCTGCCTTTGTGCCCATTCAGCTGTCGGCAATGTATACCGCTCCGATTCCGGTGCCCGGCGCTGGTCTGGGCGCCTTTGGTTTCGGCGGTCCAATAGGTGGAGCAGCCGCTGGTTCAGGAGCGATCGCTGCTGGTCCTGTATCGGCTGCTGCTGGTGCCGCCGCTGCTCAGTCACGTACAGGACGTCCCATTCAGCGTCGCATCAACAGCAACATTCGCTTTCCCGTCGCCAATCCGAGGAGTTTCGCATCCGCCAATTATGTGGCGCCTCGGCCGCGTGTCTATCGCACCATCGGCTCGGAGACCGGCCAGCCAATGAGGTGAGTGTACACATTTGACAATTCCTAATCTCTGTCCATTTCTCAACTCATTGAATCAATCCCACACAGCATTGATGTCCTGCCACCGCCGCCTTTCCTTGGCAATCCGGTTCAGTTTGTGCCCAGCAATTGGCAGTGAAAATAAACCATATATTTCAATTATGGAGTTTCTATATGTACTACTATATAATCGTGCTTATCTGTCGTATATATGTGGCATCTAAGTGATAACTGTAAATAGCTAAATGTTTAACACAATGTCATTATCTTATAAAACTTTTTTTTTTTTTTTGTTAACCTTGTTGCAATTGAAATATATTTTAATAAAAGTTAATACTAAAGAAATATCCACAAAAAAAGCATTTTTTTTCCATATTGATTCAGAATTAGCTGAATGCATCAAATATATATAAAAAAAAAAATATATTTAAGCACTTTTCCCTTACATTTATTTGTTTCTTATTCGTAAACGTTTCGTTTTTTAAACAGTTATCTGTTTTTGCTGTCCTCTTTGCTTCCTTTCGGCCCCTTATCTAATAGATGTGTATCCTTTGTAAATCCTTTTTGGGGTCGCATTCTTAAAGATTTCACTTCTCCGTCTCTGTCTCTCCTATTCTCTCTCTTACTCTATTTATTAGTTAAAATTCATTAATCTGATTATTATGTTGTTTTGATAAGCAACTTAAAAAATTAATGTGTATTGTGTGATTTTTTGAGATTAAACAAAAATCGGCCTTATTGGAAATTATTTCCCCACTTTGATAGTGTTTTGCTACATCGGCTGGTTTCCCGATTTGCAATTCAGTGAGCAAATCAGTAGGCATAGTAATTAGCATATCTGAAATGCCGCCTTGTCCACCTAGTTATCAAATTCACAGTCCATAATTGCCTGAAGCGGATCAATCAACAATCTCCCAAGAGCGTCGTACGCATTCATTCATCCAGTTTGCATGAAGAAATTCAAGTCTCGCAAAACACACACACATAAATCTTATATATGTATATACATATGTACATATATATGGGAGCTACCACTCACAAAATTTGCACTCACGTTCCACCAATTTTGTGCGCCATCTCAGATTAATGGACCATTAAAAAATTGCCCACAAACATTTTATGCTGTTGCCAGATTTACCCATTTAATGCATTTGATCAAATATCGACGGGCTGTCGTGCCACTCCCAGTCGCATGCCCCACGGCATTTACCGTGCCAGGGGACCAGTTCCAGTTTCAATATAAGTACCTCTAGCTACTGTTCCAGCTCCATCCATTGACGGGCGTGTCACTTGGCTGAGGACGACACGTTGACAAATCGGCACATAAAAAGTAGTGGGACACCGATTCACCATTTAAATTTCGATTGGAATTTATCACATTTCACACTTTGCAACAGCATTTCGACTTATCAGATTGACAAATGCATTAATTAACTATACCTATATTTAGTTACAGCGGTTTATGAAATTGCACTAAACTCAACATACATTTTTCTAACGAAACTTCATTTTCATCTCAAGCCTCAAATGCATTCTGAGCTAAGCGAATAAAAATGAAGAAAAATTAACATTTTAATATTTTCGATATCTCTGTGATTGACCTATGCTATATTTTTTTTTTAAACTTCATATTGAAAGCACTATTTACGATATATTTGACAAGATTTCACACATATGCAATTTATTTCAGTAAGGTTTTTTTTTTTGTATTTGTTTACGAACCCTTTAACAATTATTTAAGTTATACATTTTAATTTAAATAAACTACAATTAGACATCAAATATTTGGTAAAATTGTTTATAACTACATTTTTGTTTAAGCTCGCAGGCTCTCGGTTAATATTGCTTACTTCTTATTATTGTAGCTAGACACGCATAAATTTCACAAATGAATCTCAATCGTGTTGTTGAGTGTAATTTGCCATTCATGTTTCATTTTTTTTCGTATGCATTTTCACACATTTTATATAAATGGAACTGTTAACGTTTTAGTTGCACACGTTGCAATCGTTCGATCCATCGATCGATGATGTCGACGCCCAGATAATTATGGGCTTCCCGAACCGCATGCAGAAAAACATGTCATGTCATTTGTAGAGCCAAATACTTATTATATCAGACATCTAGTTAAGTTAATATTGCATTTTACAGCTAGTTCACATATTTGGTTGGGCTTACGCAAAATTAAAAAAAAATAAAAATAAACATAATAAAAAGTTAGGCATACAAAATCAAAAATACAAAATAACATCACTAAATAACAGAATAAAATCGTCTTATAATACAAATGTCAGTTAAAATTAACAGCATGGCGGCATCGAAGGTTGCTTCTTAGTTGTTCGGAATTAGTGCAGCATCTTGAGGATTAGCCTCGCCAGACTTTGATGAACGGCCAGCAACAGAAAGGCGGCTGCAATCACATTGTTCAGACGATAAATGGCCACCTGGCAATAGAGCAGCACAATGCCGGCGAAGAAATACAATATGATGGACAACACCCAATAGAAACGCCTGCAAAATATAATATAATTATAATAATAATATAAGATGGTAAAATGTATTCATATTATCAGATGTTGGCCTTTACGTAGTGCCACTGAGCAGCTAATAAAAACAACAGAAAACAACAATACAAATGGAATTTCAATCACACCAGTTCGTTTAATTAACACCTTAATATAAAAAATAATAAATAAATAAAAAATAAAATAAAATAAAAACATGATTTCATTTTCCATAGTACAAATCAAATGTGGACAATCATCTGGCGTTTGTCACGTGAGACCAATTTGAGAAGTATTGCCAGAGATATGTTGGAAGATTATCAAAGATATTGTAATTAAAAAGCAAGGAAGATATCCTATTGTGAAACTCTTTACAATTCATTACATAATGAGAAAGGTCTATAATTTATTACTGCAGGCAGTGCACAAATCGGTTTGCATTGCTATAACATATACAGTTACAATATATAGTTGTCAAGGGAGGGATAACGACTTGGCTTGAATGATCACAACTTTGTCCAAAAACAAACAAATTTCTGGTATCGATTTTTGGAAACACAATTTGCCAATATTGCATTTCAATTCAACAGAACACAAAAATAATATTTATGTGGCACTTACAACTTTTGTGGAGCCTTCAGCTGAAGGAGCAGACTTAGTGAGCCCAGCACCACAATGCTGGTATGTAAACAGGGATCGGGCAGAACAACGCCATGTCTGCAAAGAGGCAAAACGCAAAATGTTCTTTTTGGTTTAGTTGGAATTCAAACATTTACTCATTGGATTCACATTACGCACCGATGACTGCGAAGCCAGGCGAAGCTGGCGGGAGCACTGAGGAGCAGCTGGACGAGCAGCATTAGCAAAAGCGTTATATGAAATGGAAAGTTCTGCAATCCCACACATAACTCTTCCTTCTGCTCCGATTCGGGCTGCTGCTCCTGTTCCCGTTGCTGTTGTTGCTGCTGTTGATCTTCAGTTGCTTCGTTCTCGATGGCATCGCTATCATCGCTAGTCTCCAGCTCCTGTTCCAGCTCCAGCTCCCTCTCACACTCATTTTCCGCATTGGTAGGTCTCGAATCATTTGTTGGTGCTTGTGTTCCGCCCGTGCCTGTGGCCATATGCACCAGATTGGCCGCCTTCTGCCACAGATAATCCTCCAGATAATCCTTGTAGGCATTCGATAGCATCAAAAAGTAAAAGACAAAGGCCAAAAGTAACGCCAATCCACTGCAGGTCCCCAACGCGACGGCAATGGTAAAGATGCCTAACGTAATCGGCAGATGTGTCATTATCGAGAGCATTATGTTCGAACTGGATGTGGAGAGCCGTGTTAGACGCAGTGCCAACCGATGGAATGCATTCCCATACAATGTCAGCGATAGCCAGACGCCCAAGGCGGCAACTATTGACAGGCCAATTGCGGCGCATTGTATAATTATCGAAATATTGATGCTATAGTCCAGTGGCTCCAGTTCCGGCAACACTTTTACATTTAATATTAGCTTCTTGAGCAAGCGACAACCTGTGCAAGCGAGGGACAGATAATTGCAATAATCCATTAACCATTTCGGTATTTGGCATAGTTCACCTGTGACAATATAGAGCGATGTGTACTGAAAATAGCCAACGTAGGGCTTGAGGCTCTTGAAGCTACCAGCGGGCTGAAACTTATCCAACTGTTTGCGGAGCACAATCAACAGCACACAAACTAAATGAGCCGGAAACCAGCCGTAAAACTCCAGCACCAAACGCGACAGGGCGTCCGCATATGAATACTCATAGCTACGAGCGAGATGGCAAGAGAGATAGAGTTAGGGAGAGAGAGCAAGAGAGATTGTGAGTAAGACAAAAACACAGAGCATATGGATAGGTCTAGAAAACTCTTCATCAAGGCAAGTCAAATTTTCAAATCTCATTCACAAGGATGGGAAACAAATAGTTAACTTGTCCAACCGATAAGCTTCAAATTCATTTCAAAGGATCTATGAATTAGAAACGATCGGAAAATGAAAATCCTACCTGATGCGATATCGACAAATGGGATCCAAATACAAATCGAGCATGACGGGATTCAATGTGGTATTATAATTCTTGGGCATCAGAGTGGGCACATTGACATACAATCCTGGCTTTTGATCCGGTGAACTGCAATTACGAGCAATCAAATGAGCAATGATTTACGATTAATGCCAAGATCCAACCAACGTACGTCAACGTCTGATATCGGTCAAAGCCGGCGGCCCAGGGAACACACAATTTGGCTGTGATGCGATAATTGGGCTGCAGACACTGCAACGGATCAATCACAATGCGCAAACTCTGATAAGGTTCAACGAGCTCCGAGATGCGCAGGCGATAGTGCAAAGTGCCCTGCAGCGTCTCATTCACAATTGTACGGCGTCCATAGGCGTACCAGCGCGGCATGCGTATGTCCAAGATGCGCTCCTTGGGATCGTAAATGTCCAGATTGTACCCAGTGCGTTGACTGACCGCCGGTAGTCGCACCATCACGTGCGTCCACTGCCTATACGTTTTCCGCAAATTGTGCAAATCGAGTAGGACAACGCTGCGTGGCGCATTGTCACCATTTGTCAAACGCTGGACGAGATGCGTCAGCGGTGTCGCCTTCTCGCTGCAATCCAAAATTAATAGGGTTTTTTGTATATAGGCATGTATGTGAGCTAACTCACCAGTAGTTTAGCTCCGTTTCGTTGTCTTTATGTGATTCACAACCAAATAGCCAATTCTCATCGCTCTCAACATTCAAAGCCTCAATGGCAAGTTTCTGTACATGAAGTGGTCACAACAAAGATGTGTGAATTAAAAAGATGATGCCCGAAATGGGGAATCACAAACGAATGAATACCTTATAGCGTTCCGGGCGCTGTAATCCAATCAGTTCATGGTAGTGACTCTTCAGGCCATTGGCAAAGAACTTGTTGATGACCATGCGACGCTCCTCATGCCAATTGCTTTGCGTCTTAAAGTTGACCATACTTTGCTGGCGAGTTCGTTGTTTCTAAATCGATAGAAAAGGAAGATTTGGTTTTTTTTAATCAGCGTATAAAAAATTAAATAAAAATTTCTGCATAAATTGTCTATTGACATATTATTGCCTCCTTGCTTACCACAAAGTGCGCCATGGCGGCATGCATGTTGCTCTGTTTGTTGCTGTTGAAGACGATGGTGGAGTCCTCGCGTCGCTGAGCAATGCTGAAGAGGAAGCGATTGATGACCTGCATGAATTGGAGACACCAGACGGCAGACAAATGATCGCAGCTGAGACTCACACGAGGAATTGCCGATGTCTAAAGATACATGAAAATAGATTAGCATTTGACCAAAGATTTAAGAGTACATTAATAAATTAAGATTTTACCATTGCATGCAGATCGTTAAACTGCGATGTGGTCAAACCGGACTGGACAAGCAGATCTCGATTGCCGCCGCCTGTTGAGATGAGCAGCACATTGTCGAGACTGGCGGATAGGTCCTGGTTAGCGGTGCGTTGCTCACTGGGCGGCTTCTGATGCAGGCTTTGGCACACATTCGTCGTGCTTGTTGGCTGCGTGGCGGTACGTGTGCGACTGAGCAGCTCATACGTCTCAGCATAGAACTGGCTGAGATGTGCATCCAAATTGAGCACTGGCTGATCGAGCGGCGTTGATATGCTGATAATTGAATTTATATAATGTCCAATCTGGGCATCTGTCAGCACCGACTGCGCCAGCTTGCCGCCCATGGAGTGACCGATGAGTACAATAGGACTCGGCTGCTTGTACAGCGACAGAATTGTGTGAATGCAGTGCTTCAGGAACGAACGCTGCTGATACATATATCCGCCATAGAACGCCGACAGCTCCTCATCATAGTCAATCGTATAGTAGTCCAGATGAATGCCCGACTCGTGATTATCTCGTGCCTTGCGCAATGCGACTGAAGCCAGCGAGCGCACCTGTTTGTAGGACCCGGCATTTCCCGGCACAAAGATAACAGGAGCGCCCGTCATGCGCATCTTGTGGGGATCCAGTGGCTGACGCACGCCTTCATAGTAGTAGTACAGACCATATTTGGGAAACTGTTTATTCGCATCAAATTGTACTCGCTGTCAATAAACACATATATATTTATGCCCGAAGGATAAGAGGATAAAAATCTTGTGTGCACTTACGGCAAATTGTGGTTGACCAAACATGTAAGTCATGCGACAGGCGTTTGGCTCCACCTCGACGTGTATGTGGAAAATGCCGTAAAGGAAGCTGCATATTGAAGCTATTATCACCAGCACGGCACAGTTTCGGAACGCAATCATTTGCGCTTTAGTTCGATTTAACGTTATTATTTATGCGCCGCTCGCTTGTTGCTATCTAACTGCCAAAGCGTTGCCAGTTTTTCGAAATGCATCTTATAGGGATGTGCGCATGTCGTGCATTTTAGTGCAATATGAGCAAACAGCGTTTCGTATTGATAGTTTTTAAAACTAAAATTGATTAGAAACATACTTTTACATTACAAATGATATTATTTTAAATCAGTCCATCCCAATGAGATGTCGATAGCGTGGCTTAAAAGCTATCGACATCGTTAGTTCGGCTTTCTTAAACAAATGTGAACAGTGTTGCCGTCTTGGCTATTTATCGGACAGATGTGCCTTTTTTAAAGTAAGCCGGAAAAAATAGCCAATAGCCCTCGTCCGGAAAACTAGCTTTTTTTTAATAATTTCAAATAATTCTGTTTCTCTAATACTCTTATCATTTAAATGCAGTCAATTGCTACTCTGCTTGATACAGAACATGACGAACTATATATTATTTATAACAATAGTATTAATAAAGGTTTATTGATGTCCCCATCTTTCAGAACATTATTTTAAAAAATAACCTGTTTTTTTGATTCT
This sequence comes from Drosophila mimica, assembly GCA_037043585.1. Lineage (NCBI taxonomy): Eukaryota > Metazoa > Arthropoda > Insecta > Diptera > Drosophilidae > Drosophila > Drosophila mimica. The sequence continues at coordinate 250,961 of JBAMBE010000918.1, read as the reverse complement.
CTGCATATATATGATGTCCATTTCTATTTCTTATCAATCTGACCGAATCTTGTAATCGATAATTGGCAACACTGCTCACGACACCTCCTGTTACAAATATCACATACACACACACACACGCGCCCACAAATTGCTATAGCATTCCGATTGAATACCTTGTTGATCTCAAAGTATTGATCATTACTGTGTGATTGTGTTTGCTCGCATCTCGTTGCGGTAGTCCATCACTCAGCTCTCAGCTGCGTCCCCGCCCCCGTCACAGACAACTAACACACACTCGCCCCCGCAAGCATCTCAGCGCTTCGTAACGTGTTTACGTTTCTCTAAGCCAATCAGGTGTGGATGTATGTGTGTGTACGCCTCCTATGCGTGTGTCGCTTGTGTGTGTGCCTGCGCGCTTAATTCGCGCATTGTATCTAGCTAACTAACTCGGCTGGCTGGCTAGCCTCTGGGCCTGGCTGGGAAAAAGACAGGAGGGTAAAACAAAAAAAAAGACAGTTATGCCCTGCTGCGTCGCGCCAACAACAAAAACAAGCCACATAGCTGACGCCGTCTCGTTGTCGTCGTCGTTTTCGTTGTTGTCGTCGTCGCTGTCGCCGTCGTCGTCGTTTCGCCTCTCTCTCTCTCTCGCTCATCTGTCGATGAGATCGTTGTGTTTGTCTTCTGGATCGGATCGTGTTAGTAGTGTATGTCGTCGTGGTGTCGTTTATTGTTGCTGCTGCTGCTGCTACTGTTGTTGTTGTTGTTGTTACGCGCTGTGACTGACTTGTTCAATGATTTAGTAAAAATATTCATAGCTCATTCCAAAACTTGTTCTTGTGCCTGCTGCAAATACAAAATTTATAACGCGCTGCGGAAATTCACAATTTCTATGTATCTATCAAAATATTGAATATATATAAATATTATATATATTTGTAATGCTTTATATGTGTGGTAGTTGTTAACAATTGTTTTCTGTGTTGTGTTGAGTTTTACTTTTTTTAAATTGTTGTAATAATTATACAAATCAAATACGAAACTGTCGTCTTGTTTCGTCTTGTCTCCTGTCCCTGCACCCCTCTCTGCCACTCACTCACTGATTGTTGTGTGCAATTCAAATACACCGCCAAACCCCACCACACACTCAAAAAAAAAAGACCAACTGCATCCGCTTTTATGATAATAAAAAAAACACTGAATATTTTAAATAAAAAAATATATATCAACAATCACAATGGAGGTCTGGCGATTGCTAACGGTTGGCGCATTTGTAGTATTGGGCTTGGTGTGCTTCTATGGCATGGTGGAGTCGTGCAACGAAGTCGTCTGCGCCTCGATAGTCTCCAAGTGCATGTTGACGCAAAGTTGCAAATGCGAACTTAAGAATTGCTCCTGCTGCAAAGAGTGCCTCAAGTGTTTGGGCAAAAAGTACTACGAGGAGTGCTGTAGTTGTGTGGGTAAGTCAAAAATGATATATATCTATATATATATATATGGGATCGATGAGGTGATGTATGATTATCATTATTCATTCTTGCGCCTCGTTTTCTTGTTTTTTTTTTTGTGTGCCGTTTTTATAGTAATTGCTTGCAAATGTATTAGTGAGTGATATTTGCGATGTGTAACTATAGATTTCGTGCGTGTCTCACCTATCGATAATTGTGAGCCGCTGTTTGAATCCCGATTGCAACAGAGCAAAATAGTAAAATATAACCCATATGTGTAATTCAAAAGAAAACTATTTATTTAGTTTTATAAATTTAATGTTTATTTTCTAATAACTGGATACGAATGACTATTACACGTTATTTTATCTCATCCATATTTATTAATAAAATTATTATTTTTTCTAATCATTTGTAGAACTCTGTCCTAAACCCAATGATACACGAAATTCATTGTCAAAAAAATCACACGTTGAGGATTTCGATGGTGTGCCTGAGTTATTCAATGTGCTGGCCACAAATGAGGATAGTGAAAGTGATTTTTGGGATGTCGTCACTTTTCAAGTGGACTGGTCCAGGGGCAAACCAAAACTGGATAAGGATGAGAAATACTATCTGAGTAAGTGATGTGCAATATGGTAAATATAAGCATAGATCTAAAGATATATTTTACATTCTCAATAAAATAGAATTCAATGACAAGAATCTGGATGAAGCACGTGAGGAACGTGATAATACGCTGACTGTGAATTGCACAGTTATATATTTGGATCAATGCACATCGTTAAATAAATGCCGTCAAAGCTGTCAAACAATGGGTGCTAGCAGCTACAGGTACTTAATATAAATTGATTAATTTTATTCCATTACATTTAACTTAACGGTTTTTTGCTTTTATTCAAAATGTAGATGGTTCCACGATGGCTGCTGTGAGTGCGTAGGATCAACGTGCATTAATTATGGCGTGAATGAGAGTCGCTGTCGACATTGTCCGGACTCGAAGGATGAGGGAGATGATTTCGATGATGAGATCGATGAGGAGATGCAGGACTTTGGCGATAGTATGGGTCCGTTCGATGGCTCAGTGAATAGCAATTATTGATAGCAACGAACAAATGCCATATCAAGATCAAAAACATTTAACAAATTAGTTACTCAATTCAGTGACATTATTATTGTGTAGTACGAAGTAATATTTGTATAGCATTATTAAATATATTTTTTTTTTATTTTAAGGAGTGTTGATTGTTTTTCATTTTGAGCAGCCCGTATAAAACCGAGTGAAATTAACGTGTTGAATAACGATAGTATTTTCTTTCGATATGCGGGCAACGTATAAGGGCTATTAACAAATTATCAATGATATCTACATATCTGTATATCGGTTATAAATACATAGACTCATTTATTTTGTAATCATCGCAGAAATTGTGTTTTTCGTTCCCTTTTTCAAAAACTTCTCTCAAAAAATATGTCTTAAAATGACATCTTTATAAATTTATAGTTGCTTACTGCGTCCCAAATCAACATCGAACAGCTGATTGGCCAGCCGTTTCGCGCCGGGGTGGCAACACTAGCCCATGTTATTTCAAGCAAACAACATAAAGTTACGTATTCGAACCGGCGGCCACAAGTCTAAAGATAATTAAAGTGGCTGGAAATTATGTTTAAGGGCTGGCGACACCTACGAAATGTGCTGCAACGTGGACACCACAATCTGGCGCGCTGTCACGCCTACGTGACGCAAACGGGCAACCCAAATGGCTCCGCTGCTGCCTGCTTGCCATTAAAACGGCCACCAATTGCGCCTGCTGTGCAGCCGCTAAGTTGTCGACAGGTGAGTGAGTGGGAATGCATATTGCAGCTGGTATCAAAAAGAGCCATGTCGATTTTCCTCACACAGATGCGAATGCTGCGATTGGAGTATAAAGCGATTGTTGGAGTTATTGCGCGCTCGCTGCAATTAACGCCGCGCGAGGTGCAGCAATTACATCTGAGATGCCTATGCTCCCGCAACACAGAAACAGATGCGGACAAGCACAACAGCAAGTCGAGCAGCAGCAAAAGTAAGGATAAATCCACCAAGGAGTCTAAATCAGATAGCGAAAGCACTTCAGAATCAACACAAGCATCCAGCTCCAGTTCCAGCAGCAGTGCCGGCTCCAGTTCGAGCGGAGACTCTTCCAATCCAAGCAACAACAACAACAACAAGAATGAAAACGATGAGAAAATGCGTTCAGTTTTGACAAAAGCGGTTCTTTGGCTATTCACCATTTACATGTTTGTTGCCTTTATATCATTGCTAATTACACCGCGCACAGAGCGACCCGAGGGATCCACACGTTACGTCTCGTGGAATGAGTTTGTCCATCATATGCTGGCCGTCGGTGAGGTGAAGGAGCTGATCATACGACCCGACATGGAAATGGTTACGATTATTCTGCACGATGGCGCCGTCATCAAAGGACGCAAAGTGTCATCCACCATATTCCACATGGCTGTCGCCGATGCCAACAAATTTGAGGAAAAGCTGCGCATGGTCGAGAAACGTTTAGGCATCAAAGATGGCGTTCCAGTTACTTACGATCGCCACGATACCACTGGACGCCTGCTGATGCTGTTGCTATTTTGCGCTCTCCTTATTTCCATAGCGACACGCATGAAGAGCATGAAGAGTCCAATCAGCATGGACTCATTTGTGAGTATTTTTATGCTTAAATTGGTTTATTTACATTTCCCTTTTTGTATTGTGAATTTTGTTTTAGAACCAAATGGGTCGGGCGAAGTTCACTCTTGTGGACCCATTTGAAGGTGGACGCGGCGTGCTGTTTCGCGATGTGGCTGGTCTTAAGGAGGCCAAACAGGAGGTCAAGGAGTTTGTCGACTATCTAAAGACACCGGACAAGTATCAGCGCCTGGGCGCCAAGGTGCCACGCGGCGCCTTGCTCTTGGGCCCACCTGGCTGTGGCAAAACATTGCTGGCGAAGGCAGTGGCCACCGAGGCTCAGGTGCCGTTTCTCAGCATGAATGGGTCGGAGTTTATTGAAATGATTGGTGGCCTCGGTGCCGCACGTGTGCGCGATCTCTTCAAGGAGGGCAAGAAGCGGGCGCCCTGTATTATATATATCGATGAAATCGATGCCATTGGACGACAACGCTCCGGCACCGAGAGCATGGGTCAGGGCAGTTCCGGTGAATCTGAGCAGACCCTCAATCAGCTGCTCGTCGAAATGGACGGCATGGCAACCAAAGAGGGCGTCCTCATGCTAGCGAGCACCAATCGTGCCGACATACTCGATAAGGTATACAATCTGAATCTCTCCACTTGCTCAATTGTAAATCAATTTTTCTTCTTTTTTTTTTGTATGCAGGCATTACTTCGACCCGGTCGCTTTGATCGTCACATACTTATTGATTTGCCAACGCTGCAGGAGCGCAAGGAGATCTTCGAGAAGCATTTGTCGTCCGTCAAGCTGGCCGAGGAGCCCGACAGCTATTCCCAGCGTTTGGCCCGACTCACGCCGGGATTCTCCGGCGCCGACATTGCAAACGTGTGCAACGAGGCAGCGTTGCATGCAGCACGCCATGTCCAAACCGAGGTCACCAGCAAAAATCTGGAGTATGCCGTCGAGCGTTTAGTGGGTGAGTTTCTCTCTTGCAAATTGATTATATACATGTATGTTTCTCCCAATTTCCCTAATAACTATAATAGTTTCTATAATATGTGTATTCTGTGCTTCTAATTCATAACTAATCTAATCCTCCCTATCCTCCCTCTACTTTCAGGCGGCACCGAGAAGCGTTCGCATGCGCTTTCGCTGGCCGAACGCAAGGTGATTGCGTATCATGAGTCTGGGCATGCACTGGTCGGCTGGATGCTACCTCACTCGGATATATTGCTCAAGGTGACTATTGTGCCGCGTACGAGTTTGGCATTGGGATTTGCCCAATATACGCCCAGTGAGCAGCATCTGTACTCCAAGGAGGAGCTATTCGATAAGATGTGCATGGCACTCGGTGGACGTGCCGCCGAAAATTTGATCTTTAAACAGATTACGACTGGCGCCCAAAACGATCTGGAGAAGGTCACCCAGATTGCGTATTCTCAGGTCAAGAAATTTGGCATGAACGAGCGCATGGGTCCGATATATGTGCGCGATGCAAATGAATCTTCCGGCGGCGGCGGTGGCACCAAACCATTTTCGCGGGCCATGGAAACTATCATTGATCACGAAGTGCGCAATATGGTGTCGGATGCATATCGGAAAACCGAAGATCTGCTCACCAAGCATCGCGACAAGCTGGAGAAGGTAATTAAATCGATATCCGTATTTGCCCCGGGCGATATAGCTTCTCATATATATTCTTATACATATTAATTTATGTTTAATTTGCCTTGCAGCTGGCGGAGGCTCTGCTGGACAAGGAGACGCTGGACTATGATGAGGTGTGCGACTTGATTGGACCGCCACCATTTGATCCAGCCAAGCGGCAGGTGGACTCTGTAGACTTCGAGCAGTCGCTGAAGAATCTAGGCACCACTGAGCCGCAAGTCTGACAACCGACAACTGAACTGACAACAACCCAATGGCTCCAACTGTGACCCTTCGCATCTTTCCCACTTGCACCCGCACAGTTACACAGCCAGTTCATGTTCAATAAATGTAAATAAAGTTGCTTACTTTTTTTTTTAACATTGCGTCATGTAATTAGCCAAAGCCGTGCCACCTTTTTATACCCCTAACCCATTAAAAATGGGTAAAAAGGGTATAATGGTTTTGTGCAAATGTATGTAACAGGCAGAAGGAAGCATCTCCGACCCCATAAAGTATATATATTGTTGATCAGGATCAGCTCGCGGATCTCAGAGACTATAAGAGCTAGCGACTTCAAATTTGGAATATAAGTTCTCGTATACCAGGCGCCGATCAAGTTTGCTTTATTTTATGTATGTATGTATGTATGCATGTATGTATGTATGTATGTATGTATATGCACGTTTTTGTAGCCAGCCAGTTCGGGTCAGGTCGGGCCTGTGAGTAAAAATACTCTGTAAGAAATGCATGAGACATGAGTGCCAATCATCTTATAGAGGGAAATTTGCCAATAAAACTAAAATATATTTACTTGTTTTTATAGTGCTGATGAATACGTCTATACCTATAGACAATCCCATAAAATGAATAACTGATTGATCAATTCAAAAGTGACGAGTGCCTCATAATTTGCATTTCTCTGTTTCGCATACGATTGCAAAAGTGCAGTAAAACTTTTAGTTTGATTTTTTCGACCAGCCCCTTAAGTACACAGTAAATATTATTTATTTAATACCCTACATCCAATTTGTATAGTTATCTATATTACAGATAGAAAGAGTTTTGAACTTGGCTTATACATTTTGAATGTATCTGTATATATAAGCTAACCTACACTGGGTTCCTTTATCTTTTTTTAAACGATATATAAAAATTAGGAAATGCAAACTAAACTTGGGAAAATTCAAAGGTTTAGTTAAATGTTAATCTTGAAATCGATAGGCTCGATTTCAAATTTAAAATGTTGCATACTTAAATTAATATTTTGTAATTGGGTTTACTGTGACATTTAGACCCATACTGTTGACTGGAATAATTCACATACACCTCAAGATGTGTGGACAAGTACAAAAGGATACCCTGTAATACAGCGAATGTCAATAACTGTACTTCAAATAATATAATTTACTTTAAGTTAACACGTTGCACGAATGAAGACAACCAGTGGAAATGCGGTTACGTGAATATCGGAGAAAAACGTGTTTATCACAATATTGAACTCGACAAAGTGATAAAGTCTCGTTTTCTTATGACTGGTACCATATAATTATAAATATTTTTTGAAATATTTTATATAAAAAAAAAATAAACCAGGCAATTGTATTTTGATTTATTATCTATTTGTAATGTTTATGAACCTGAGAAAGATCTCAACTAACCACAAAGGTCGGGAGTGCGCGACTATCAGTTACCCTAATCGAGATATAGTGAAAATTTATAGAAATAAAATTGATTCTTATGTATATGTTCTATGTGAACAATAAAATAATGCAAATTTATATTTATCCATTTGTTGTAAACACCAATCTGTAATCTGTTTAGTATTATTTTATTATATTTATTTTTTTTGCTGAAAATCCATTCCAAATTTGGTATCTCTTCAGTTGCGAACATCTGACGATGTAACCCTTTTTGCGTACTGTTAAATGGTTACAGGGTATCCAAAGTACACATACTTTAAGCTGACTTTCGAACTGTGAACCAGGTTCTGCTAACTCTATTGCCTGATTGCTTAACTGAAATACAAAAACGTTGGCATAAAAAAGCACCGGATGCGATCGCGACACGTTAGTCAGTGAAAATGTTTAGCGGCAACTGGATATTTGTGGCAGTTGGCCCAATCCTGTTAATGGGTAGCCCTGCTGCTTGGGCCAATAATTTACGTAAGTTCGCATCCAACACGGAATTGCAAACAGACTGAAAAAAAACAAACACTTCAACTGCTTAGCTGCACCATTGAAGCGCTGCCGTATGGAGGATGAGGCGTGCCACGTGAAGCAGGCGCAGGCATTTACCGATACCTTCAAGCATGGCTTACCGGAGCGTGATGTGACACCCTTTGCTACCTTGGAATTGGGCACGCTGCGCATCAATAGCGGTGATCCGGGCAGCTCGATAAGCTTTAATCTGGTCATGTCGAATACCACATTGAAAAATCTTATCGACAATTGGCAGTTCAAGTCAGTGAAGGGCTTTACCAAGGACCTGACTAAGCCAATGAAGCTATCGTGGACGTTTAGCGCAGCGGACTGCGTCGTGCATGCCAACTATGACGTCAATGGCAAAATACTGGTTCTTCCCATCGCTAGCCAGGGTGAAATTATCGTCCAGCTGAAGCAGCTGCAGGGCAAGTCACGTATCACAGCCGTACCGGAGAAACGAGCGGACGGAAAAACCTATCTCAAAATCACCGACTATAAATCGGTTGTGAAAGTTGGCTCGTAAGTTGATATATCTTATAAAAATAATTGAAAATTTTCCGCAATTAAAAATCCAAATCCGAATCCAAATCTCTCCCGGCAGCATTCACATTGACATGACCAACTTGTTCAACGATAATGTGGAGCTGCGCGAGAGCACACTGAAGGTGATCAACGATGATTACGATTTCATAACGAAGAATGTGTATCCCCAGATAATTAAAGCTGGAGATCGTGTTCTCAGGAGAGTGCTGCAAAAATTCTGGGACACATTACCATATGAGGAATTCTTTGACAATTAAATCCGATTACTGTTTAAATATAAAATAATAATAATAATAATCAATTTTATGGTTATGGTTGTTTATGTGTTCTATTCTAAGACATGTGAAATACAGTTAGTTTAATGGCTAACAATGTTTGTTTTGTTGTTTGACTACAAAATAAATAAAGATGTTTGTTTCTCGCAATTGCAGCGTTTATTTTAATGAAGCTTTTAATTAAAATCAATGATAATTTTTTATGTTATGTTTTTGAAACGTTGCATCGCCGCCAATTCGTTCAATTGCCACAACTGGTTAGTTAAAATGTGTTGTACACATTATGTGTAAAACTCTGCAAGAGAGATAGAGAGGACTAGAGTTGGAGAGAGAGAGAGAGGGAGATTTGCAGATTCTTCTTACCTAAGTAATGCAATTCCAAATATTGGATGTGAAAATTTTGATAATTGATTGACCGACTGCACGCTGCAAACATTTAAACCATTGCGACCAGCGTTGCAGGATTGCCACATGCTATCCATCGCCATGCTGCGTTTGATCCTCCTCCGGATGCTCCACAATCTTGCTCTCCGTTTGCAAAAGTTGCTGTGGAAATGCAATTGCAATTGTTGGCTCAAATGTTGTCCGTCTTTTCGGTTATAATCAACTTTACCATTGGCTTGCGATGTTTGGTCTCCTTTTCATTATCCAGCGGACTATCGGAACCATCGGTGGTTTTGATAAACGACGAGTAGAAGGAGGAGAAACTGGAGCCATCCATATCATCGCTGTTGCCATTGCTATCCGTGTACTTCTGTGTGACGATTCATTAACAATTTAATTAAAAAACATATACAATTAGAAATAATGGATAATCCTATATTCAATCTACCAGATCCATTGGAACGATCTGCTTACAAAATAGTTTTAACTTACTTGTTTTGTGTTGTGATTAGATGGATTGCTTGTTGGATCGGACGCATATCCGTCTGGCTCGACGTTGGCCGATTCAATCGGTTGCTGCAACGCCTCCTTTTTGGATGAATCAGAAGGTGCCACATTCGAGCCGGGTTCGGCCTTCACGGACGAGGGTATCTGCAGCTGGTTGGGTGTTATTGAAAAGAAGGCGCCCTGCGCTTTCGCCGTTGTCGTCGACATCGGTGCTACCCTCACCTTTTGCGCCTGCAGGGATTACATTGAGATTAGAAGCACAAGAAGCATTCAAATCAGGACATACCGTGTAGACAGTCTTGTTGTAACTGGCATGCGAGCTGTTGAGTCTGCCTGGCAATTGGAGGAGGTTGCTGGCGACGCTGGAGAATGGCAGGGGCTGGTACATCATCGCTGTGGCGGCCGCCGCCGCCGGATGTGTGTAGAAGAGCGATGGATGCGGATACATGACACCAGCCATATATTGGAGGGGAATTGCTGCCGTTGCTGCTGCCGCCGCCGCAGCTGCTGCCTTCTGTGATGTTGTCGGCTCCTCGCAGGTCCTCTGCTGCGAGCGGTGCGACAAATGGGGCGTGGAGGTGGACACAGCTGTCGATGTGCTTGGCAGTTGGGCGGGTATATAGTAGAAGGCGGGGAAGAGGCTTGGCGAGAAGTTGCTCTGGGCGACGGCTGTCGTATGCACTGACGGCGTCGGTATACCAATGGAGAACGGCGGCCACAGGTTCTGGGTGCAACTGAGACCCGCTGGTACGGCCTGCAGATGAGTGCTGGCATGCGTTGAGGGATTCGGTGTCGAGCACATGACATCCCCGGTGCCAACCAGTGGTATGGTAAGTGTGAGCTGCTGCTTCGGCTTGTTCGCCTCACTCTCCCAGGAATGGGAGCCACCCCGTTTGATGCCATGTATGCCATGGCCGGGTCCACTGTACTCCAGCATTTTCTCGTTCGCCGTCTTCTTGTTCTTCTCACCGTTGCGTCCGCGAGACTCACGGTGTTTCTTCAGCATGCGTTTCTCCATCTCATCGTTGTGCTTGCTGAGCAGTGATTCGGTTAGGGTGACACTAACCGTCGGTATACTATTATCAGCACCAAGACTAGGACCAGCTCCAGCACCCGTACCCGCAGACGTACCCGTACCCGTACCCGTACCAGCACCCGCACCCGCACCCGAACCACTTAAGTTACCTCCGGATTTGCCACAGCCGGAGGTGCCGGTGCCGGTATTGCTGGTATTTGTGACGCTGCTCATGCGAATATTGCTGTTGGTTGTGCAATTGCCAGAGGAACCGCTGCCGCCGCTACATTCGCCACCATGGTCCGGACTAACCGCACTGCGCGCATCCTCACGGGATCTGCTCGCATAGGAGGAGTCGCCCTTGAGCGGATCGAGTTCGGTTGGTGCCGTGACCGGCTTGCTGTTGAAGAAACGCTGCAGGTTCTCTTTGTAGTTGAGCTGATTGTAGCTCGGCGGCGTCTCGGTGGAGCTCTTACTGTCATAGTATTCGTGATGTGGCGAGATTTCGCCAAGCATAACGCTATCCCGCTCCGACACCGTAAGCTCGTTCTCATGCGGCAGCTCCAGTTTCAGATCCGTTCGCGTCACCTCATCCATCAGTGTTTCCATGAAGCTGGCGAGTGCCTGGCAGCGTCGCGATACCTCCTGCTTAACGGTGTCCGATGGTCGGGACACTGTCTCCGCGAGTAGCTTCATAATATCCTCCTTGATGCGATTATTACGAGTCTGCATCTCGTCCGGTATCTTCAATTTCACAGTCGGCGCAGCCTCAAAAACATTGACTTGCTTGGGACCTGAAAGGAAGACAGAGAGAAAGAGCGGGAGAGAGAGCGAGAGAGACGGCAAATTTGTTAACGGGAATCCTTAACTCATTGGGGATTTCATCGATTTAGTTAAGACATAATATAAATTTAATAATATTGTTTTATAGCATTTAAGAAGTAATCCTCTATTCAGCTAGAAAACATGTTAAAAATCGATTTCGAGATTGTATCGAGTTCAGATTTTATGTTCTTTCGTGAGACCACTTCGCAAGATAGCTCAATATTCTAGATCTGCAAAATCAAATATAATTAAAAATCAAAAATCTGTTTTTTTTTCGGAATATCTCTTTAAATAATGTATCCTTAAATATTGAAACCTTTAACCACATTTTCTGTACGATTTCACTTACCCTGAAACACCCGATGATGTCCGACAACAAACTCCAGTTTGCGCGACCAAGGATTCACGAAACTGGTCCATTCCGTCTCGAGGAGGATGTAGCATCCATTCTGAATGAGGAAACGATAGGGTTTACTGCAAAATGAGACGCCAGCCGTTTGTCCCTTCTTCATGACCATTTCGTATGTCTCCTTAATGATCGGCAGATCCTCGTGATGATAGAAATCCATAATGGACCTTCCAATCAGATCCTGCGGCAGATACCCTAGCGCACTAACCGATGCGCTATCCACGTGCGATATGATTCCAGCCGCCGTGTGGCGTATGGCGAACTTGGGACTCTTCGGCGAGAGAATCTCATCGCTAACTGCAAAATAAATAGGGCAAAATAAATACGGGATTCAATTAGCAAGTGCAAGTCGAAGTCTCTAACAACGGATCAGATTTAGCTATATGCATTTTTGTCAACTCAGTAAAGTGTGTTTTTCTATATATGCGATATCTTAAATTACTAATTGCTAAAAGCTGATGTAAGAATTCTGCTAAAAACTCTAAAAATTTGATATATTTTTCTCAAAATATTTGAAAAATCCATCCTGAAATTAGGAAATGCTGTTATGAGTTTTCATTAAGACACAACCTTATCGATTTTACAGATTTACAAAAGAATAGCGAGTTTCGAGTAGATATTTTTGGAATTGGACTTGAAGATGCTTTCTTCTTTGTTCTTCCTCTTCTCTTGTATTGTTTCTAATCTTTTTTCTGTAGCCTGCGAGACAACAAAATGACTGTTGCGAATTCCAGGAAAAGCAAGACTCTTCCGGACTACGGGATTAGTGATTGTTTGATCAGCTAATGATGAGGTCTCTAGGAAATCTATTCTATATTTAGAATATCTATTTAATGTAAAGTTTAAGTTCACTCACTATATTTCTTAAGTCTTTATAAGTGGTAAATATTATGTACAATTATATTATCTGGCGATTATATATGCTCCTAATACTGCCTTCCTCGGGCAGACGAAGCATACTTTATATCTTGGTATAAACTGATTGGTGATGAAGAAACCTCACCCTTGTAGCTACTCCGGATGGGCGTGGCCGTGATGACCAGCAGCATATTGGTGCCATTGGAGACGACATAGTTGTCCGGTCGCGCCTCCTCGGGCGCCTCCCTGAACGTCAATCCCAAGCGGAAGGGTTCATAGTTAACGGACCGTCCGATAACACCAAAACCGCCGGCGGCTAATCCCCGATAGCGTCGGAGCATCACACAAAATGTGCTTCGGGCATCCTTGGGTAGGCTGCCGCGTGTCTCCGCAATTGGGATGCCTGTCGTGATTTGACTGGCGAATGTCGAGCGATCCTTGACATGCACAAAATCGATAAAGGATCGACCCAGCCACATATCGCGTGGATAGCCAAGGACATCGGTTATGCTGGGCGTCGTATAGAGGACCATGCCATCGTGCATGGAGATCACACAACAGAAGCTATCCTCCTTGGCCCGCTCATGATGCGAATGATGATGCGAATGTGGATGCTGATGCTGTCTGTTGGCGCCAGCAGCAACCGTTTCCAGTTTGCCCAGTGTCGCCTCCCAGGACTTGTCGGCCTTGTTGCTGCCGCCTACGTTTGGACAGTTGGATAATCCAGCCGACTGCAATGCTAGGCCATTTAGCGAGTTTGTTGAGAGCAACTGTTGCACCTGCTCCAATTGATTGTTGGTCGATTCGCTCAGCTCCGAGTCGAGCTGTTCCCTCAACTGCTGTTGATCGCTGGCCGGTTGGTCGCTCTGCGATTGTGTGTCCTGCAGATCCTGGAGCTGTTCGCAACTGGCGCTCTTCGATTTAGTCAGCAGGAGCAGCTGTTGCTCCTCGGCATTATCGATATGCGATGCGTTTGCCGTTGTCGTCATTTGCCCCAAACATTTGGACTTCTTCTTCTTGCGGCACTTGTCCTTGTTGCGCTTGGGGATCAGATCGCTGCTGCTGGCCTGAGTTGAGGGCTTGCCCCCATAGCCACTACTACCGGAGGAATGACTGCCACTCAGCCGGGACTTGGAGCTGCCACTGGAGTGCAAATCAAGAATATATATTTGGTCAACATACATGATGATATCTTATGTGGAATTCTCACCTGCGCTGTGATTGACTGTTGCTGCAGCTGTTTGAATAGGCCGAGTCGTCCACCTTCGTATTGTGTGTTGACTCCGATGATTCTCCCTCCATTTTTAATTTGTATTTGCAACCAATATTTGCGCTTTACAGAAAATGTTCCTCGTTTTTTTTAGACAAGTTCTCAATATTAGACTAAGATAAAAGAAAATAAAGTTAGCAAAAGTGTGCATAAGTTATAATAAATTTTTAAAAGTTATTGTTTAGTTATAAGCAGCTAAAGAAAATAACATTTATATCTTTGCTATTGAAGAATCAAGTAAAATTAGCATCAATTCTATATTTTCTCTGTTTTATAAATTACTGTTGCTGCTTAAGTTAATTCCTGTTTGAGCCGTATTAAATTGCTTCATGAATCATGTTGACTAATCATTGAGACCACGTAACATTGTCACGTTCGAAAGCGCAACGGAGACAGTCAGCAAAATGGGGGTTGGCTGTGGAGGTGGGTTGCTAAAGGGGCAATATGAAATGCATTGAAATGAAAGAATCCAATGGCTATTCATGGCACTCACGTGCACCGGCATCCGTTGCACTTGCTCAATGGAAGCACTCATTTGTCGAACACACGTCATATTTGTGTGACGAGGTGCTCAGTGCTCTCCGATCTCTTGCACTATAATTGAGATTAATGATTATTATTTATGACTAGAATGATTTCCATTAGATTGCAACTGGCAACTGGCGCACTACACAACAGTTTGCCACTCCCTCTTTTTGTTCTTACCGATATCGGTAAATCACATATTAAAAGTTTCATTTTGAAGCTTGCCGAAAACAACTTTTCTATTGCTTTTCGATCCGTTTTGCAGTCAACAAATCAGCCTAAAATTTATAGCTTGCATACTTTGAAGAGCTCTGTCTTCAGACGGATAACTAAGGACAAAAATAAACGACTGAACCATTAACGAGGGTGCCGACCGGTACTATCATCACTGTGGTCTGTTCCCTAATCATGTTCCTGGGAAAGTATCAAGTCAACGGGCCGTTAGTCAGCCTGCCTGGAAGCCCATTAAATGGGTCAGTCGCTCACGGAGCATATCGGATACCCGGCAACGTGTCCGGCACTCGCCCAAAACGGAAATGGAAGAGTCCCAAACACGAAGCGAAGGTACTAACCATAAAAGAAGCACTAAGCTGCTTAAAGATACATAATACCAGGCAATGTTAATAGATATACTGACAGCCATAAGGCTATCAAATCCATTAGTGCGATATCGGCAAATTCGATATCAGCAAAAAGCCTGGTCACCAAAATATTGAAGGCAGGCTGATGAACTAGCTGGGAAAGGCACATTAATACCGCTCCTCGCTGATAAGGAAGGTATATGTTTGTATGCCTCCGGCTACCTGTAAGTTTAGGATCAAAGAATGTCTAACAACATATGATTTCTCTGCAGTAATCTGCGCCATAACCGGACACTTGTTGGTTGTAATACATGCAACAACAACGGACTGCAGTTGCACTAGAACGACTTGTGTAGAAGCTGTAAGGAAGAAGACGAGGGTGAATCTCCTGTGCACCTCTTCTGCTTCTGCCTTGCACTTGGCAGGTAACGTTTCGACACCGAATCTGGCAAGGACGATAAACTTAGGACCAGCCAAGATTGCGAATTTTATAAATACAACTAGCTGATTACATTTTTGTTTTCACATTTGGGCCAATCATGGCCTTATTGGCCGACAACCGTCGAAACTAACCTAACCTAACCTAACCTAAATATATATTTTGTAAAGTTGTTCAATAATAATATGTCGAGGCATATTCATTAAAATTGTACATTTTATTGCTATCGGAAATCGATTTCTTATCGATATTCGCGATACTCGTGTTCATTTCAATTCAAACACGAACATATCAATTCAGGTGTTGATCCTGATCAAGAATATATACATATACCTTATGGGCTCAGAGATGCTTCCTTCTGCCTTCTGTTACATACTTAGGCACAACTTCAAAATACCTTATCACTGTTCTAATATTACATTCATTGATACTCTTATAGACGTCCAGTTAGATTCACTCAATATGATTTATTATGCTAGCTGAACAAACCAATCAATTTGTTATATAACTGTAAGGACTCAAATAACGATTGTGTCACTTCTTGAGTAAAACATTATTGGTCGCTTTGCAAAGGATGTCAATCAATTTTTTTTTGGCAATATAGAATACCCTCAATCTTAAGTTCTTATTATAAGTTTCCAATTGCAATCTGTAATATTACATTGCGGTTTTTTTCCCCAACTAGTGTATTTTATTTGATTAAATTGTAATTAGTTATTATATTAACATATTGAAATCAACATGTCTTGCATTAAAAAGAATTTATATATTGCTGTTGTGAGGGAACTACCGCAATTGAAATTCAGTTTACATATTCATATGCACGTATGTATGTATGTAGTTTCCCACTACGTTGAGCCGGTGCAAATGAGTGCAATTTTTGTGCTCAGCTGTTTAAAACTCTCTTTCTCTCTCTCTCACACACATATATATCTCACACAGACGACACTCATACATTGATATGACCAAGGGAATTACTCGTAAATGCGCACGTTGAATGTAAACACGTAACGTAGCGTCAGCAACAACAACAACACAGTTTATGTAAGTATTTCATTGAGCTTGTGCACTACACGCCCACTAACACAGTCAAACGTCGATGAGATCGAATTAAATGCGAATGCTGTTAGCTTGTCATTGTTTTTGTTTTTTAATTTCTCAGCTGCGCACTCTCCAAAGCCAAGCGTTTCTATTCATTTATATGCACTTACTTACTCTCCCTATCTCTCTCTCTCTCTCTCTCTCTCTCGATCAACTGATTGCAAATGCAGTTCGAATACGTATTTTGTTTTATAATAAATTCGTATATATTTCAATGTGATTTGTTTTGGTTTTGATTTTAATACATGTATATTTATTTATGTGTGGCACTTTAACTGCACTTCCACAAAAAGTATAAGCAAATTGTGCGTCTTAACGTTTTAATTCGAAAAATGTTTGCGTTCTTGCCGCTTAATCGCGACCTACTTGTTGAAAACTCGCCCGAATACTGACAGACTCTTGATAGCCGAGAGACGAGAAGCGCACTGCCAAGCTTTGCAATATTTGCCCACACACACACACACACACACGCATACACACAGAAACACGACACGCTGCAGCACCAGTAGCCCCAACGTGCGTTCCTCTTCGGCATTTTCCATCGGTCGTTGAGAATGTGACATTGTTAGCTTTGACATACTTTGTGTGGCTTTTGCTTAACCCATTGCTGGGCCACTCAATTTACAATTGACCAACAAATGGTGGCACACAAAATATTGCAACTAAAATTTTACATAAAATCGACGAAAATAAAAAAATTCTAAATTATATTTTAATGTTTACCTTAAAGTATTGATAACAGACAATAATATATACATATGCATTACTCATGCATTAACCCGCTGCACGTCCAGGGTTGCTGTACGAATGTAGACCCGTTAAGCCCTCTTTGGGGCTAATGTTTATCGGTGTACGTAATCACAGCTACGTAAGAAGCATTAGTAGTGGCAACTGTTATTAAATGAACGCTGCTGGTTATCGAGAAGTTAACTGCTGCCACGCTGCTCGAATTGTCCATGGTCTGGCCTCACCGGCGAGAGGGGAGAGTTGTGGGTTGGGTTGTGCAGCACGTTAAATTTAGCATGAATGTGCCTCAAACAGTGCACACTGCGATTCACGCATAGCAGCCACGTGAGTTATTGTTGTTCTTGTTACTGATATTGTTTATTGTTTGGCGCCGCTGCACGCCCTTTGCCTTGCCTCGCCCCTTGCCCAACGTCCCTTAGTGCAGTCCGTCAAGGCCGTAAGTCATCGGCAAGCGAAAGCTCAAGCTGCATATATTTGGTGTGGCAGCCTTTTAGGCGTTGCTACATATTGAATTGTCTCGTTTCGAAACATATACATATCTTTAAAATTGAGGTTTCTTATGAATACATGTACACTCCATGTTTATATATTTTATAACGGTGCTTCTTCTTCTTCTTACACTGTTATGATGCATTGAATAAAAGTTGGGTTAGTTTTTTCAAAGATTTTTCCATATTTGTGTTTTTTGAGCTAGTTTGGGTGCGAAATCCGATTAAAGGCAGTCACTTTCTCGCCTTCGGAAAAGTAAGTGGGGCCTTATATGGATTTTTTCTTTGAATGGGATAATAAAGTATGCATATTTAGTAAAACTTTTATAGGTAAAAATA
The DNA here is from genome assembly GCA_037043585.1 of Drosophila mimica. Classification (NCBI taxonomy): domain Eukaryota; kingdom Metazoa; phylum Arthropoda; class Insecta; order Diptera; family Drosophilidae; genus Drosophila; species Drosophila mimica. The sequence continues at coordinate 232,711 of JBAMBE010000918.1, read as the reverse complement.
GATTAGTTGCATAAAAAAATTTGGAATGGGAAAGAAAAATCACGCTAAAATCACGAGATAGCTAAGAGCCTTGCTTGCAAGGATACTGGAATGAACAACATACAAATATTAATACTATGAAGCAAAGAGTAAATATCGAAACATAGTGTTCAACTAATTTAATCAGGAGGTAATCGACATTAAAGAATGGTTCCAAATCCCACTATTTGAGTTCTAAAAAGTTGTTGAATTGATGCCAAATCGATTTTTTTTTTTTTTTTAATTATAATAAATCTGTAGGCTGAACACCATAAAAATTTGTTATTTTCATGTCACTTCTATATATTATACTATATTATATATACTTATATTTATTATCACAGCCTTTAATCGATTTAAAACAGAAATATGTTTTGTTAATGTTACAAATATAATTCCCTTTTTAACAGACATTAAAAACAGCTAATTTTTGTGGAACAACACAAAATTTAATAACATTTGTTTTAAAATTTATAAGGAAAAATTCAAGTGCCTTAAATCGAATTTCGCAGAGTGAGAAAGAGCTTCTTCCTGCCTGTTACTTACTTTGGCACATCTGCATTTTTATATAAATATAGAAATATTAGCAATTATTTGCCATTATGCAGATGCTTCAAGAATTGGGGGTGTGCACGTGAAAAGTGAAAGCAATGAAATAACCATTTGGTTACGGAACGCATCTCCCGCTGGGTTTGCCAGGATATGCAATGAACCAGAAGGCAAAACCAGACTTGTGCAATATACTCTGGCAATTTTTCAGCAAGTAAAGTATTTGACAACATACTACGGTTCTATTTGGGTTTCTATATAACATGTTTAAGACAAGAATATTTAAAATTGCATCATATTAGTATATAGATATTCTATATTCATGGAAACCGATACAATCAGTAGTTAATAAGATAAGTCTATGCTTTGGTTAAAAATAATTTTAAGATCTGCGTCGACTCCTTATCGATGAGCGGTACAGTGTATGCCAGACCCCAATGTGAACGAAGTCCCGAATCAATCAATGGATTCAATTTCTACTTTAAAATAGACCATTACGAAAACCTATCACTGATATTTTATTAAGTTGTGCCACTTGTGAATACAGAATGTGGAGAAGAAGAATATATATTCTGGATATGAATAAAAATGTTGTGGATCTCAATTTGTGTATATAATATGCTAAGCATACAATTTCTACTTGTAACACGATTCGCAATTATGAATTATTTGTTTGTTTTATGATAATTTCAACACATGAATCAATTTGATGACAAACTCATAATACTCTTTCGTATCACGTATAGAAGGGTACATCTGGGCGACGATGAGAGATTACTCGAGTCTGTAAATGCAGTGTTACATATTATATTGCTCAAGACGTGGGCATCCAAGTGGACGTTGCCTTTCCCAGACGTGGAGAAGGAGTCAAAAGAAGATATCTTTCGCCCGACTGCTAACGCAAGGTGCCAACACGTGAGAGAAGCAGGAAACGGAATGCGGGAAATGTGAGTGGAATGAGAAGCGAGAAAAGAAAAGAAAAGCAAGAAGCGAGAAGCGAGAAGAGATTGCGGGCCACACTTCACAGCCATAAATTGAGTTACAGGCCAAAACTAAATGGGACTCCATTTCAGTTTCAGTTTCGGTTTCAGTCTACCTTTTGTCACCGTATCTACGAAGAGGTGGGGTTTTTGGGGTAGCTACGGCTTCAACACACAATTAAAACTCAGTTAGCTGAATGTGATACCAACGAACAAGTTAGCAAAGCAAAATGACACAAACACCAAAAAAAAAAAAAAAAAAAAAACAATGAGACTAACTCGAAACTCAAACTCAATCCCAACAAAACAGATACAAGTGAAAAACCCGTAGGTCGACGTTTGTCGGTTTGTTGTTTGTTCCTCAGTTCCTAGTTGGATCATATCTACAAGATGTGCACAGAAGTGAGGTGTTAAATAATAGCATGATTGGACGGACGAATGGTGGAGAGTCTATACTCCCCTCCTTCTTCCTCTTCTTCTTCTTCTTCCTCTTATACTTCTTTATCTTAAAGCGTTGTAAGCGATTTCCTTTTAATGACAATTCTTACAACTAAATGTTTTGTGGACATTACACGAGTTTTTTATGGCCTCAAAATTAAAGGGAACTTCAGTTTGTGGTTCTCTTTGGGGGGTATTTGAAATGCGAATAGAGATTGTTTAGCTTAGTTCAGCTTAATTTTGGAGATTCGTTTGACAAGTGACAGGAAATGTTCGTTGTTTCTCGTTTAAAATTAAGGAGCATTTATGTCAAGGCATTTCAAGAATAACAAATACACCGAAAAAAATGCTTGCCAATAGCGAAATTGCCTTAATTGTTTCAGGAATTTATTTATAATACGAAAATTAAAATATCTATATTAAGTTGTAAGCTGCAGTTAAAAATTAGGACTAATGCCTTTTTGAATATGTTTTGCTCATTAGAACAATAATACATAAGAGGACAAGAGCAATACTACACTTAGCAAAATAGAAAATGTTCATATCTCAATAATCGATCCATCAAATACAATATTTTCCATGTGAATAATAATTAGCTAAGCTATTACTATAGGGTCCCTAACCTCAAACATTGACCTTCAGCAAAACGCATTTTACATCATTTAAAATCCCAAGACATGGTTATGCATTGTCATAAGGCGAGTTATTCGTAATTGTGAACTTGCTACACGCCACGATCCGGCGATCCAGCGATCCTACGTTTCAACAAATCCATTTCCATTTTCAAATGTTTTCGCCTTGAAGTCGGTGGAAATATTTCGCACATACGTTAAAAAGTACTCTTAAAATATGTGCATAACAAAATAATTATATTCATATGTGTATAAGAAATGCAAACGCAGCTCAAATGAAAATTAGTTAAATTAAAGACGGGGCAATTTTGATGGAACAGCTGAGAATCATATCATATATATGTACGTATATATATACATTTATATATATATATATTTATATTTGTATGTGTGTGTGTGTATTTTTATGTAGGAGGTTGGAGGTGCCTGAGAGAGCGACCTTTAATGGTGCCATTGTGTGCTAAACAGCAAGTAGAGACTTAAGACGCCATCCACCATCAAGCCACTGTCTGAATCTGAATCTGAAAGATGAAGCACCACCACCAGCACCAGCACCAGCAGCAGCAGCAGCAGCACTAGCACCGCTAGCACCACCAATACCAGCTGGCGAATTCACACGCTCTGCGTTTCCATTGTTCCCACAATTTTCCATTCATTCACTTCAGTTTGCTTACTTCTGTTCCTATTTTGTTATAAGTTTTGCCCCGGAAAAAATTACACACACACAATTCCTCCGCACTCCCCCTTCCACGACAGTTTTTTTTTTTTTTTTTTGCATCGTGTGGCCCGTCTCTGGTTTGTCATTTTGGCCACTGGCTGTCGTCGTCATCCATCGCCTTCATCTTCATTTTCTTCTTCTTCTGCCACATGCAATGCCAAGCGCCCCCTCTGTAATGAGCGTACTTTATATGGGGTTACTGAGCACATACTTACTACTTAGAAGTACCTATTATATATAGTCTTCCTCTCCCTCCCCCTCTGGCCCTCTACCCTTTCCTCTCTATATCTCAGTTCCCTTCTTACATAATGTCATGTAATAAGTACCAAGCACTTATTCTTTTATTCTCGTTATATCGTGGGAGCTGCTTAAACTTAATTCATTGATCTTTCAGTTTCAGTTATATTCCATACAAGAAATTTATTCTTGATACTAACTCAAATAATATTATCAAAGATTTATTTGTGATCTATTTTCTTGATAAATATTGTATTGTACGCAAATCCTACAAATTTGTAATTAAAACGAAAAAAAAAAGAAACAACAAGCTTAACCTTAGAAAATATTGTCTTAAAGAACGGAAGTTGGTGGTCTTCAATATAAGTTTCTCCTAAAACTTGTTATAGATTAATATTATTTATTTGATAAACATACAATTGTATTTATTTCATCTGCATAAACTTAGATATGATCTTTAAAATCTCCAAATAGGCAATAGGCAATTAGATAATTTTATATAAATAAATAATTTTATGCACATCTCTATTCTCGAAATGTGCACGTAGCATATGATTTTTTTATAAAATCTTTTCTGTCTTCTTACTTCCCAGTTAGATATTATTTCTATTTAGTCACAGTCCCCCATATATGTATGTAGTTAAGTCTGCGATGGTTTAATCTTATAGATGCAATTTATAACGTTCATGGTGAATACAAATATTTCCAAATTTTTTTGTTGTGACCTTCAGATAACTCTGGGGAACCATACGTTTCCGTAACCAACTTTGTAACGGTGATATTCCTTTTTTTTGAATGGTGAGCGGAATAACTTCCTATATGCTCATATTCAACACACGATCGCGAGACGAGCACGTTCAAATACACATATGAAAAAGACAAAACTTAATTGTCGCCGGTCACCGTATCCAATGTTCGCTTAGGGTGCAGTTGTGGTATAGATAGGCAAGAGAGACGAAGAGGGGGAACGTAGAGTGGGGGGGGGGGAGCCAAACTGTCCAAGAGCTGGTCATAAAAGTCGCAAGTGCAGCGCATAATTGCCGCTGACAACACGCACAAGTACATATGTATGTACATACAGATACATATACATATACATATACATATACATATACATATACATATGCATATACATATACATATACATATACATATACATATACATATACATAAACATATACATATACATATACATATACATGTACATATACATATGTATGTATGTATGTAGCAGCTGCTGAGCCCCTAACACCCCACACCCTAAGTCTGGGCTCTGAGATTTGGCATGCGATCTTTAGCAAAGCTGGGAGCTATTATACCCTGTAGCCAATGAAAATTGGGATGCGCTATTGCGACAAAGCACACTGAATATGCACCAAGCCAAATACACAAGTTTAAGTCAAGAAAATAAATCAGAAGTTCTCAGATTGAGTGAGTTTATTTAATTTTCAACAATTTCAAATCAATTTTAAAATTCTCATTTTTATGTACGCTTTTAAATATGTCGATCGTAATTGATCTTGAGGTAACATTAAGTCGTGTTCACTAACAACGAACATATAATGCCATGTTGTGTTGGGTTACATGCGAACACCACCTCAATTTCATATCTTTGTCGTCGTCTTTATTTCTGAGTGCCGAGCGCATGTTGAGTTTTTTGCGCAGTCGCAGAGCCGAGCCTCAAGACACATGGAAAGCCGAAGAGCCGAAAGCGTTTCGAGTCGCATTTTCATTTGCGTTTGCTCAGTCAACTTCCGTCACGAAACGCGTTCGGACGTGCGTCTTAAACGGCGATCGCAAGCCAGTTAACTGAATAAGAGCAAAGCGCTATTATCAACGAAAAAATAAAAAAACAAACAAAAAACTCGAGAATTTCACGAATATATTTTTGTTTACGTTTTTGTTTCCGTGTTGAGTGTGTCTGTGTTTGTTTTGTTTTGTTTTGTGGTGGTGTCTTTTAGTCTGCATTGGCGCGTAACGAGCAGCTTTGAAATAACCCCCTAACGTTCTTGCTTGCTCGCTCACACTCCCTCTCTGTCTCCCTCTCTCTGTCTCTACTTGGTCTCACGGGGTATCCTGGGCACAGGATGCGCTTCACTGCATTCGCGCACCTGTTATTTCTGTGTCAGTGCAGCAACAACAACAACAATAACAACAACAAAGGCTACAACGAAATCGAGTCGTCAACAACAAGTCGCGCGTAAAATTCCCAACAAAAGTTTTGTGTCGAAATTTGTTTCGCCGGTAAATATATAATTTATGCAAAAAATACAAAAAAAAAAAAAAAAAACGTTTATTTCAAGATATGCTATATGGTTAGTTAGGTGGAAAATTCAACTGGTTGACAGGAGAACCTGTTGGTAAATATTTAGTGTTGTGTTATGTCAGAGTTGTGTGAGAGTTTCCGATAAGAAAAACTCCCACAATTTGAACCTTCTTTGAACCCACATATTTGAATATGGAAATTTGTTGGTAACAACCGGAACCTTTCTTAAATACCTTTTCGGCACTGAATATTTGTTGGGTACAACTGACAAGGGAATATAACAATTACAACATTTTCATCATAACATATCAATTTCAAGAATCTCATGTCTCAATCCAACACATATTGAAAACTGTAGCGGTTTTCATAACGATAAGTTATAATTTGAAAACAGATTTTTAACAAGTTTTTTGATTGAACCTATTTTACTTTAAAAATGTATAAATGGTAATATTATTTTTGAGCGATTTATGAATTTTAGTTAAGGTCTTTGGAAATAGTCTTTAAAACTCATAAGATTTCTTGGACTTAAAAGATTTTTTTTTTTTTAATATGAGTGCTAATTAAGTTACTAATTAAATAAAAAAATTAAGCTTTAAACTTACTTTTGCCTTGAAAACTTTCTTAGACTGTAAAAGCGAGACTTTATAGATTTTGAATCTTCCGTACTTTTCGAAACTGAGGGAATTTCAAATAAAACGCTTTTTAGAGATTATTATTAATTGGAAATATGAATAAAATGAAAAGCGGATGTATTTTATTTAGTGTTTATTTAATTGAGAAGATAAAAGAACCAAAACTTGGTTTTTTTTTATATTGCTCCAATTTTAGATCTGTTGCAGATTAATATGATATTGAAAACTAATAATTGCTGTTAGAATTGAAACAGAAACTAGCAACTAGTTAATGGGGCTAACGGTTGTAGAAAGTATCCAATGCAAGCAATCAGTATTTCTTGTCATGATTGTGATTATGATTATGATTATGATTATATTTATGATTATGTGCTAATTTTGCAGGCATAGACTTGAACTAATTGCTGTGAATTGTAATTCGCAGCTCGAATGCAGTTGGATGTTGTATGTTAACCCAACCCCGCGGCAACTATGCTGATTGTGGACATGCTAACACTGGCATTAACAAATGGACAGAGTGTGCTGAAGGAGAAGGAGAAGGAGAAGGAAAAGGAGTGGCAACAATGTGATGAAGATGCAAATTATGAGTGCAATAGCAGTAGCGACACTAATCAACGTATAGCTGTTGGAATTGAGGCAACTGCAACAGCAGCAGCAGCAGCAGCAGCAGCAGCAGCAGCAGTGGGCAACACAGCTAACGTTGGCCGAGTCTTGAATGTTGTTGCTGTCGATGATGATGACGTTGATTTGGCATGCGAGGCACGCAGCATTAGTGTTCAACTAGCTGGCGTGCAACAACAACAGCAGCAACAACAATATAAGGCGCATTGTGCGTGGCAGCCGCGAGGGGCGACGAGGGGCGGCGGTTGGCAGGCGTGCCAGCCAGCGCCAGACAACAAATTGAATGGCATGCAAAGACAGGCGCAGGCGCGTGCTGAATACAGCGGCAACAACAGCAACACAGGAGCGGAAGTTGCCACAAAATTGGAGAGCGCGCAAGTCGAGCGTGAGAGCGTGAGAGGGAGCGCAAACGCAGGCAATGCTGCTAACCATGGCCAACAACAACAACAACAACAACAACAACATAAACATCTACAGCAGCAGCAGAAGCAACCACCACCAACCAGCAATGTGACAACAGGCAACAACAACAACAACAACAACAACAACGACAACGACAACAGCGCCTGCTCAATACCTAAAATTCAGAGTGAGCTTTTCAAAGCCAAACTCAAAGCAGCAGCAGCAGTGGTAGCAGCTCCAACAGCTCCAGCAGTCGTCGCAGCAAGCGCAGCTGACAAACAGCAGCAACAGCAACAGCAGCGACAGCAGCAGCAGCAGCAGCAGCAGTTAATAACAAATTTTGTACAAAATAATACAAAAATTGACAAACAATTGTTGAAAATTTGTGCAAATAACAATACAAGTGTTGGCCAAAAATACAAGCAGCCAGAAGAAGAAGAAGGAACAGTTGTAGCAGTAGCAGCAGCGCAAAATTTGTATACAGGCGTCAACAGCGACGCTGACCGCGCAGCTGACGACGACGCGCAACGTACAGAAAAATTTGTGCAAAAGAAGCAAGAAAAAAATGGCAATCAAAATGCGTTAAATGTGAATTTTTTTTTTCAATACTCAAGTGAAAATGTGCAAAGTGACGTAGCAACAGTAGCAGCAGCACCAGCAGCAGCAGCAGCCAAAGCAGCAACAATAACAACAACATTTGAAAAGCAGACAAATGAAATAGTAAAACGGCACCAGACAGAATCGCAAAAGGAGGAGGAGGAGGAGCAGCAGCAGGAGGAGCAGGAGCAGGAGCAGAAGCAGGAGGCGAAAGCGACGCCATTGCCATTGCCATATTTGAAGTTAGCAGAGACGAAATTATGGCACGAGCCCGTCGCTGTTGATAATAATAATGCCGTTGGTGTTGCTGCTGGTACTACGATTGTCCAGCAGAAGCCACCATCGCAGTGTGTGCCCACAAATGTTGATGTTGTTGCTGCTGACGATTACGTGGATTACGTGAAAAGTGTTGCAGACAACAAAGCAGTCGAGCAACAACAACCACAACCACAACCACAACAACAACAAGGAGGCGACGAGTGCACTTTGAAGCAATTGACGAGACACTCGATTGCAGCGAATAGCGAGCAGAAAGAACGAGTAACGAGCAATTATAACGGTAATTGTAACGGTAACGTGTGCGTATCTAACTACACGCTAATCGACTGCGATGCAAACGATCAGCAGCAATTAAAGCAGGCCACAATAATAACAACAACACCAACAACGAGTAACAACGAGTGCAACAACAACAACAACAACACTAACAACAACAACAACAACAACAACAAGACAACAGCAATCAGCTGCAACGATTACGATCTTATTGATTTTGAGCAGGATTTGGTCGATGATTTTGTGGCCAGTCAGCGTCTGAAACGTTTACAGCACAATTTTCAGGGACGCGTTAACAGTGGCAGCAACAACAGCAACAGCAGCAACAACAGCAACAACAACAGTAGCAGCAGCAGCAACAACAGCTGTAGTGTAGCTGCTGAAGTTAATTGTGTAAAGGCATCCTTGAGAGAACAACAACAACAACAACAACAAGAAGAAGACGAAGAACTACAACTAAATGCCTGCACGTCGTCAGTGGAGGACACAACAAAGAAACTACCCTCGCTGCTGGCAATAGCAGCAGCAATAGAAAATTGCCCAACAACATCAACAACAACAGCAACAACACCCACTCCTTCCACAGCAATTCCTAGCAATAATAAATTATTGAATGGCTCAAGTGCAACACAATTAAATGCAAATTATATTCAAGGCATTGGAAATGATAAAATTGCCAGCAGTTCGAGCAGGAGTTCGAGCAGCAGCAGCAGCAGCAGTGGGAGCATTGGGAGCATTGGGAGCAGGCAGCAATTGCTGAGTACTCAGCTGCCAGACTTATCGTCACTGCGCGTGAGCGGTGAGCGTGTAAGCGGGAGCGAGAGCGAGAGCAAGAGCGAGAGCGCAATTGAAACTGCTATCGCTGACAGTTGTCGTCGCATTGACAGCGACCAGGTGCTGATTGAAATTGAAGCACTTGGCAAGGTGCACGAGACTATAACAGCAACGGCAACAGCTAAGGCTACAGCTACAGCTACAGCAAGAGCAATAGCAACAGCAACAGCAGCAGCAAGCGTTGCAACAACTGGCATACGCAGTGCTTTTGTGCCGACAGATAGCAGTTGTGGCAACAATTGCAGCGATTCATTGACGGGAGCTGCTACAGTTGACGCCGCCAATTTTGTGACCACACTCAGCGAGTTTGATGTGCAGCGTTTTGGCGAATATTTGAAAGCGGCACGTCAGCTTCAACTGCTCGATATCAATCACAATAGTCAAAGTCAAAGTCAAACGGGAACGGTACCAGTTGGTATCAAGCAGCGGCGCGGCTTTCAGTGCTACGACGAGTTACTCGCTGAATTTGTTAGCGAGCAACAGGACAACGACAACGATAACGATAACGAGAAGGAGACGGGGACGGAGAACGAAAGCGACAGCGAGTACAGCATAAGCAATTGCAACGAGTGCCAGTGCGATGAGTGCTTAGCGTATGTGGAATACACCAATTTGACGATCAGCAGCCACAGCCAAAACAACAACAACGAGTACAACAACAACAAGGAGAAGAAGCATATAACGAGTGCACTCGTTAGCACACACACCACACCATTAGCAACAATTGCAGCAACGGCAACCGCCGAAACACTATTCACAATGCGTGAAGTCAATGGCCAGTTGCGCGGTCTGCTCAAGAAACCCAATCGACCGCCGCCGGTGCGCAAGAATCGTGTTGTTTTCGACGAGACACGCAACGAGTTCTTCGAGGCGGACTATATAATATTGATACGCGAGGATTGCGCCTACGACGAGGAGGATGAGGAGCCCTGCACCTGCGGCGAGCACGGAGCTGGTCCGCCTCTGCTGCGAGGAGGGTTGCCAATGCAACTATGCGGTCAATGGCGCTGAGACGGCCGATGGACGAACGCCACAGGTGAGTGAACGATATATACATATATATATATATATATAAGGTAGGCTGGGTACGGATTGGAGTTTACTTCCTGCTGCACTCCCCACGTTAAGCGGATTATGTCGAGTGTTGCACAAGTGCTCAAAGCTGAAGTGCTTAGGCAGCCTAAGCCCCTTTCTCCTCTCTCTGCATGTGTGTGTGTTAGTGTGTGTGTGTGTGTGAGAGAGTGTGTGTGGTGAGTGTGCTTGCACTGGGAAACAAGTGTATGCCATAGCTTATAGAAGAGTTAACAAATTGCAAATAATTGCTAAATTCAACAATCCCAAAACTTTTCACATTTTGTTGAAAAGAAAAAAGCTCAACAAAAAAAAAAATTCAAAAAAATGTTTGATTGCTTTGCATTTCGACAATTACATTTTGTAATTTACAAACGGTAAACGTTTTCCATTAGACAAAAATTGTGATTGTCATACAATTTTTGTTGCAAGTGTAGCTTGTGATGTTGTGTTTGTTGTGTGAGTTGCACGTGCAGCAGCAAATTGACAGCTAACATTCGTTATGACGGTTCGGATTGCGCTTAGGCCATTTGCTGCCACAAAATCTCGTGCCTCTTCTGGCGTCCAGAAGTTGTCAACGCTTGCGGATCGATAATATTATCCAACTCCTGTTTAACTCTCAGCTGGAGGCATCATTTCATTCCCATTGATCTGTTTGTTTACAAAAATTGATTACTGCTGACAAGTGGCAATAAATTCTCTTCCCTTTTCCCCCTATTGTGGTTTGCCCAAATGGATGTACCCATATGTCCAGGTTACTTTATTGACTCCGTTTCCTTAACCTATCCTCTAATGGATCTGATCCAAATTGCTTAGATTACCTTTCATTATGCTTAATACTTCGCCATTTTCCCCAATCTGATCGCTAAAATGTGCAAAGTCCCATGCGAAATCTTCATAGTCAAAACACTTTCTGGACAGTTCAAAAAATTGATAATTTTGGTTTTAAAAATTTCTCAATTAATTAAATTAATTAATTAATTAATTTAATCTTGTTAATTTTAATGCAGAGTTTAAACGAAATCCATTTAATAGTATAAAAATAAGAATCAATAAAATAAAATACATTTTTTTTTTTGCAAAAGAAGTTAGAAAATATGAATTTTTCCACAATGTCAAAACACTTTCTGGACAGACTGTACATTCTTAAGGTCACATGATACACGTAATATATCATCATTATGGCCAATTTGCTTTATTGATTATTGAGTTTGCCATTCATTCATTTGTCAAACGGTTGACTCATCATTCGCAATTTCCTTTCAGCTTGTTGTTGTATCTACAATTTACCGTTAGACACATTCACTTACCCATTCCGCGTTGCACACTTTTTTGCATCGATTTGAATAACATTCACGAAGAATTCATGTGGGATTTTAGTCATGTGCATCCAATCAACATTATTCAGAGTCCTTAAAACCCTCCTCCTAATTTGTAGCAAAAACCTTTTTATCGAAGGACAACCTTGAAGGACACCACCCACATACATAAATATGTATATATATATATATATATGTATATATATGTATGTTCCTGATTGGTCTGTTTAATTTTTAAGACTTGGAGTTATTTTAAGCTTAAAAATGCTCAACTTTAGCTGTTCTTTTTTTAAGTTGTTTGCTTATCGCTTTAAATATATATTTTATAAATTTTTTCTTTTTTGCATTTCGTTTTAATTGGACAACCTTTTGTGTTCTTCGCTTTTTAAACTTTTGCATTCTTCTTTCGTCTCTTTTGTTAATTTAATTGCAATTTTTTGTTTTAAATTGCTTCAAAGTGTCCGATGATCAAATGGATTATTTCGCTAATTGCTTTGCTGCGAGGTCACTTGCTTTAATTATTGCGCTCTTTTTGCTCTAACAGGTGAATCCTTTTTGTTTTTTATCAACTTGCCCCGCTATGTGGCAACATAAACAAAGTTGCTCTTTGAAAACTATACTGCAAAATAGTTACATTTAGATTAGTTTTTATTTGTCGCTTCTTTCTCTCTCTCTCTCTGTGTCTCTCTCTCTGTCTCTCTTTCTCTCTCCCTCTTTCTCTCTCTGTATAATATATGCTATTCGATGATAGCATATCCGGTTTCCTGCATATTCTGCATCCTTCAAGTGGCAGTTAAGGCGATTCAAGTTGCAAGTCAGCCACACATTGTGTGCATTGTGTGCTGCAGCTACAAGTTTGTAGTTTGCTCGCCACCCATGTAACCTCCTTGCAACTAGCAGCACCTCCACCCCCCCCCCCCCCCCAGCCACTTTATGCCACATCCCCCCATTGCCAACCACTTTGCTCCATTCGCTGTATAAATCACTTAAAAACTTTTACACAAAATGCAACCCGAAACTGCAGCAACATTGTTCTTGTTGTGTGTGTGTGTGTGTGTGTGTGTGGGAGTATTTGATGGGTGTATATTATGTGCTAAGTACATACATATATTTATATACGTATGTATGTGCAGCAGATATATTGTTTTATGAAATTGTGCCTTGAAGTGTGTCCTTTATCGTGATGTTCGCGTTTTATATTCTAAGGACACACTGGCAAAATTGCCGTTACAGCAACTAGCTCTGTCTCTCTCTCTCTCTCTCTCTCTCTTTATCTCTTTCTTTCTGTGCAACGCCTTAATTTAGTCCCTCTCAGAAAAAGTATGTATTTCAAGTAACAAGCCCAAATTGTATCAGGTTAGCAAAAATTTTTCTTCGATCTTCAATATTCTTAAAAGTTTGAAAAATTTCTATAGATTTGTCAAATATTTTGCACATGAAAATTGAAGAGAAACTTAGTCGAATTAATTGTGATTTCAACTGAATTTGTACACAGCAAACTAAAATGCACTTCAATTTCATCCATAATTTCCAAAACTTCAATAAATTAAATAAATTAAAATTTAAAAAAATGATTTATTTCCAAATTCTTTGAAGTTTTTAAACACAGAACAGCTTTAATTTTTAAAATAATTTTTTTTAATTGAGCAACTTTTTTGTTGAGTGTAAGGACATGGGCCAAGTTGCTGTCGTTGCTGACTGTCTCTCTGTCTGTCTGTGTGTCTGTGTGTCAATGCACATTAGGCTCTCTGGTTTCTTGGCATCCCCTCCTCGAAATTCCCTTTTTTCATGCTTACTTTTTGCCTTTGCATCGAACCTAAGCGCCACTCAAGCAGCGTTTAAATTTCAATTTTCTGACACATGAGCGTCACTTGAGTGCGCCGCTTTTTTCCTATCTACGCTCCTCTCAGCCCTGCTCTCACCTCCTGCCCCTCCCCCTCCACACCCCCTCGCCCTCAGCCCTCAGCCCTCAGCCTATGCCAATGTCTTCGTCCTAAGTGTCTGAGTGTCCTGGCCAAGTGGGTGGTTGCCCAATGCACTTGACTTGGCGCTGCTCAAGCATGTGGCAAAAGTCTCGGGTCTTCTTTGCTTCTTGTGCTTCTTTACCCCAACCACCACCCCCCCCCCCCCCCTCACCTAGTGCTCGCCTGTGCTGTGGCTGTGTGTCTTTGCTCTGAAGAGTTTAATATGCATTTAGTGGATGTAACAAGTTTACAAAACGCATTGCATAATCCCTGAAACCCGCCCTACCAAACGACCCTCGCATTCCCAGACACAAAAAAAAAAAAAAACAAATAAAAAAAAATTTGGTTAGACGACAGAAAAATGTTGGCATTTCGTATGCTAAAAGTTTTGCCGTCGACGTTTTCCATTTTCCATTTTACATTTGCAATTGTCATTCTGCTACCTCCAAAATCCCTAGCGTTGTGTGTTTGTTGAGTTTTGCTTTATGTGGCACTTCTTCAACTTAACTTGCCCAAAAAACCTAACAAAAAAAAAAAAAACAACAACAACAAAGAAGAATAAGAAGAAGAAGGAGAAAACAATAGTCTTGGCAAGTTGATTGCCTCTGCCGCAAAAAAAAACCGCAGCGAACTTTTGGCCTAGACTTTGTTGCCGGCCTCTTCTTGGAATTGCAAATGCATTCTTAAATGGCTGTATTCACGTACACGGCCACATTTGTCTTTACTTCCAATTATAATTTGACGTCGAATGCACACACACACACACACACACACACACACACACACACACACACACACACACACACACACACAGAGGCATACCATGTGTGGCCTTGATTCTGTGCGGCTTGTGGCTGTGCGAGTGTTGAAAACTTTTGATCCATATCCGCTAATGACCCGCTTACGTAACCTCAGCAATGGGATTAACTAGCATTCAACGGTAATACGAGTGTTATACGCGTGTTATACGTCACATATACGTCTGTTATACGTCTGTTATACGCAGATTGAATAGCTCTCAATGCTGCTGCTGCTGCTTGGCTCATGCTGCATAACTGTTCAAGCAGTTCGTCTTCTGTTATACACAATCTGAGTTATACTTGACTGTTATACAACTATTGTAAGCGTACGTGCCACACTTGGAATAGCATCTGTTATACACGTGCCAAGCAGCAAAATAACAAAAATTAACAACTGAAATAAGCTAAAAGCTGAAAAGACAGTTTTACAACTGTTATACGGCTGTTATACGGCTGTTATACGGCTGTTATACACCATCAAAAAAATCGAGCACAAGATGTGTGTACTCAGAATAGGATTCAAGTGCTTAGATAGCCATGTGAACTGTGATTAGTGAGTGCAACTACAAGTTGCATCTTGCGCTGTGATTAGATTGATGGATGCCACAGCAGCAGCAGCAGCAGCTGAGCACCAGGCAGAAAACTTAACACAGATTTATGGGCACATAGTTCATCAAACCAGACAAACACACCAACACACACCAACACACACACACACACACACACACACACACACACACACACACACAGACACATGCAATTGCGCCCCCATTTCGTCTGGCTATAAAACTCAATTAGCTTAATTTGCGGCAGGTTGCACAATTACGTTTACACCGCCAGCAGCTTAAATCTTGTATATATATATATATATATATATATATATATGCATACCTTATGTACTTATGCAACTTGGTTAGTTAACTAGAATTAAGTGGGTCTCTCTATGCGACCAACGTTCTGCATAACTCTTTTAACTGTTTCAACATTTTCCACATTTGCATTTCCACATTTTCACAGAGCCCCAAATTTCAGCCGCCAATTGAGTTTGTGGACGATGCGGCTCTCAGTCCGCCCGATGGCTACAAGGACAACAGCTTGAAGAATACGTTGGGCGGTGCGCTTAGCGGCCACATCTTTGGTGCACAGCATCTGCAACAGTTGCAGGTGATACAGCGCCTGCAGCAGCAGCGGGCGGCAATGTTGGCGGCACGTAACGGTAACGGCAACGCGAGTGCCACTGCAACTGAGAATGGGAATTCCAATGGAACGGGCAACGGCAATGGCAACACTCAAATACCGCCACCCCCACCACCCGCTGGCAGTGCTCAGCAACAGCAGCAGCAACAACAGCAGCAACAACAGCAGCACCACCAACAACAACAACAGCAACATCAGCAGCAGCAGCAACAACAACAACAACAACAACAATTGCAGCCAACTGATGAGGAGCTGCAGGGCGTTTGCACCGAGTGCGCCGAGTGCGCTGAATGTGCCGCAAAGCAACTGCAGGATGCAGGTAAATTGCGCCATCACTCCACACTAATATACACACATATATATATATATATATATATGTACACTTGAAAAAGACAAGGGTGCAAAGCAAATATAATTGCGAATAGGAATTCTACTTTTCTTTCTTTTCTTGTAAACTATAATTTATTTTGAACAAAAAAAAGAAAGAAAAAACGAAAGGAGAATTTCTGAATTGAATATGAATTTTTGGAGTGGCACAACTTTTTTTTTGGCAGTGTAAGCCCTCCAGTTGTACTCGCATAATACAAAACTGCAATGCAATTAGCGAGTATCCCTTTGGGTGGGGAATCGGAGTCCGGTTCGGGTTTTTTTTTCCTTATTTCAAAACGTTTTCGTCGGCCTTTGTCGAATGTAATTATGAGTTAATATTTATGCAAACATTTGTGCCCCGGACACAGCCACAAGCGGCACAAGCGGCACTCATCAGCCATAAGCTGGCTGGGGTCTAGACCATTGAGTGTCGGCCAAAAAATTGGACGCCATTTTCATTTCGATTTTTGTTGCACTGCAAACAGAGAGAGAGAGAAAGAGAGACAGAAAGAGAGAGACAGAGAGAGAGAGAGAGAGAGTGTGTGTGAGAGAGAGGGCTTAGAAAATTGTATAGTTAATTAAATTTCATTTAGTATGTCAGCTCACGATGCGAGGATGAAAGCTTGCCAATCAATTTCAATTTCAATTTCAATGACTTGAAAGCTATGAAATTCATTTTGACAGCTGTCATGTGTCTGTTGGCAACAAACTGATGTTGCACTGCTGAAAGTGGCTCAATCATTTTGGCCAACCGATTCAAGGCCATTCGAAAACAGCAAGTTGCGTTTTCAAATTGAAATGCCAAACAAAATACGGAGTCTAATTTATGCTCAGGAGTGGTTTTGGTTTGCAATCATTAACTTTTAATGACAAAGAGTCAGCAACAAACTTGTAAATTCAAGCACAGAACATCTCTCTCTCTCTCTCTTTCGCTCTCTCTCTCTATAATAGTTGTGGTTAGCTGTTTGGGGTTTATGGAACATAAAACATGGATACATCCATAAGTTTTCGGCGATACCCGCATTGCCGCAAACGTCGAAGTTGGTTCACCAAAATAAACTATTTTGTGTTGATTGATTTATGGGAACTTAACAAAATGAGTAAACAACAAACGCAAGTTTGTTGTTTGTTGTTTGTTGCTTGTAGTTTGTAGTTGTTGTTTTTTGTGGTTCGATTTGGTGTTTTTTGCTCAAACTCGAACCTCCATAGAAGGACATGCTACTTTTTGCGGCACTTTTCCACAGGTGGAGGGAGGGGGAGGGGCATACATTTGCATTAATATCGGTCACGCTTCATTGTTTAAGGGGCGACAAGCAAACGGAACAAAGAAAAAATGAAAATGAAAATAAAAATAAAATAAAATAATAATAAAACAACAGACAGCCTAACACAGATGTCGGCCCCTTGTTTCCGAGCTGACTTTTCACATTAATTGTTGCGCCTAACGAAGCGGAATTATTGTGACCGGGAGTGGGTGCCACCAACTCAGATTGTGTGCCCAACCCAACCGGACCATGCCCTTCCCTGCCAGCAGTAATCCTTCAAGCGCGCTTCCGCTGCAAAAGCAACAGGCAAAACAAGCTCTTTATAAATTGATCATAACCGAACATTTTTCATTTGAATGGTACTCATGTGTATACCCTTTGGACATTGAATCATGGGTATCATGAGCTCAATCCCATCACAGAATAGGAGAAATCTGTAGAAGAAGCTTATTTCAATTGTTATCGATAACAACCCACTCAGATCAGAACAATTTGATTCATTTTCATTTATAATTTTTCAAAATTAATTGTGATTTTATTTGTAGAAATATAAATGTTAATTTTTAAATTCTTAATTAAATTCAAGAATAACACAAATGTGCTCAATCCCATCACAGAATAGGAGAAATCTGTAGAAGAAGCTTATTTCAATTGTTATCGATAACAACCCACTCAGATCAAAACAATTTGATTCAGTTTCATTTATAATTTTTCAAAATTAATTGTGATTTTATTTGTTGAATAAAAAATAAATTTTAATTTTTAAATTCTTAAGAATAACACAAATGTGCTCTCTCTCTCTCACTCTCTCTCTCTCTCTCTCTCTCTCTCTCTCTCTGTCCGTCTCTTTCTCGCAACAGAGTGCGGCTCCTCGCAATGTGGAGAGGAGCTGACGCCGATTGGGGTGCCAGCTGTTGCGATTTTACCGTTACACACGAGCTCACCGGAACGACGAATTACACAGAAGGAGATCATCGCTGGAGAGGAGCGGCCCAAATATGTGCTCCAATCACAATATAAACCCACTGCGGCATCTGCAGGTAAACTAAACCAAAACCAAAACCAAAGAAAACCCCACAAACCAAAGTATCCCCGTCAAAATGCAGTCATTATTAGCTTTTGTATATATATCGTACATTATCTCATGCATAAAAAATGCATATATATATATATATATGTACATATATAATTATGTATATATATATATGTATAAAGAAAAGCAACTCTCGATTCGATAAGCAACAACAAATAAATTGAGACTCTCTCACTGGCAATCAAGCGGTCATAGCAAAGAGCAATTATTAAATTCATCATTCGCTTCGAATTGTTCCAATTTATCATCTACACCTACCTACATACATACATACGTATATATAGCATACCTTTACATACATATATGCCTTTCTATATATGTATTTGATTTTCGATTACAACCCTGAGCATCGTACATTATGCATTCATTTCAATCTTGAGACCCAAGTCGAGATTTCACTTGCAACAACATTCAAATTGGCATAGATTTGTGCAGCTGTTATACGACTGTTATATGATTTAAATATAACACTTGGATGAAATTAAAAAACATTAGCATTGCTACTGTTTGAAAAGCAGTTTACCTCTTATTATATTAATGTGGGAATAGAATTTCATAACTATGTTAAGCAAATTTGAGGAAATCAGCACCACAACTGTTGGGAGTATAATCAGCATAATACTGTTATACTTGTTGTAAGTACTGATATACATCCAATAAAAGTCTGTCATACTCCAGCAAAAAAAAAAAAAACATCTGTGCTGAATATATATAACTCAGCTAGTTTCATAATATAAAGTAATTATACAACTGTTATATATGTGTTATATACTGTTATATAACTGTTATAGTCTATCATACTCCAGCAACAAAAAAAAACTTCTGTGCTGAATATATATTATCTCAGCTAGTTTTATAATATAAAGTAATTATAAAACTGTTATATATGTGTTATATACTGTTATATTACTGTCATACAATGCACACTTGATAAAGGCTCCCCCAACCAAATCGTTCGATCTCGCTCTATCATTCGCACGCTCGTTCTTCCTCTCGCTCTCGCTCTCTCTCTCTCTTTCTCTTTCTCGCTCTCTCTCTCTCTCTCTCTCTCGCTCTCAATTTTCTCTCTCCTTTCACTCTCAATGCAAATGGTAATGTACAATGCTCTCTTTTGTCTAACTTAACGTATAACAATTACAACAATTGCAAAAAATTCAACAAATGCCGCTCGCTGTGACTATGCCACATGCCACATGCCACATTTTGTTCGTAACCGTGTGTTGAGTGTGTGTATAACAGTCAAAGTTAGAAAGGATTCAAGCAGTAGCAGTAGCAAGCCCACTGGCACGGTGATTGGCACGGTAACTGGTTCTGGTCCTGCGGCCGGTTCTAGTTCCGTTGCCGTTTCCGGTTCCGGTTATATAAGCAGCAGCAGCACCAGCAGCAGCCTGGTGCCAGCCGCCAGCATCAGCAGTAGCGCATCCAAGAAAAAACGATTTGTTGTTGAAACTATTACCACTATGACCACAGTGACCGAGCGACGCATCATCCGTGAATCGCACGAGGACATTGTTGCGGCAGTCGGCGCATCAAATGCAACTGCAACTGCAAATGCAACTGCAAGTGGCGCCGCAACCGGTGCCGTGCCAGCAACAGAGATGATGCCACCAGCGCTGCCAGCCAAGGCGGCGGCAGTAACTGCCGCCGCCGCCGCTGCAGCCGCTGCTGCCACGGAGCAATATGATGACCAGAAACCGCCGCCCATACCGCCCAAGGAGCTGACAACGACCACACAGATCAGCGGCATACTGAAAGGCGGCAAACTCTGGAAACAGGACTCCATTTCACAGGTGCGTAGCAGCAACTCCTTCTGACCAAAGAAAAATTCAGCTCAAATTTGGTAAAAAAAAAATACTATTTTTGATTCAAAAGAGCAACCAATGAATCGTTGCAACAACAACAAAATAATTATTTGCATTGGCAGCAATCGGATGATCAGAACAACACCACCTCAGAGGATGAAAGTGGCGCCACGAAGCGTTCGGTGCGGTTCGTGACCGAGGATCAGGCGAATGCCGGCACAGATGGCGATGGCCAGTCGCTGTCCGGCGAGATGGACGATAGCGAGAATCAGATCAATGAGCTGATACCGATCAAGAAACATTCGACCCTCTTTAACAATGCGCTCCGTCCCAATTCGGCGGTGCGTCAACTCTTCCCCAGCGTCTCGGCACAGCAGGCACCCGTTCTCACATCGGAGGCGCTGCGGGCCTTCGATGAATCGAAGCGTGCCGGTTGCCTTGTTACCCATTTGCCCGGCAGCTGCGGCGACTCGGACACCTTGCGACGCAGCATGGAGCGCAACATACTCAGGCGATCCCTCATCAAGTAAGTTGTGCTGCCAACATTGCAAAGTGGCAAAGCAAACAAACAAATCCTTGAACCGATATTGGTCTAGATTGATTAGTATTATTTTAATGTTTATTAATTTCATTTTTTAATTTTTGTTGTTGTTTTTTTCTTTTGCAGAAAAAAGGCCGTCAAATCAGATATTTCGCTGGAGGAGCGCATCAAGCAGCTGACCTGCGACATTGATGAGGATCTTGCCGAGGAGCTGTCGCTGGCTCGCAGCGTTGGTGATTCTGATCAGGATCAGGATCAGGCCAGCGAACGCGATTGCTCCGAGCTGGCGCAACGCGATAGTCCTGCCGGCGAGGAGAATCCCAATACGCTGGCGCCCAAATTTATGAATGGCGAGAAGAGCTTCTCGCCCAGCAGCTCCGTCTCCAGCTCGTCAAGCGGTTCGTCTGCCTACAAGAAAATCGCCGACATTTTCAGTCGCGACAAGAAGCAGGAGAAGATCATGGAGCTCGAGGAGAATCCCATTGTCATCATACCGCAGGTGAGCATAGAAAAATAATAACTAATCTCAAAATGATTTATATAAATATTTCAATGGTCGGCTTTTAAAAACTGTTCCTGTTTTGGCTTTGCAGGAGTGCCGCTGTCCCGCCGCACCGGATTTGGGCATGGGCATACAGGTGCCCGTGGTGCATACGCAAATCCATCGGACACCGCCGCGCCAAAACGAACCGAAGCGTCAGTTCCTCTCGACGCTGGCACCGCTCACCGCCTGCGTCGCTGGCAACAAGGATGATCTGTCCTCCTATTATACGCTGGCCGCCGCCGCCGCAGCTCATCAGCATGGACACGGGACGCATGCGCATCATGCGCATCATTATGCATCTGCTGCTGCGGCGGCTGCTGCCGCTGACTTTAATATGAGTCAGCTGCTGGGTGCCGCGGCGGGCGAGGGAGGAGCCGCCGCACAGCAGGCAGCTGTGGCAGCAATGGCTCAGGGCCTGGCCTTGGGTGGCGGCATTGGTGGCGGTGGTGGTGGTATTGGTGGTGGCGATGAGGCGCGCAAAGTGGCACCGGATGTGATTGCCGGTACGCCCGGTCAGGAGACGACGCAACAGGACGAACTGGCCGCCTTCGCCCAGGCGGAGGCGAAGCGCACGGAGCAGCTAAAGAAACGCTATACGGGCATCGAGAGCGCCAGCCAGGCGAGCAGCGATGATGACGAACAGAATGATTATGGCTTCAATAAGCGTCCATCTGTGCGTGGCATTAAGCCCAAGTTCAGCTCCACCAATGAGATTCTGGCACAGATGCAGGAGCAGCTCACCCAACAGATACCCACAACGGTGATCAGCAGTCAGCCGGTGCCGCAGGCCATTAAGTGCTACACCAAGCAGCTTACCCAGAATCCCTCGCCACAAAACTTGCCACAACAGCAGCAGCAGCAACAACAGCAGCAACAACAACAGCAGCAACAACAACAGCAGCAACAGCAGCAGCAGCAGCAACAACAGCAACAACAATTGCAACAGCAGCAGGCCCAGGCGCAGTTGCAGCAACAAATGGCAGCTGCACTGCAGGCAAACACAATTGCCCAGCAGAAGACGGAGCAGCGCACGTGGAGCTTCTACAGCGAGAGCGGGGAGCAGCAGCGTTTCCCAATGGATGCGACAGCTGCGGCAGCGATCCAGCAGACCTACTATCAAACGTTGCCGGCGGGCGCCATGTTCCGCCAAACGATGATCCAGCAGCAGCAGCAGGGTGGCGGCGGCGCCACCACTGCCGATGAGGCAGCGCTCCTCTATGCCGCCGCCGCTGCCCAGAATTGCCAGAGTGTGACGGCAACGGCGACGGCAACGGCGACTGCCATCGAGCAGAGCAAGCACAGCAGCAGCAGCTACAGCAGCCACTTTGCCAGGAGTCCAACAAGGCGGCCAGAGTCGCCGCCGCCATTGCGCAACTACCATCAGACCATGGTCCTCATACCCTACAATGCGGAGACCTATTCCCAGTTCGCCACCAGCAGCAGCGTCGATCCCAAACTTGCCCACATGCAGCGACAGAATATTTTGGAGTATCAGCAGGTGAGCAATTTCCAAGTTTTCCCTAATATATAAAAATATATAAAATATGAAATATAAACTATAAAATATAAAATATAAGATATAAAATAAAATATAAAAATTAAAATATAAAATATAAAAAATAAAATATAAAATATAAGACATAAAATATAAAATAAAATATAAAAATTAAAATATAAAATATAAAAAATAAAATATAAAATATAAGATATAAAATATAAAATATGAAATATAAAATATAAAATATAAAATATAAAGTATAAAATATAAAGTATAAAATATAAAATATATAAAATATAAATTATATAAAATATAAAGTATAAAATATAAAATATAAAGTATAAAATATAAAATATAAAGTTTAAAATATAAAATATAAAGTATAAAGTATAAAATATAAAGTATAAAATATGAAATATAAAAAATAAAATATAAAGTATAAAGTATAAAATATAAAATCTAAAATATAAAATATACATAAACAATTGGATTGTTGCCAACGAAAAAAAATTAATTAAGTAGATAAAAAATAAATTTAACAAGCTAATTAATTAATTGAGCCAGTACAAAAAAGACAAGTTTTAATTAAGTCAAGTTTGTATTTTCCGGGTCTGCAGAATTAGTAGAATTCGAAATTGAATTTTATTTTCATTTTTTTTTTTTATTTTTATTATTTGTTTAATATTTTAGAGCCACAAAATATATATTTGGCTACTCAAAATGTGGTCAAAAATTTGCTTGACTTTAAAGTTGGAAATACCAAACTATGGATTGTTTATGAATTTGCAGATTTGCTCAGACAGTGACAATCATTAAATTCCTATTAATTACTTAATTAATTGAGCAGCTTAATTAATTTAATTGCAATTCTTGTTGCGTGCAGGTGACTCAGCAAACGATTCGCGTGCCAATTGGATATGCTCTGCCTGGCATGCAGTTGCATGTGGTAAGTGGGCGTGGTCATGCCGCCCACTATGGGCAACATCCGCACACAGCAGCCCAGCAGCAGCAGCAACAGCAGCAGCACCAGCAACACCAACATCAGCAACATCAACAACAGCAACAACAACAACAACAACAACGTTTGTTGTCGCAACACTATCAATATGGGGCAGAGGGCGTCATGCCGGGCTTTAGTGAGAGGGGCGTGCCCGAGGGTGCAGCAGCTGTCTCGCATAGCGATTGCAATGCCATGGTCTCACCCAGCAACATTGCCCAGCAGCAACAACAGCAGCAGCAGCAACAACAGCAGCAACAACAGCAGCAACAGCAGCAGCAACAGCAGCAGCAACAACAGCAGCAGCAACAACAGCAGCAGCAGCAAGTTGGAGCAGCTGCTCAAGGATCCGTTTATTATGCAATGAATGTATGACCCGGGCTGGAATAGTCGCTGCCAGCGGCGGTCATCGTGGAGCGCCGCCAGTGTCAACGCGTCGAGTTGTCAGCGACTTCAGTGCATTTGGGGGGCGGTGGCGCCACCGGCAACAGATGAGCGAAACTTCAAGCCACGCCCCTAAAACTCATAAGCCAAAAACCACCCAGCCTAAATTATACACTCAGAGAAAATTGCTGCTCTAAATTCAAATACAGCCGTGTTCGAATTCCTAATGTTTTCTTCTTGAAATTTCAAGTCAAATTTGTTTCTAAATATTCTTAAAAAAAAAAAAAACTGGTTTGAATCGAATTGGAAAAAATAACTTATGTCAAGCAAAAATAAAACTCTTTTCAATTTTTATTTGAGCTTTAAGAATGACTAAATCGTTGCTGCTCTAAATTTAAGTATTTCAATTCTCGATTCAATCTGATCTTATAGTAATTTATCGATATCAGGATTAAATGCAAAACATGAGTACTTAAAATAAGAACTAAATATCTTAAATCCAGGTAATCAAATTAAGCTTAAATTATTAAAAAAAAGTAATAAACTTGGAAATTTTTGGAGAAGCGTCCTTGAAATAAGAGTTGCATTTTCGAACCTTGGCTGCATTTTGACAAATTGAGCAGTTAATTCTCATGGTTTTTTTTCTGAGTGTACAAATGAGTTATGAAAAATGTTGCTTAATTTTGTATCGAATTGAGTTAAAAAGTTGAAGCCAATTTCGCGTTGATCCTAGCGAGCGTTTAAGTTGCTCCCTTTCACCTTTCACCCTTACACCCTCCTCCCCTCAAGCGATCTCTTTCTTTAAGTGTGTAAGTGTATGTGTATGTATGTGTGCATGTGTGTGTGTCTTGAAATCTTTCTCCTGAGCCTATTTGCAACAGTATTTGAGCATGTAAAATTCAAGTTAAAACAATTGCAAACAACTTCATATAAAATTAAAACGACAAGAAATATTCAAATTATATGATAAATGACTCAAAACAAAATGAACAAAAATTATATTTAATTCACTTGAAAAATTGAGAGAAACTACTTTAAATGTTGCTTTTAAGTTTATTTGCAAAATGCATCAACCAAACGTGAAAAGAAAAACCAAATGAATTAAGTCTATGAATTTATTTATTACATGCTGGGTGCTAGAAATGTAACAAAAATAAAACACAACAAAAAAAAAACACAAAAAAAAAACAAAACAGAAGCAAAATTAACAATTAACAATACCAAAATAATTAATTTGTTTACTTTTGATCGCTTAGTTTATTCGCATTATCGAACGTGTTTGCTCAATGAAAAGAATTGCATTTGATTTTAAGTAAAAATATATATTAATTAAATTATATTACATTATTATATTAAATTAAATATATATATATATATATATATATATATATATATAAATCATCTATGTATGCATATATATATTATATATGTGCATATGTATTTGAATGTAGTGCAATTTGTTGCTATAGCGGTCTCTCTCACACGCATTTGGCGCAAACCTAGAACAAAAATCAAAACCAAAAACTCGAAAAATTTATATCATAAGCAAAACCAAAACAAAACTATAAAAAACTAAATGTATTTTTTTCTCGCGTTATTTAATATCATATATGAAAAAAAAGAAGGAATAATACTTTATAACTAGCGAGTATACTTAAGCGTTTAGATATTATTTATTTATATTATTATATTTTAAATATAAATACTCTTTTATTAATTATGTATTTTTTTTTTATAATAATTTTTTGTATAATAAATATGCGATATACTTTTAATGCTCCTGCAGAGGGTATTTTTTTTTATTTATTTTTTATAATTTTCTTATGTCATGAATAATCTGTCTGCTTCTACAGTTATTGGATTATATAGTGTAACGTAAAATGTGTAACGGAAACAACGAAAAAACGAGTGTTTTAAAGATAAAAAGATGTGTGTTGAAGAAATATTACTATGCCAGAGATGATCAATATAGCTACATAAGTTATTTATTAAATATTTTTGTTTCTCATTTTTTTTTTTTTTGTCTGCAAGGGTATTTCGACTTCGGCTTGCCGAATACAGCGCTTCAATATATGATTTGAATTACTTGATTTTTGATTTGAATACGACTTTAATTCGCTACATTTAAAGTATGCATCAGATATACTTGGGTGGTATTTTTTCGATATCAGAGCCCAGTTTCAATGTATCTATCAATGTGCATATTACATGTTTTGTGAGCTGCAGTTTGTTTGGGTTTCATGAATACGTATGTGAGTGTGCAGGTGCATGTGTGTGTACTACTACTGCATATGTATGTATATCTATCGTATCTATTGTATCATCCGTAAATCATCTAATATCTAAGTAACAGTGCCAAAAGTTGCACGCAAAAAAACAAAACAAGCTTGTTACAAAATTTGAACTTGAAACAGGTAAATAAAGAAATTTAAAATCGTATAAAAACTATATATGTATATACATATATAATAAATTAAAATTGAAAAGTACATACAATACCTAATAAGTACTTACAATACACACACATATATATATATACATATATATATATACATATATATATATATATGATATTCGCAAATGGAATAATATAATATACACAACAGCAAGAACGAGTCTAAAAAGCAAGTATAATTTTTTTAAAAATTCACATATTGAGTTCATATATACTCAGTTTATACATATGTATAAATACACATATTTTGAAATGAAATAATAAGAACAACACACATTAAAGTGAGCCGATTTAGATAGCGCTGCAGATACATATAATACGTATATAGTTCTATAGTTTATAGTGCGCAAAAAAAAAAAACTTAGTTACATAAAGCTAATCACGAATCAATAACTATTTACATATAAACACATGTGCATATAGTATAGCTATATAGCTATATATATATATATAGCTATGTCATGCACACCGATGTGAGCATGGATGGTTTTTAAATTGAAACAAAATAAACCAAAGCGCATTTTTGGGCGCACCACAAAAAATATTACAAAAATCCCCAAAAATTTATTTTAATTAGCCCTGTCCACAAAATAATAAAAGAAAATTATATTATTGAATTGACAAAGCCGAGCGATTTGCATAGAAATATATATATATATATATACATATATATATTAGATATTTATGTAATACATAAATGAACAATATATAAGAAAGAATGAACGGTACAGAAACGTAAGAATTTCAAAATGAGAAAAAAATACAAAAAAATTAACACTTTCAAATTTTGTGTTTTTTTACTCGTCTGGATGATAAATATCAGCTATAACTAATTTTTTTCTATGCAAAATGTAGTTGACAAATTATATGAAATATATGTATGTATATTTATATAAGCAAATATACATATGTATATTTATGTAAACAAATATATGTACATATATATATATATATATATGTATATATATATATATATATAAATACTATTCTATTAAATGGTTATGATGATTTTTTTGTGGCATGCAACATAGAAAACAAGCAAGAGCAACAACAAGAAGAACAAACAACAAAAATGTAGACAACAAAAGAAAAGCACACACCAAAATGTGAAAATGTGTATTCATTTATGAAATAAGCAACAACAAAAAATCGATATATATATATATATAGTATATATATATATATATATATATATATAGTATATATATATATATATATAGTATATACAATTATGGGAAAATGAAAGAAACAAACTATAGATCAAACAACAAGAATAAGAAGAAGAAGAAGAAGAGCAAGGCAGCAGAAGAAGAAGAAAACGGTAACATTAAAAATTAACAAGTTATATAACAAATTTAAAAATATGACTGAGCCAACGACTCAAAAATAAATTTTAAACGAAAAACAATTATATGAAAAAGCTAACAAAAAACGTTTGTTGTTTTTATATTTTTACATTTATTTCAATTTAATATCAATCGATAAGGGCGGATTTATGCTGATCTTGGATGGTGATAGGAGGAGAGGGAGGGAGGGGGGGGGGGGGGGTGTGTGTGTGTGTTCCACAACAAGCCCTTCGTTGATAACGCGCCCAACGGCATTTGAAGTCGTGACACCGTCCCAAAGAGATAAGAAACCAAGTCAAGACTGCCACACTTTGAGATACACTAACAATTCCAACTTCAAATTTCAGTTATGTGAGACGACAGACGGACGGACGGATACATGGTTAGATTATTGGATTATTGTGAGTGCTGATCAAGAATATATATAGTTAAACTTGATGTGGAAATGTGTCATTTGCACAACTTCATGCTACTCTATTCACTCAGTTACGAACAGGGTATCATAACAAAATCTCTAAATTATGCGAGGGAAATAGAGAGGCAGAGAGAGAGAGCGAGAGAGCGAGAGAGCGAGAGAGAGAGAGAGAGAGAGAGAATTGGCTGCTGTGCAATCAGTTGGAACTGTCAACTTTCTCGGCTTTGGATCCGTGGATTTTGTTTTGTTTTTCTGTGTTTTGTGATTTAGTTCGACGCTTCACTTGATTCGAGTCGCATCAAATTTACATAACGCTTGCAAATCAAATTGAAAACATGAGCTGTCCCTATGCTGGCAACAGGTGAGCATCCCAAGCAACCACACACACACACACACACACACAAGCATACATACTTGCAACAACACTTGCCAACCCACAGCTGTGAACACGATGATGCCGCCGTTCCACTGTCCAACGAGGTGGGCAAAATCTATGGTGAATATCTGATGCTGGACAAGCTGCTCGATGCACAATGTATGCTATCCGTGGAGGATAAGAGACCGGTGCACGATGAGCATCTGTTTATCATAACGCACCAGGGTATGTTAAATCAGTCAATCAGTAATCTCCGACTCCGACTCCGACACCCACTAACGTGTCTCTCCCTCTCTCTCCATGTGCAGCTTACGAGCTGTGGTTTAAGCAAATCATCTTTGAATTCGACTCCATACGCGATATGCTCGACGCGGAGGTCATCGATGAGACAAAAACGCTGGAAATTGTCAAACGCTTAAATCGCGTTGTACTCATACTTAAGGTAAGTCCAAAAGTACTTAAGATAATATTAATATATAATTAGTTAAAATTTAAAATTGAAACTTAAACAGACAGTCAGAAATACTTTGTCAGAAATAACGTTATAAAAATCACTTGTTAACTGTTTTTTCACTATTCCCAAATCACTGTTCGAAAAATCTCTTTAGTTTTAAGCATCTATTGGCAATTTTTGATAAACCCACTCTGATCTGTAATCTTTCTATCTATATATGATATCATTCCATTCAAATATAATATACTAAATATAATATCTAAAACTAATTAAAACTTTACATTTTTTCATCAAATCTAATGACTCGTTATATATTTAAATTTCTATTGTTTAAATAATATAAATATTTAAGTCGGGGAATTCCTTTCCAAGCAATTACTAAGCAATCTTTAAAATTATTGGCTTTATTTATACATATATATTTTTTATCCAAATCTTGGCACAGTTACTTGTGGATCAGGTGCCCATATTGGAGACAATGACGCCACTAGATTTCATGGACTTTCGGAAGTATCTGGCGCCCGCCTCCGGTTTTCAATCGTTGCAGTTTCGATTGATTGAGAATAAGCTGGGGGTGCTCACCGAGCAGCGGGTGAAGTACAATCAGAAATACTCGGATGTGTTTGGGAGTGATGAGCGGGCACTGAATGCGATACGCAGCTCTGAGGATGATCCCTCGCTGCTGGAGCTGGTGCAGCGTTGGCTGGAGCGCACACCCGGCCTGGAAGCGGATGGTTTCAATTTCTGGGAGAAATTCCAGCACAGTGTCGAACAGTTTCTAGCCGCGCAGGTGCACAGTGCTCTGTTGGAGCCGGTGGAGCAGGCCAAAAACTATCGACTGATGGACATTGAGAAGCGTCGCGAAGTCTATCGCTCCATATTCGATCCGGCGCTGCATGAGGCGCTGGTGAAGCGTGGCGATCGTCGATTTAGTCATGGCGCCCTCCAGGGAGCCATTATGATCACATTTTATCGCGACGAGCCGCGCTTCAGTCAGCCCCATCAGCTGTTGACCCTGCTCATGGACATTGACTCACTGATCACCAAGTGGCGTTGTAAGTAGAGTGTAGCAGCAATCCCCATTTCCCATTTCCCTCTCCATCATTTCCAACTGAGTTCATTAACTTATTGAATTCACTTTTAACTGCTAGACAACCATGTCATCATGGTGCAACGCATGATTGGATCACAGCAGCTAGGCACTGGCGGCTCATCCGGCTATCAATATCTACGCTCCACACTCAGGTAAGACGCTCTCCCTCCCTCCCTCCCGCTATCTCACTCTGTTAGCCGAGTTGAAAATTAATCACTGATCTTCTTGTTTTCAGCGATCGGTATAAAGTATTCCTCGATCTGTTCAATCTGTCTACGTTTCTGATACCCCGTGAAGCCATTCCGCCCCTGGATGAAAGCATACGCCAGAAACTAATTCACTAATAAGATTATTGATGCTGTATTTTGATTTATATCACAAGATAATTTGCCTTAAAACTTAACTGACTAAACTTTTCTCAAATAAAGCCCGTTATGAAATCCATGTGGAATTTGTTCCTTTGAAGTGTCAACTTTTCAGCTCTGAAAAGAAAAACATTCTTTTTTGAATAGAAATTTCTTCAATTATAAATTAATCATTGATATATACCAATTAAAATGGTTTTTGGAATATTTGAAATAAAGAATTGCTACTACGAAAAATCATTAATAGACGAATTGAAAATATGTTAATATTCAGTTAAATATTAAAAAAATATATATAACTTAAAATTGACTTATAAAATTTTGCTTTGTATATAATATTGACCATTAAGCGATTACTTAACAATTATAAATGGTTATCACAAAGATATGAAAAACCAGACAATTGGGCAATTAGGAGACAGGTATCTCTTGTAAAATAGGAAATAATTATTGTCATTATTATCATCATCGATGGTGTAAATAGCCTTGTGCCTTATTAATATATTATGTACATCAAAAACTGAATAGTGTCATACATAAAATAGTAAACTTTGCCCCGTGCTGAGAGGCTTGAGTGTTTGCTATATATTTCGAAAACTCAGATGAATAATTAATTTGAATCAAGATTTCCGAAAGTATTCACATATTTACTTTCTACCGAAAAATGGCATACAAAATATACGATGAAACCTGCGTTGGTGGCCCGTGTGGCAACTTCAACAAAAGAAAAGCAAACACCGATTATTCACCTATTTAATCATGTTGTTTTTTTAATATAATTTATATTTATAAACTGAAAAATACGTTTTTAATTAGTAATCAATTAACAACTATGCAAATTATCCAACTAACATTGCACTTTACAACAAATTTGTAAGCAAACAAAAAACCTCCTCAAATTTAAAATTCAATTTAAAAAAAAAACCATTCAAATATCTTCACAAATAACTAAAGATATGAAATGTAAACACAAATTTCTTTGCATAATTACTCGATTATATAGACTGCTGTATTATCTCATTTGTATAGATAGGTAGGTGTGTTTGTATGTCTTATATAGAATTTCTTATGTACAATCTCGACAAAATATATGAGAACACACAAATACTGAATACGCAACCATTCCCAATGACCTTTTTGTATATTATATTGATAAGCGTTCCACAGCTTCCAGTTTTCAGTTTCATTATTTTTGTTAGAAATTAGCTCAATGCAAACAACATCTACAACAACAAGACTCATCTAACTACAACAACAAGTGCAATTTATAATTGTTCAGTACTCGAATCGACAAATTCAGCGGAATTTAGGTCGCCCAATCCCCCAGATATTCCCATAGATGAGAGCTAGTGTGAAAGAGATGCAAAAAGTAAGTTTTCAGCAAAAAACAAAAACAAATAAAATACGAAAATACAAAAACAAAAGCCACGTTTTTGTAGCATTTTATGTAAGTCAAATCAAACGCAATCAAATCAAATCAAATGTACAAAATTATATTTTTGTTTTCCTTCAACTTTTTTTTTTTGTGTGAATATTATTTTTCCGGTTGCAATTAAAGCGCATAAGCTGCAGAATCGTACAGTCGAGAACCTCTATATAGCAATTATGTTGTTCAGTTATAATCCACAACCCTCAACAGCTGAGAACCCCTTGGCAAACTCAAATGAATTTGGGTAACCGGCAATTAAAGAAACATTCAACGCTAACGACTTTGCAATGCGCTACAATTATTCTGTGTAAATGTCATAAAAAATACACACTAAACGCTACTCTTTAAATTGGGTTTTTTTTTTCAATTTAATTTATTCAAATAGTAATAAATTCTTTTGTCTTACTTTAATTAGATTTTATATACTAGCATCAGGGCTGGATTTAATCACTTGATTTACTTGTTTTAACACCTAGCTTTGCAACCGGTTTAGCTATTAAACACGAGACCTCCAAGTTGCTAGTGCAATTCACAAACTTTTCAATAATCACCTGACTTTAAATATCCCGGAAAACATAAAGAAAACGTTTAACAAACATTATTTGACTTTTAATGTGAATATAAATTGCAAATGTTGTGTAACAAATGAAAATGTTATTAAAATAATTAAATTAGAGTGAGAGCCAAACTGAAATGCCCGATGGGCAAAGAAGTAGCGCAACAGCGGCGATCGACGATCGGCAGCCCAAAGCCAACCCACACTAAATGCGACCACATCAGCTCATTAATAAAAATAAAAATAAATATAAAAACAAAAACAAAAATGAAAAAAAAAACTGTAAACAACAAACACAAAGATGAAGCGGATGAAGCTCGGCGACTGTGGAACTGTCTCAGGTCTCAGGTCTCTCAGTCGTGCGCTGAATCTCCGACAAGTTGGTTGTGTCTCGTTCAATTCAACAAAAACCCAAAAAAAAAAAAAAAAAACACACAAAGAAAAAGTGATAATCAAACAGAAATCGAAAAAAAAATAACAGCAACAAAATGCGGTGCCTGGCATTGAGTGCGTTGCTTGTTTGCATTATTGTTATTGCTGGACACGGGCAAATTGCAGGTAGGCAAAACCAACGCGTTTCTTTATCTTTTACGAATTGTACAGATTTTTACCTACCTGCCTAACCAGCTGGCTATAGGAGCGAAATTGAGATAACTCCCGAGCCCGATGTGGAGACAACGACCAAAAAATCTGGATGGTTTGGCGGCTTCAAGAATTTCTTTGGCAGCAGCAGCAAAGAGACTGAGGCTGCAACAAAAACATCCACGACTACTACGACAACAACAACAACAACAACAGCTAAACCAGTGATGCCGGTAATCGCGCAAAAGCCACCGCCATTGGTTATTTCACATGCACCACTTATGCCACTGGGACCGCGTCCCGATACGCCCAGCTCCTCACCCTTTGGCGGATCGGGTTCAGCCTCGCATGGCCCACAATGGCCAGCAGCACCAGCTGGAGCCGCAGCAGGAGCGGCCGGAGGAGTTGTAGGACCTGGTAACCATCAGACAAATAATATTGCTGGCTCAACGTCAACGGCAACATCAGCATGGCAGCAGGGTCGTCCGCAATTGGGTGGTGCCTCCACCGCCGCCAATTTGCCGCCAGGATTTGCACCGTACCGACCGCAAAAGCCTCAGCCGAGCGGCTTTGATTTGAGCTACTCGGGCGGCGGCGCAAACACCAACAATGGACCACGACCCAATTTTGGCTTGGCGCCCATGACAAGTAGCACCACTAGCACAACAAGCACAACGACCAGCACAACTACGACCACGCAGCGACCACGCATCGATATGCAGCCGGGTGGCATTGATTTGCGCTTTGGCAGCAGCTCAACGACAACATCGACAGTGAAGCCACCGTCGCCACAACACAAGGATGAGTTCCCCACGCTGCCCGTGCCGCGTCGTCCTTCAGTTACAGATGATTATCCGTTGCTACCGACGCCCAAATCACCAGGTGCATCACCAGGCATACCCACACCCCGCACACCCACATCGCCATCGGCGTGGCATGTGCCGCTGCCAACGCCAGCTGTCAAACCAGCAGCAGCAACTACACCTGCTCCCACTTCAGGTGGCTCAGCGGGTGGCTCGTCGAGTGGCTCATCGGGTGTCTCATTTGTGCCGCACACGGGTGGCTCGACTTCAACCACAGTGCGTCCGGGCTTTGGTTCGTCAAGTAACTCGGTGGCCAGCGATGACGAGATACGCCAGCTAACGGAACAGCTCTACACGAAGGAGACCAACAGTCAGTTAAGCCTAATCAATGTGAATCTTCAAGGACGCACTCGATCAATTGATAGCGCCGATGAAGCGCCACAGCCGTAAGTGCAATAAAAAATAAAAATAGCTCGAAATAACGTATCCAAAAAATCTATGAATCACATTTCTTACTAACTTAAGCGGAGTTATATATCTAAAACTATATTTAGATAGATATATTATATATATATACATATATATGAACATTAGACTATCTACACACAAACTGTACAATAGACTTACGTGTTCCTACGTGTTCCTACGTGTTCCTCGGTATTGATCCTGAAAGCTAAACAATAATTTCCATTAATAGATTGCTAGCTGTTGATGCGAAGGCTTTGGAACCGTTGACGATTGCGAAGATGCGATTGCTGTTCAACAACTACGAGCAGGATACCCTGGTCAATGAGCATGTAACGGCCAACGAGCGTAAGGAGGAGAATGAGTTCCTGGATGCCGTGATGGCGACGAGTGTTATGCGCCAGGCAATGTTGTTCCTGCAACAGAAGGGTCTGGTTACGCCCGATCCGAAGACGCATCGAGATCTCGTCAAGGAGCTGTGGTTTACACAATATTCGCGCGGCCAGGGCAAGATTGGCAGCTCTGGTTTCGAGCATGTATTCGTCCATGAGGTGAAGAACGGCACCATCATTGGTTTCCACAACTGGGTCTATGTTAACGAGGAGGAAAAAGCTGGTCGCTTTGACTACAAGGGCTACATGAAGGAGCAAGACATTGGCACGGTAAGTGGTTAGCACCTTATCAGTGATCATTATCAATTAACATCCAAACTATTTT
Organism: Drosophila mimica; assembly: GCA_037043585.1. Taxonomy (NCBI): domain Eukaryota; kingdom Metazoa; phylum Arthropoda; class Insecta; order Diptera; family Drosophilidae; genus Drosophila; species Drosophila mimica. Next base: position 197,329 of record JBAMBE010000918.1, on the reverse strand, counting down.
ATACACCTCGCAGAAGGGCAAAGTGGTGAAGGTTCGCTTCACCCATGAGGGCTTGAATAAACCAGTGGACACGATGTTTATTGGCACCTCACCGGAGTTGGAGCTGGCACTGTACACCGTCTGCTTCCAATTGCGTCCGGATCGCACCTGTCCCGTCTCCCTGGGTAACAGCAAGTTTGGCATTGTCACCTATTCGTGGCGCTACAGGGGCAAGAGCCTCATTGGTAGCGCCTATCCTGAGATTTAAGGTCCCCCCCCCCCCCCATCCTTATCCAGGTCGGAATAAATATGGTTTTTTTTTCTTATCTCTATCTCTCCACTTAGGAATTATTTGTTCTTCTGTGTACAATAAATAAATACATATTTTAAAATTTCCGTTGGTGTTTGTTTCAAATATTTAAAATTCGATAAGAAATAATCGATAGATTGACCATGCAACCGCCAAGTATGGACGATTTAACAAATATCGCAGCGCAATTTTCGATAGTAAGCCACATAATCTTATTTCTAACAAATTATATGATTTTAGACTTCAAGTCATTATTTTTGATGTTTTCATGCTCATGACTACATGAGTGAAGAGTATTCTATTTAAACGATTAACTACTTGAAAATACTTGAAATAAATTAATCGGAAAGTAGATCATCACTGCTGTCCCATCACTAAATATTAGTCTTACTATAATTTTTGTCAGCAGTGTACGTTCTCGCCTGAAACAAAGAAAAAGTCGACAATTTTTTGAATATTTTACAAATAAATCAGCTTAGCAAAAGAAAAGTGGACCATTTGAAAGAAACTCTCAGCCAAAATGGATTTCAGTGCCTTGTTGCATTATGCAAAAAAGAAAAACGATGCTGCATCTAAAGACGAAGTGAGTGCACTTTTTAATAACTGCTGCAGGTTTTTGTTGTTGGTCGGTCACTGGACAATAAGTTGTGGACTGATGGTGCGTCTGATTGTAAACAAAATCAAGATGAAACCATATGGGAAGCAAAAGAATCGAAGATCGCCAATTGGGTCAGGCAGTGGGCAGCGATGCTGTTGCTGATGCTGGGGATGTTGGTGTGATGGTGTTGTCAATGTCAACAAGTGTTTAACTTTGTTTTTTCTTTGCAAGCAGGGAAAATACTACAGCACCAAGTATGCGCCACCGAAAAAGGAAACCAAGGAGAGCAAACAACTGTCCAACAACATACAAAAATTCCTAAAAAATCGCGAGGCGGAGGAGATGGAACGTAAGAAAGCGGACCGCGAGAAACTCAACAATCTGCTGGCGATGCGGGATGAGAAGTCCAAGAATAAGATTCGCAAAATGTTAAAAGTAACAAAATCGGCGAATAAATCGGTGCTGGACGATGCAAAGAGTGCGGATAATACGATGATGGATGGCACTGAACAGCCGGATGGGGATGACTATGGGTATGTGTCGACAGAGGCGAATGCCTTCTATCAGAAATACATTGAGAAGGTCAAGGATGTGCAGGAGGACAAACGCTTTGCGCCCAGCCGCCCGCAATCTGTTCGAGATCTATCCAGCACCAAAGAGCGCGTCAAGGCGGCCATTACGCGTGAAAGGGAAGAGGCCAAATCCCACACACGGCAGCGCACAAGTCATGCATCTACGTCAGGCACAGGCAAGGATAGGGAGGCGCATGTGGCTCGCGCCTACAACACAACATCGTCGAAAACTCTCTACGATCCGGAGGCGGAGCGACGGGATGAAGAACGCCAACGGCGCGAGGAGGAACAAAAGAAGGTAAAAGCCAAGCGGGCTGCACAGCCACCACCGATGGATTTTCAGGCCCTATTGCGTCTAGCCGAGAAGAAGCAACACGAGCCGGTTGCCATGCCAGTGATAGAGAAGAAGAAAAAGGAGCCGGAACGTCTGATGTCGGCACGCGAGAAGAAAGAACAGGAGGAGCGTCAGCGCTGGAAGGAGCAGCGCGCCCAACGCGATCGCCAGCGTGAAATTGATGCCAAGTCCAAAGTGGAGGCGCCACGCGCGGACCAGGTCGGACGCATACCCAAGCTAAATAAGGCACCTGCAGCCGTCAAAGCACCAGCTACAGCAACTGCTTCAACCCCAGCTCCGGCAGCGCAGCTCAGTCAACCCAAATCGAAGCCAGCTAGTGATAACCTCAAACGCCCAGCGTCCAGTGTAGCGCCGAGCACCTCTTCAAACGCCAAACAACGTGCACTTCCAGCAAAGTCCCAAGCCAGCGGCAACTTGAACGGCGACTTCAAACGCCCGTTAGTCGCCAGCGGAAGCAGCAGCAACAGCAGCTCAACAAAATCGACGGCTGCAGCTTCAACTGGATCGGCCAGCTCCAAAGCAGCAGCTCCACGTAATCCCTATGAGGCTGAAAATAGAGCGGGCGGCACACGCAATTTTCCGCCACGTGAACTATCCAGGGTGCGTTCATTTCCACCTAACGATGTGCAGCGTAACCGTAAACCGCATCCTAGCGAGGCGCGTGCACGAAAAGGAGGCAATAGTGTGCAGCCAGGAGGAGGACGCAAGCAAAACAATGCAGCAAGCAAACGTGAGTCGCGTGTCAAGAGAAGATCTTGTTACTATCATTATTTTTTGTTGATTTGAGACTGTTAATTGAATTTCTAACAATTAACATATTTATATAATAATAATAATTAGTGATGGTCTTCCTTAAAAATGGTGTAGTTGGTACTAAAGTAATTAAGTAATACTAATATTAATTTTACTTTCGCTAACTAAGCAATTAAGTTTGCAAATACTTTAAGAGCGATAATTTAATTTTCCTTAATTCACAGTCAAAAAATTACTTAACGCAATTTAGAACTAGTATTACTTAAGGAATCATCTAAGGTTATTCAATAATTAGCTTAAATGTTTTGTATTATCCGGAACAATCACTCAAGATATTCAAATTTTGTTTAATCAGAACGCATTTATGATGATGATTCCGAGTACGACTCCGAGCTGGATGACTTTATCGATGATGGCGACTGCGAGGAGGATATTTCTTCACATATACGCGACATATTCGGCTATGATAAGCGACGGTATCGAGATCTCGACGAGGACGATTCTGATATGGAATCCAGTTTCGCTCAAACGCAACGCGAAGAGTATATTAGTAAAAAAATAGGTAAGCACAAACCTAAAACACAATCCCACCATTCAATTTTCCACATATCTAATCTGGAACTCTCTTTTGTAGGTATACAAGAGGATTTGGAGGATATGCGAATGGAGGCATTGCATAAAAAGCGTAAAATGTTTAAAAAGCGATCAGCTCTAAACCAATAGTATAAGCCAACTATCGTTATTTTCAACAAACATCTCCGATTTTTTTAGGCAGCGCCATATCTTTTTTAAATATTTTATTTTCTCCAGAGACAATCTGAGAAATCGAAATTAATTCCAAATTTAGCGCAACAATTTATGTTTTTTTTTTTGGCGCTGCTATTTGTTAGTTTGTTACATACGAGAGTAGTGTTTTTTTGGTATGGATGGATGGTATTTTTTATACGTCGATACCGAAGATATTAGAGTGTTATTGATAAATCCACACATTTGCAAAAATTATAGGACTACTGTCACCAAATTTGTTTGGTAGGTTATGACATATGCCATAAACTAGAGTCACCAAATTTTGGAAGAATTTTGCTAATAACTCCCTTAAGAGATCGAAAAATAAAATTGGATGGACACGCCCACTCAACAAACCGATAAACCTATCCACTAGTCCCGCCTCCAAAAGAAGTCCATGCAATCCGTGAAAAGTCCGTCTGTCAAGTCTATAAAGTCGAAGAACCTGTCAGATCTGTCCAGTCTGTCCAAGTAGTCCGTGCAATCCGTCCATATCAAAACAATTATTAGCTTGTATTACTTATGGTATCAAAGTATTTGGCTGTCGGTTATGCTCGACTGCAACGTTATATTTTTCATTTTTATTTTGGATACTTTATTTCACTCACATGATTTTGTAAAAGACCAAGCCTATATATATATATATATATATATATATATATATATATATATATATATATATAAATATATATCGTACAAGCATATTCATATTTTTGCTACCCGTTTGAAATTATCGTACGTTTCAAAATAAAAACCCCAATCTCAACTGTGTTAAGATGAAACAGCCTTGTCGGATCGGCATATACAGTGGCTCACAGTTTATTTCGAGCAGTATCTAACAATAAATGATGTAAAAAGTTCAATTTATGGTCACAGATTATTTCGAACAGTTACATTATGGACATAAAATTGTTTACGTCAGGTTGAATATTTTCGGTATAAATAGACTAATCCTCCGTAGTCAGTTTTGTTATATCCTGCAACCGGAATACCATTGAGCAACGGAAACTGATCCTCGAAATGGTCAATCTAAGCAACTCAATTGTGTACAACATCATTCGGAACTGCACACACATCATAATTCCACCAGCCCAATCTCCAGATTTAAATGTTATTGAAAATTTGTGGGCTCTGGTGGAAAATAAAATCCGGAATCGCAACATATCCAGCAAACAGGATCGCAAAAATTCTCAGCTGGATAACTGCAGCAAGATCAGCCCAGAAACTACCCGGAAGCTGGTATCTTCCATGAATAATAGGTTAAGGGAAGTTGTTAATGCTAAAGGATATCATACTAAGTATTAATATCCTTATTTAAGCTTTTATAAGCCAAATATATTACGTTTTTAAGAATGCTCGAAATAATCTGTTACATGTATCTATTCAGTTTTTGAGTAATTTTAATTAATTAATTAATATTTTAATAAAAACTAAAGATTGTTTTTAAAACGTGATATATTATGAAACAAATTATCATTTAAACATTTTGCGTTTTTTTTTTTCCTAGTTTAAACTTTATTGCACTTTAAATTTTTTGCTAGACACTGCTCGAAATAAACTGTAAGCCACTGTAGATACAAATATTTTCTAAACTGTTCCTATTTCGAAAATATAAATGGGTCACTATTTTTGGTAAAAGATCCGGTACTAAACCAAATGTCAATAACTTAAGTATATATATCAATATGTATTTATATAATTGAAAATGTGTATGAAATGATGAACATTTATCAATTGAACATGTCAATGGCGATATTAAATCTTTAATTATATCATCGACTCTGTAATTATTTCTTGTTCTTTTTTATTATCTCTATTGTATCTAAATCTAAATTCAAGAAGAGCGAAGATACTCAATTACAAAATCATCTTAAAGATATAGAAAAAGATTTTATTAAGAAATCAGCAGATCGGTATTTATTTTATTGTTAATATTCTCATCATCCGTGCGCTACAAGTGAAATTTATAATGTTATAAAAAAAATACGAACTTAGCAAATTAAACAAATTATTGATATAGGAAACAACTGGAATTATTTCAAGAAGGCGGAATTTTGCGCTGGATGGTTCCGCATCCATAAGGATATCAATTTTGAATAACGATCTCTAAGATTATAAGGTATAGATTTATTTTGTAACATGACAATATTGGGACACTACAAGAGTTAGTCGTCGGTTAGCTCAACGACAACGGCGCTACCGATGCGTCGATGATCGCAGACAGGTTGCGGTTCCGTATCCATATACCCAATGGCCGTTAGAGCCGAATATGCCCTGTTCTTTTGCAGAAATTCGACCCTATGGCCGACGCTCTCCAGATGGTTGATCGTATGGTTTGGCACCTCCGGCTCCGAGTCGACATACATCGGGGCCAACTGATGGTGCAAACGCCCACCGTTGACAGCATCCTGAATGGGTTCGCGAAGCACGAAATACCGTAGAATGGATTGTGCCACAGATGTGGTGATGCGTGAGCCACCAGCACCGCCGATAACCAAGGCCACATTGCCCGCATCATCGAGTATGATGCTCGGACATGTCGAAGACATCGGACGCTTGCCGGGTGTAATATAATTGGCCGGACTGGCCGGTATGCCATAAGTATTAACCTTTCCCGGCGTGGAGAAGTCATCCATCTCATCGTTCAATATGAAGCCAGTCTGGCGAGATCTCACCTTCGCCCCCAGATGCCCGTTTATGCTGCTGGTCACCGAGATGGCATCACCATTTGGCGCCAGCACTGAGATGTGCGCCGTGCCATGATCCTCTACGTTGCTGAAATTCGCACCATAGTACGACATATCCTCGAACGTGCGATCATCGAATATTAGTTTACGTATCTCTGCCGCAAAATCTGGATCAATCAAATTCTCATAGGTTTCCATCACCGACGGCTCAAAGTGCATGTCACCCAAATTGGTGCGATGTCCGTACGCATGCTTAAACGTCTCCATCAGTCGATGATAATACTTATCCCTGCTGCTCGTATATAACGGTTCCATTACGTTCAGCATAAATGTCAGGACTGCTCCGCTGCTCGGCAACGGCGATGTGTACAGCGTGTGTCCATTATCAAATCGGGCACGCAGCGGACGCTCCCAACGCACACTTTAATCAGAGAGAGAGAGAGAGAGAGAGAGAAAATGAGTATGAGAGAAGGAAAGTAGTAAAACAATTCAGTGATGCTGAGCAAAATGCGATGCACGAGAGGAAAAGTTGAGCAAAATTCTAAAAAATTTATACTAAACTTCTACTATATTTCTAAAAATATATAATATTAAAGTATTTTTTCGATTGTCGGAAAATATTATTGAATTTTGATAAAAACAAAATTTGCCTTTTCTTTCTCTCTGCACCGCCCCCAAAAACCATCTCATTCTTTTGAAATATTTGATTTTAATTTAGTTAAAGTTTGCAGAAGGCATTTGGAAATACGTTTTTGCTGACTTACTCATAATCCTTTAGATCCTGTTCGGTCACAATGCCACCCATCTTCTTAATATCCTGGACGAGCTTGCGGCCAATTCGTCCGCCCCGATAGATGACCTCCGGCCCCTCGTTAGCGACAATCTCTAGGGTATCGGCGAGGACGCGACGGTACATGATCTCTCCCTGCTTGTAGGGATTGTTCGTGGCGGGATTTATGAATATCTCCGACATGGAGTCCTCATTGCGGATCACCTCCTCGTTGTCGCCCAGAACATTAGCTAAATATCTGGACACCAATATTCCCCGACGACACATCTCTATGGTGGGCCGGAAGAGGCGTGACCAGGGCAGCTTGCCATATTTTTCGTGCAGTCGCCAATAGCCATAGATCTCACTGGGCACCGCACAGGACAGGGCGCCCGTGATATGATCATGGCCCATAAACATGTCCTGTGTGGCCGCCGCTGGAGCCGTTTCACGTGCTATCAGCGACTCCATCTGGCCTGTCTCCTTGGAGTATATGGTGGCCATGAAGCCACCGCCAACGCCCAGGCTATGGGGAAGGACAACGCCCTCGCAGAGCATTGTCGCAATCGCCGCATCCGCAGCAGAACCTCCCTCATCTAATATATGTCCACCAATCTCTGCACACCCGGCGCCATTGGAGGCCACAGCACCAATGCGACGACGTTCATTACCCTTAGCCAGGCCAAAGACCAGGCCCAAGGTTATCCCCACAGCGACCAGAGTGAGAAGGATCCAAACGACTGCATATTTTTTGCAGCAACTGTTCAGGACGGAGCGAAAAAGAGATACAAACATATATTATATATATCGTATGAGTAAGATAAGTATAATATGGTTAATATAGATTAGAATTGAACACATCGCCACACATTGAATTTAAATTTTGAAATTTATCAATTAATCTCTTTCGAATTAAAAAAAAAATGTATAGTTAAACATTTTCTTAAACGTTCACCACAAAACTTAACCCGATAAGGCACGTAGCTTTTCTATCCTTGAAAAAACGGCGATTAGATTTTTTACTTCGATTTTGATCACAGTTTACTGTTATGTGTTAGAGAATTTTTCTTTAACATCCGTCACATATCTTTTGTATTTGGGACATCGATTCACACTGAAAGCATTTTAATTTTCACTTACGACATTTTGGGTTGTGTTAACAGTATATCCTTAAAAATTATCGCTTAAATTGGGTGAAAAAAATAAATTAAGTTATGAGTTTGCAACGCGATCCGTTTACTATTCGTATGTGAAGAATTTGATCAAAATATCTGCTTTTATATGCCGTTTAACCATTGAATATTTAAAAAAAAAAAATCCACTTTAATATCCAAGCAAAAAAAAATTGCTTTACCGGATAAGACCATTGAAGATAAGAAATACTTTTTGATATAAACGGCTGGTGATTTAACCGTCGTCTCATTTTAGGCCATATGACTTAGCATTTTAGTTTTAGCTAAGAAAGTTTTTACCTTACTTGACGAGTTTTGTTCGGGGTCCAATGATAAAAGGTGTTTGGCCGACAAATGCGTAATACGCGGATATTTGTGGTGTAGTTGTAATCAAATGCAAAATACAGTTGATTATAACTACGTATGGGTATTATCTGTTCACTGATAATGGCGTCAATCGCTAATAAGTTAGAGTCGAATTGTAAATGGTAATTGAAATGATGCATAAATTACCTCACAGAAGTCTAAGGTTTAGCAACATTCCATTAGCATTACAAATCGCTCTATAAATGTCCTTCATATTTTATTAATTTGCATTTGTGGGTGATTTTTCGATTTTTCATTAAAGCAGCTGTCGCAAATTAATTAGCTAACTGTTTATTTTAAGGTTCGGTCTTTAGGTCAGCCATTCTTGGTCTTTGATCAAATTATTGGGCACAGGTGCTAGTTTGATCGACACGTACGTTGCGTACATGACTAAACGCCAGTCGCACATTATCTATCGCTAAAAATTTATTTTTAAATTTGTTGCCAGCTACTTGAATTTGTGATTTCTGGGAAAACCGTTCATTTTAAAAATTGAGGGTATGGCTCAACATTAAAAGAACGGCGTTTGCTAACACTGAATGTGTGGCTGATATGCCGATAAGTCATATGTAATCAGTGATTGGAATCGATGCTATAGATCGGATAGTCAGCTTAAAAGGCATATATACTTTTTACTCAATAAACATTATTTTGTATTAATTTTGTTTAGCACAAGTAACTAGGTGTACGGAGGCAGTCAATGTTCTTAATTAATTATTTAGTCTTTAGTTTTTTCAAAGTTATCTCACAATTCCGTTACAACAGGGCAGACTATTGGAAATTAATAGCCCAATACTTTTACCGTTGCGAACTTGAGTGTTAGTTCATTTAAAAAACATTTCTTTATATTGATTTAATCTTGCCTTAATGGTAGTAATTTTACAAAATACGTTTGTTTTAATATAATTCAGTAATCATAACATGTTTGTGACGCAAAATTTAAGCTAGCTTAGAAAATGTACTCGATAGATCTAAATATCGATAGTGTTTTAAATGGCTGTCGGAAAATTATATAAAGCGTCGCGCGTACTTATCGATATAATGCAGACATCGATGAACTTTTAACATCCCTAATACAAGTGCATACATATGTATATGCAAATGTCTTCTCATCTGCTCGTATGTGTTGTCGGATGTATATGTGTGCGAAGTGATTTTTTTAAGCGAAGCAAAATCTAATTGGAATTAAATAATATATAAAGTGAAATGGCATACAAAACTAAATAAATATCAAACCGCGCGTCGGTCGACCCTCAAAAAGGATCTGCATATGTAAGTGCGCTTGTGGCATGGGCAGGGTCGCAGTCACAACACAGCAACAACAACAACAACAGCAGGAGCGGCACTGCCACTCAAACTGCATGCATGTGTGTGTGTATGAGTGAAAACTGAACAAAATGAATGCGTCTGTTGCTGCTGCTGGAGATGCACCACCAATTTTTTTGTCCTTGGCTAAGACTAAAACCAAAATAATGTAAAAATGGAAAAAAAATAAGAAAATAAAACAAAAGTCATCTCTCGTTGCAGTTGCACCCATGCACACACAAACACACAGTTACACTCGCAACGAATGAGAAAGGGCAGCGCAGCAGCAATACACACACACACAAACAACTACAACACAAGTGCAGCAACGCAAAGCATAAGAACAAAACAGAAACACAAAACTGAAACTGAAAACCTTTCAAAAGTCCGTGATGCGCTCAATGTTGCTCTTGTTGTTCATTGAGTTTTTCTTTTTTGTTTGTTGTTATTGTTGTTGATCCAGGATGTAGACAGCATTTGCTCTCCTGCATGCACACACACACGCACACACAAACAAACATAGAGATTCACTACTGTTTTACTCACACGCACACACACCTTTACAGGCAGCCCAGGGCGACGCAACGCACAACGAACGCACTTAAAAGCTCAAATCGAAGCCGTACTCAAAGCTTTCGCTCTCAGTGAAGCAAACCAGCGGCGCAGCAGCAGCAGCAGCAGCATTGTTAAAAGAACATAGAAATATAAAGGTGAGAGCGCAGCTGGTGTGCTGCAGCGGCTGCTGCCGGCGTCGCTGCTGCTGCAATGAGCGTCTTTGATGACTTTCAACGCTTGTGGATGCAGCGCTTTCCACAAAGCTCACTCTCCGACGCCTGGGAGCAGGATGTGCGCGCCAGTCTCGAGCGACATAAGCTTAAAATTGGTGAATTGAGTAAAGAGCTCGAACAGGAGACGCTTTATGTTGAATATCTGGAACGTTTGCTGTCCGATGTGGAGAAATATCGCGAATCTGGCGGCGATCCGACAACACTGTTCGAGGCAGCCACCAACAATCCGGCAGCATCCCATCATGCAACACAGCAGCAACAGCATCATCAGCAGCAATCGCCCACCAGCAGCAGCAGCAGCTGCGTCGCTGCCAATGGTTCAACTGGTGCGACGTCGACTTCGAATGCTGGCGTCGTCGACAAAGACTTTGTAAGTATTTTATTCCCTTTGATTCAAATAAGTCTTTAAGTATTTATTGCCCATTATCATTATCATTTGTTATGCTGCAAGAAGTTTTGCGTTTTGCTGCTGCCACTGATTGCGCTAACCGTTAGCACTTATAGCAGGCGTGCAGCATTTCAAAAAGGGGGGCGTACGCAAACAGACAACGCACACAAAACGCTGCCTATTCCATTGGCTGCCCTTATCACTAGCGATTATCAGCTAGTGCAGCTGCCTCTGCGTCAACGTCGACCACGGCGTCGACGTTTATTTGTTTAACCAGTCACGGCCACGAAAGCCCCTGCAATTATTTGAAAAAATTGCTATTGTTTCTATTTAAATTATTTTGTTTTAAGAGCTCTGTGTGAGAAAATATAATTGCGAACTAGTTCTTTAGAAAAATTGTGGTAAATTGAAGCAGCTCAAATATCAGCTTGGAACTTTTTAGTTTTTGTATTTCAAAATATTAAAATAAAACTAATATATTCATGATTTAAAAAAGAAAAATTTAAATTTCATTGAAATTTCAACAATTGTAAATTCTTTAAGGTGTAATTTTCAATGGATTCCGTGTACTTACTTTTAGCGGATCTTTTAACACTGCTTTCACTGTTCCGTAATTTCAATCTAGTTATTTGTTTTTACGGTTGAACGGTTTTGAAGCCTTTGCGAACTAACTCGTTCATTTTAGACAAATATACAAATTCGGATAGCATTCAACAGTTGCCCCTCCCGGCGGCGGTTTACTCCGCCTCCCCCCACATACCCTCCACCCGCTGTTGTATTCTTTGTGTGTGCGTACGCTCTCCGTCCGTCCGTCCGTTTGTTCGTTGCGCTCCGTCTGTGCCACCACTTCGATATCTTTAATTCTGCCTTGTTATCTACGCACACACACACACTTTTATTCTATTCATATTGATGTGTCTGTGTTTGTTTCGGTCTTTTGCGTGTCGACGTCGTTGACTCCGACTGACTCTGCTGACACCCGGAGCAGCGGCGCTGCCGACGCCTCGATTCGCCGCCGCCGCCGTCACCAGTCGGCAATCGGCAGTAGTCACTAGTTTCGATGAATAACAACATCCAAAAGCGGGATTGTCAAAAGTTAATCGCGCTCTATTTCCACTCCATTTCGCTTGCCAATCAGGTGGGCAACGCAGAAACCCATCTACGTCCCCCCCCTTGCCCATTCCGCTCCTGGCTACGCATTGCAGCAACAAAGAACTGAAACTGAAACTGCATTCAACGAAAGAAAGTCCCTCCTCCTCCTGCACCTGCTCCCAATGCTATTGCATTTTGCATAATCATGATAAATAAGTAATGCAAGAGGAGCAAAAACAAAACCAGAGATTAAAGTGCAAATTACGTAAATAATACAAGAGAAAAAGAACAAAAGCAATATTAAAGTGCGAGTATTTTGCAGCCTAAACCGTAACTTTAGGCTTGTGTGTAAGTGTGTGCGTGTGTGTGTAAGTGTGTGTGTGTGTCTCTTCTTTTATTTGATTTTTTTAACGTGTTCGGTTGACTCAAATTTCGTGGTCAAAGTCTGCGTCGGCGTCGTCGTCGGCGTCACAGTCAACGTCGCAGTCGCTTTGTGCGTTAAGTTCTTAGTTGTTGCTCTTGCAGCCGCAGGGCGGTGCTCGGCTATCAATTGCGCTTCGTGGTCTCTTCGTGCCTCTTCGTCTGCGTCTGTGTTTCTCGTTCGCCTTTTGTGCAATTGCACTTTTTGCGTGGGACACACAGTAACAACAACAACAATAACAGAGAGCGCCAAGCGCGCTAAAGAGAGTGCTGCGTGTGTGTGCCTGTGTGCGTGAGAGAGAAGAGCGAGAGAGAGAGAGCAGTGAGGACAACACAAGAAAAACAACAAAAAGCAAAACAACAATAACAGTGGCGCTGCTGCTGCTGGAAGGAGCATGTCTTCCTTCAAAGAGAAATTCAAATTATGGACCAGAGGGGTGCGTAATCAGTGTGTTTGTTGTCCATTCGTATATGCAAATGCCACAGTGTGTGTGTATGTGTGTGTGTGTGTGCATGTGCTGCAACAAGCAAAAAAAAAAAAGCAAGAATAGACTGTTGTGTTTATCACAAGTCGAAATCAATAAACTTATCGCAAGCGTACACACACACACACACACACTTACATACATACATATGTAGGCGCAAAAATAAAATTAAGCAATAACAAAAGCACTCCACAAAAAAGAGCTAAGTAACTAAAAACCCGTTAAGAGACGTAACACAAAAGCGTAAAGTACAACACTCCAATACACACACAAACATTCATATTCTTACATACAGTGATCGCTGTTTATAATAGAACTGATATATAGTTGTAAATAATTAAAACTGTATTTTGTTTTTAATATCATTTTTTTGAGTCATTATTTTTGTCTTTCATTTTATCAGAAGAAAATAAATATATTTAATTCGTGGACAGTTGGACAGTTTACAGTGCAGGGCTCTCGCTTTCTATCGATTACTGTATATATGTTTGTCATATAGCGCCCTTCTTTGCAGTCCTCCTTAGACCCACGACGACGACGAATCCAAATCTCTGCGCCATTCTCTCCATTGATAAGCGTGTTGCGGGCCCTGCTATCAGTAGAACCCGCCTGAACCAAGCCAGCAGCGACTACCCAACCGACCAGAACTGAAGTGCAATGCAAAGAAGCAGAAACTCAGAGACAGAGAGAGAGAGAGAGAGTGAGAGATAGAGATATCTTGGGTTGTTTAGGGGGCTGTGTGTTTACTACTTATAATACATTCGTACTTCTTATATAGTGCTTGGTATTTTAGCCAAATGAAAAATTTTTGATTAAAACGGTTTGATTAGCGGTTTCTATTTACTGTTAGTTAGCTATGGCAATGAATAATTTAGATTACTTTGATCCTCACCTATATAGGGAGGGAGAGAAAGCGGCTAAATAAAGAGAGAGAGAGAGAGCAACGGAACTAACTTCTATGAAAACATATGTTTCTTTCTCTCAAATAAAGTAAAGATTCATCAACAAAAACTTATTTGCATTTTTCCATTATTATTAACTTCTGTTTGTATAGTTAAACCTTTTCATAAATTATTTATTGTCTTATTGCTAAATTCATAGAATGAAAGAAAAACACATCAAATGTTTAAATGAATGGATTTCGTTAAGTGTCTATTTTTGCTGTGCCTCTGATTTCATTTGAGATGTTTGTGATTTATGAAAAGCAAATGTTTAGCGGCTTTCATAAGCAGCTATTGACAATTTGCTCTGTAAATAGCAAGCTGTGTTGTAATATGAAAATTCTTGGTAATAACAGTGACTCTTGAAAACAGCTCATTGTAAGCTTTTGAATACGGGCACAGCAAATAATCATGACTGCATTTGCATGTTTTATTTTTTATTTTTCTTCTTTTTTTTTAGTAATATTAAAGCGCGTTAGTTGCTGCAATTTTCTCGGAACAATTTAACGACAATTCGATGTTTTTTGTTATTATTTTGTTGTTGGAGCTGCTTTGGCGCCGCCATTTCATGATTCACACTCACACCATTTTTTTATGAGAGTGTGTGTGTGTGTGTGTGTTTACGTCTGTGTGAGCTGATTGAAAATATGCTAAATAATTGTATCGACACGCCTGGTGGGAGACAGGGAGCGACAGAGAGAGTGAGTGAGTGAGTGAGTGAGTGCGAAAGAGAGCACCAAATTGCCAGGCTGCCCAAATGCTGAGCTCAGCTCTCCGACATCTTGCATGAGTATTTGTGTCTACACACATTTGTCTGGCCTGGCCTTAACTCTGTGTGTGTGTGTGTGTGTGTGTGTGCGGGTGTGTGCAGGTGTGTGCGGGTGTGTGCGGGTGTGTGTGACTCGTGTGTGTACGACCTTCGCCGTCAACTTTTTATTGCACGCTTTCTTCTTCGCTTCGCTTGGACACATTAAAAACACTCACACACACACACACACACACACATACGCCCACACATACAATTGTTGCCGGCTGCTGCTGCTTGGCCCAATCCCAATCCCACCCCCAACTACAGCAACCAACGCCTTAGTTCACGTTCACACACACACACACACACACACACACACACATGCAGTTGTGCACACTCTCGCAAAGCAAATAAATATCTCGAAAAAAAATGTTAATATTTGCTGGCAATTTTCTTTACTTTTGGCTTGAAAAATAAGTACAACAAATTAAAAAGTTTGCTCTCGATTTTTGTTGTTTTTCTTATTTTGTAGTTTTCACTTTTTTCGTGGCCAAAAATGAAGGCGTAAAAAGCAATGAAAAAAATGCTCCAACACACGCACACGCTCCACGCCAAGATTGGCTTATTTGTCTGTTTTTGTTGTTGTTGTTTGCTTTGGCTTTTATCCGATGTTGTTGTTGTTGTTGTTGCTGTTGTTGTTGCTGTTGTTGTTGTCATTTTAATGGAACCGCTCAACGTGTTAGAGAAATGCGTTACGTGCCATGCATGAGCAAAGTGAACACTCAGAGCAAGGGGGAGAAACGCTGCTTTCTGCTAAAAAGCTCTGCTTTACAGATATATTTATATATTCCATGGATTCTTTACACCATTCGAGAGGATCTTTGAACTTTCCACTTCAAATGGGAGCACTTGATTCAATACCCGTTGCAAATGTTCGCTTAAAAGCAAATAATTCTATCGATCTACTCTCCATATTTTATTATTTCAATACAAATGAAGTTTATGAAAAGTTGAATATATTTGAAAAATAAAATCGCAACCCTCTTTTTAATAATTTGCATTTTTATTCCAAGAGCCATCTTCCACTTATTGAGTTGAGGACAAGGTTTTTAAAAATGTATAGGTATTTTGTTGATTTCTCTCGCTCTATCGTTCTCGCTCTCTCTCTCTCTCTCTCTCTCTCTCTATCTGTCTCTCTGTCTGATTACTCGTCGCTTTATTTGCTTTTAATTGTTGGCTTTTATTGTTTTTAACTTCACTTCATATATTTCCACGTAGCAATCACTTACATATCTTTTTTACATTGTACAATAATTCTAGGTTTTATAGCGTGCCCATTATTTTAATTGAAAAAAAAAACAGTAATTTAAATTCCTGCCCCACAATGTTTTGCAACTAAACACATTTCACATGAACTGTATTTTTCTGTGTTTTTTGTTTGCAGAAATCTAGTTTGAATCTGCGCGAGGCATCATCTGCGTCATCAGCCAGCAGCAAGGACAAGGACAGGCTGTCCCTCAGCACCGACAACAAATACACACACACACAGAATGACAGCGGTGGTGGCGGAGGTGGTGTTGTTGGTGGTGGTGGTGGATTGAGCTCAGCGCCACCCACTGGAAAACGTAGCATGACGGAGCATAGCTTCGAGCGTGAGGACAAAAAAGACAGTGGCAATGAGAAGGACTCAAATGGAGCGCTTCAGCAGTGCATCACTGAACTGGCGGCCTCCATTGGCAGTGGTGCGCTCAAACCGAATAACGAGCAACGACAATCGCCAGCAGCAAACAACAACAATGATAGCCAAACCAGCAGCAGCAGCAATAAGTTGCAACAGCAGCAGGAAACTGTGGGCAGTGCTGCCGGGGAGGCTTCAATGGATGCTGCCTCAAAGGAGCAATCGAAACAGCTGCGCAAGACGACATCGCACTTTGTTACCGTCATCGAGGTCAAGGAGGCCAAAGACAAAGACATCGATGATGCAGCGACGTCAGCAACGTCGGCAACGGGGTTGAATGACACGGCGACAGCGACAGCAACAAATACAACATCGGCGTCGACATTGACATCGACGCCTCCATCGACATTTGGACGCTATACGGAGCGCAGCAAGGATGCAACTGCGCCCCCGCTATCGCCATCGATGACATCGCCCGCCATGTCCGCCTCATCGTATGCCGCGCATCTGGAGGCCAAAAAGAAAATGCCACCCAGGTGAGTAACATTGAAGTTGCAACACAATAAGTAGCATTATTATCCGACTTTTCCGACGCGACGCGACAAATTAGAAAAGTTGTTGGCAAAACGGGCTTCAATTTAAAGAATTCAGATACTTAAAAATGCCAAACTTTCTGGTGTAGAAGAGAAAACATACAAAGCGAACAAGAACGTTGCAGTCGATATACTCTGTTATCAATAAGTAATACCTATTATACCTATAGCTGATAACAGGTGCCACAGAACAGGTGTGGGTTTAGACCGATCTTCGAAGTAGGCTCCTATTAATCCACATTCCAAGTTTGGTGACTTGCTCTTAAATTGTACTTTTAAGATGAGGCGGACAATCTTTAGAAGAGGTTCCTAGCAATCCAAACAATCTAAAAAAAAAATAATCTAAAACCAGGAAAAGAGGGTGTGGTCGATCTTTGAAGGAAGTTCCCTTCCTTCTTTCTTAAATATTGTGGATGATATGCGGTTTTATTGATTTACCGCTTTTGGCGATTGGGGAGGTGGGTGTGGGCGTTGCCATCGATCGACGGATACTAAAAAATATATAATATGACTTCAACACAAAAGTTTTATGGGTGGCGGAGATGGGCATGACCGTTTGCCGATCTTTGAAGGACATCGCCTTGAAAGACTTGTATTAAAATATTTGTGTTCATTCAACAATTGCATTAATTTTTGTTTTTTGATTTTTTATTATCCGCAGACCGCCGCCAAAGAATATAAGACGCGTGGAACCGCCCACCATTCCCAGCCAACAGCATCAGCTGTCGTCGTCGCCGAAGCGAGAGTCACCCTATGCGGGCAGCACAATGCCTCTGCCGGGCAGCAGTTCCGGGTCGGGCGATAGTCCGGCCAGTTCGCTGGAGCGTAATATAAAGCCATCGGATATACTGCGACAAAAGTCATCGGAGAATCTGGAGTCGAAGTATGCCGCGAACAGAAAGACAACGCCAGAGCTGAGCAAGCTGGCCAATACTCCCGAGCTAATGGAGGAGCTGGGCCGTAAAATGGTTGGCAAGACGGACAGTCTGGAGCATGCGAAGCGCAATGACGGCGGCGGCGGTGGCAGCACCAATGGTGGCAGTCTCGGACGCACTGCATCTACGCCGGGGCGCACATTAACGCCAGCCGGACGTAGCCAGGTAGCGGGCACTGTGGGCGCCTCACCCACTGGCAGCCTGAACAAGACGGCCAAACTGGCCGCCGCCGACAGCAGCTCGACCTCGAGCCTAGAGAAAAAGTCGCGTACTTCATTGCAGGCCAGCGACGCTGAGACGCCAGCGGCTGCCCAACGCAGCATCGGTTCGAAGGAGTCCCTCGCATCACAAGGCATATCGGAAGTTGTAAGTGAATCATAGCCATATGTAGGCAACATCAAATATATATCACAAATCGGATGATTCACAGATCAAGAGCTACGAGTCGGTGTCATCGCTTAGCTCGGACAGCGCCAAGGCGGCACAGCAGGCGGATAATGAGCCGTATTATGATAGCGTGCCGCTGGACAATGGCGATGGGGAGTATGTGTTCATTAAGCCCGGCCGCACCGGCTCCTCGTCCAGTCGCGATGATCTGTCCACACCGGGCAGCACGCTGCCCATGGCCCAATTGAGCAGCCAGGCGAGCGTAACGGATCCCGAATCTCCAGGCCGTACCTCCAACTATGTGAATATTGATTACTTTCTGTAAGAGCGCCTCACATGCATTATGTATAAATGATAAATTATCCAGCTAAGCAATCTCTCTCTCGCTATCTCTTTCTCTCTGCAGGCAGAGCAACGAGACGCGCTCGAGTTCACTGGACAGCGATGGCGAATACGAGGGTCCGCCAATATTGCGCACCATTTCCCATGATGAACAGCAATCCACATCCACATCACAGACGCCAGGCGTATTACGCAAGGTTCGTGCATACATATATATGCATATATATGACTATATATAATATATATATATATATATATATATATTGATTTTTTCTGATTTTGTATACGACTTGCAGTCGCTTTAAGTATACCCCAGCAGAGGGTATGCGGTGTGTTAGGCATCTACATTCTCAGCCAGTATACATATATATATGTATATATATTCTTGATCAAGATGAACATAGTCTATGTTGAATACTCTTTTGACACTATTGATCAGAGATGCAATATTGGTTTATGATCAGGATCAAGAATATATAACATATGTTGTTTGTGTTGCCAAAACGGAAGATAAATTATTGTTGTTGTTGGTACCGATGTTGCATCCTGAATAAGCTGGCAGCTAAAAGCTAATTATTTGTTGACCTAAAGCGCTTCACTCGTATCCCAGTTGCCGCTGCATTTACCAAGTTAACTGTCAATGTTGATGATGATGATAATCATGATGATGATGATGATGATGATGCAAGCAAGCAACCATTACACTTTAAATGACTAAGCGCTATTGGCATTAGCATACGCTAACTTGGCTAATTGATTTTAAAGTGCACGCGTCAGCCGCATGTCTTTAGATAATGCGCTTAACTTTATTTTGGCCTTCCCTCGCTACCCCTGCACCAATTTGTTCCCGTCTTGGCCTTGCCTGGTGCGCCTTAACAATCATTCTGGAATTCCGGAAAAACGTTGCTTTTGAAATAAGAACTGAAAATAATAATACAAAAAAAGTTAACTCGCTGCGCTTTTCTAATGCTAAATTAACATTTCAAAATCGAAATATATATTTTGAACGTGTCCAACAAAACGATCATTTCTGCAATAGCTTATATAATATATCTAATTAGAATTATGGCAAACGAGTATTTGAATATTTACTAACACATATTTTTCGATCTTTTTTTTCCTATCTTCAATTTCTCTTTTTTTTGTTCTATGATGATCTCGTTTAACCTTTTCTCAACAGAACTTAGTTTCAGCGATACTCGTGAGTACCGAATACACTTCTCAAGCCTCAGCCTCCTCTCAGCCTATATATTTATTTGTGTTTTTTGTCGTATATACATACATATGCCCATATACATATCCTGTACATATCTTTATATATGTGTATTTGTATAGCTTCACCTGAATGCGCTTGTTCTATGTTAAATGTGATTGGCTTCTTATCATATTCTATGTTATCCAGTTCTCTGTTTATAGTTGCCAACCATTTCCACTACACTACACACACACACACACACAACCATATATATATACATATATATATACCCACATATGTGTTCCTTTTTTTTGCAACAAAATGTAAATAGATTAATTAAATATATTTAAAACATTGTAGTTAATATTTTATATTTGATTTTCATTTGATTATTTCTGTGATTGCAGAATTGCTGCTTCAAATACACAAATTCTATAAAATACTTATTTTTATGAATTATCTTGAGAAAGTAGAATTAAAATCAAATACCGATCGAAACAATAATATTGCATATTGAATTGGTATGTTGTCCTCCCTCTCTCTCTCTCTCGCTCTATATATATATAAATAATATATATTTATCTATCTCTGTCCTTTCTATGTACATACACAATTATTCATAGCTATATGTGCCAAAAAAAATATAGCGACTTGGCGCACATATTCCCCTTATGTTTATATTATTCCTATGTCTATCGTATGTCCCATTCCATTACACATACCTTATGTACACACACACATATATATATATATATATATATATATATTTATGTATATATATGCATCACATATGCAAATAAGACTGGCTTTTATGTTTACATACATATGTGAATTGGAAACGGTGCAAGAGTTGTATATACCATGTAGTGTATATAAGGTCCTGCATCCAAACTATCTGTAGATTTTCCGTGTAGTCATTCAAGTTTGTTAACACATCCCCCACATCTATCTACACACAGGTCTCTGGCAATGCGCGCGGTGCCAAAATTCGTTCCATTCTGAGCTCAATAATACACAGCGAGACTATCTACGTGGAATGCCTCAATAAAATGTTACAGGTAACTCCCACTAATTGTGATTTCTAAAAAAAAAAAAATACACATGCTAATTTGGACACTTGTTTGTTTGCAGTACAAGCGCGCTATTCATGCAACGTTGGGCACATCACAGCCTGTGATCAAGGAGGAGGAGGAGAATACGATTTTCTTCAAAATCGATGAGCTGCACGAGGTGCACACCGCCTTTCTGGGCGATCTGAAGACAATTGTGTCGCACGAGGGCGGCGATGTGCTGATTGGGGAGCCATTCAAGCGATTGGCCGATATGTTTGATCTGTACAGCGCCTTTCTGCACAACTACGGCCAGGCAATCGATACGGTGAAAAAGTGCAGTGCGAATAATCCGCAATTCAAGAAGATCGTGTCAACAATTGTGGTCAATCTGCAAACGGAACAGTCGCTAACGCTTGAGGATCTGCTGCACAAGCCGGTGGCGCGTGTGCAAATAAATGCTTTGGTGTTTAATGATCTGTTGCGTGAGACGCCACCAAATCACCCGGATCATCAGCCGTTGCGGCAGGCACAGAAGATCATACAAATGTTCCTCAATCAGTTCAATGTGGTCAATCAGCGATTGCCGCAAGAGTCGAATCGTAATCTGCGTCGCATGGTGCGCAACTCGTTCATTGTGGAGCTGGTCGATGGTCATCGCAAGCTGCGCCATTTGTTCCTCTTCAACGATGTGATTGCGTGTGCCAAATATAAGGCTCTTGGCCGGGATCGCATCGATTACGAGCTCAAATGGTTTATACCACTGAAAGATGTCAACGTCTTCGAAGAGTCCGATACGAGTGCGGACCTCAAGGAATCTAGTCCAGCGAATATATCGCAAGTGAAGCGCAATCTGCGCTCGGTGCGCGATCAGCTTATACTCGAGGCAAACGGTGTACGCACCGGCGACAAGTATCGTCGCAAGCTGGCCGATCTGGAGTCCCAGTTGGTGCTCGCAACGCCCAATCTAGTACTCCGGCTCGGCAATAAGGCCAACAATAAGACCATGACCTTTTTCCTCAGCTCCGATTTTGAGCGCACACAATGGATGGACTCGATTATGTCCCTCAAGGTATATAAAATAATAAAATAATAATCATAAAATTGTTGATAACCTTTTTTTTTTGTGTTTTTCTTCACAGCAAAAATGTAATCTGCCTGGGGCGAATACGATCAACTCGCTGGAGGTCACCGCTTTCATAGTGGCCATGCAGAAGGGCATGAAGACTGAAATGGGCTCGTATCTGATGCGCAACACGAACGATGAGAGTCTGCTCGTTGGGGATCTGCATGTTGGGGTGCAGGGACTGCAGGGATTGGAGCAGCAGGCCGATTTGTATATATGCATTGAGGTCGATTCGTATGGCCATTATTTCCGCAAGGCCACCACCAAAATGATCTGTCGCAGCCAGTGCCCGCTGTGGAATGAGAGTTTCATGCTCGAACTGGAGGGCAGTCAAAATGTTCGCATTCTGCTGTACGAGGCAAAGGAGCGACCGCTGTTGCGTGCCAAACACATACTCAAAGTGAGCACCACATGGCCAATTCAGTCAATTGTTCACTCTAATTGATTATTGCCAATATTAACGTATTTCCGTTTCTTTTCTGTTTGCATCCCCGCAGCTGAGCCGCAGCTGGCTAACGGAGACGACACAAACGCGCAGCATTAAGCTGAGCGAAACGCTCGAGCTGAGCGCCAGTTTTCGTTTTGTGCCCGGCGAGCTGTGTCGCGCCACCACCAAACCAGGCGCACTCTTCGGTGCCAAAATGAGTCAAGTATTAAAGTGAGTAAAATCAGCCAATATCGAAATTTGCACCAGTTTTCTACATTCAATTTGTCAATTTGCAGGCGCGAGAAACGCGACATTCCGTTCATCATCAGTGCCTGCATACGCGAAGTGGAGCGGCGTGGCATGCTCGAGGTTGGCTGCTATCGCGTCAGTGGCTCTGCCTCCGACCTGGCCAAGCTCAAAAAGGCATTCGAATCGGGTGAGACACGGCAGGCAATAAATATATATAGATACTTGAACATAACATTTTCTCCCCTCTTAATCCGCACTAGATGCGTACGAGGCGGAGCAGCTGCTGCGCGAGGTGGATATCCATTCGGTGACGGGCATACTGAAGACATTCTTGCGTGAGCTGCCAGAGGCGCTCTTCTCGGATCTGCTGTATCCGCGCTTCTTTGAGACATTTAGCGCATTTAGCAACAACAATGAAGCCACACGCATCAACGAGCTGCTCAAGGTTTACGAGGAGCTGCCTCCGGCCAATAAGGCCTCCATCAATATGATACTCGATCATCTAATCAGGTATGTTTGTGCTATAATCAAAGTTTTCGATTGTGATCTCGAACGCGATGATATCCTTTTGCAGAGTGCACGAAAAGGAGGGGGACAATAAGATGTCGCTGCACAATCTGGCGATGGTGTTTGGTCCCACACTCCTGCGACCAGGACAGACGCAGGTGAAGCAAAAGGATCCACTTGCCGCCAGCACTGTCGATGTGATGGCACAGGCGGGCATACTCTATTGTTTCCTGCAGGCACGCATCAAGAAGGATTAAAATGCTAGGCGTTTCTTTCTTTCTTTTCTTTCCAACCATACAAATATTAACGAAACAAAAACAAAAACAAAAACAAAAAAAGAACAACCATATTTATAACTATGGCCTATGCTTGAAACGCTCCCGCACAATCCCCAAATCCAACCAACGCACACAGAAACCAGAGACACAAACTTAAGAGCCAAGGGCGATTTGTTAGCCAAAACTAAATAACACATCAAAATTGCTCAATTGCGGGCCAAATAATACACCAACACACACGTACACACACTAACACATATTAACACACAACACACACACACATTAACACACACACACAAGATGTATACATGCGTAGAGACAAGTGTTCAACACTGATCCTGTTTTGCTGGTCTTAGTCCAGCCGCATCCTCCTGCTCCTGCCCCACCCCCTTTGAAGGCTTTTAGCTGCTTTGCTCGTATACTCGTATGCTAAATACGTATTTATAGAAAAGAACTATATGCTTTACCCATACACATACAAATACACATACAAACAAATATTATACATATACATATATGCGTCCATGCGATGCACTCGCTTATTGCAACAATTGCAGCATTATGCGATCAAAATTGATAAAAAAAAAAAGAAGAATAAAAAAACGGTATAGATATGGTTATGCATATGAATACGGATATGAGAGGAAAATGTCAAATATTTTCAATATAACGAGTACACACACACATAAATTTATATATATATATACACACACACATATATATATATATATTACTAATTAGTACTTTAAATATTACTAAATAAAACAAAAGAGGGAAATTTTTCCGTTTGCAGCTAGATTGTGGTAATGAGAAAGAACGCTGATAAATGTTGAAGATAAAAGATGATGATATATGTATGTGTATGCTTCAAAAATTATGTTTTTTTTTTTTGTCTTGTTTTGTATTAATTACTTAGGTTTTATATAAAAAGAAACGTAAAATAAAATATATTCTATTTAGAAATGTTTTCGGGTTTTCTTCAATTGACAAACGGAACTGGTGAATCTGCAGGATTGTAGGATCTGACTTCGTTTGCCACAAATACAGGAATTTTGGAGGCGGTCCAAAAATGAACAATTCTCGATATCTAAAAAAAAAAAAACACAAACCAGAAGATTTGGGTATCCTTTGGCCAGCTTAGAGCACTAATTAGTTAGGCATCCAATCAGGCGAAAATTCTGATTTTCGTACTGAAAATTGATTGCAAAATTCGGAAAATCATTGATAATTAAAATACAAAAAAAAAAAAAAAATTGACACAGATATTTGTTTTATGAAAACAAGCTCAATTTGCTGAATTTATGCAAATAATTATATACACTTTTATACTTAATCATGAACAGTTACTATAATTATAATCATGCATCCTCCTCGTCCGGCGCCTGCTGAACGCTGCTGTCGATATCGAAATAGGCACGCCTGCTGCGCTTCTCCTCAACGGCCATTTGATTGCCATCGAATTTGGCGGCGGTGCGCTTGCGAAGCACTTCCACATCCTGTTGATCCTCGATGGAGGCCCACTCCAGCACCAGACGTCTGCCATACAAATGGGTACTGGCGCTGAGTGCATCAAACGCCCGCTTCGCATCCGCCTTGGTGGTGTAATCAACAAATCCAAAGCCACGATGAGCATCCTCGCCGGGCGTCATCTTCTTGGGTATCCGCAGCGATGTCAATTCGCCAAAAGCCCTTCAAATCGTACAGATTGAACATGAATATTAGCCGCACCACAACAATGGCTAGATTACCCTTGACTTACTTGAATATTTCGCGCACCTCGCGATATTGCGCCTGGAAGGGTATATTGCGCACCAGAATCTTGGTGCCAGTTTGCTTCTTTTGCCCCACCTGGCGACGTCTCGCTCCATCGTCCTGGGTTCTATTTCCAAATAACAAAAAAATAACGGTAAACAATGATTGGGTTGCTTCTTGAGAAGATAACATACTTGAGGACACGATCACTGCGCTTCAGCTCGACCAGATTGCCATCGATGTGGGTTAGTTGCATATCCTTCAGTGCCTGTGAAGCGACAGCTGCCCTTTTGAACTGAATGAACCCGTAGCCGAGGGAATTCAACTGTTTTGGATTCTGCGGATCCTTGCGCTTGGCTATCTCCACGGTGTGCACAGTGCCCAAGCGTGCAAAATGTTCACGCACCGTTTCCATAACTGTTTTGAAATTGAGATTACGCAAAAAGATTGTCGTATTTGGTTCCGGCTCATCTTCCGCATCCTCTGCCTGCGGCTCCGGCTCTGGCTGCGTCTCCTTCTCCGGCTGCTGCACGGGCACCTCTTCGAGTTTCTGTTCAGGCTCCGTTTTGGGTATAACCTGCTCGCCGCTGAGCGTCTTGCTAAACGTATGCTCCGGCGCCCACTCCAGGTAGAGCGGCACATTTTTTAATTTCATGTAAGCGAGCTTCTTGAATGCTTGGCGCGCCTCCGACGAATCACAGTACTCGATGAGCGCCGTGACGCCGCTGGGTGGCAGCACGAGCCGTCCAATTGGTCCGAATTTGCTAAAGATGGGCGCGAGATCGGTTACAGTGGTTTCCGCTGACAGATTCTTTGCCAGCAGCACAGTCCTGGAGCGTTTCTGGTTGGGCTCATCGAAGGCGCTGAGGCGAACGCCCTGTTCCTCAAGAAAGCGTTTCATTTCGATAACGATTTGGGTTTCGCCGAGGGCGAGTCGAACAGCGGCACTGCTGCCGCCATCGCTGGTGTCCAGAATGCGCTCCTTGCTCGTCTTGAACTGCTTGGCCAGCAGATCGGCGACAGCGTTCGCACCAAGGAACAGCGTGTTCCAGCCAATGGCTTTCTGGGCGTTCTGCTTTAGCTTGCGCGCCTTCTTCTGCTTGAAAGACAGATTTGCATCAGACTGCAGATCGTCCTCCTGTGCGGCATTGTCCAACTCCTTGCCGGGCATCAGATGCAGCAGTCGACCCTGAAAATCAGTGCCATCCAGCTCATTGAATGCCTTCACTGCATTCTCGGGTATCATAAATGTCACCGTGCCAAATCCCTTGATCTGACGCGTCACCTTATCCACGGGCAGATTCACCTCGACAACGGGCCCAAATCCCTCAAACAGCTTATGCAGCTCCTCCTCGGTTGTGGTGTAGGTCAAATTGCGGAAGAATATGCGACCCGATTCGGAGATATTCTCCTCGCTCTTTAAGCTATCCATCTGCTGTTGCCACTTGGCGTTGACTCCACCAGTTGCCACATCCGCTATATCCAGTCCGTTCTTAGTCGCCTTGGTCACTTTATTCTTTTCGGTGAAGTCCGAGAAGAACACCTGTTTGCCCTTAATGAAACTCTTATTCTTGATCATCGCCTTCGCCATGTCGCGATCCGTTTTAAAGCCCACATAACAGAAGCCATGTACCTTGCTGGGCAAACGCACCGAATACGGTTTATGTGGCTTGAAGAACTTGATGACATCCTGCCGCTTCGTGTTATACGGCACATTATGGATTTTTATGGTAAACAATTCCAGATTGCTTTTATCGGGCTTTGCATTTGATTGGGTTTTATTTTCCTTTGTTTTTGGTTTGCTATCGCCCTTGCCAGCCATCAAGGATTTCATGTAGTCCATATCGCTGATGGGCTGCTCCGCAAGCTTTTCATCATCATCGTCTCCACCAGCATCATTATCATCATCATTGTCCTTGTCTTCTGACAGCGCTGCAGCTTCATCAGCCTCCTCGTCCACATTATTTGCTGCTTGAGGTGGCTCAGTTGTCTCGTCATCGAAGGCCTGCTCCTTGACCAGCTCGCTAATCCCTGCATCGTTGGCCCACAGCGAACGGGTTTTGTCGTGCGCCTGCATAAACTCCTGGAAGGCTGGATCATCTTTGTGCTTGCCAAGTATCTCGTCAACTCTGCTTGATTTTGGTTTCGTTTCTTTGCTCTTGCATTCTAGCTGGGACTTTTCGTCCTTAAATTGCTCAAGATTCTTTTTGCTATCCTTGGCATATTTGCTCCAAGATTGTGGCTTCTCCTCGCTGCCCAGAGCCGCACATGACTCTACACGGACGCGGCTCGTCTGTATGCATGTGTTGTTAAAATGGGCGATGGCCGCCTGTGCCTCCGCCTCGCTGCTGTAGCCCACAAAACAGAATTGACGGAATTTGCCATCGGGCGTATATTTCAATTGCAGATCTGTAATTGTTCCCTTGCTGCCGAATATATTGCGCAGTTTATCCTCACTGATCTGCGGGCAATCAATAATCGTTAGAACGGTTTAGCACCATGTCAATGCCAACAATGTTTACTTACATTCTTGGGCAGCTGTTTGACTATAATACGTGACATTTTTAAACTTAACTACGGTAATATTATATATCGCGAAACTACAATAAATGCATGTCGCTTACGGTTAACACGTGTTGCGTGCCAACTTGTTTCAACAAAAATAGCTGAGAAGCGATAACTATCGGACTATCGGACATGAATTCCGCGCCTATTAACAGCGCTATGTTAAATTAGCATGACTCTGTTAATATAGCTGATACAAATATTAAAATTTTAAAATGCTGCTGCAACACATAACTAACTCTTACTAATATTTCATAAGAAATAGTTGGTAATTTTTAAGCAGCATATGCAGCAGTACAATTGCAAATTAGAGGCAGTTATTTCCTCAAATTTAAAATCATAATTTCCTTAGTTTTAGGGAAGAACATTTGCAAAGAAAATACTTGAATTGCCATCCAAACTCAAAGAAGTAAAAAGTATTGATTTCAATTAAATTATTTTTATAAATACAAATAAAAATAAAAACAGATCTTGCTGCTGGAACGCTTTCAAATGTGCGCATTTCCGCCTTACCTTCAATTGTTGCTGAATATTGAATAACTTATTACGTATAAAATTGTAGTCAAATGTAATTCAATATGCAAACAACTTTCAGCTACTCATATCAGTTTAGATTGTATTTCATTTGACGCTTATCAGTCGTGGTCAAATAACAAAAATAAGAGCAGGTGAGGTTGCTTTTATCTGGTGGTCACTGTATGGGGTCCAGATACGCAGAGATCTCGCACAGCCTCGACGAGTTGTAACCTTTGGAAGTCTATGACTGATATATGTAATTGAAGAATTCGAGGAAGAACGACGCATTAAGACTAAGGATTGGAGGAGGTGAAACCCCATCCCATCTTGATAAGGCTGCAAGAAAGAGAAATATACACACAGAGAGAGATAGAGAGAGATGGAGAGAGATAGAGAGAGAGGGAGAGAAAGAGAGAGTTCGGTGCTCATCTTCTGCCAGTTGTTCAAGTGCGTTCATTAACGCTATATATTCCTTTCCAATGTGTGATAAGAAAAACTCTCGAACCAGCTATAAAACCCCTCCAGCTACAGTTAAAGCGATTTAGTTTAATCTTTGGATTCCCACGAGAAGCATCATTTTGGTGATTTGATTCGAATTGTTGTAGTGCTTGCTGTGATAACACAACTGATTGACACTTGCATAATTCTGCAGAATAGTGGAAAATTTTGTTTAGCAAGTCGAGTATAGCGAAATAAAAATATTGAAATGGAGGTGCCACCGCCGCTAGTGCTAAAGCGGCAGCTCTTTGTGCCCAGCAAGACGCTGATGGGACCGGGTCCATCGAATTGTTCACAGCGTGTGCTCGAGGCGATGAGTAATCCGGTCCTGGGACACATGCATCCAGAATGCCTACAGGTAAGCCATGACCAGATCACTCTGCCATAAATAAACTCCAAGCTATATATATATATATATATATATATATATATACTGCATACTCTTCTTCAGGGTATTCAAATATTCAATCTAAGTCAATATGAAAGGTTTTTATTTAATGAATATTGCTGTTTTCAATGATTGAACAAAAAAACAGAGCACTGACCGAAAATAATATTGTTCCTACAAGACGAAGAGGAAAAACATATAAGCCTAAAGATAATACAATTTTGCAGATCATGGACGAGGTGAAGGAGGGCATCAAGTACATATTCCAGACATTGAACGATGCAACCATGTGCATCAGTGGCTCGGGGCACAGTGGAATGGAGGCGGCTCTATGCAATCTGATTGAGGACAACGATGTCGCTCTGATGGGCATCTCGGGTGTTTGGGGACATCGGGCGGCGGAAATGGCGCGACGCTATAACGCCGATGTCCGCTATGTGGAGGCGAGTTTTGGTCATGCCCTGACCCTGGAGGAGATTCGCTTTGCATTCGATACACACAAGCCGCGTGTTTTCTTTATTGCCCAGGGTGATTCATCGACCGGGATATTGCAGCGACATATTCCGGAGATTGGTGAGCTGTGTCGGCAGCACGATTGTTTTTTGGTTGTGGATGTGGTTGCCTCACTGGGCGGCACCAATTTCCTCATGGACGAATGGAAGGTGGATGTGGCGTATACGGGATCACAGAAATCGCTGGGTGGCCCGGCCGGTCTCACACCAATCTCGTTCAGCAAGCGCGCCATGACACACATCCGGCAGCGCAAATCAAAGCCGAAGGTCTACTATTTTGATGTGCTGCTCCTCGGACAGTATTGGGGCTGTTATGGCAGCCCGAGGATCTATCATCATACAATATCCACGACACTGCTCTATGGTTTAAGGGAGGCGCTGGCCCATTTCTGTGCGATGGGCTTAAAGAATGTGGTGCATCGGCACCAGGAATGCTCTGCCCGGCTGCAGCTGGGCATCGAAGAGCTGGGCTTGGAGATGTTTGTCCAGGAGGAAAGGGATCGTTTGCCCACAGTAAACACCATCAAGGTGCCCTTCGGCATCGATTGGAAAAAGGTTGCCGATTACGCAATGCGCAAGTGAGTGTAAATTGATTTAATTAATTTTGTGATATTTTTTATTCATTGTTTCCTTATGCTATCAATTGTAGATACAATCTAGAAGTTAGCGGTGGGCTGGGTCCAACAGTGGAGCATGTGTTTCGAATTGGCCTGATGGGTGAGAATGCCTCACTGGAAAAGGTCGATATGGTGCTGAGCATTTTAAACGAAGCCATTCAGAGCATAAAGCTGCGAGCTGTTAAGTCCGAACGCTCCAAAATATGATTGATAAATACATTAATAAGTACATTTGTTACCTTTCTTCACTTCAATAAAATTATTCAAAAACACATTTCAATTAGCACAGATATAAGATTGGGATGCAGCAAATTAAAATTTTAAATTTCAGCGCCATTTTGAATTAACAGTAACAGACTGCTAATCTTAAGCTCAGAAAAGCACTGTTAAAAATTGTATTGTTACGCACTGCAAAACTTCTCATGTGACTAACATTTTTTAATTTTTGGGCAATTCGATTTGCTGTTAAATAACAATTTCTATCGATAATTAATCGCATTTATCGAAACTTTTAACGATTTCATAAATTAATCGGTCTTCAGCTATATGAACAAATAATGGGCATCGAATTCGGCGGACTTGACGGACAACAATCATGCTCAACTTGCCGGTAAATTGCAGTTTCCCCATTTTGGCATAAACAAACATTGAACGAGTAGATAGCTTATCAATTTATTGAACGCCCAGAGTAGACTTGAGCCCGTTCAAGCGCCTCTCTTCTCATTCATCATTATACATACAGAAAAAAAAAGTTGTAAATTGTACACTTAAAGTTTTATTTTTGTTGTTTGTTGTTGTTGTCCTTTTGTTTAGGTATACAATAGTTGCTAGTGCTTCTGCAATTGCAACCGATTTATTAACCCTGCTTCTGGGCCAACTCGCGAGCCTTGGCACGCTCCAGCTTGGCGATGCGAGCCAAACTCTTCGAGCCAAGAATACCACCGCCCCAGTGACGACGGATCTCATCGTGACGGTCGTTGAAGTTGGTCCTGACAGCCTCGAGCAGCTTGCCGAAGTTCGGCTTGTCGTTGTTCTCAACGTTTGTCAACGCCAAAGTGGTGCACGTCTTGCGGCGCACGAGACGACCCAAACGAGCCTTGCCCTTCACAATGCAATAGGGCACGCCCATTTTGCGGCACAAGGCGGGCAGGAAAAGCACCAGCTGCAACGAGAGTGCGAAAGAGAGGGAAAACAATAACAAATTAATATCTAAAGATCTAAACACGTGCTTTTCCTTTTGTTGATTGCTTTGGGTGGCCAAGGAGTGTTGTGCGGGGCGCTTTTCTTTGCACCAATGTTGCCAATCTTAGCTTATTTGCATGAATTGATTACGTATGTAAATCAATATAATATAAACAATATTAATATATAATTTGAACTATATAAATAATATTTAAAGCAGCAACACTTATTGCATATGATCGTATTTTGAATTTGAGTCGGGTAGTTAATAAAAAATAAAATTGATAAATAGATAAAACTGTAATTTGAAAATACGATTATACTTTAGAATTATTGCTTATATCTGCAACCACGGATTTCCTAATAAATAGTAAATATTTGATTTTTCGGCAATTCAAAAAAATAGCTAGTCATTTTTTGGCAACACTAATGCGCAGCACACACACCGCACACACGTAAAGAAATCTCAGCTGTCAAATTACCACATGTTTCACGTTACATATTTTTGAAACGCTTCAGTTGAAGAAATTCAAATTAACATCATTGATGGAGGGGAGGATTTGTTATTGGTTCTTAGAGAGGTTGGAGCGGATGACAACAATTACCTCAAGGGGATCCACATCGTGAGCGATGACGACCAGCTGGGCTTTCTTCTGCTCGATGAGCTTGGTCACGGTGTTCGTGCCAGCAGCAACAAAGCTGGGCTTCTTCTTGGGCTCCACTTCCTTGCCCTGGACCTTAGACTCGGCGATCTTCTTTAGGCGCTGCTTCTTGGCCAACGGAGACTCGGGACGATATTTCTCCAGCAGCTTGAACAACTTGACGGCAGTCGTCTTGTCAAGGGTCTGGGTGAATTGATTGATTGGTGGCGGCACCTTCAGACGCTTCTGGAGCACAGCCTTCTGGCGCTGGACGCGAATGTATTTGGGCCAACGCACGAAACGCGACAAATCACGTTTGGGCTGCACATTTTGGCCTGCAAAATGAAACAGGAAACATTTTTAGTTTTTGTGATACATTTTGTACAACTTGCCGCAGCAGATTCTCACCAATGCCAAAGTTCTTGGGACGCTTCTCGAAGAGCTGGTTGACAACTTTCTTGACAACTGGTTTCTTCACGGCCAATGGAGCTGGGGCCACCTTCTTCGTCACTGGCTTCTTCTTTGGCCTGGGCTGTAACACATATATAATTTGATACAGTTTTAATTACAACACAACAACAACACACACATAAAAAAAACAAAACAAAATAAAAAAAAATTCGAAATAATACACTTTGCGACACGATTTGTACATTAAATGTAGATTTAATTTGGTTGATTGGGATTGTTTACCTTCTTAACAACCATTTTCACGCAGTTTTATTCAAAGATGCTAACAAAAAAAGCAGATTTATTCGCGGGTCGTTTAAAAGACCAGCTTTACGTCTGCCCGTCAGAAAGGTAAAGGAATGGCGAGAGCGGCGGAAGTTGCTTGCTTGTCAAACTTGACACTTGACACCGGTAGGGTTGTATTTTGCACTGCTTGCCGTCGTCAGCCAATAGATGGCGCGCGCAGTGTTGCATTCGAAAACATTCGATAGTTGCATGAAAAAAATCAAAAAAGAGAACAGCGGAAAATACTGAATATACTTACAGTGTGCACTTCGGAATGCGGTAACACTGTATTAACTATAATTTATCCTACCTGTTGCATTAACATTTGCGCTTGCGCTTAAATGTTACAATTTGCATAGTCAATTAAATCAAATCCATACGAAGTGGATGTGTGGCGTTTAATGTGTCGAACAAGCAAGTTGTGCAATTTTGTACGCCACGCGTAGTGCAGTAAAAGGTACATGGACATATAGTGCTGCAATGCACTCCCCTCCCCCCGTTTCAAACCAGTCCACCATTTTTAATTTCTTTGTTTATTTTGTGTTCCATCTTCGTCGCAGTGTCGCAGCCGAATTTGAATGCACAGACAGACAACGAGAACGAGAACGATAACTACACACATAAACAAAACGCAAATTAGCCAAAAAATAATAGAAATCAAAAGAACGAGCCATAAACAAATCGTGTGCATAAAATGAAGTGAGTGCGCCAATCAATGCAAAATGGCCAGCAATGGGGCTGTTGGCACTGTTGCTGGCGCCGGCAACGCCGGAGGCTGTGCTACTGTTGCTGGTGTCGCTGGTGGTGCCATCAATCACACACATGCCGTCTGCGTCTGGGAATTTGAGTCGCGCGGCGGCAAATGGCTGCCATATTCACCGGCCGTTTCCCAACACTTGGAACGGGCCCATGTTAAGAAATTGACCCGCGTTATGCTAAGCGATGCGGATCCCAGCCTGGAGCAGTATTACGTTAATGTGCGCACCATGACCCAAGAGTCCGATACCGAATCCGAGGCGGGTCTCCTCACCATCGGTGTGCGGCGCATGCTCTACGCCCCCAGCAGTCCCGCCGGCAAGGGCACCAAGTGGGAGTGGTCGGCGGGCAGTGCGGACAGCAACTGCGATTGGCGGCCATACAATATGCATGTCCAGTGTATTATCGAGGATGCGTGGGCCCGTGTAAGTATCTACAGAAAAATATAAATACAGATCGAGAGAGAATCCCGATTTGTGTAAATAAAAACAATCCGTTTAAATATATAATATATAACGCCGCAGATCTGCTATTTTTATATAAATATATTTAATTTGTAATCCGTTTGAGATAGCAAATCGAATATTGGCAAAATAATTAATCTGAATTACATTTTTCCATACATTTTGAAATATTGTTGAACATTTTGATTCTAATTTAAGTGAAATTATTGACATTGTATATTAATGAAATGTGCTGATTGCAGGGCGAACAAACATTGGATCTGTGCAACACGAACATTAGCCTGCCATACACGATCAACTTTTGCAATTTGACGCAAATGCGTCAGCCGAGCGGGCCATTGCGTGGCATACGCCGCACACAGCAAGCGCCGTATCCGCTGGTCAAACTGACGCCGCAGCAGGCGCTCCAGTTTAAGGCGACAAGCACTGGCAATGGCCACGACTATCATCATCATCAGCATCAGGGGCAGCAACAGCAGCGCAATAATACACTACCCAAAATGGGTGTGATATTGCCACCGATGCATCGACAGCAGCATCCATTGCCTATGTCCGTGAACAGCAATTCGCATAATCATCATCATCAACAGCAGCAGCAGCAACAACATCAGCAGCAGCAGCAACAGTTGCAGCAACAGCAACAGTTACAGCAACAGCAGCAGCAACGCAAACCGCAGAAAAAGCATAGCGAAATTTCGACAACAAATCTACGCCAGATACTCAACAATCTAAACATTTTCGGCAGCAGCACTAAGCACAGCAACAACAGTAGCAATAGCAATAATAGCAACAGCAATGCACACAGTAGCAATCATTTGACGGCAGCAACTGGGTCGGGTGGATCAAGTGTTGCCGGATCGACACTGCATCTGATGCAGCATCATCATCATCATCACCATCATCATCAGCATCAGCAGGCGCACTTCTCGCACAGCGGCAAAAGCATGCTGACATCCTCGATGAACAGTCATCACAGTCGCTGCTCGGAGGGATCATTGCAATCGCAACGGAGCAGCCGGATGGGTTCGCATCGTTCGCGATCCCGAACGCGTGCCTCCGATACTGATACGAATAGCGTTAAATCGCATCGACGGCGGCCGAGCGTTGACACCGTCTCCACGTATCTCAGTCATGAGAGCAAGGAGAGTTTACGCAGTCGCAATTTTGCCATATCAGTGAATGATCTGCTCGACTGTTCGCTGGGAAGCGATGAGGTGTTTGTGCCATCGTTGCCGCTATCGTCGCTGGGCGAAAGGGCGCCCGTACCGCCACCGTTGCCCATGCCGCATCACCAGCAGCAACAGCAGCAGCAGCAACAACAGCAACAACAACAACAGCAGCAGCAACAACAGCAGCAGCAACAGCAGCAGCAGCAACAACATCAGCTGCAGCAACAGCAATCAATCGCTGGTTCGATTGTGGGCGTGGACCCGGCCAGCGATATGATATCGCGTTTTGTGAAGGTCGTTGAGCCGCCCCTCTGGCCGAATGCCCAGCCCTGCCCCATGTGCATGGAGGAGCTGGTGCATTCGGCACAGAATCCTGCCATATCGTTGAGTCGATGCCAGCATTTGATGCATCTGCAGTGTCTCAACGGCATGATCATCGCACAACAGAATGAACTCAATAAGGTGAGCAGCATTGGAAGCAATTACAAAACACATTTCACATATTTCCGTTTTTGAAACTGTATCTCATAAGAGAGTGTATCTTTTACGAGTGCTAAACAAAATAGATTTGCATAAATACTGACTCGCTCTGCATCGTTCCAACTCACTCACTCTCACCCTTTCTCTCTCTGTCTGTATCTGCAGCAGAACCTGTTCATTGAATGCCCCGTTTGTGGCATTGTGTATGGCGAGAAGGTTGGCAATCAGCCCATTGGCAGCATGTCCTGGAGCATCATTAGCAAGAGTTTGCCCGGCCACGAGGGTCAGAATACCATACAGATTGTATACGAGTGAGTAGACAGTAGTCTCTATCTCCATCTCACTCCAACTAATTATTTTTGTTTCATCTTTAGCATCGCATCGGGCTTGCAAACTGCTGAGCATCCACATCCGGGACGCGCTTTCTTTGCCGTTGGATTTCCGCGCATCTGCTATTTGCCGGATTGCCCGCTCGGCCGGAAGGTGTTGCGCTTCCTTAAAATCGCCTTCGACCGTCGGCTGTTGTTCTCGATTGGACGATCGGTGACCACCGGTCGCGAGGATGTCGTCATTTGGAATAGTGTCGATCACAAGACACAGTTCAACATGTTCCCCGATCCCACCTATTTGCAGCGCACCATGCAGCAGCTCGTACATCTGGGCGTTACGGATTGATCTAGTTGCCACCCACACTTAATCTCAATGTTCTCGCTCTTCCATATGTCCTTTCATTATATATATATATATATATATATATATATATATATAATTTTTTTTATTTTTTTTGAACAATCTCAATGTGTGTGCAATTTTATTTGAGTTTTTGTTTTAATTTAATTGTATTACTATTATTTTTATATTTTTGTGTATACATTGTATGTGTCAGCCAGCGTTCGAGCTGCTCGAACCCTAAACAACAAAAACAAAAACAAAAGCAAAAACAATCGCAAATGCAAATGCAATTTCCATTTTGAATTCTCCATTTAATATATGACCTCGATCTGTTCTTCCAATTTGTAGTCCTTAAGTGCAATGCGTACATATCATGTATTGTATTGTGTATTGTATTTAAATAGTATATAAGCATATATATACAAATATATATATATATAAATCTAATTATACTATATAGTCTATAAGGCCATGCATTCTCTTCTCACTGCATTGCCACGCTAGGAATTCCAGAACCTATTAGTATTAGTATTAGTATTATATTTAGTATATCTAAGCGTTTAAGTGTTAAGCTGTGCCAAAATTCTCAAATGTTACATAATTCTTTCGTCGACTCGAATTTATAACCATATCTCAGTTCAATGTCAGTATAGATTTTTTTTTTTTGAGAATAGCCATAGGAATCCACTTCAGAGTATTAGATAAAGGCAGCTTTGCTAAACAAATATATCATTCGAATGATCATTTATCTAACTATATCTTTATAATTTCAATGCGAATCGTTTTTGATGAATGTTTTCTCAAGGTATTCAGAATATTGAAAATTTTTACAATTTCTTCACTTTACGTGCAGCTCATTCGAATGATTATTTTTGCGGGCCATTTCAAAATGTGGCTTCATTTTTGTGGTTTGATTTGGTTTGATTAATTTGTCAACTCATAAACTATTAGTAGCTAATACTATATATCATATGTTTACATGCATACTACATATTCACGCACATACATATATTCATTATAAAACACACACACACACACATACATATCTACATACATATATATATATATATATATAAATGTATGTAGACTATTTTATATTCGAACACATTAATACATGTAGTTTTTTTCAATTGTTGCTTTCATATTGATATCATCTCGACGACATTCTCGAACATACGATACGATACATATAGATTTAAATACTACAGATATAGACATAAATATATATATCTATATATATATATATATATATAAAGACAGCTATTGGGCATGCCCGTTTACAATATAACTAAGTTGTATTTAGCACTGATTAGTTGTTAGTTAACTGCATTCAGTTTGGCATTAATTTAGCAATAACTTTACAAGTTTATATACAAATTGATACTTTACTGTAAACTTAGTTTAAATAAAAAGCTGCAGAAATGTTTTTAATGCTCCCGGTCTTAATTCAAAAGATATATCTGCCATATCTGGTTTATCGGTGGAAACATAAGCATTTGTTGGCAAACGATTATCAGCAACCAACAAAAACTAATTCTATTGGTTATTTTTAAAATTTCCAAATTTACATGTGATGTGAGCTGGAATCCGATCGATAAGGATCAGATGTAACCGATATCTGTTCCTTCTAGTGATGAGTTCGTGTCACGCACGACACGCGAGTGCATCTCTATTTTGGAATTCACCCACAAAATTTCACACACAAATTGTGTATTCAAATCGACTGCATTTAATTGCACATTTGTTGTTGCAGTTGTGGTTGCATTTGTTGCAATTGTTGTTGTTGTTGTTGTTGTCCGCGACAAATTTAGCCCGTCCAAGGTTTACATACATTTAACGATTTCGCCTGTGAATCACTTAAAATAAATTAAAATCAATTTTTGTGAATTTTTCATGCGTGATGTTTTCGCTCTGCTCGCTGCCTGCTGCCTGCTGCTGCCTGTTGCTGCTGCTGCTGCAAATTGGCCACAAAAGTTGCCCCCGTCCTTTTATGGCACTTGTGGCAGCCACTTGTGGCTGTGTGTCGTCTGTTTTCGTCGTTCTTTTTTTGTTGTTATTACTGGTATTGTCTGCCGACGCCCATGCCTGACATCAGTGTCTCCGTCTCCCCCGTCTCCGGTCTTCCTCGCTGCTGCCCTGGCAAGGACAGCTTAACCTTCGCCTCAGTTGCGTCACTTTCACTTGCTGATCAGTAACTGTTGTTGCTTCCAGCCAGCTGTTGCTTTGATGTAGCATTTGAGTCGCATTTGCCACTTGTTGCCACTTGTCACCAATGGCTTAATGACGCCACAAGGCTAAAATTGAAACCTTAATTGAAAATTACTTAGAAAAAGCTACAAGGCAACCTCACTCTCCCTCTCTCTCTCTCTCTCCCTCTCTCTCTCTCTCTCTCTCTAATTTCAGAATTCAGTATAGCATCTTTTAGTTGTTAATGTTGCTGCTGATCTCCTTGTGCCAGTTGCATGTTGAAAATGTTTTCCTAGAATTTTGCAGCATTTTATCCGATTTCATTTGATTGACACTGAACGTTGACGTTGACATTCAATGCACACACACACATGCACACACGCACAACATCATGCGTACATCATCGAACTCATCCACTGGTTTTCTACATATCCAGCTTGTGGTTTTGGCCAAAAAAGTGCTCACAACCCACTGGCCATGTGGTTTTTTTTACTGATTTTTATTTTTATTTTCTGTTTTCTGTGTTTTTTTTTTTGTGTTTTGGCGTTGCACTTTGCATTTTGATAAGGCTATGCAATTTTTGGTATGTTGCATGCCACAAGGGCGCAGCTGCCTTATCGAGAGATCTGGCTGTGCCAAAGACTTAACATTTTCAGGCATATCAGCCAGATCTCAGTTGACTCCAGCTTCCAATTGACAACTGTCCCTAAATTCATTTCCAATATTGAGATCAAATAGAATAATTGAAAATGTACGAAAATAGTTAAGGATTCAGATTATATCGATGAAGCCGATGAGCAGCTTGCGGACAAGGAACATCTAATGGAGCTGGCCGGGAGCCACAGGAGCTCTCAATTGCAGATAAAGTGAACTTGGACCAACAGTCATCCCATGACAACGATAACCAGAGCGAAACAAATGAGACCAATAACTGGAGCAACAGGCGTATTACCCAATCCAGTCCAACATCGAGCGAAAGTGAATCTGAGCTGGATACAAAAAAATGATGCCCACTAAATGTCGTCAACTAATCGCCGCTGAAAACAAAAAGGATGTTGGCTCAAGCTCAACATACAATTCCCTATTAACTTAAAATTAAATTGCTTTCATTTTAAAATTAATTAAATATTATTCGCATATCTGATGAATCTCTGAACAAATAATTTCATACGAACAATTGCGCTAGAGCAAGATGGATTAAGATTATATATAATTCTAATTTAGGGTGTGCTCTCTTAAGGCTTGTTATCTCTCTTAGAATCAGTTGTTTCTAGATAACAATGCTAACGAAGTTGTCGGCTGGTGCTTGACTAGCAGATACCCTGTACACAGCTGTTAAATATGTTGATTAAGATTAAATAAATTTAATTATAATTAATTAGCTTTATCTTTAAAATTGTGTTTTTACTTGCTATCAGTTATTGATTTCTTGAAATATTCGTATATAAAATGAGACCTTACATTTTAAACGCTGGACAGACGGACATGGCTAGATCGACTACGAAACACCTTTTGGCCATTTTTAATGGGAACCGCTAATAAAGATGACAAAGTAATGCAAAACAGCAAAATAATTGCAAATTGTTTTTGATGCGCCAGCAAACAAAGCAAATCC
Source organism: Drosophila mimica (assembly GCA_037043585.1). NCBI lineage: Eukaryota > Metazoa > Arthropoda > Insecta > Diptera > Drosophilidae > Drosophila > Drosophila mimica. Next base: position 157,300 of record JBAMBE010000918.1, on the reverse strand, counting down.
AAGCAAACCCGAGCAAAAATTAAATAAGTGCTTTCCAATTAAGTTGTTACCGTAATAATATATTAATGGTGGACGAAAGCGAGACAGAGACAAAGAGAAAGAGCGAGTGACCAATGAAAACATTTTGAGTGCGTCGTAACCGTTATATTTACTGAATTGAACAATCAAAATTGAAACGCACAGCAAAAATAATACTTGAATTATAAAAATTTCGAAATCGAAACAGATGTTGAGTTTTCCTTTTTATATTGTTGCTTTAATAAGTGCCATAGAATCAAATGCGCTTGCAGCAAATTTATTTATTGTTTTTTTTTTGTTTTTCGCTTAAAGTAAAATGCAATAAACTTTTAGTTGCGCAACAGAAGACAAGTCCTTGTAGTAGCGTCTGTTGTGTAACTCTGTTTGTTGTTGTATTGTGAAGGTTATGTGTGATTTGTGAATTGCATTGTTGTTGTTGCTGTTGCTGATTCCTTGTGACAACTACACACACAAACACACACACACACACACACACAGCGATATTTGCGACGAGGCGAACCACATCCGGACTGGCGAAAACTGGGAGTTGACCGCGCTGCCCACAGCTCTGCCCTCAGCCAGTTGGTGCCGCTTGCCGATAGTGGCGCTGCTGCTGCTTGGCGCCTATCTCATCTCTCTCTGCTCAGATGGGGAGCCTAAATGCAGCAACAAATGCAGCTAGCACAATCAGTTAAGAGCCTCTGCTCGTGCCAAACGGTTGTGCGCATCTTTTTGCATCCCAGTTACAGCAAACATCAAAATATCCCAGTTACAACAACAACAACAACAGCGACATCAGCAGTAGTTACAACAACAACTACATAAAAAACAAATAATTTGCAAATTTTGCCCTTTTATTTGGCGACGTGCGTTTTATTTTTTACTCGCAAAACAATCGCGTGTGCCGGTAATAACAACATCAATAAGATTGACAATAAAATAGTTTCATTTGGCTGCCAACCGCAAATCAATCAACAGTTTCGTGTAACCCCCACACCCCACCCTGCCGCCATCTTTTTCGTTTCTCGATCGTTTTCTGGAAAATTAACGCAGACGCGTAATTCAAACTCTTTCCGCACTTAATACAATTACAATTTCAATATTAGCATAGAGCTATATTTTATTTCTAATTCTGTTTTTTTATTTATTTTTTTATTGTGTATTTAAATTGTTGTTGTTGTTTTTGCTGTCGTCGGTCTTCAACTGTCTGTGTTTGTCTCCAGTTACCAAAGCCGTCCCGTTGTCAACGACATATCCGATAAACAGTTAAAATAACAGGTGAGAATGGCACACACACACACACACATGCATACAATATGCACTTGCATCCACATCAGTGCTGTCAAATTTTTAGCGTGAAATTATGGCTTCTTTTTAATGGGAATATAGAGTTTTCAGCTTTAAAGATGTTGTAGACGTAATTTATTAAATATTTCCATTTTATACACTTTTAAATGGTATTTAATGGTATTTAATTCATGATCAGCATTAACAGTCGAATCGATCTGGCGTTAATCTATATATGCTGATATATTTTAAAAAGCTTGCAACTAAGCAAGGCTCTCATAAATATGTAAAGCAAAATGGTAAATTAAATTAATTGGCAACACTGAAACACACACACATACATACATTTGCGCTCATGTGTAAATTGAGTTCCACAAAGTTCTAAGCGATTTGCGGTTTTCCTGTTGTCTCTTTGGCGCCATCTAGCGGCAAATCAAGCAATCAATCGACAGAATCGCATATCGCATTACGAATTTTGTTCCTCCATCAAATGATTAGCTGCTGTGGGCGTAGTTGTTGTTGTTGTTGTTAGTTTTTATTGTGTATTGTTTGTTGTTATTGTTATTGTTGCTTCGCATAAATCAAATGTAACTCGGGCAAAATTGAATTTCAATACGCAAGCACACACTGACCATATATTATGTTATATATTTTAACGATCCCGTCTCTCCATTCTGATAGGTAAACCCCAAACGATTTTTAATTGGCTGGCGCAGCGACAACATTTTTGGGCATTCAAATAATTTATGAGTGCGCGCCGTCTCCATTTGTAAATGTACACATTTATCGTTTATCGTTTCATTCGGGGCATTGGTCACGCGCCTTCCTACGCGCTTCTCACCTCAATCAGTCGATTGATCCATCAAAATTGAGAGCTCACAAATTAGTAGACACTGCATACAAATGCTAATCTTTGAATTATGATCGAGTTTGCTTTAATTTATGCATGTTTCACATATATTTTTTTTTTCTTGGGCAGAAGCACATCTTTCAAAATTTCAATGATAAATCATAATTTGTATCTGTTTGTGGCTTCTGGGAATAGGCTTGAATTTAACATTTTGTTAGGGTTTTGCTAACGAAATGACATATTTGTTGCATTGTTTCACCTTCGTTTTCAAGTACAGACAACGTTTATATTCGGGTTCTGTCTCTATCTCCAACTTGGCCAACTGACTTATTGACTGTCAGCCTATTTGCCCAATTGCGGTTTTGAACTTGTTGCTGCTATTGTTGTTGCTGTTGGCTGCCGGACGGCCAAAACTGACATGCCCCACCCGTCCGGTCCTGTCCCCCAGTAACCCTGCACCACCTGCTTGAGAACGTGCTGTGGATTTGAAATGTGGTTTTTGCTTTTGACCGAACATCGTTGATCGTTGATCGTTGATCTTAACCAAAACTGAAAACCCAAATGCGACGCTGGCGGCCGCTTTAACAAATCACAAATCACAAATCTCAACAACAACAACAACTGCCAAACCAATGAGCAACAGCAATTGCAGCAATAAACAATAACAAGCAACGACAGCAACAACAACAACAATATTCTGTTTGTCATTTGCCATGTTTCATTTTTAACCATTTACGGGGGAAATGTCACAACTTGTTTTTGGGAGCACTTGGGGACTTGGACTTTGGGGGCATCCACATATCTGGTTCGCCTCGTCGCCTCACACTGGAACATTATAAATTGAAAATAATATTATTGAATCTATGTACGTACGTGAATTTAGCATTGCATATATTTATGTACATATGTATATGTAATTTTTTATATATATGTACATACATGCATACATACATAAACTTGAGCAACTGCAACGGCAACAAAATCACATGAATCACAATGAAAAATGCATTCGCATTTGTGGTGCCAACAAGTAACTGTCTGCGTTTGACAATCGCAACTGAACGACTAACAAATACCCTGTACCAAACAGTTTTCTAGCTTACATTTTGATTGATTGTAAATTTAAGATTTGAATTGTTAGAGACCGTCTTTTATTGACTACCGTAAAAAGAAATGTTTCACTTTTATGCATAAGATTTTCTCTTTTTTTTTGTTTCTTTTTTAGTTAAACTGTTAAATAAGCTAAAAGCTAATTTTATCTCATTTTACTTCTGTTATCTGAGGGTTATCACATCAAATAGAACAAACTAGAGACTTGAAGCTTGGCATTAATAAATGTATATTTCTATTATCTGATCAGTTTGAAGTTTTTGACAATCTGCAAATAAGAATAAACCTTCTTAATCTGTGTAAGGTATATTTAATTTAGTTGAGATAGAGATATTAAAATTTGCATAAAGAAAGCTTTAAGGCAAACGATGCTGATCAGCAATATATATACATATATATGCCTTATGGTGGTATATATATATATCTCCTTCAATGCGTTACAAACTTGACCACAAAATTATATTCTTTACCAAATTAAATTATCTATTTGCAGGAGTCGCCACAGTTGAACGTAGCAAGTTGCAAGTTAGTGTGTGTCTTTGCTTTGCCATGGAACTGGAATGCGATTTGGCTGCCATTCAAAACGAGGAATTGCTGAGGAAAATGGTAAGTTATCCCAATTTGTTCTAGTCGAAAATCATTAACAAATTCTAATTTGAAATATTTCTCAATTATTTGCAAATTTTTTTTATCTGTATCTGTTTTTCAACAATTTGTTAAAATGTTTTTTTTTTATGATGAGAAAGCTTCTTTTTTCTTAGTGTATTCTTGCATTTTGGCACTTTGCATATAACAAGGCATGTTATTTCTCTAAGTGTACTTCGCTGTCCGTCTCCACGCTCCCGTCACTCTTGTTTGTTGGGGCTGCCTCTGCTTTAAGTTAAAACCACCTGTTGCAAGTTCATTGCCTCCCAGTCAGTCAATCAGTCAGTCAGTTAGTCAGTCACATCGCCTTAAAAGCTGCGACTCGTAGATTCTCGAACTAGCTGCAGATTCACTGCGATCCAGTCTCCAGTCTCCAGCAATCCATAAGCCCGCTCAACCTGACCAAATTGGGTCATTCACGGGGTTGGCCTGATCTGTTCTCATCGCTGAATGTGTGGGCTGCTTTGACTGACTTGGCTTGTCTGACTTGGCTTATACAATTATCATTAAAAAGACATTAAAAAAATCAATAGAAAAACGATGACGATGTCGCTTAACTTGGCCAAATGATGTACGAGCTGGCTACAATAGAAAAACATCTATATTAATAATGGTAATAAATACGAAAATTTTACAAAAATAGCAGCAGACGTTAATCAGCCCACGCAGTCAACGTTGCTGACTGCGACTGCGCTGGCTGCGACTGCGACTGCGATGGCAACTGAGCTGGCGACTGCGACGTCTGCGCTTGAGCTGGTCTCTCTCTCCCTCTCCCTCTCGCTCTCTCATTATTTAAAGTGGCCAATTGGGCGCCTGATAAAGTGTATCGGTTGCCGATCGTGTCGTGTTTGCTGCGTGACACGAAAATGCACAACTTACATTTTTATATTTTAATTTATATGCAAACATATGAATAAATAACTTTAAAGGAGGTTGTCAGCAAACAAGAAACAATATTTAGAATTTATAAATAGCGACACGCGTCCATCTCTAGTGTTCAGTTTATTGAAAGTTGAATGTTGGATTGGATGACTCATGCGACATGAATCAATTTTCGAGCCGCATTTGAACTCGCCACAGCCACAGTTACAGCCACAAATCCAGTTAGCCCGGCCTCAGCTCCTTGGAAGCGACGATGACGCCACAACTGAAGCTGAAGCTGAGGCTGAGAATGTATCTGTATCTGTATCTGTATCTGGTCAGCTACATTGGCAATTGGCAAAGTCTGTATTATTATTTGTGCTGTGGTTTTTTCTCTCTCTGTTTTTGTTGTTAGGCGCTTTTGCGCGTTGGCCGCTTTACAATTGCGCCAATCTCTCGGCCATGATTTGAAGCCAAGTTTGCCGCGTGGGTTGCTGGTGCTGGCGTTGATGCTGATGTTGCTGCCGATGTTAATGTTGAACTGATGTTGATGTTGACGTTTGACGCTAACTGCGAAACTAAATCAATAAAAACCTGAGCCACAATTGGCACAGAGACACCCGCTATGGCCATCTGTCCGTCTCTACGTCCGTCCGTCCGTCCGTTTGCTGACCATAACTGTGGCAACGGGCCAAATGCAGGCAAACAGCAAGTGAACTGGTCACGTTGCTGCTTATTGTCTATGTATCGTCTATCGTTAATCGTTTATCGGCTGCCTGCCGTCTAGCCACGACGCGTCGTCCGTCTGCGCAGCGTCTGCGATGAGTAATTTTTTTTCTTCTCATTTTTCGAGTATTTGGTTTTTGGTGTGTGGGCGTTTTTTGGATTCATTCAGCCCAATTCGTGTTGACAAAAAGTTTACGAATTGAAATTGAAATTGGAATTGCAATAATGACACCCACCCAAAACATGATCAATACGCGAATGCCATTCAGGTGATTTATATATAAATCACATTCATACATGTACATATGTATATATTTATAAGTCATGTAATAGTTCTACTTACGTACGATGGTCGTTGGTGTCAATTCTAATGAATGAATAATGATTAATGTAAGCTGTGGTATTTGAATGATTTTGTGATTTTTGTAGATCCATTTTAAAAGCATTTCTTAATTTTAGAGTTTCTGATTTAAGTCGAAGTATTGAAAACAGTCTTATTTCTAACCACTGTGCATACAGATATGTATATAAATATGTTATGGTATTTGGCGCTTCGATTGATTGGTCAGCAATTTGGCAGTTGAACTGTGCACTTGAACACGTTCATTCTTGTTGTTGTTGTTGTTATTGTTGATGTTGCTGTTTTTTTTGCTGTGCTTTCGAAGTTTTCCATTTTGGCACGATCGATTAGCCAAATCCCAATGGCGATGTCATTATGTAGCTCTGCCTACCTCATGCAAATTTTTGCTCAATCAGTGGACCAATCATTAGCGCCAAACTTAACTGTAAATGATGCTTTTTTATTTTCTGTCGCTGCTGATTGACGAACATTAACGAAGACCCTTACAAGAAACAACAGCTATTAATCGATTACGAATCGAATTCTAAAATTACAAATATGTAATTCTTATTCTTCGTAATTTACAAGTTTTCTTTTTGTACTTTCTCGTACAACATTATTTTTATATTCCTAGAAATATTGAAAAAGACATTTGATACGCATAAGCAAAAGCTACCGCCGTCGGTCATAACGTAAGCTCCAATTGGTCACATTCAATTAACGTAAGCATCTTCCAATTAGGCATAAGCAGTAAAGGCTATGCATAAGCTTTATAGGAAATTCAATAGCGCCCTAGACAACAACAACAATAACAAGAAACAAAATCAAATTCGCCGTTATGTTTTTGTTTTGTTTCGGCTTACATTGCGCACCTTAAGCAAATACATAGTAGGCAGCGCAGCTGGCAGCGACCGCTGCACTGATAGTTGGCAAGACACGCACACGCATGCAAGTCAAGGCAGCGCAAAAGCACACACAAACTAATCACGCATAGCCCTCGATCGACGCCGGCGCCGCTGTCGCTGTCGCTGTCACCGTCGCTTGCGCTGTCATCTTCGCGGTGTTGTCGTCGTATTCGGTCATATCTCTGCTACTTGAAGCTTGTTGCTGCTGACTGCGCTGCCCTGTCGTCATCAGCTGCGCTGCTTTGGCTGCTGCTGCTGTCTAAGCTTCGTCCACTTTACGCGGCTTTGATTCTGAATGGGCGAACTTCAGTCTGATTTTGGTGCTCGATCGATTGCAACGTGCCGACGCTCGGTTATTAACGAACTCAACTCCCAATAAGAAGAAGTAGCAGCAGAAGCAAGCATAAACAACAACAACGCACAAACAAAAATTTGATTTTTTTTTATTTTGTACATATCTTTTTTTTCGACGACTTTTGATTTATTTGCCGCACGAGCTTAAAGAACATAAGCCAAAAAAAAACCCGAAACCAGCAACAGGATTAGTCACACCTAACCGAGTGTTTTTTTTTTCATAAGTGTTTGCCGGTGCAAGCTACAACAGTAAAAAAAAATATATAAAAAAACATAAGAAAACATACCGAACCCAACAATAACTCAACGAAATTCGAAAAAAGGGCGCAACAATCATTTTTACCTGCCCCAAACATAAAAGAAGCTTTATTTTTCGTGCTTCTGTCATTTGGAGAAGACACTGCGATTAACAGAGGTAAATTTTTATACTCTTTTTTATTTATCTTTTTTTTATTATGTTTTTATATACTCTTTCAATAACTTTCACACTTTGCGAAAAAATTTGGTAGCTTATTTGCTTAGCGGGGCGGTAACGAAAATTTATATTTTTCTGTTTGTTGTCTTTGTTTTTATTTTATTTTTTTTGCATAACGCTTCGTTAGTCAGCAACGCTAGCGTAGCTGCCGCCGTCGCTGCCGGCGACGGTGTCAGCTATTTCGGTTGTAAACAAAAAAAAGTCCCTTATCTGCACTTTAGCGACTTGGAAATACGATTACAAATGCGAAAACGATTACGATTACGATTGTGTATGTGTTTATATATAAATATAGGCGACTATGAGTGATCATGTCATCATTCCTTATCAAGATCTTCTAGTTAGAACATTGAAAATGCAGCTATATTTTTTGAATAGAGAGGGTGTAATGGGGGGGTTTCTAGGGAGGGCGTATGCTAATCTCGAATTGAATCTACTTACGGTGGAACCAGTTTCCAGTTTCCCAGCAAAACAGCCAGTTGACCTTGCCAAACGCTATGAATCTCTCTCTCTCTCTCGCTCTCTATCTCTCTTTCTCCTCTCACTCTCACTCCCTCTCTTTCAGCGATAAGATCACAGCCAATCGAAATTTACTATAGTATAGGATTTACAGGTGTTACAAAAAACAAAAACAGTTCATCAAATTAGAACCCCTTTTTCGATCAATTCTAATTATCATGTCATAAATATAAAAATACCAAAAAAAAACTTTGCTTAGAGCAGAAGTTTTTCGACTTTCGTTCCACTTAATTAGTGCATCGATCACAAATCGATTAAGTTGGCTTGTTTTAATGACTGTTAGTCGTTTTGTCAGTTAGCTTAGTTTAATTCAGTACATGATAAAAAAAAAACCAACCGTTTTCCATTAGTTTTGCGTTCATAAGATAATTTATAAATTATACTCTATACTTAAAACTCGCGGACTCTATTTTATTAATCTCTTTACAATTGGTTTTTTACAACTCATATCTTCGAGCTGTTTGCAAGTTAAGAGTTCTTGCTCTTGGAAATATTGTATATATATTAAATATTGCAAAAATGAAAATCATCTCTGGACTGAAAAGCTTAAAGTTTTAAAGCTACTTAGATTTTCAAAAATATCAGTTTCGATTTCAGATGAGCTAGTTAACTAGTCGATATTCTTTTTTCGATATTTATCATGGGAAATCCCATTTTTAAAGACGTCGAATTTCTCCGTTTCAAATAATAGAGATTTCGCCGTTGACCCAAAATACGACCGTTTTGCATTGTGAATTTCAAACTTGTTGACAACTCCATCGATCAACTTGACAAAGTTTCCCACACAAATACACAGAAAAAATAACTCATCCCATTTGGTGTCATGTAATTTATGTACATATGTGATTAATATGCATGATGTAAAAACCTCGAAAGCGCTCCAGATTTCAAGAACAGTCGCCGCATGTTTAATTCACCTGGGCGATGTCAGATCCAAAAAAAAGAAAAAATAAACATATTGAAAAAAGACAGAATAAAAACAAACTGAAACTGAAATTGAAAACAACCTAGAACCCAAAAAAAGAAATTCACTTGTGTAATTTAAATATGCCGCAGAACAGCAAATAACGACAGAAACAAGTAAAGATTGTCACAGTCGATATTGGTCGACTTGAAGATACCATGTAAATGGGAATATTTATGCTTTTATTATTTTTGTCTTTAAATGGTGTCTTTACAATAACGTCTTATGCTCCTTGGCACAAAATATATGTATATCTATATGTGTATGCATTCTGCTGACCTGAAGTGAGCTATCTACTTTGTTTGCCAAGGCATAGAGTATGTACAGGGTATACCCAAAAACATGCCCAGCTTGAAATAGTTTCAATTTCAGTTTCGGCTGCACAGGTGCTAAAAAGAGAAACAACAATAAAATAAATGTAAACGTCGCTGCTGGCATCGATGCTGGCGTCGCAGTCGGCAGCTTGAAGCATGAAAATGACACAATTCCCCTCTCAGCCAGAAAAAAATGGCGAATTGCGATTCTCGGTTCGCAATTAGGTCGCCCACTTTAATATGCATACATACATGTATGTGTGTGTGTGTGTATGTAGGTATGTGTAAATGTATGCATGCAACACTGAATTGAAATGAATTTTAAATAGTTATAAATAACGACTGACGCCAAAAAATGAGCCAAGTTGTGCCGGCAATTAACAGCAGAGTGCAAACGATTTCCTCACCAAATTGTACTGATTGTCAATGTCAAATGCCAAATGACAAATGACAGATGGCACTTGCAAGTGGTGAATAGCAGCAGCAGATGATAGTCGCCAGATGGCGCACTGGTGCGTGTCACCGTTAACAGGTGTCGCTGCAAGCGATCTTAACTGCATTGTCACTCATTACTATTGATATTATTATTGTTATTATCAACATTCTTTGCTATGCGCAGTACGCTTGATATTCTTTCATATCGATTGGAATTCTTTGCCTTTTTCATTTGATAAGAGAGTCCACCATGGAACAACAACTGTTGGCAGCTTTATCACATTGACAGTTACTCGTAGTATCTATGTGTATGTGATTGTTATTAATGTTAATACACACGCACACAGAAGATATGTTTAAAGTTAAAAGCGTCACAGAGAGAGAGAGAGAGAGAGAGAGAGAGGGAGAGAGAGGGAGAGAGAGAGATAAGTTTTTAAGTTTCATGTTTCGGCAACTAGAAAGAAAAACTTAAAGACACGCTCGGAGGATGCATATTTATGATATACATATGTACATATGTATATTATACCAAATACTTAAATTACACCCCCATTTTTGCACTTCCTTTGCGGCTAATGCGCGTTGTTGTCTTTTTCTCCGATTTGACTCAATTAAATGTTAATAAATTTTAATTGCAGTAACAAAAAGATTTCTTTTTCGTGTTTTCTTTTTTTATATTTTTTTGTTTGCCAAAAACTGTGCAACAATAACAACAAACCAAAACAATTAAATGCATAGACGAAATATATACAAAATACTGTTGACCTCCAAAGTTGACACGACAGCACTGAAAATGAGCGGCGAAATAAAATTAAAATAAAATACAACAAAATAATAATTTATCAGCATTTGCGGCAGTCTCGCATCAACAAAATCTCGCACGTCACGTCATCATCATCATCATCAGCAGCAGCAGCAGCAGCAGCGGCAGCAGCAGCAGCAGCGGCAGCAGCGGCAGCTGGAAACGGAGAAGGAACGATGATGAAGGTGGAGCTGGCAGCGCTCGCAGTCAACGTTAGCGTCGACGTCAACGTTAACGTCGACAGGTTGCCGCTGGCAGCGGAGGTGCGACGACGGAGACTTCAACTGGTTATCGCGAGCCACTTTTTAGAAATTACGTCATTTCACATCGCGTCTCAAGACGACGCTGCTCTACAGTCTAGACGCCGACGGCGACGTCGGCTGAGACGTCGCAGCGTCGCGACTTGTTCCTGGGCTACGTTTTCATTTGTTTCGTTTTTGGTTTTTTTGCACTCCGCTGCACTTCATATTCTGATTACTCCCTCAGTCTCCCGTCTGCCGTCGAGCTTCTCTAACGTGAAATTACCCAAGTTCAATTTGCTTGTTAATCGAAATTAAGTTTACAAACATAAATTCAAAATTCGGCTCAAAAACCAATTTAATTTTTAGCAAATTTTGGTGAGTTTGTTCAATGGAAAAATAACGAAAACAATAACTAAATTTTCGACCTTTTAGCAATTATTTTTATTTTTATATTTTTTTTTGTCGTGTTCAATTTTGACAATTTTATATTTATCGAGCCATATTTTTTTTTTTGTATTTGGTCTGAAGATTGTCTTTTTATCTATTGACTGGAGTTCGAGTGAAAGCTGTGCTCTGATTTCTCTGCTTCTTGAGGCTGAATAATGAATGTAAATTCCCATCCAAAAATGGAATACAAAAACTATCTAAATTGCACACAAAATAAGATTTTAATGAGCTAATAAATTAGCAATACAATGGACTCCATTAAGCTAAATTTAGCAGTCACTTCAACCTTAAATTATTAAAATTTGGTTCTTTTCTTTGGCAAGAAGTGAATATTGCAAACGAAAAATATACTTTCAATTAACAATAATAGTAATTTTATACATGTTATTAAATGAATAGCCAAACAATGGCTAAGAGAAATGTATTTCATTGAAAATCGATACTAAAATGTGCAATCGATTCGACTGGAAATTATATGCAACATTTGGTCAAGAACAGAAAACTGACAATCGATTATGAAAATTTTATGATTTATGATACTAAATTTGATAAATGCATTTTTGACATTTGACCAGCGATATGTTTTTATTAATTTTAATTGAGCTTCAGTCATGTTTATACGTATCTAAATTTAAAACAGTTAACAAAGCATTTTTTGATTGGTGTTGTTGTTGCTGTTGTTGTTGTTGTTGTGATCGTTGCTGGTTTATTTCTATTGTGCTTATTTTTTCCGCTTTCGATTTTCGTTGCTGTTGGCTGTTGACTGTTGACTGTTAACTGTTGGTGATATCACCACACAAAAACAGAAAAAAAAACAACTTCGGTAAATATTTCGCTGATCGCGACTCTCGTCCCGTTTCGACCTGGCCCGCACTACCGGCTAACAGCTACCCACCAACTTTCAAAGCACCACAATTCTGTCGATTATTAGCTTAGCCACATCTCTTGACAAATTATGAATATTATTCATTTATATTTTGTTTGTTATTATTATTATTATTGTTATTGTTTTTACCAACTCTGAAGTCCGACCAACTTATCGATTAGCAGTAATTTTGTTTATTGCACTCAGCTCTCTTTGTTATTATTTATTTCTATTTATAAACAAAGCGTCAGTTTCTGATAACTGACCCAACAAAAAAATATTAACCTATCCCGGGTTTTAGCTGATAAACAGAATATGTCTCGGAAGTTCTTGTGAATAGAATGCTAAAGGGATTCGGGCATCCAGTGGAGTAGTTCCCTTTGGCTTGAAAGACAATGACGTCACTTCAAACCCCAATACAAAACCGGTTAAATATTTGAATCATCACTAGCAATAAGATTTAATGAGTTGTAAAATAACAAAGATAACCAGCTGTTCTAAGAGTCAAAAAGTTGTTATTAAATATACTAAATAAATCTCGTTTAAGTCCAATTTGAAACCTGCAAAAACTATTAAAGATAGTTTTCAGTCAGTGGGTGGTTGTTATATATATATATATATAAATATACATATATATATATATATATATACTTATATATATCTTATATATTTATATAAGATAAGTAGAATTTCTCTCGTTGTTGTTGCAGTTGTATTAGAGTGTTGCAACAGTGGTGTTGGTGCTGCTGCTGCTGCTGCTGACTCAGCCACCCAACTCTCAACATGTTGTTGTTGTTGTTGTCGTTTGTTGTTTGTTGTTTATGAGTGTCTGCTGTCTACTGTCTACTGTCAGCTAATTGGCGGCCAGTGCGAGGCGTCGAATCGAGTCCATAAAAGGCGCGTTTTTGAAAAGATCGCGCGTGGGTTCTGTGAGCGGCTCAGCTCAGCTCAGCTCAATTGAGCCGGTTCAATTAGCCCAAGGACAGCACAGCTCCCTCTCCCTCTCCCCCCTCTCTGTCTCCCTCTCTATATATATATATACTAATTATTTTGTTGCATTTTGTGTGCTTACAGTGGCAGCAATCAGAGGATAGCGAACGCAAGAAGCAAATCCGCTCGCATCTTTACAAGTTGCGCGAATCGCGTCTGAGGAACCTTTATAGGCACGAACCGGATAGCATAATGTCCGAACCGAATGGTAATACTCTGTCTGGCTATGGCAAGGATCCGCTGGCCACCAGCCATGGCGATGCACTGCTGGACCAGAACTTCCAGAGTCTCAAGTCGAAGGAGGTGCGCGATTCGATGAGTCCCACCCATGAGCTGAAGTTCCATTCGATGACCCTCACTCAACCGAATACGACTGGATGGGATGTCCAGACATCGTCGGAGGTGTCGCCCGATGGCCGGGCCTATCGCACCGAAACGCTGGCCAAAACCGATGGTAAGTTCTCGTCATATATATATATATGAATCTATATATATATATATATATGTATATATATACCCTGTATCCCTTTTCGGAAATATGATCGCTGTTGTTTAAACATGTTTAAAAGTTGCAATCGAAGAAGATCCAGTAAATTATTTGTGTCGATCAAAAGCCGGAGCTGGGTACAGGGTATCAGTTAGTCGAGTAACACCTACTTTGTAATGTAGTTAAGCTATGTGTTATATACATATATATATATATATATATATATATATACATATATAAATCTGTGTGTAACCCCAACTTTGTTTGTTTGTATGTCTCTGTGCCGTGATCAACCACCAAAAAAAAACAACCACCTACCACCCATCCTCTTAATACCAACAACAACACCACAACAACTATCACAACAACAACAACCACAACAACAACAACAACAACAACCACAATCAGGTGTTGAGAAGCTGAATGGTGGCGGAGTCGCTGAGTTCAAAGGTCGCAACGAGCAAGTCTCGAGCGCCTCGCATCAGGGCGATGACAAGAACTATGTGAAACAGGCAGCGGAGAGCTCCAATACACATCTGCAGGAGCGGGTTGTGTTTGGCGATGAGAACAGCGGACGCAGCGAAATGAAAATGAGCTCTACAACCTCATCCTCAACATCCAAGTTTGTGTCATCCTCCTCGTCGAGCCAGCAGATTAACGATGATGAGCCCCGTTATCTGCTCGACAAACAGCAGCAGCAGCAACAGCAGCAACAGCAGCAGCAGCAGCAGCAACAGCAGCAATGGGAACATCAGCAGCAGCAGCAGCAGCAGCAGCAACAGCGGGAGGTGCGGGAGCGTGAGGAGCAGCGTGTGCAGGAGCAGCGCTTCCAGGAGCAGCGTCATCAGCGTGAACAGCGGGAGCGCGAGGAACGCTACTCGGAGAGTCGCGAACAATCGAAGAGCACCCGCAACGTGGAGACGCAGCAGCACTTTGAGGAGAACAAACGCTATGTGGACATGGACAAGGCATCCCCCGAATACCAGCGACATGTGCAGCATCTAATGTCACAGCCGGGCGAGATTATATCCAATACGGTTGAGTATCCAAAGCCCAATGTCAAAATGATTACCACAGTGAAGCGTCTGCCCGATGGCACCATTGTCAAGAACAAGCGCTACGAAACCGAGCAGATGTCCGCTCCAGCAACGGAGTCGGTGCGTCAGACTCAAAATCAAACGCAGCTGAGCAATCAGCGACGCACACAGGATGTCCACCATCATCAACAAACCAACAAGCAGCAGCACCACCACCAGCAGAGTCATGGTCCACGTGATGTGGTTGACAATGCGTCGGAGCCAGTGCATCGGCCCAGCCATGCCGAGGAGCTGATTAAGCAGGAGAGCTATTCGACGGTGAAGAAATCATCGTCCAGTCGCCGCTATTCCACGGAGACCACATCGGAGACCGTTGAGCAGCAGTACGAGGAGCCGCAACAGTTGCAGCCACTAAAGGCAGCATCGCCGACACGTCCGGATTTTGGCACAAACACTTTTTCCACAACGAAACCCGTCCAGGAGTTTCCCAATCAGCGTCCATTGACGCCCAAGCAGCCGTCAAATGATTTCTCCACTCACGGTTTTCCCTCGGTGCGTGGCAATAAGCCCACCCAGGAGTTTCTTGGCCAGCGCCCGACCACCGAGGATGAGGAATACGTTGTCCACAAGTCTCAGACCTCCAGTCGCAATGTGAAGCAGAGCAGCACCTCGCAGCGTACCATCGAAACGGAATTTGTCGACGATGATCATCAGCATCATCATCATCTACAGGCAGCGTTGCCCAGCTGGGATCAGCCAGCTAGTCCGCGTCGTCCTGCTGCCGATGATTACAGCACCCATGGTTTTCCATCGGTGCGCGGTACACCGTCGTCACGGCCACGTCCCGATCAGCCCGATGCTGAGGATGTGGTGCAGCAGCAGAGCAGCACTGTTGCGACCAGCACCAGTCGCAAATCGAATACGGAGCGCATCATTGAGACCCAAGTGGATCTGGAACCGGAGCAAGTGCGTCGCCAGCAGCCGCTCAACGCTCAAGTGCCGGCAAGTCCGCGTCGTTCGCCGGATTCTGGCACGCAGGGTTTCCCATCGGCACGTTCGCCAACACGCCAGGCGCCACGCTCGCCGCTGGCCAAATCGCCGCCCCGTCGTCCGACCACGAGCCGTACGCCGGGTCGCAACGCTGGCGCAACGGAGACAACAACAACGACGACAACATCGTTGACGCGTCGCCAGCTGCAGAAGGAGCGCGAAGTGGATGCGGCGCATCGTGCGTTTGCCGCCTCGCTGCGCAGCAGCTCACCGGCGGAGAGTGTCGGCTCGACCGGCTCCCATTCGCACAGTCATCCACGGCGCGACAGCAACCAGACGGAGCCGCACGGCCAGCGGATGACGCCCCGTTCGAGCGTCTCCTCGAGCCGCACCTATAGGCGCGATGGTCGCGAGGGCTCCCACGACAGCCATGCCCCATCGGAGTCGAGTCGCATCAGCTCGACGACAGTGACGCGTGGTCATGTGGGCGTGCCCGCCAAGGGTGTGCCTAAATCACCCGTTACGAAGCAGCCGCAGCAGCAACAGACTGTTGTTGTGAAAACCCGTAACGTTCAAGGATCTAGCGAAACCATTGATCTAATGCCGCAGCCCAAATCGCCCAAATCGCCAGCAGCCGCAACGAAAACGACAACAACTACAACAACAACAACAACAACGATTGGCAATAAGCCAGAGCCGACAACTCCCACAGCTCCGACAGCTCCGGCAGCTCCGACAGGTGCTACGGGTCCAGCTAGTCCCGGCAGCGAGACTCCAATTGTGTCAGGTACGAATTAGCCCAACACACTTCAACACACACACGCACACACACACCACAAAACACACACACCCACACAAACACAAAAAAAAAACATAAGCTAATAAATATATATAAATATATATATCTCGGAAAATCCTATGTATATGAATGTATCCTTCAGATAACCAATCACAGTATACGTATGCTACTACTAAGCCAGCCGATATATTCTCTTTGCCACCTACTCCTCCAACACCTACTATTAACAACAACAACAACAACAACAACAACAGCAACAATGCAACAACAACAACCAGAACACTAACAACAACAACAACAACAACCAACAACCAGAACCAGAACCAGAACCAGAACAAGCAACAAGAAACAGCTGATGACAACAATCACGAAATGATAACAAAAACCAAGCTGAGCTCAAGTGAGGCAACAACGGGCGCTGCAAGCGTCGTTGAGGCACCCTGTGTGCGTCGACACTACTATCAGCTGGGTCCGTCCGTCGATACGGACACGCCCCCAACCGCCGAAAGCGCCGAACAAGCGGCCAGCATTGCCAAGGCGGTGACAAGTACTGAAACCGTTGGTAAGGCATGAAAAACAAACAACAAAAAAAAAAACCTATACAAAAACACACACAGCAAGTGCAACCACCAACCAACAACTACAACAACAACTATTTCTTCTTACAAAAAAACAACAACAACAAACAACACTTTGTAATATAATGGAAAACCCTTTGAAAAAACTATCTTTACTACACGTAATACTTGAATCTTTTTTTTTTTCCTTGTTCTGGAACTTTGCTAATAAAAACTGTTATACAAAATACAAACAAAAAATGCGAATGTGAAATGTTCTATGTATGGCCTAAACACACACACACACACACCAACACACACACACCACACACACACACAACACATGGAATATTGTTTGGGGAGGGGGTAACCCAAATAACCCAAGTATGCCAAGTAAGCCAACTAACGGGTATTTCTTTAGAGCGCATATTACACAGAAACCAAATATTTGCACTACCGGAAATACAACTAAATAAATATGATTATATATATGATATATGATTTGCATCTAGCACTTTTCAATATTATGAACTGAAGAGAGGTTACCGATTTGTTAAAGGGAAGCGTTCGGATCAAAAGAAGAACATTCATTAATTAAAAATTCAGCAGGTAGTCAAATCTGAAGGGAATATTGTGTAAGAGCGCATCTATAAGAAATACCGCCTGCCTACTTAACCCGCCTGTCCGCCAGTCGGCCTGTCCGCCTGGCTGCCTGGCTGCCTGTCTGCCTGCCCGCCTGACTTACTCTGCTGCCACTCACCTGCCTCGCTAACCCCGTAGAGCAATTAACAATAAACGACGTATTTAGCTGTGTTGTTGTAGTCGTCACTAATCCCACTATTAACGAAGCGTATATGCAACATGTAGCAAGCACCAGACACGCACACACGTTCCAAATCCCGTTGAGCGCGGTCCGTTCGCTTATGCCTTGCCTTGACTCCACCCTCAGCAGCAGCACCAGCAACGCCCAAGAGCCGACCAAATGCACCCAACAACAGATCCACCAGCGGAGCACCCAATCGCACCCCATCAAGCAGCCATAGAAAACCCAATCACAGCACCACTCTCAATCCCAACGATGACGATGACGTTGAACCAACTCCGGCCAGGCGCAGCTCCAAGTCGCCTAGCGTTGAGCGACGCCATCTGCAGCGGGAGACCACATTTGAGACTCGTTCGGAACGTGAATTCGCCTCGGAGGATGTGGCTCACATCGATGATCAAATATTCATCGATGAGAGCAGCTTGGAGTTCGGACAGCGACAGCCGAAAGGCAGGGAAATACCACGTCAGTCCAGTCCCGAAAAGATACCAGCAACATATCCTTCGAGACCCAAAGAGTCGCCACGTCACAGTCCCGAAAAGCAGCTACCGACATCCAAGCCAAAGGAGTCGCCACGTTCCACTAGTCCCGAGAAACTGACGGCATCTCTGCCCAGAGAATCGCCACGTTCAACTAGCCCCGAGAAGCTGCCAAGGGAATCGGTTCGTCCGACTCCTGAGAAGCAACAGCCAGCGGCAGCTCACACCAAACCCAAGGAGTCGCCACGTTCCATTAGCCCTGATAAACAGCAACCAGGCACTGTTCGACCCAAGGAGTCGCCACGCTCGAGTCCAGAGAAACAATTGCCAGCTACCGTTACCAGGGATTCGCCACGTCAGAGTCCCGAGAAACAGATGCCCGGAACACTACCGCAGGAATCTCCCCGTCGAAGCTCAGAGAAAACATTGCCATCATCAGCTCCCAGGGAGCCGCTAAGAAACAGTGGCACGCCCGAAAAGCAGATGCCTGTCGAATCAAGTCCTGACAGGGAGCTGCCAGGCTCAACAAAGGAACGTCCCGAGTACACTTATCCCAGCAAGCTCAGCGCTAAGCCGCGTCAGAGTCCTGACAGACAGTTGCCAGCTTCGGGCCCGGCAAAGCCTAGGGATGCGACCTATCCTAGCAGAGATTTGCCGCACGCCAGCCCCGATCAGCAGCAACCGTCACAGTTCAGAGAGGATGCGCTCTTTAGGAGCACCGTCACCCAGCGGGTGGAAAAAACAACGAAGAATCTTAACGAAGAATTCATAACGAACGAAAGTGAACATCAACCCAAACCGGTCTCTCGCAAGCCGATTGATCTAAACGATAAGGAACCGACCAATCCAGATAATCATTTGCCCAAAACCACAAAGCCCCAAGACGAGGATATGATTGACAGATCTAGCAATAAGCCAGAGACAACCGAGACATCCGAGACACCCGATGGTAGTTTCATATCAAAGAGTCCAGAGCCGGATGATGATCAGAAGCCCACGTTCCGTAAGAAGGGCTTGACGCGTCGGGAGACGTTCGAAGATCGTTGCCGCAAGATCTTGGGCATGGAAGAGGATGGGGATACACAGGGCAGCTACACGCCCAAAACTCAAAACGATACCGATGATGATGATGATGATGATGAAACGGAAGAAAGGAACACAAACACTGTGGTGAAAGAGACGGAGACGGAGACCTTTGAGTTTAGGATCGAGGATTGCCCCGATGATGATGACGAGGATAGTCCGCACAAGCGAATCACCGAAACCTATATCAGACGCACACAGCCTGTCATCAAAGTTGAGGAGCCTCTGTCGGAGCCAGAGGGTCAGTTGCCGCAGGTGGATGTGACAGAGTCGGAGGATATCGAAACGTTCATCAGCACCGAGAAAAGGACGGCCAGGCCTGAGGATGAGCAAGAGCCACGTCCAGCAACTGCCAGATATCCAAAGGATGAGGTAGAGCCACTAACACCTGGTTGGCAAGATGTAGAGCCACGTCCTGCAACTGGTAAACAGCCCAAGGAAAGCAGACCACAACGACCTGCACCTGCCAAGCATCCCAAGGATGATGCAGAGTTTGTTAATGTTGAAGTGGAGACGACAACAGTCACTAAGCAGCGTACTTCAAAGACGCCAGCGACCAAGTCACCGTCACCATCACCGTCGCCGACACGAAAAGGTACCTTGCCGTACCCGGAATGTGGGGAGGCACCGAGACCGAGACCAACGGCTGCTGGTTGGCGGCCCATTGATGAGTTGGAGTCGCGTCCTGTGGACTTTACGGAGACCATAAACGTGAACGAAGAGACGACCATTCACATAACGCAGCGTCCATCGAAGTCGCCCTCGCCCACACGCAAGGATTCCTTGCAATATCCCGAGGATAAGCGCGAGCCGGTTAAACAATCGCGTCCAAAGGCTGGCAAGCCAATCACGGATGAGCCATCAACTGGTAGGAAGCCAAAGGATGGCAAAGAGCCCAAAGCTCAGGCACCAGCCAAGCAACCCAAGGACGATGCGGAGTACATCACTGAAGAGACAACCGTTGTCATCACAAAGCGTCCGTCCAAGTCGAGCTCACCCACGCGCAAGGAGCCGCAAGCGAAGCATTTCGTGACCGAAAAGATCATCGATTGCAATGGCAAAACTGTGACGGAGAACGTAACCCGGACGCAGCGCACAACTGGACCCAAGAAGAAGCAACCAGTCGATAGCGAACCAGAGGACACCAAGAAGCCCTCGATAAGTAAAAGCGAAACGGAGCGACGCAATTCGCGGACCACCAAAAGCACCACCAGCAGCACCACCATTCACAAGCAGCCGCAAACCGTCAGGAGTCCACGCAAAGAGTCTCTGCCCAGACGTGAGCCCGCCAAGCGAGACAGCCTGGTGGATGATGCACGCACCACAACAACAGCAACAACAACATCAACAACATCTCGGAACACCACTCAAAAGGAGTCGAGCAATTCAGGCAACATCAAGGAGCGTCTGCGCTCGTCGCCGCGCAAACAGAAACCCCAATCGGATAATGTGGATGGGCAGACGACCAGTTCGCCGGATACGAGCCCAACGCGTATTCCCAGCGAGCGTCGCCGCTCGAGCAACATATCTGTGACGACGGAGATCATCATCGATCATAGGACGCCAAAGACGCCCTCACCCAAAACGGAGCGCCGTCTGCCCATCAGTCCGATACGAAAGCTGCCGGTTACGGAACGCAAGGAGTCGGCACCGGTGCCGTCTGTGACGCGCCGTGACAAGGACAAGGTGACGCGCTCCACCAGCGAGACTGTCATCAAGATGGTCAATGGCAGACCGAAGGCTGCGACACCCGAGATGAGCCACCTAAATCCCAGCACGGCACAGCGTCCCACCGAACGGACTCGTCCCAGTAAATGCTTCACCACCAAGACAATCAATCTGAGCGAGCAGCTGATTAACAGCGAGGACATGGAGAACGTCATCATTGATATACAGCACGCGAAGAGTTCGCGGGAACCGTCTCCCGATCGCATTGTGCCGACACCTGTGCACGCCACGATTGATACGGATACGGGCAAGCCACGCTATCCGGATGTGGTGCAGGAGCCGGACGATGAGCCGCGCAAGAAGCCGATAGTAACCAATATACCAATCTTTGAGGAGGAGGCCAATGCCTATGTCGGCTGCCAGATCTCTGAGCTGCGCAATCCCAATGGCATTGAGGCGGACATTCACGACAATCCCATGGTGGAGGCGCCCAGGAGCTTGGATTACATCAGCAACACGCCCAGCACCGCTCAGCCCGGCATCGATGTCGATGAGTGTCTGCTGAGTGTGCACGAGAAGGTCTCCAAGTTCACCCACACCGCCGAGCAGGTGAAGCGGCCCAAATCCTCGACACCCTTCAGCCGTCAGTTCGATGAGCATGCCAAGGTCTCCGCCAGCGATGAGTGCCTGTTGAGCATCGATCAGAAGGTGGACCGATTCCTCAAGACAGCCGAGAACATTACCAAGCAGCCTCTGGCGACGCCAACACGCGAAGTGGAGCGTCCTCGCTACGAGGACATCGATGATGAGCTGCGCCAGGACGATTGTACGTTGAGCGTGTCGCAGAAGGTGCACAAGTTCATCGACACCGCCGAGAAGTTGGCACCCAGCGCACCACAAAAGTCACCCGGCCTGGTTGCTAGCATTGAGCGTCATATCTCGCGCCAGAGCGAGCCGGAACTGGAACAGGAATCGGAACCGGAACAACCATCCGATCTGGAGCCCGAACAGCCGGAGTCCAACGACGAGCTACTGCCCATGACCAAGAACCATACCACAGCCATTGAGCTGAAACGCCAAAAGGACATACTCAGTCGTCCGTCGGTGTTTGGTCCACGCACAGCAACCACAACCACAACGCCCAACGGTGGCAAGCCACGCACCAGTGCCAGCACCACCCTCATAGTGGAGGAGCGTAAGTCGAGTCGCAACCAACAGCCGCAACGCAATGTGCCGTCCAATTTGAGTCCCAGTCCAGGCTCACCTATGCGCAGCACCGCTGCACCACGCAAGCCCTCGTTGGAGCAACCACGTGGCAAGCCAAGCGATATCAGCACCACCAAGCGCAGGGAGCACATAACCCAGCAGCAGTGGGTGCTCAGCGATGTGGATGTGGATGTCGAGCAGGTTGGACCAGCGCCCGCCTCTCACAGCGTCAGTCCACAGCCGAAACGCACCACCAGCAGCACTGTTAAGCCAACTACAAGCAGCAGCAGTGCACCACGCAAACCATCTGTGGAGCAACCACGCGGCAAATCGCCAAACGGCTATTCAATTGAAACAGTGACACGTCGCACCACCAGCACCACTAAACGTGCTGATACCGATGTGGATGTCGAGGAGTTCGAAACCAGACCCACACAACGCAATCCCAGGCCACAGTCTCCCGGCAGTCGCACCACAACCAAGACAACCACCACACGCAGCACCACTGCACCACGCAAACCATCCGTGGAGCAACCACGCGGCAAGTCAACTAGCAAGGAGCCCAGCGACTATCTAATGGAGACAGTGACGCGTCGCACCACCACCACCACCACCACCAGTGATGTTGAAGTGGATGGCGACGAAACTTTGCCCACCCACAAAAGTGGAAGTTCGCAGCCCATTTCCCCAGGCAGACGCACCACCTCTACCACCACCACCAAGCCAACCACACGAGGCACCACTGCACCACGCAAGCCCTCAGTCGAGCAACCACGCCACAAGCCAAGCGATAATCAGACAGAAAATATAACGCGTCGCACCACGAGCAGCACCACCACAACCACCAAGCACCACAGCGATGTTGAAGTGGATAGTGGCGAACCTTTGCCCACCCACAAAAGTGGCAGTCCACAGCCCATGTCACCAGGCAGACGCACAAACACCACCACCACCACCAAGCCAACCACACGAGGCACCACTGCACCACGCAAGCCCTCAGTGGAGCAACCACGCCACAAGCCAAGCGATAATCTTACAGAGAATGTGACGCGTCGCACCACAAGCAGCACCACTAGGCGTGATGAGCAGTGCTTGCCAAGCTATGTGGATGCGCCCAGCCACAGTCCCAGTGGCAGTCCCGAGCCGCACAGACGCACCACCAGCGACTCCAACACCATCAACACCACCAATTCGAAATCCATCGTAGTTAACGAGAGCACTGAGCACAGCACCACCAAGCATACAACAACAAGAACCAATCGAAACCATAGTCCACAAACTAACACCATCCTTACCAGCAGCTCCCCTGACACTGAACCACTTGACGTTGAACCACTTTTAGAGCGCAGCCGTCCAACCACACAGACGACGCCCGGACGCACGGTTGCCTCGCGTCGCAACATCTTCGAACGGGAATCAGCCAGCCCCAGTCCCAGTCCCAGTGCCAGTCCCAGTCCCACATCCAAACCACATGCGGTCGGTGAGCCGCACCACCAATTGCCAGCTGGTCGTCGTCCATCCTACATGGATCACACGAAGAGCTCCTTGGAGCACATTCGACGCGACTCGCTGGAGTTCAATAAGACGCACTACTCACGCAAGTCCTCGTTGGAGGATGCTGAGGTGGAGCCGCGCAATCCCAATGCGGCTGTCAAGTTCGATGTGCCACGTCGCACCACGCGCACCAACGAGGCTGCGACGCTCCGCACCACCAGCATCAGCGATGACTTTGACATTGAGATTGAGGCGATCTTTGAGCTGGCCACCCTCGAGCGGCTGCTGGAGACGGTCAGCAGCTATGAGTTGCGACGTCGCATTCGCGCCCAGATCCGCTTAATCAAAAAGAACATGATTAATGCGAGTGGTGGTCACACCAACAACACCACCACCAGCACCACCACCATCAGGAGCAGTAGCTCCACGCCGAGTCGCAGTCCATTGCCACCCAGACGCGAGCAGCCGCAATCGCAACGCGAACGCAGTCAGAGTCCACAGCAGAAGGATGTACGCACCACCAGCACCACTGCACATGGCAAGCCCCCAGTTAAGCCACGCGAGCGCAGCATCAGTCCAGCACAGACGCGTCGTCGCAGTCCAACCGGTAAATCCAACATATCCACCACAACAACAACAACCACGCGCACCACCAGCAGCAGCAGCAGCAACGATCGTCGTCCCAGCAGCAAGGGACCAGGCAAGGCCAGTCCCATTTGGGCGGACCGCACCAAGGTGTTGCGTGCCACTGACTCAGTCTCACCCACGCCACGCAAACCCAGCACCACCACCAGCAACGGCAAGATGACGCGCACCAACAACATGACCACCACAACCAACAACAACAACAGCAGCAGCAGCACCACCACCACTACCACCAGCAGCAGCAGCAGCAGCAACAAGCGACGCGAGGAGGACTCCATCACATCCAGCTACGGAGTTGGACCCACCGATGAGAATGGACTGCCCCTCTTTGGCATTCGGGCGCTTAGGAAGAAGACACAGCCATCGGCGCCATGTGAGACAAAGCAAGGTAAGTTCCGAGCAAGCAGCTAAAGCACCACCAAATGAACCACTCTGCTTCCTCGCTACACTCGGGCTAAATGCGAGCAGCGAAAGCGACTGTCTCCGCCAACATATACCCTATCCATTCTTTATGCACCACCAGTAGCAGAGTCGGATTACTCCACTCTGTCCGTCTGTCCGCCTGTCCATCTGAGAGACAGTAAGATTCCAATACAAGTTCTATGGGTTCTCGCAACAAGTTTCTTTTATTTTATCGATAAACTGTTGCGTCTTGCTACAGCTGTCTAATAAAGCAAGGGTATCTGCTAGTCGATCATTGAAATCGTCCATTATTTGCAGTTCGGTTCGTTTTGTTTTGTTTCGTTTTTGTTTTCCTGTCATTTTTGCTGATCCTTGTGCTTGCAGAGGTCACAGGATATGTCATCGAGGAGCAGTTCTATTCGGATGACAAATCGCCACCGCGTCACGAACGGAAGGAGCTCATCTATTCGAGCAATCCCGAGGAGCTGGTCTCCCTGTCGCAGCAGCTGGAGCGCAAATCTCAACCGGATGGGAACAGCACGCTGCAGCGCGAACTAAAACTGATCGATGTGCAGGGCGGGCTGCCAGATGGCATCGATGCCATCGAACCCAACTACGAGAGCACCACAGCCACCCGACGTGGTTCCGTTAAGGAATTGAGCGAGCGTTTCATACGCAAGGAGTCCACGGCCTCCAGCAGCTCTCAGCACACAGTTCAGCCAGGTGAGGAGCAGGACGAGACGGAGGACAGCGAATCGAACGATGTGTGCAGTGTCATTGAAATGGAGGCACCACAGTTGCGCCACAAATCGAGCAGCAGCACCACCAGAACCAGCTCCAGCACACGCTCATTTCTAAATACCAGCGGCGAGGAGCGAATCGTCAGCGGCGTCGATGATGTTCTCGAGCGCATGAGGAATGCTGACAATGGTGAGTGGACACAACAACAATAACAACTGCAGCAGCAGCAACAATACCTTCTTCTAATGCCATTTAACCCATTACAGTGGTGGAGCCGGGCGACAGCAGTGAGGATCGCGAGGCACGTGCTCTGCTCAATAAATTCCTCGGCGCCAGCGTCATTATGCAGGGCGTGGAAAGCATGTTGCCGGTGGGACAGCGACAGCAACAGCAACAGCAACAGCCACAGCAGCAACAGCTGCACAGGGCCAATAACAACAACAACAACAACAACAGCAGCAGCAGCAATCAAGGGGTAAGTGACAATAGAACAACATGTTCTAGACATGCCTAAATAATACCCTGTAATATATTTGATGAATAATACAAATCTTTGTGCTATTTGGTATTATTTGGATTCTTTCGAATTGAGTTAAACACTTTTACAGTTAATTGGTTTTTCTCATGTTTTGTGGTACATTTGTTAGCTAGTTTTTCAATTTGATTAAAACAGTTATTCGAACTGTGAATTTAATTTCTATAATTTCTATATAAAACTGGTCGAAAATATATATTTCTGAATGTAGGAATTTGACGGAATTTATTCGTTTTTTATCGAAACAATTTTTTTAATCGCAAGACAACCAAACAGAACATTTTTGGAATACAGGGTATTCAATCAAAATCAGTTGAGCTCCGTGTTTGATGGACAGCCAACAAAAGAAAATCACCAGCAACAGCAGCAACAGCAACAGCAGCAACAGCAACAGCAGCAACAGCAACAGCAGCAACAGCAGCAACAGCAACAGCAGCAGCTGCAACAGCAGCAGCAGCAACAGCAGCAGCAGCCCACAGCCAACCCACGTGCGCGATCAGCAATTGTCTCTATGCGCCACTCTCACTCCCTCCCTCTCCCTCTCCCTCTCCCTCCCTCTCACTCTCTCTCTCTCTCTCTTTCACTTTTGCTCGCTCTTTCTCTCTCGTATGCTCTCTTTCTCTCACTGCTGCTGCTGCTGCTCTCGCTCTCTCTCGCTCTCGCTCTCTCTCTCTCTCTCTCTATTAGTGCCGTGTGCGCCGCAGCTGTGCGTGATGTGATGCGCGGCTCTTCTTCTTCTTCTGGCCAGGAACGGGAATGAGCCGTCGGTCGCTTTAGCCATCGTCGTCGTCGTCGTCGTCGTCGTCGTCATCGTCATCGTCTGTTGGCCATTTCAGTACACACTCAGAGGCGGCATCGATCACTTGTGCGACTTGTTGTGTTCCTGATCAGTAAAAGACGAGACGAGACGAGACGAGACGAGAGGAGAGGCGTGAGGAGGCGAGGCTAAAGACGAATTCTCATCTTCATAGACGGCAAAGTGCAAAAAAAACACAAAAAAAAAAAAAAATAAAAGAAAAGAAAAAAAAAATCACACACGAGAAAATCAATAGTAAAGAAAAGTAACAACCAAAGAAGGCAACAAAAGACAAGTTTTTTGTTTTGTTGTTGTTATTTATGATACTTGTCGTAGTTGTTGTTGAGTGCAGTTGAGTTGTCGTTGTTGTTGTTGTTGTTTGTTATTTTTTTTTGTTTTTTTGGAAAACGCTGTTTGTTGCGACTATTATCATCATCATCATTATTGTTGTTGTTGTTGTTGTTATGCGGTGAACGGTTTGCAGTCGAAACGCGAGTGTTTTTAACCAACTTTGGTCAGAGCGGCTAACGGCAGAGGAAGCAGCAACAAAAGTGGCAGCAGCAGCGGCATCTTGAACAACGCGTAAGTGTCTGGGGAGAAGGGTGAGGGTGGGGTGCGGGGTGGGGGGTGGGGGGTGGCGGGACAGGAAAATGGGGCAGGCAGTAGGCGTGGCTGCACAGATTCATTGGAATTGGCAGCTGTTGTCGCAACGAAAAATTGTTCAACTTTACTTCTATATTTTGTTTTCCACTATTTTCTATTTTTTTTTTTCCTCAATTATTTTTAGTGCGCATAATTTGTGGTAAGAATTCGGCTGTCATCTCAAAATGCACCTGAAAAAAGCAAAATGTGAAAGACAAGCATTGCCTATATAAATCACACACACACACACACACACACACACACACACACGCAAAACTACAGCCTACAGCTACATCTAAAGATACACGGATAGAAAGTCAAAAGCCAAGCATTTTCCCAGCCTGACAAAAATGACAAAAACCAAAAAAAAAAAAAAAAACGTATCTAAATAAAATAAAAATAAATAAATAAATTTCAAAGCAGAAGCAGGTGGCGTGAGGGTAGAGTGGTAGGGGTTGGTGTGGGGTAGGGGCGTGTGTGTATGTGTGTGTGTGTGTGTGTGTGTGTGGCAAGAGGGGAGCTGCATAAATGAGAGCGCAAGCGTACGGAAATTTTCGACAAAAATAGCGCAACGATGGCACTATTTATACGGACGGAGCGCCTCTGTTGGAGCGCCCAGTGGCTAAAGATACAGATCGAGCTAAAGATACACACAGCAGCAGCATCAGCATCAGCAGCATCAGCATGCCTATATAGCTATAGCTATAGATACATAGATATAGATACAGATACAGATACAAATGGGTTGTGCATTGCACTGTGGCCCGTTTTTTAGTTTTTTGTATTCTTCATTCTTTTTTTTTTTTCTTCATGCTTTCAACTTGTGCACCAAATACCATCCATGCTTTATATGTAGACTAGAATCCCCCGTAAGCCACCTAACACAATGCTCAATATAGCCCAAAACCATCTCGAGTTTATTATAGATACAGCCATAAGAATCCGCAAGCTGATAGCACAACAGCTCTGGAATGCTGAATAGCATCGATTCATGAATTAAAATGCTTAGTAAATTATGTAGAAAAAAAAAATAAATAAAAAAATAGAGAAGGAGAATCACAATTGCCAACGGTAAAATGTTTTTGGCCCAGAAAACATAACTTGAACAAAAAGTAAATGTTTGACATTCTTAAATAGCCACAACTGTCAAAGCGAAGCATTTTAGAAACGCTCGAGAGGAAGCCATAAACTGAAAAAAACACGCTCTTTTTTTTACTCTTTTTTATGTGTAGAACATTAAAACCTATTCCCAGAATTGAGACGTTGGGGAAAACTATTAAACTCCAGCCAAAATCTCGCTTGCGTTGTTAGAGAAAACTGTAGCTTCACAAAAGTTGTTCCCATGAAATCATCTCCAAAATAACAACAAAAATAAATCGGGTTTCTTTTGCTTGTCTCGATTTTTTGTAATGAATGAAATTACCAAAAAAAATAATTATGTCGTTCTACATTTGTTTAGGTAATCCTACAAAGTTTTAGTTGATATGTTTCTTTGCACCTATATATATAAAATATAATAATAGCAATAATAATATAAATATCTTCATATTGCTCCCATTTGCTCCATTTAATTTATTTGCTCCAATTGATTATTTTACACAAATTCATGACCGCATTTTAATTATGTCATATGAAGAAATAAAGAAAAATTCGAAAAATTCGAAAAATTGAAATTATAGTCGTCGCATGCAACTGGAAAGTCGGCTATTTTCATTAGATAATATTCACAGATATATTTTTGCATTTTATAACAGAAATATTCTCATCAGAACAATTTTTGTATTTATATATTTTTTATATTTATGCATTAATTATTCATTTATTTTTTTTGAGCTTTCAAACATTGAGAGTCGATTGCTTAATTTTTGCTTTTCCAATTGATGGTGTAAAATGCAATTTTGATTTAAGGTTCATGGTTCGGTTCCGAACCGGTTTTATAATCGCTTCAAGACTCATTCGAGTGCAACGTGTTTGTAATAATATTTTTGCAGCTACTGTTTGCTGTCGTCGCTAGTTCTCCCCCCTCCCCCCTCCGCCACCCCCCTTTTCACTATTTTCCCCCCTTTCACTCGTCATCGCTTGTTTTTCTAGAAAAACAAATGAAGAAGAAGAAGAAGAAGCCAAGTCGTTTGGCTTCAGCCTCAGCCTCAGCTGCAGCTTTGTCTTCAGTTTTAGCTTTGGCTTTGAATTTGATTTGAGTTTGGCTCGAAAGCCGGTTTTCTTTTTTGCTAGCTGCCCCTCCTCGAGTTAACTGTTTAGTTAACAGCCATTTTCCCAGCATGGCAAATTTTTGCTTTTCCTTTGCTTTACTTCAATTTATTATTATTATAATTTGTTGTTGTTGTTTTTTTTTTCTGCCGTTTCATAATCGTTGTTTTTTTTTTTGTTTTTTTTTTTTGTTTTTTTTTTTGTTTTGCCAGTTCATCTTTGTCTGCGTCTCTTCGCATTTTGCATGTCAAAAAGTTTTCTCTTCATGTGGCTAAAAATATGCAGTAAAATGCCAAAATCGCTTTTCATTGTATTTTCCATGGAAAATTGGAAAATTGAAGGCTGTCGAGTGGGCGTGTTTTAAATGTTTTTTTTTTTTTTTCTTTTGTTGTTGTTGTTTTGCCTGCCCAAGGCAAGTTCAATTTTGGTTATTTTATGTTTTCGCTAATTTCAATTTTTAACTGAAAATTGAAATTCAAATACTTTTGGCCTTCTCTTGCTTTCTCTCTCTCGCTCTCGCTCTCTCTTTTCTCACCTTCTCTCGCAACAGAAAGAAAAAAGCACACGTTGATTCTCACCTTTTGCTAAATTTAACAACAATTTCAATTTGTTCTTTACTATATACTTTGAAAAGCATTAATCATATGTGTTTTTGTTGTTGCTGTTGTTGTTGCTGTTGTTGTTGCTGTTGTTGTTGTTGTTGCTGTTGTTGCAAGCTACAGTGTCAAAGCCAATGTAAATGGTTGCCCAATTTGTTGAGCTAGCTGAACAATAACAGCAACTGCAGCTGCCTGGCTGCATTCGCTTTGGTCAGCTGAGCACCACCAGCAGCAGCAGCAAAAGCACCACCAGCAACAACAACAACAACAACAACAAGAAAAGCAATAATAAAAGGCAACAACAACAACACCTTGCTCCATAGTGCAACAGCTTCTTTTCTGTTGTTGTTGTTGCTGTTGTTGATTTTTAATTGTTTTGTGCCTGTCGGGCCTGAAATTTCCATTTTGATTTCCATGCATGGTTGCATGCAATACCCCCACCCCCTGTCACCATCCCTTTCACGTTAGCGCAGCGACCCCTTTTTGCTACCAGCTGCAACAGCAGCAGCAGCAAATTTGGTGGGGCTTGTTACGCTTTAGCGGAATTGCGCCAAATAACTTGGCAAGCCTATTGCCAGCAGCAGCAACAACAACAACAACAATCAGAACAACAACACCTTAACACACACACACACACACACACACACACACAGCAACAGAGCACACGTCATAGGCGACCACAAATAAATTGAAAATTATTATAAATATAAATGCACAACACAAAATTGAAATAAACTGATTTTTTTTTCTCATTTTTTTTTCAATTACACATCATTTTCTTTGTCATTCACTTCAAATGCAATTTAATTTCAAATTTGTTCTATATTTGTTCAGTTCTAATTGCTGTTTTTATGTTGATCGTTTTTATATATCTACATATATATATATATATATATATATATCTTTTTTTTTGTTTGGCTCAGATTGAAAATTATAGAGAAATGTTTGGCAAATTAGCTTTGTGTTTTTTTTATTGCTGTTGTTGTTTTTTTTTTTTGCTTTGCTTTTCTTTTTGGCCTTTGATTGTTTGTTTGATGCAGAAAAACAATAACAAAAACAATAGATTAAAGAGCTATGAAATTGAAATACACTTGCAGCAATTCAAATTGGTTTGCACTTGATAACTATGTCAAATATATTCCCTACACTCAACTTTCGTCTTAAAAGTTAAAAATTATCAACATTGAAAATATTTATAATAATTCAACATTTTTAATTCACAAAGAAATTATTCGAGTTTGTCATTTCAATAAAATCACAATTGAGAATAATAATAATAATGATTATTGTCAAAAGATTACAAAATGAAACAACAAGCGACAAGACATTTTCTTGCAGTGTATTCAAGTATGAAAATTATAGTTGTATTAAGAAAAGGAAAACGTTTTTGTTTTTTTTTTAAAGCATACAACCAGCAATATTAAAGAATACCGCTCGCCCTTCACCCACCTCTCTCTCTCTCTCTTTCTCTTTCTCTCTCTCTCTCTCTCTCTCATTCTCTCTATGGGTTTGTGGTGTGTATCGCCTAAATAATCTCTGAGCTAAAAATAGCAACGCGTGCTTTGGCGCCGCTCTCAAAATGAATCGCATTGGCAACTCTCGAAACATGTTCGAAAAAATGCTGAAAATCTTAAATTTGTTGTTGTTGCTATTTTTGAAATATTGAGCTGGCCAAATTTGGTCAAATTGATATAAACACACCAAAAAAAAAAAAAAATTCTTGTTCGTATTTCCCGCTTGTGGGCGGGACTAGGTTAGGGTGAGGTGGGGTTAGACAGACTCGCACCGCTGTCACTTTGTTGCAGTTGTTGTTGTTGTTGCCACGAGGAAATGGGGAAAAGCTGACGTACTGTACCACAAAGCAAATACAGAATATACGTTAAATACGATATACGAAATACGAAATATGAAAAATAAAATTCCACATTTCAATTTGATATTTCTGGTGTGTGTTTGTTTTTTTTTTTTTTTTTTGTTTAATTGCGGGCATTTGCCGCGTATACTTAATTAACGGTTATTATTATTCCCATGTCCATGTGCATTACCATATTTGTGTCCATCATTTTGCGGGGTCTTTGGCCAGCTGATGGTTTTCAGCCATATATGCAAATCTTGAGTGCTTCAGCTGCAATTGACCGATACTTATTATGGAAAAATATTAAAGTTAGTTAAAAAAAAATATGAATAAAAAACAGATAAATTTATTAAGCAAATCAAATAAATGAACAATTGAAAGTAATTAAATATAAATTGTGTGTAAGAAAATGTTGTGATACAAATATTGGAAAACAGACTTATTTATTGGTTTCGAGCACTTTCGATGTGGCTACACGTTATAGATATATATATATATATATATATATATATGTATATATATATTTCTAGTTCGCATCAATATTGTTGGGGCATTACGCATACGCCAGGTATGCTGGCAACAGTCGCATTTTGTTGACGTTTTTGCTGCGGCTGCTGGTTTTTTTTTGTTTTTTTTTTTGTTAGCTTTTTTTGTTTCTTTTTTGGCTCATGGCTACAATTGGCAAGAATCGAGCGAAGATGAACACAAGAACAGCCGGAAGAATCGTCTGGCCATGGCTAAGGACGACAAATTGCTTTGCATTCGTTTTGTTGTTGCTGCTGTTGTTGTTGTTGTTGTTGTGGTTGTTGTTGTTGTTGTTGTTGTTTTGGTCTCATCTGTTCATTTGTGCCTTATCATCGCTCGATCAGGGCCAAGCGATTAGAGTGACAAACAAGGGGCGCGGAGTCATTGAGCTGCGCGGGGATCTTCAATGTATTTTGCTTTTGGCCTTTTTGCGTGTTTCTTTTTCGATTTTCTTTTATTTATTTATTTATTTATTTTTTTATGCTTCTTGTGCTGGCGTTGCCGGCGAATGCGCTCATAGGTTTTATTTAGCCAAAAGAGCAGAAATGAGCGCTGAAAAGAAAAGAAAAAAAAAACGAAGAAATCCCAACAAACAGCTGGCGTTCGCTTTTCGACACGCACTGTAAAAGCAGCGACGAGTGGGCGCCGCAGTCATCTAGATGAAAATCATTTCCACCGATCAATAAACAAAAAAAAAAACAAAAAACAAAAAATTTTTAACTTGTGTTTTTTTTTTCTTGTTTGTTTCAGGTGAAAACGACACGCGTTAGCAGCAGCTACAGCAGCAACAGCAGCAACAGCAACACAGGCAACACAGGCAACATCAGCAGCAGCAGCAGCAACACCACCAGGAAGATCACATCCTCAGCACCAGTTTCACGCACAACTTGTGACATCGAGGAAATTTGGGACGAGCAGCTACTTAGGCAATTGGTAAGTTTTCCTAACTTAATTATGGGCGTGGCAGGCCAGGCACAACTCTGACAAAATACTATTTTCTACATCGAAAGTAATGCATATTCTTAGATCAATAAAGTAGTGCAATAAATTGAAATTCAAATTTATCACATTTTCAATTGCCTTATGAAATTGTAAATCTTTTCATTCACATAACTCATTTCCATAGTTTTGTGCATTTTCTTTTTATCTTTTTAAATTGTGTATCTGAATTTGATTTAAGAGAGATCAATTAAACAAACAGATGAAGCATGTTTAATTTAAACTATGGAATGTCCTGGCCATTTCCCTGGAATTCAACTCAATCGCTTTGCAGTCGGGTGGTTTATTGTGAAATCTAAAAATGCACTCGCTTCTTCTTCTTCTTTAGTTGGAACAGGCCTCCACATACGAGGAGCGTCGCAAGATCCGTGCACGTTTACGCGAACTTATGGCGGAACGCGAAGGTAAGTGCCATATACGAGCTAGATTATGCCTGATCCTAACCTAAAAAAAAAAACAAACACACAAACATATATATATATATATGCCAGCCACTAATAACAATGGGAATATGGCAAATCAAACGGATATAAAAGGTGGAATCAAATGGAGTATTTTTATATATTTACATATAGGTTTAGCCCTCACTTTCTCTCTAACATATCTCTGTCTCTCTCTCTCTTTCTATATATATATATCTATATCTCTATCTCTGTCTCATAGTTTCTGATTGTATTCTGTATTTGTATCTTGTAGATATGCAAACAGCGCATACTCGTAGCTAGACTAAAGTAGTTTAGAGCCAATTATCCAGGACAGGTATTACTCGTTCAGTTCGTTTATTCGTTCAGTTCGTTCATACATTCATATCTCTCGTTATTCATACATATTTATATTCACATCAAATTTCGTTATTATTTGATTTACTCGTTACTTGTTAAACTTTCACTCGTTTCGTCTGTCACTCGTTGAATCGTTCAACGTTCACTCGTTATTCTGTCACACGTTGTTTTTTATTGTTCTCTCGTTGTTTTTGCCACTCGTTACTCGTCTCGCCAACAAATAAAAAGTGCCTTTGGACTCGCTCCCGAAATTCCACTCGTTCCCACTCGTCACGGGTGAGTTCTCTCCACAGCCAGGGCGCAGCCCAAGTGAACGGCCTGCTCCGAGTTTTGAACGCCTCGTGCTTATTGCGCCCCACACCCCTTTCAACATGTTGTTGCCGTTGTTTTGTTGATTTGTTTTTATTTACGCATTTTATCGCATATATATGTATATATATATATATCTCTTTCTTTACTCTCTCCAATCTTTCTCTCTCTCGATCACATTCATTTATCACACATATTTAAATTGAAATGCGTCGCGCGCGTTTTTTAGAGCAAAAGAATTTGCAGGCGGGCGGTGCAAAGGCCGCTGCCAAGCAGGTGGAAGCCGAAGAAGAGAGCAGCGCCAGCGAGTATGAGGAAATAATTGAGGAGGTAACCGACGACGACAGCAGCGACGAGGAGCCGCCTCAGCCAGTGCTGAAAAAGGACGCGCAAAAGGAAGTGAAAAAGGAAGTGAAACAGGAACTGAAAAAAGAGTTGGAATCAAAGCAAACTAGCACCAGCACCAGCACCACCCAGGTGGAGAAAAAGCTGGCCAAAGTAGAGCTCACCAAGCAGGTGGTAACTGGGACAGCAGCTTCAACTCTACCACAAACTCAAGTTGACGGTCAACAGGGTGAGTCGCTGCAAAAGCCACAGCCAGCAACAGCAACAACTGCAGCAGCAGCAGCAGCAGCAGCAACACCAGCAGCACCAGCAGCAGCAGCAGCAACAACAACGAGTAGTAGCAATAGCCAAGTAGCGAGTAGAAAATCCACAGTCAGCAGTAGCAGTAGCAGTAGCAATATCAATAGCAACAGCAGTAGCAGTAGCAGCACCCCCAAAGTTAGTAGCACAGTTAAAACGCCGACTAAAGAACCAACGACAAGTCCGACAACAATGCCACAAGTGAAGCGATTGAGTGTACCGCAAAAGGAGGATTCCGGCACGGAGAGTGGCGAGGATTTGCGATTGCTGGCGGCTGGATTGCGTGATACACTGCAGCAGCGTAGCGATGCAAATCGTGGACTCCTTGACGAGGTCACCGATGCCCTCAGTCGTCTCGAGTGCTCCCTCAAACTGGGCCAGGAGCTGGCCGTTGATGGTGGTCAGCGGCAGGCGTTGCTCGCACTCATCGCTCGTCTCCAGTGCGGACTGAGTGCACCCGAAAAGCTGGCCAGCGGCGAAGATGCAACTGAAGTGGACACCAATGATCCCGAGCAGAGCAGCCGTCAGCGTTTTGCGAAGCGTCGCCAACGCAACAGTCGACATACGGTGGGCGTTAGTCGCGAGGAACTCGCCGATGCCCGTCGCTACATCGAGGACATGCAGATCCTCGAGAGTCGTCCAGCAGCCATGTTGCCGCTGGAGAAGAATGCCAGCTCGAGTGCCATACTCGGTGCGCCCGCAACGCAGCTCTATCGACCCAATCAGTTTGTGCCCAAAACACAGCAGCTGCAGCAACATCAGCAGCAGCAGCAGCCGCAGCCGACGCAACTGAAGCCACCCGGCAGCAATACAACTGGCCGCAGACCACTCTCCGGCGATTATGGCGTGAGCTTTTCAAACTATGCCGCCGCACAGCAAATCCCGGCGGAGTCGTCCACGCCAAGTGGTCGCTTTGCCAACGGCAAAAAGCAATTGATGAAACGCGCCAATACCATCGATATACCCAAGGCGAACGCAAAGTTTAGCGCCAGCGCCGATGATACGGACTCCGAGCTGGAGGATCAGAGCCGCAGCAGCAATGTGGGTCTGAAGCGTGCCGTTCAAGTGAGCGTTAAGAGACGCGTGCAACATGTGGTACCACAATTCGAACCGAAAACGGAGAACGATCTCAAGTTCCTTGCGTTCATCAACAAGCAGAGCCACCAGGGTGGCCCGGGATGGGCGGGTGCACGTTCCGTTTCCAATTGGACGCACAAGTTTGGCAACATCAAGCACACCTTTGAGACGGGCGAGGCGGCAACAGCCACCAAGGGTAAACCGCCACAGCCGCCACACAATCATCAACAGCACCAGCACCAGCATCAACAGCAGCTGCAGCTGCAGCATCAGCAACAGTTGCAGCTGCAGCATCAGCAACAGCTGCAACAACAACAGCAGCAGCAGCAACAGTTGCAGCAGGCGGCGCTGCTGGAGCGACAGCGGCGACAGGAACTCGAGCGTCAGCTGCATCTGGAGCAGGAGGCGCGCTACGAACGCGAGCAGCGGTCGCGTCTCGAGCGTGAATACTATGAGCAACAGTTGCAGCGACAGCAACTGGAGCGACAGCAGCAACTCGAGCGTCAGCGACAGCAACAGGAGCAGCTGGAGCGACAGCGGCGACAGGAAATGGAATTACGCATGCAGCAACAGCGTGAAAGGGAACGAGATCAACAAGTGGCAGCGAGTGCAGCGGCTGCCAATGCAGCGGCAGCAAATGCAGCGGCAGCAAATGCAGCAGCAGCTGCAGCAGCAGCAGCAGCAGCATCCACTGCACAACCACTCAATCAATTTATACACGCACCACAATCCGTGTTCCGACCCATCGACCAAGGTCAGCTGCCCACGCCCAATATTTACAAGCCCATTGCGCAAAAGTCCAACAGCTGGCAGCCACCATCAACAACAACAACAACAATGAACAACGGCAGCAGCAATGTGCGTAATAAGCCAGCAACCGTTGGTGGCGGTGCACCGCAGCAACACTTGCAGCCGCGTCCCAGCTACAGCAACACACCCTCGCCGGCCAGCTCACCCATCGGGCTGCCCTGGGTGGC
Source organism: Drosophila mimica (assembly GCA_037043585.1). Lineage (NCBI taxonomy): Eukaryota > Metazoa > Arthropoda > Insecta > Diptera > Drosophilidae > Drosophila > Drosophila mimica. The sequence goes on along the minus strand of JBAMBE010000918.1, from coordinate 119,791 downwards.
CAAGCCTCGAGTGGATAACAGCGATTTCAAGCGCAAGGCGCACCACTTTGAGGAGCGCTCATTGCGCGATAATCACGAGCAGGAGCAGCAGCAACAGCAGCAGCAGCATCCACCAACCAGCGGCTATTTGCAGCGACACAATTCGCTGCGATCGAAAGCACCACCAGCGTCACTAAGTGAATTCAAGAAGCGACCCTCTCTGCCCAATGCCATGGAACCGGAACTGGAATTCTATGCCTCGCAACGATTAACCAACGCACCAGGAGCAGCAGGAGGTGCAGCAGCAGCTGCCCCGCCACCGCCCACCAACATATCCTTTACCTATGCGGACTATTCGCCAGTGCGTCGGGGTCCAACCAATCTGAGCAATTATCGCAGCCAGCCCTGTTTGAGCAGCGCTCTGGAGCCACTCACAAATCCATTCGCTGCACCACTCGTGCTGACCAACGCGAATCCAACGTATATGCCACAGCCGACGCGGCAGCTGGACTTTGCCAGTCCCATTGACAGTCCCATCAGTTGTGTGACGGCCCCCCTGATGACGGACAATACGGATGATGATCTCGAGCTGGACTCCGATCACAATATGCACGAGTATCGTGCCGAGATCAAAGTGATGCGCAAACCACGCAGTCAAACGGCGGTTACAGTTGCCGACAGACGGACGGCGCATGCCAGCGATGATGAGGTCTTTGGCCGAAATTCGCGTGCGGCTAAATCGCTATTGTACACCATAAAGCAGCTGGGTGGCAATAGCAATAGTAACAACAAGAACGGTAACAACAACAACAACAACGGTAACAAGAATAACAACAAGAAGAGCGGCTACAAAGCTCAACAAGCTCCCCCCCTGCCCAGTTCACCCGGCAAGCCGGGCTGCCTGTCGCCAGATGGTCGCTTATACCAAGCACCGCAGGTGGAGCCCCTCTTTCCGCAGCTCAGCAGCTATGATGCGAGTCGACAGCCGCAGTATGTGGCGCAGCCAGCGAACAATTATGCGAGCGAGACGCAAAACTCCTATGTGGTCACCTATCCGATGGAGGATTCGGCCGATGAGCTGGAACCCGCTTCCACAGTGAGTTTGAATCGATCGCGACGCACCTCGGAGCATTCGAATTCCAGCTCGGTGCTCTCGCACACTAGTTGGACAGCGAATCCGATGCATGCACCGCCACAGCTGACGCCACAGCTGGCCCCACAGCTGACGCCACAGCTGGCGCCACATCTAACGCCACAGCTGTCCCCACAGTTGACACCACAGCTCTCGCCACAGTTGACACCACAGCTGTCGCCACAGTTGATACCACAGCTGTCGTCACAGCTGCCGCCACAGCTAACGTCACAGCTGTCGTCACAGCTGCCGCCACCGGTTGATCGCAGCAACAAGCCGCAGCTGATACCAAAACCACAACAGCAACAACCACCGAAGGTACAACAACCAACGACGGTACAGCAACCACCAATTGCACAGCAACCAACGACGGTACAGCAGACAAGTCGACCACGTCTAAGCATGCGTAGCCACACCATCAGCGAAAGCAGCGGCGGCGGCAGCTATGAGCCCAAGCCGCTGGCGCAGCTGCTACGGCAGAACACCACAGAGTCCAGCAACGTGGGACGGCTGCAATCGCAGCAATCGCTGAGCGCCAGCCGTCAACAATTGCAGAGGGAGCAACAGTTGCAGCGCGAACGTGAGCTCAGCGAGCTGCGCCGCAAAAGCCTGGGCAATCTGCTGGAGCAACGTGATCTTCAATTGGAATATAAATCTTCGGCACCTGAAGATACGCCAGATATAGTCAAGTCATCGCTGCCCAAGGAAAAGGCGCCGTTGTTAAAGAAATTCGGACCACCCCAAAGACATCATTATGTGCCCAACGCGTACCAGAGTCCACAGGTGAACAAGCATACGAGCACAAGCACAAGCACCACCAGCCACATCAGCACTACCAGCATTACAGTACAGCAGCAGCAGCAGCAGCACCACCACCACCCTCATATTGTGGAAACACCCGCCACACCGCAACCTCAACAGCCAGCGGGTGCTGGTGCTGCTGTCGCTGAGCCCGCGCCCGAGGATCAAATACCTCGCAACATTGTCTTTAATAATGTGAGCGCCTTCAGTTCGCTCAGTCGACGTAGCCAACAGCAGCATGAGGAGGACATGCATCTGCAGCAGAGCAATGGTGGATCGCGTCTCAATCGTCTCAGCAAGTGCGATTCGTGGCACCAAATCTGCCAGCAGCAGCAGCCAGTGCAATCGCAACAGCAGAGTAACGGCACCGGCGCACACAGATACCACAATCCGACGCTGCCTGGTGAATTGCGACGAACCAAGTCGGGTCATTCGCTTGCCATACCGAAGCTATATGAGGCCGGCATTGACAAGGAGCAGGTGGGCGAGAAGCAGCGCACCGTTGCCGCCTATTTCTCAGGACAGAAATCGCCAACGGGTGCACAGCTGGAGGAGTTGCGCGCCACAATGACAACCTCCGCCTCCACATCCGCATCCACGTCCAATCGTAAATCGGTGATAAATCGCACCAAGACCAGTGAAAAATTATCGGCGGCACGTAAATCGCTCAGTTCGTTGAATTCCACGTCGAATGGTAATGTGTCGGGACTTGGTCTGATGCGTGGCGGCATCGCAATGCTAGGTGGTGCTGGTAGTGGTGGCACTGGTGGTGGTGGTGGTGGTGGCGGCATTGGTGGTGGCCTAAGTCGTAGCGCCACCATGCCGCATATAGCGCATCTCAATTTGCTGGACGAGAGCAATGTGGAGGATGCATTCGAGCAGCTGATGCTGGGCGCATAGTGAGTTCAATTCTGGCGCCAATCGATAGGTCGATAAATCGTTCAATCGATAACTCATTTGATTGTTAGACAGACACGACACAACAACAACAAAGAACAACAACAACACACACAAACACAGCAGCCATTCCAGTTTGAGCCGCCCAGCGAGACGCAACTGGACCCAACAAACGACACACGCACACACACACGCACACACATATATATTTACACACACAGACAGACAGGCAGACAGATGAATCGAATTAATCGAGCAAACGAAGTAGAACTGTAACTGTACTGATTACCGATTACCGTTAAACGTTAACCGTTAACCGTTAACTGACTCACTGTTAATACTCGCTACTGTTATTTGAGCGTAGGCTTAGGCTTTGTTCTTAGTGCCAGTTCCAAAACGTACCAACCCAGCCCATTTCTAGTCAGCGAAACGTTCCAATTTCGTTTCGTTTCATTACAATTCGTTTTGTTCGCCACTTTTGGTTAGTTTGCGCTCAACTTTATTTTTTTATAATCGACGAGTCTCTTGAGCTAGAAGAAGGAGGGACCACATGTGTGGTTTTGCTTCTATCACACACACACACACACACAAACACACATCCTCACATATACACCGACCGAGTTAGCTGCGCGCTGCCCCAACCGCAGGATGCAAAACAAAAAAAAAATGATATCAACAGAAAAGAAAACTGAAAAAGAAATAATTAAACAGAATATGATAAACAGCAGCAGCCGAAATCTGAAGAACTTGAAACGTTACAATTTGTGAGTGTGAAAAAAGTCAAACAAACAATAACAACAAAAAATACACCAACTGTACAAAATGCCCAAAACAGCGTTGCCACCTTGTTCATTTCGCGCGTTCCATGTACTACCATTGCTACACCCGCCCGGCCTAACCGCATTTAAATAATATATATATATATGTATGTATTTATGTATATATATACATATATATATGGATGTATATTTCTCATTTTCCTTATACATATTTTCGTATATTTGTTTTTCTATACATTTTTTTATTAAACTTTTTGCCTGCCTTTGTTTCTACACCCAATCCTCTAAAAAAAAAAAAACAAAGCTGTACAAAGTTAGCTAAGCGCTTTAAACGTTTTATTTCCGCTACGTTTCATTTCCGTTTCGTTGCGTTACGTTCCGCTGGCTGGTTGATTGGTTGGTTGGTTGGTCCAGCGAAAACAAACACTTTACACAGACAAGCATCCCATGTTGTCCCTCCTGTCTCTCTCTCTCTCTCTCTCACTCTCAACATTTTTTTTGTCTTAGTCTTTTTGTACATACCCCCCTAAGCCCAGAAAACAAAAACTAAGAGTTCTTTTTACCACATACGTTTCTATTTTTGATTATTGCAAACAGCTCAGCTGCCCAGTTTGCTGTGCTGGCTCTTTACTTCGCTTTCCACACACACGACACACACACACACGACACACACACACGACACACACACACGCACACACATACGCACACTGTTTTGTTCGCATGTTTTTTTTTTCATTCGTTTCTTGTGTTTTGTGCGTAAAACAGGAACGTATTTTGCATGCCTTTAGTTTTGTTGTTCATACGTAGCTAAGTTATGTTTTGTGTACTCGCAAACTTGCATACATTGAGTGAATATAATGTGGTAGAATCCACCAGCACCACCAGCGTCACCAGACACCAACCACCAAAATCGCCCAGCAGAGCCGTCGCAACATCAATTCAAGCGGTTCACGTTTCGTTTCGTTTTTTTTTTTTTCATATATATTTTTGTTTTTATTTTTCGTACTGTGTGTGTGCATTTTTTTTGGAGCACGCGGCATGAAACAGCCGCTTGGTGTGTTTCTTTGCCAATTTATTGCACATCCGCCATTTTTTTGTAATCACGCATTTAATTGCTAGATTCTGTTTTGTAAGTCGCTGAATTTGTGTAGAGCTGTCGTTTTTGATTGACTAAAACAGTAAAAAAAAAAGAATTGTGCAAGTGCAATTTTGCTATCTACATGTTTCGTTTCGTTGCCGTGTGTAGCATCAATTTTGTTGCCTGCTCTAGAATAGTCTAAGACAAGATACAACAAAAATAAAAATAAATTAAGCAGATTAATCCTTCTAACTGTATTCTTTCCCAACATTTTCAATAACTATTCTTTAACCATACATAATATAATGATGTTTGAATTATGTTGAATTGATTATAATTATTTTTTTCATTTTTTTTTTTTTTTTTTGGTCTGCATGCAATTTGACTAATTGTAATTATTGCTTCTTTTTTCTCCCCCTCCATCTATTTCTCGTTGCCAATTCGTCTAAAACCTTTCTTTATACAGCACAACACAAGCAACAAAGTTCAACGACCAGTGAACGCACCGAGACCAAGTCAAAGGATGGCGGCGCAGTTGTCACCACAACAACAACAAAAGGTATCACATATCAATATATTATTATCTATATTCAAAACAAATGTATATATGCTGATACTTGGCCCCCAACCGTAATTGCAGTTACCACGCGCACGGTGAGTGGCAACGCTGCCACCAAAAACATTTCTCCGCTGGCCAAATTCAAGCAGCTCGATAAGGCAGCTGCCCAGCAGCAGGCTCAAAAGTAAGCTACAAAATCGAATATATATAATAACATATTTACCTATTCCCATATACATACATACACATTAAAAAACAATCCAGTAATTCGCGCACACATGTCAAAAGGAAAGCACGCAAAATTCTTATAAATTGATAGATGATACGGCAACGCTGTCACAGTCAGATCACAGCATCCTTAATGTTAAATAACATTTTGCGTGCATTTCTTTTGCATTCACATTTGGTGCAGGATCTCATCACCTAAACACACACACATACCCGTACATATACACACACAAAAACACATATACTCAATCACTAGTTTCGCCTTCTATTTTACTCTCATTTTCTGGTGTTGGTAATCGGCAATATTAATTAATGTCTTCTGTGCATAGGTCAAATTCTAAATGTGTTAGGTAAATTGAACAATGTCACTTAACATACATATGTATGTATGTGTGTCGCATGTATCTTCGTCTCACTTTAGCTACTGGGCATGCGTACGCAGCTCACTTTTACTTTTGTCTCTGTCTCTCCCTGTCTCTCCCTCTATCTCTCTGTCACACTTCTTCCCTCAGAAAAAACAGAAAAAGTTAGATAAGCACACACAAAGACACAAACACACACACACAAAACAAAACAAATACCGTTAGTTATAATATTTCTGATATATTTTAAGAATACAGTGTTCGTTCGTTAATTGGAAATATTCTGCGTGGCAAATATATTTAAAATTGTATGACTTTCAGAGGTAAATTTTAAAATATTTCTTGTAATAAATCATTTAAAAAATTTAAAAGAAACAGATTCTAATTGCCGAGCGTTCACTGTAATAGTAATAATTGTTGTTGTTTCCTGCTAACACAAACCCACACACACACACATACATGAGCTAAACCAAAAATCCAACACCCAAACTACAAACCGAAGTACAAAATTTATGTATAAAAAAACCAAAACAAAACAAACTAAGAAAAAAAAAAAAACAATTGTGTGAGTTTCGCTAAAACGTCTGCCCCTCCAACCTTGAATCATTTGTTCAGATCATCTCCAACAACAAGCACACCCACGACCCCCGGCGGTTCAGCGCAACCGTATTTCAAATTTACCGATCCGGCATTAAATGCGCGCGCCGCCACTGTCAAGGATCAACTTCTGCAGTGGTGTCAGCACAAAACGCAGGAATATGAGGTATCCAAAACCTAAAAAAAAAAAACCAAAAATACCTACAAAAAAAAAAAACAACGCAAACGCAAAGCCACAGCCATAGACAGTTATTTGCTACTTTCGTTTTTGAATTTTTACTTGATTTTATATATTTTGTATTTGTATAATTTACTTGTCGTTCGTTTTGATAACCAAATTCTAATGCTTAGGCCCAACATAAGGAAAATAACAAACAAACCAAACCAAAACAAAGAATACAACAAAAACGTAATTACAAAAACTAAACAGCGACTAACCTTTAGCTGAGCTTTTGAGCAACTCATCTACACACGCATACACACAGACACACACACACAGACATACACATATCCAATTATACACGCAATTAGAAAAAAGAAACAAACAAAAAAGCAACGCACGCAAGCAGCCTGCTGCCTGGAAGTGGAAAAGGAGTAAGAATAATGCAGAAGCGCAGAATTTACTCTCCTGTTAAAAGTAACTGTAAACGTTGTGCTTTGCTGCTTCCTTTTACTACATATTCTTTTAATTGTTGTTGTCGTTGTCGTTGCCAATTGCTTTTTGGGGCTGGGGCTTTCAACAAACAGATATTGCTTTATTGCTGCTGCTGCTGCTCATAAAAAAATAAACAGTAAAAAATGATTGAAATTAACAGAGTTGATATCTGTAATCCCACTGCCACCCATAATCCCCACCCCTTCTGGGCGTATTCATCATAATGTCATTTAAATGTTATTCACAGAACGTCCAAATAAGCAACTTTAGTTCGAGCTGGTCAGACGGCTTGGCCTTTTGTGCTCTGATACATCATTTCTTGCCAGATGCATTTGACTACAGTGAACTAACCAAACAAACACGCAGACACAACTTTGAGCTAGCCTTTAGTGTTGCCGAGTGAGTATAAAATGTTAAACACAACTGTAAACTTCAATGTTAATATTTGTCTCTCTCTCTCTCTCTCTGTCGCAGCGAGAAAGCTGGCATAGCGCCATTGCTGGATGTGGAAGACATGGTGGAGATGAGCCGACCCGACTGGAAGTGCGTCTTTGTTTATGTGCAGAGCATCTATCGCCGTTTTCGCAATTGCCAGTAAAAAAAAAAAAGAAAAAGAAATGCAACTCAACAACAATGGCGCAACAACAATAACAAGAAAAGCGCGTGGGCAACAACAGCAGCAGAAGCAACAACAACTATTCATTAAATTTTAAGCAAACAAAAATTGAGTACCCCTGTTCAGTCAATTAATTGCGTATACCTTTTTGGCATTTCGTGTTGGAAGAACACACTCAGCATCCTATATACAACTATTTAAAATACTAAATACTATCTATGTATATCCACCATCCACATCAACTTACTTACACTTACCTATATACACCACAAATGGCAGGCTCGTCGAATTGAACAGCAAAAGGACATTTGATACGTTTTTTGTGTTTTGTTTTATTTTACATATACATATATATATATATATATTTTTTTTTTAATTTTTTACTATTATTATTATTATTTGTTATTGAACTTAAAAAGAAACTATACAATAATTGTTGAATTTTTTTGTCATAATTATAATTTTAAAGAATGAAAAAAAAAAAAAAATATTAGAGCAGCAATGAATTTTCATGCCGCAAACTTTACTAACCCCGCTGAGTTTTGATGCGAGAGAGATGAGAGAGAGAGAGAGAGAGAGAGAGAGTGGGAGAAATGCATAAATATTTCTCAACTCTAAGCGAGCGAAATTATACGAACAATTTACTAACTCGCAGCAGCGGCAAGCGAAATGCGATATCAACATTAAAAATTATACATATATGTATCTACAGCTAATAATAACATTGAAAGAAACAAAATTAGCGAAAAATTGTGTTTTTATTTCGAGGGCGATCAATTTGATCAACTTGTTTACAGAGTATCTTGATAACTGTACAACAGTTTTTTGTTTCTTCTTCTATAGTAGTTTGACAAAAGATATATATATATATATATTCGAGATATTTGAAGTTGGCCATGGGTTAACTGGCTGTCAGGAAGATAAATGAGAGAATAAAACTTAACTGTGAGAGTCTTGTGTAAAATGTCCGAACAAAATTACGTGTGAAATTCGTACAGGCAAATTTAAAATCGTTACGTTCCCACAAAAGTCTTAACATAAACAAACCACTAAACGCAAAAGCTCAAATACACAACGGATGGAAATGGCAGAGCAGGATGAACAGGATGCGCAACAGCAGCAGCAGCAGCAGCAACCTCATCAGCAGCAGCAGCTGTCGGAGGCGACAGCCTTGCGGCTATTTAGCAGCATTGTTGCGGGCACATCTCGGGCGCAGACAAGGACGCAGCTGGGGCAGCAGCAGGAACTGACCGGTGTTCGCGGTATTGCTGGTGCTGGTGTCGAACAGCTACACGGACATTTTTTGGCAGTATCGGGAGTGGCATTGGCGAGCCAACAGGTCTCCCTGGAGAGCGTCCACTCGGCCAATGAGTTTAGCAATTCATGTCGCATCTGTCGGTGGAATCGCAGCGACATGCAGATAATCAACTGTCCCTGCAAATGTAAGGGCAGCGTGGTAAGTGCCACAGTTGACACTCTGAGTGTCTTCGAACGCGACAAGCACAACACAGAGAAAATAATATTGTAAACTTGATTCAAGAGAATTTTAAGCTCAAATTAGGCATTAAAAATGATAACCCCAGAGCGGGATTCTTTCAAAGATTAAAGATTAGTGTGAGAAGGTGGCAAACATATCCAAGAGTATATGCATATTCCTGTTTTCCGATTCGGAATATATTTTTTTCGATATTTTTTAGGAATTTTATGTATTTAAAAAAAAAAATGAAATTCACTTAAAGTGTGTTTTAATTTTAGATGCAGAAGAGAAACATTTATTATATGTGATTATATTATTATATTATATATATATATTATATTATTATATTATATCCGATTTTTGTTATTTATATATTTTCGATTTTTTGTTTGGCCTTTTTTTGCTTTCAAATGAATGTGAATGTGATGCAAAAGATAGTATTTTTCAGAGTAGACATTAATCAATTTTTGTATCGAATTTCTAGGGTTTTATACATTTAAAGTGTTTGAAGCGCTGGATAATGCATCGACGGGATAATCACTGTGAGATATGCAATGAAACATTCAATATAACGGCAGATCGGGGGAGTGTGTTGCAAATGGTGCGCGCCTTCTTCTGTGGCCGCTGCTGTGGCATGATATTGAAGCATCTGCTCTTTGGCGCCTCACTGTTGCCGCTCGCAAATGTGATACTGCAGCAGGTGAGCAACGCTTTCAGCCGTTGGCGTTCGAGTTGCCGTCAGTTGCTCTTTGGCCACATCTTTCCAGCTTATTTGCGGTTTCTTGCTTGTGTACAGGTGTTGCGCTGCATGGACAGTCTGAATCAGGACAGCCCCGACCTGCTAATGATGCACGACGTATTCTTCTCATCGTGTGCCTTGCTCATATCGAGTGCTGTCTTTTTTCACTACTTTGAGTTTCTGACGACCCGATTTCTGCTCATTCGTAACATATTGCGGCACTGGTGGATGTTTGGCAGCACCAACGATTTTGGCGAAGTCGAGGTTGAAGACGATGACTTTGACCTGTTCTGAGCGGCAACAGCATCAATAACAATAAAGGCAAATTCAATCAATCAAATTTCTCAAAGCTCTTACAGTCCAGCAGAAACTTTGAAACTTAACCAAATTTGACAAGTTTATCAATAATAAAAAAGACTTGGATAACGAAATTTGAGTCCTGTTACGATTCACTGCAAAGTGACTGAATTTTACGAATAAATTATAAAATTGTTTAATTTTATTGTGCAATTTTATTGTATTTGTGGTTGGCATTTTTCTTGTTCTTGTATATTATAGTTGTTATGCCTTGCCTATCGGAATCACCAATATATCGAAATACTATGATACCGTACTCAGATTGAGGTAGGTATAAGATAGTAACCCTTCTTCGAAGTTTGGCAACTGTAGCTCTTAAATTACGGAAGATATGAGCTTTTCGAGATTTTGGGGGCGGGGGAGTGAACGTGGTTGAAAAAAGTTAAAGGGAAGGTTCCTAATAATCTTCCTTCAAAGTTTGGTAACTGTAGCTATTAAATTGCAGGAGATATGGGTATTTATGGGTTTTTGGGGGCAGGAGTGGGCGTGCTCCAAAATGTTTTCAGATTTTTTAGGGTGTTACTAGCAAATTTCAGCTTTAAAATTGCGTGAGATATATGGTCTTATCAATTTACACCAACAGGTGTATAGATTTAGGTAGGCGGAGTGGGCGTGACCATCCAATTTATATATATATATATCGATCTCTTAGAGGAGTTACCAGTAACATACTTTAAAAATTTGGTGACTCTAGCTTACAAATTGTGGAAGATATGCTCATTTAAGTTTTCTAAGGCCGAAGTTGGCATTCGGGCCTTCAAAATGACATAACTTCGTCAAAACTCAACGCATTTTCAAAAGCAATGGCGTTTTAATCATAGTTTGGCCTCTAGATCAATCGAACATTTAAAGTTGAAAACGTGATTTTGAGTCCGAACATTATTCAAAATTATAGTCGGCATATGTCGAACCACTGAGCAATCAACACATAGAGTCATCAAATCGACAGGTATATTTCTACTGGACCCTTGAATGAGTGCGAAAATAGCAGCACCAGTCTATCCTTGTCTTTTTGTGTGCGAACTGGGACTTGATTTTCAATTTTCTAGTTTTTAGGCCTGATGTTTATTTATTCTTTATTTCTCGACGGGCACACATATACGCATTGTACATGCAAATTTAGGATTCAACTGGATCATGTCACCTACTGGTAACAGCCGTCTGTTTGAATATTTCGGATGTCGAGACAATGATTCCCCTTTTAAGATTTACACTGGACAATGTCGGTGGGAAAAGAATTGTAGTAGATTTTAAATAAATGGTTTTCGTTTAACTTTCGATTTTGTAACTGTTGACTAACCAACTTTTACAAACGCATATTTTAATAATCCGTGTGAAAGAGTCTGCTTTCATATTTGTTAAGCTAAAATTTCCATTTGTAGGTATTTTTCTAACGATAGAGTGGTGCAATATAGCTGCTATTTTCGCACACATTCATAACCGTATTTATGAAAAATAATTTGAAGTCAGCTTTTAAATAGCAGCGCTCATCTGCAGTCAGCGCAAAATTGAGTCTGCATTCATCGCATACGTCATGTTATCGTTCGTAGTCGATTCTGTTAAATTACCTAAAATATCGATATGTGTATGCGATAGTTAAGTATGTTGTCGATTGTATCTACTACTGCTGCCATACCCAAATCAAATAAGTTTTTTTTTTTGGCATATAATCGAGCCAAAAAATAATTATAATTAATTACTTTCAACATTGGGCGTACAGTATTGTACATGTTAACAACAAATAAATGCTTACTATATTGTGTAAGTTCTACAGCAGCGAGCCACAAACAACTTAAATCGAATCAGCAAGACTCGACTTGCTGTGCCTGCATGTGTGTGAGTGAGTAACAAAGAGCAACTCGTCTCAGAGTCAGCAGCAATAGTGAAATTGCCAGCAGCTGCTGTGCGCTGGGCAAAGAAAAAAAAAACAAAATACAAAAAGGAAAGGAAAAACGAAGATCGTATTAAAAGAAAGTGAAGCTATATTGTTGTTTTTTCTTTTTAATGTTACTGCTACTCTGGCACATCGAGTGCGTGTGTGTGTGTGTGAGTGAGTACGTGTGACATTCCCACCTATTACCAGTTTTAAATTGATGTTTCACGGGCACGTGTGGCAAAAGCAGGAGTTGATCAATTTTTATTTATTTTTTTTTTGTTCTTAAATTTGTTTTGCTTGTACACTTGCGCGTCTTTCTAAAACGTGTCAAAATTTGTTGCAGAGCCGTCCACCCGCAACCCGCCGAGCGAGTTTCGTTGGTTCTTTGTTTTTTCCAGCTTTCAAAATCAACAAGAATTAGCAAAACAAAATAAAGCACAACACAACAACTACAAAACAACAACAAGAGCAACAACAACCACAGGAGGAAAATAAAGCAAAATGGCTGCACAAGAGCAGCTATTGGCTTCGATGTCATCGGCCTCTGGTCACAACAACAGCCCCAATACACTGTACAATCTGACATTGATTGCCATTGTCAACGGCCTGGACTGCAAAGTGGCCACACTGGAACGCATCAGCAAGCTGCCGGAGTTGCCCCTCAATCTGTTCATCGATGTTTACGAGCTGGTAAGTTGTTTATTGAGCTCCTTCATTTTCTTATTCTCTGTTCTTCAGTGTGAAAAATATGCATACAGCAGCATCCCTGCTGCTGGGAGAGGGAGGTGAGCTAACCAGGTAGCATATAATTGTTGTCAATGGAAAGAGTTCTTGTCATCCTTTGGTTATCTGTTTCGTAATTGACGTCTGTGTACCATCCGATAAACGAAAAAAAAAACAAATCTGTGCGACAGTTAATACGCTCTGTAACCACTTTTAATGGCAACAAATAAAAAAGTGAAAAGACACAAACACATAAATTTTCATTAAAATGTGTGTGTGTAGACTTTTCGCCACGCTGTTACAGCATATTGTTTTTGCTTTCTTTTTTCGAATATTGTGATCTTTATTGCATTTAATTACCATCGAGTCACTTGTCGCTTGTGGAAGGTGGCAACGTCGGGCCGCATTTTAGCTGTTTGTATTTGTTTTGATTTCCATTTAGTGGAATTTTGATTTGTTTGCGCTAATAAAGCTCGTGCCCAAAAGCTCTTCACTGTTTATGTTTACGCGTCGAAGCTTCTGGTTGATGTGCACAGCTGGGCCATAAACACGAATGCATCTAACTAAAATTATATTTTGTGCCGTTCACTCTGTATTTCTTCAGTTGAGGCTTGTAATATTTGGCGCTACCTGTTTACTACTTAATAGAACACACACAAACACACATGCATGCATGCATATGTAAGTGTGTATGTGTGTATGCAAATAATGCATAGATTGGCTGCTATAATAGCTCTGCAATTGCAATTGACTGCAATAAATTATAAGCAGCGACAACAACAACAACGCTTCAGCATTTCTTGCCTTATTGTGTTGTCGTGTTTGTCTATAAATAGCGCATTGGCGCCCTTCATTTTTATTTGTCATGCTTTCAACTGCGCATCCTCGGTTAACTCATGGAGCCATTGAACCTGGCTCTCTGATGACTAGTGTTGGATAACAGTATCAGTTAGGTTAGATTAGCTAGAACGGAGTTTCCTCCGTTCCGTTTCTCACTTTCCTTTCACAATTCGTTTTCGACATGGCTTTGATTTCTCCTCAGTTTACCATTTCTATTTAATGCCTTATTGTAGATGTCACGTCGAGAACCGCTGATGGACACTCTCAGCGAGGAGCTGGCCAATCTTGATGTATTCTATCGTCTCGTACGCTACACACCGGCACGCAGCAAGCTGCTGCGCATCGTTGTCGATTTGATGACGAATAACAAGTCGCTGACGCGTCGCCTCAGCGATGCATATGTTGGCCGCATTGCCCAGCCCTCAGAGTTCGAAGCACAACCGGACATTGAACAAGCCAAGAACGGTGCCGAAGGCGATGCCAATGGCGTTGGCAATGGCGATGGCGATAAGGAGGGCAAGGATAAGGAGCTGAATGATTTGGCAACATCTTTCAGCTCCTTATCCTTGAATGATCTGGCAACGTCATTTAGCTCTTTATACTTGGCCTCCTGCAGCAGCAACAACAACAGCAATAGCAATAGCAGCAGCAACCGCAATAGCATCAGCATAAATTACATTAACAATATGACAAAAACAGCTAACGATACTGCTGCTGCTGCTGCCACATCTGCTGATGATGGTGGAACGACAGAGCGAGGACCACTTGCACCATCGCTGGACTCGATGAATGCCGAAGATGCATTCGCCATTGATTTGGGTCTGCGTTTGGGCAGTTTTCTGTCCGAGGCTGGATGGATGCAGGAGAGCATCGCTGTGCTCTTGTGCCTTAACGAAAGACTGAAGCGTAACTACAAGGATGCGCTGATCTTGCGGTTAGATTGCCTGCAGCGGTAATACATTTATATATATATTATAAAATTCCAATTAAATAATCGAATCTGATTTTATAGTCTGCTCTATGCGGAGTCATCACACTGCAATTTCAAGCTGGCCCAGCAGACCTTTGTCGAAATGGTGCAGCTGACAAGCAAGCTGAAGGATATGGCTACAGTGCCAAGTCCACTGTTCGCGATGGCCTGTACACAAATCTCGTCCATGTATTTCGCGCGCAACGAATACAACAACAGTCACATGTGGAGTGTGCAGGCCATGCACCATCTGGATAAATCGGCGTCCCCACGGTACACACAATTCCATCTGGCATCCCAAAGAATCACATCCTAACTTATAATTGTAATCTCGCAGCATTGCCATCGACGTGCTACGCCAAGCTGCCAAGGCCTGTGTGGTCAAACGGGACTTTTGCCGAGCCAATCTGCTCATCTGCCAGGCGGTCCGTCGTGCCCAGTAAGTGACTCAAAAGATACAAATCTATTAGCTCGGTGCACCTGGGCTGATTGCCTTGCGAATTCAAAATGTGTTTCATGTTCTATCTCTATTTCTATTCACTGTTGCCATTTCGCTCTTTTTCGTAGCGAGAACTTTGGGGTAAAGCATCAGAAGTATGGCGATGCTGTGCTGGATTATGGTTTCTTTCTGCTGAACGTGGACTCGGTATTCCAATCCGTCAAGGTGTACAAGGAGGCGTTGGAGGTGCGTCGCGGCATCTTTGGCAATATGAACTTCCATGTGGCGATTGCCCACGAGGATCTATCGTATGCATACTATGTGCACGAGTATAGCACCGGTGACTTTAGTTGCGCCCAGGATCATGTCGATAAGGCGGTTTATATTATGAAGAATCTTGTGCCCAGCAATCATTTAATGCTTGCCTCGGCAAAACGTGTGAAGGCGCTACTGCTAGAGGAGATAGCACTCGATAAGATAGCCGATGGCATGGATGAAGAGGATCTGCTGCTGCAGTCCGAACAGCTGCACATATTCGCCCTCCAACTGTCCCTGGAGGTATTCGGCGAGATGAATGTGCAGACGGCCAAACACTATGGCAATTTGGGCCGGCTTTATCAGACAATGAATCGTTTCGAAGAGGCGGAGCGTATGCATAAAAAGGCCATCAAAATCAAAACCGATCTCCTTGGTCCCCATGACTATGAGGTCGGCCTCTCCATTGGCCATCTCGCCTCCCTCTACAACTATCAGATGAAAAAGTTTCGCGAGGCCGAGGATCTATATTTGCGCAGCATTGATATAAGTGAGACAAATATTTCAATTTTATACAAATTTAATTGAAAAAAAAGTGTGTAGTAATTTGTATTTAATTTTTTTTATTTATTTATTATTTGATAAATAGACTAATTACTATTTTCTTGTTCAGGCTTGCAATTGTTTGGACGTACTTACTCTGGACTGGAGTATGATTATCTGGGACTGTGTCATGTCTATGAGACACTACATGACTTCGAGAAATATTTGCGATATGCTCACACTCTGGAGAGCTGGCAGCAGCTGCGTGTCCTAAATGCAACAAATAACGTAAAAGCAATACACTAAAATTTCAGCATAAAAGTTATATATATTATTTAATTTGCTGCGTTCTTTACAGAAGTCCAGCTATCCGCCAATTGAGGAGGATTATTCCATTGATGAGGTGAAGAACGAGTTTTTCAGCATGAGCGAGAAGCGTGTGCTGGAGCCGCCCGAGCCCAACACGAATTGAGAGAGGATCCAGCAAGGGATACATACCGGATTCATTGTGATGTGGAACTAATTGCATTTGCATATGGACATTGGTTATAAATTCGATTTAAAGAACAAGAAAAGGAATAAGAAAAAGAACAAAACAAATAACGAAAACATCCAAAAAGGAAAGACATTCTAAATTTACTTTTGGTACCCTTTTGTATGCAAAAACCAACTCAGGCCAACTGCGGAATAGCCTTGAAATTTGAGTGATACCATTTAATTTTGACTCACGCAAACAAAAAACACCTCGTTAATTGGATTGTATACAATAATAATTTGTTCATCCAATAATCGTTCATAATTTAAGTCTAAAATACGAATACACAATGTGATTGCTTAACATAAATATTGATACATACGTATATTGATAACTGATAATCAATTTGTATAGTAAAACAATTGCAGAAGCAAACAATGTAGCACAATTTAAATTAATGTTGAATGCTACGCGTACATAATATTAAAAGGAATATGTATAAACAGAATAAACGATTCAGTAGTTAGGCATTATAAATAGAATAAGCTTCGATGATCATCTGATCTTTCGATTATTAAACTATGTACATGTAGTACATAAGTAGTATTTTTCCTGTATCATCAAATTATAACTTAAAAATTCCCTCCCCCGTCCTCTTTATCGTAGTGTAAAAACCAATTTATATATATGTTGTGCGCAGTGCGTCCTTTAAGCTAACTGGAATGATTGTTCTCTCGATTTCCATTCTAAATTTGTAAATGTAAATCTTTAAAAGTGTCCGAAACAGAAGTAAGTTTTCACCTAACTGATTCGTCAAACCGTGTGTATAACATGCCCTATGCATAAGCGATACTACATACATAAGCACAGTCTATAAAATACAATTAATGATATACATATATGTATAAATATATATACATATATATAAAGTGTATAATTAATGACTTACAGTAGCCTACACCATTTTGGAATTGGCATCACCACGAATGCCATACCCAACAACAACAAATCTCAAAATAAAAT
This sequence comes from Drosophila mimica, assembly GCA_037043585.1. NCBI lineage: Eukaryota > Metazoa > Arthropoda > Insecta > Diptera > Drosophilidae > Drosophila > Drosophila mimica. The sequence goes on along the minus strand of JBAMBE010000918.1, from coordinate 102,391 downwards.
GCGAAAAACAGTTTTAGAAAATACATTCATTTTTATATAGTTGTAATTGTGAATCGTTCACACATTTGAAACAAAGCCACGTTCAAAATACCATAAATTATGACGTTGACACTTACTGTCAGTTGACTTTTCACGGGCACGTGTGTCAAAAGCAGAAGTTGATCAAATTTTGTTTTGTTTTTAAATTTACTTTGTACTTGCGCATCTCTCTAAAACGTGTCGAAATTTATTGTAGAGCCGTCCACCCGCAACCCGCCGAGCGAGTTTCGTTGGTTCTTTGTTTTTTCCAGTTTTCAAATCAACAAGAATTAGTAAAGCAAAAAAAATCACAACTACAACAACAAGAGCAAGAACAACCACAGGAGGAAAATAAAACAAAATGGCTGCACAAGAGCAGCTATTGGCTTCGATGTCATCGGCCTCTGGTCACAACAACAGCCCCAATACACTGTACAATCTGACATTGATTGCCATTGTCAACGGCCTGGACTGCAAAGTGGCCACACTGGAACGCATCAGCAATCTGCCGGAGTTGCCCCTCAACCTGTTCATCGATGTTTACGAGCTGGTAAGTTTTTCATCGAGCTCCTTCATTTTCTTATTCTCTGTTCTTCAGTGTGAAAAATATGCATACGCAGGGAGGTGAGCTAACCAGCTAGCATATAATTGTTGTCAATGGAAAGAGTTCTTGTCATCCTTTGGTTATCTGTTTCGTAATTGACGTCTGTGTACCATCCGATAAACGAAAAAAAAAACAAATCTGTGCGACAGTTAATACGCTTTGTAACCACTTTTAAGTGAAAATACACAAATGCATACATACATATGCATTAATATATGTATGTGTGTGTATATATTTCGCCACGCTGTTACAGCATATTGTTTTTGCTTTCTTTTTTCGAATTTTATTATCTATCTTGCATTTAATTACGATCGAATCGCTTGTCGCTTGTGGAAGGTGGCAACGTTGGCAGCATCGTCAACAGGACCACATTTCAGCAGTTCACTGTTTATGTTTACGCGTCAAAGCTTCTGGTTGATGTGCACAGCTGGGCCATAAACACGAATGCATCTAACTGAAATGATATTTTGTGCCGTTCACTCTGTATTTCTTCAGTTGAGGCTTGTAATATTTGGCGCTACCTGTTTACTACTTAATAGAACACACACAAACGCACATGCACACACCAACACATGCATGCATGCATATGTAAGTGTGTATGTGTGTATGCATATAATGCATAGATTGGCTGCTATAATAGCTCTGCAATTGCAATTGACTGCAATAAATTATAAGCAGCGACAACAACAACAACGCTTCAGCATTTCTTGCCTTATTGTGTTGTCGTGTTTGTCTATAAATAGCGCATTGGCGCCCTTCATTTTTATTTGTCATGCTTTCAACTGCGCATCCTCGGCTAACTCATGGAGCCATTGAACCTAGCTTTCTGATGACTAGTGTTGGCCCAACACGAATTGAGAGAGGATCCCGCAAGGGATACATACAGGATTCATTGTGATGTGGAACTAATTGCATTTGCATATGGAAAAATAAGAAAATAATTAAAAGTCAATTGTAAAATACATTTTTTGCAAAAGAAATTGGAAAATATTTTTAGTTTAGTTTAAATCTATCTAAACCAAGACATTTATTTGGATTTACGTTTGTCCGCGGCTGGATGGATACAAGAGAGCATCGCTGCAAAATTTGGTTCGTCCTGAAAGTATGCAGTGTTTTTATCTATCAGAAAATGATTGTCTTTTATTAGGCATCCGAAAAGTATGCTTCATATTTTCGAATGTACTCCTGGACGTATAAGAAATGCTTATGCCGCATTTAAAATTGGCTAAAGCCAACGGTACGGATGAATATATTCAATGCAATCATCTTACATTCCTGTTTGTTTTAGTCGCAAAAAAAAGTATTTTCCAGTGCCTTAACTGTGTAAAAACTAAACCGATTTCAATGAGAAAATATTTTATTCTCTTGATTAAATTGTAGTTCATTTAAAATCTTATGTTCCCATCTCAGCCATTTAACCAACAAAAAAAAAAAAATAATAAAAAAAAAACCATAAAACCCCTAGCCTCATAATACTCCAGCAAAAACCTTGTTATAGTTTTATATTAGAGGTCTTTAGTGGTGATTACAATCGCTTGACTTCACCTGCCATATGCCGTACTTATAATTGTCTTTTTTGAAGGTTTGTCTTTTTTATGTTGTCGTTTGACACTTTCGGTCAAAGCAGTTAAAGACCATTTTTTTTATTGTTTTTCACTTTTCCTTGGCGGTCATGAGCAGCAGCTGCTGCATTGTAAAAGTTGTTTTCACTTGGGCGACAAATAAGCAAAAGAAGAAAAGGTTGACGTTAGCGTCGCCGTTGATGTGAACGTCAACGTCAACTTCAACGTCGACGTCGCAGCGGCCGATCAAGCATTTGTTAATTGCAATGCAAGCCGCCCACTCTCACGCACAGACACGCATACAAATGCAAATCTACCGAAAAGCATGCAGCACTTGATGCTGCTGCTGCTGCTGCTGCTGCTGCTGCTGCTGTTGTTAAGGCTGCGTTGCTGTTGTCATTCAAGCGCAGCTTTTGCTTTTGACACATTTTCGGTCGTCTCTGCCAGTGCTGCCAGAATCTGAAAGACAAAAAATAGACTAGAGATAGCTATAAAAAAAAATAAGTTAAAGCCATTATACGAACAAAAAATGTGGGTATGCCTTCAATGAATGTTGGTAATTAAAAATCTTGAACTTTTACCAAATAAAATGTACCCACTTGTTTTGTCTGGCCAACAGTAGTTTTTAATATTCTGCTGGTATTTTAACAATTGTAAAAGCTATAACTAGCTATTAAAAAGCCAGAATTGACAACACTGGCTCTGTCTCAGTCGTCTGCAGCTTGAAACTTGGGCTTCGGCTGATCAACAACAACTTCGGTTGAGCGTCGCTTGGCGGCTTCATCGATCAGTTGTTGTCTTTGCGCGGCAGCGAACGGTTTGCGCTTAAATTCGGCGAGCTTTTTGCGGAGCGCGCATGCGTCTCATGCTTTAACCGACTTTTCGTTGTTGTCGTACTTTTTGTATATTTCGGGGTTTTTTTTTTTGTTTGTTTTGTTTTTTGTTTAAAAGTGAAACTGACCGACTAACAGTGGCTGCTTGGAAAACGTAATGGCAAAAAAATAAAAATATAAAAAAGATGTTTATGTATAAATTGCGACTAATTCTTGTTGTTGTTCTTTTGCTTGCTGTTGTTGCTGGCAAATGGAGGCCAAATGGCTTGAGTAAAAATAAATCTACTGTGGACCTGATTGCAAGGTCTAAAGATATAGATAAAGATATGTTTGTATCTTAATAAAAGTGCTGTAACGCTTGGCCAAGTTTCACCCAAAAGCGCTTGTGAAACTAGCACACACATACACTTACACACACACGCATGCCGAGGCAGCAAAGGAGAGACAATCATCTGGGAATGGGTATGGGAATGCCACAAGCTGCATTTGTCATCTCACTTGCGAGACACCAACACCAACACCAAAAACAACAACAATAGTAACAGCATTATCATTATGGTTCATCGTTATTTATCTCGATCTGCACAACCAGTTGAGCTGAGCTCTCAACGCTCTCGTCTCACGAATCTCGCACATCATCATCGTCATTCTTAATTTCCCAATCTCACTTCTCAACTCCTGATTCCCATTCCCATGATTAGCGGGCTTGTGCGAAGTGCTGCCTAACAGATAGTTAAAGCACCCTACCTCAACAGCATCAAGGTAAAAAAAATATCTTTAAAAAACAGCGTAAGCCTATTGAAATTTAGCCTCATTCGTCAACTAGTGTTTTACGTCGACAGTCAGTTGTGAGTTTTAAATCAATAAAAAAAAAAAACAATCAAGCATTGCATATCGAATACTAGAAATGAGTACGAGTGCTAACAATGAGTGCTAACAGCGAGTGCTAACAACGAGTGTTAGCAACGAGTGCCAGCAGCGAGTACTAGCAACGAGTGCTAACAACGAGTGCCAGCAGCGAGTACTAGCAACAGGTGCTAACACCGAGTGCTAACAACGAGTGCTAACAGCGAGTGCCAGCAACGAGTGCCAGCAACGAGTGCCAGCAACGAGTGCCAGCAACGAGTGCCAGCAACGAGTGCCAGCAGCAAGTGCTAACAACGAGTACTAACAAGGAGTGCTAACAGCGAGTGCCAGCAACGAGTGCCAGCAACGAGTGCCAGCAACGAGTGCCAGCAACGAGTGCCAGCAACGAGTGCCAGCAACGAGTGCCAGCAACGAGTGCCAGCAACGAGTGCTAGGAACGAGCGATTGCTCCGTTTTATGAGTGGATCAGTAGAGGGTTAAGCGAGTGGATCAAATTAATGCATACAGCTTACCCCCATGGAGTGTAGCGTGTTCGCGTATGGACCACATCAAACAGTTTATATACACTTTGGCTAGACATATTCACACGCAACAACAACAGCAACAACAACAACAATATTTGTTTTGTTGTAGCCAATGCTCATTAGTAGTAGGTAAAGTCTAGAAATATATTTAGGCACGCAGCGCAATGCGAACATCATCATCATCATCAACATCATTAACGTTATCATGATCATCTCGATCTCCATCGCCATCTCCCATGCTTCCATCCTCCTTCCAACAAGCGGAGTAAGCATCATTTTAATCGTTGGTTCGTGCTGTCTCGGAATGTGTGTGTTTGTGTGTGTGAGTTTGTGTGTGTGTGTGTGTGTGTGTGTGTGTTTATACATTTGTTGTATTACTAAATGAAATATCAAAACTGGAGCAAATTAACCAAGATTAAAGCCCACAATTAAGCGTGCGCCCAATGTGAAAGTTAAAACCGCGAACTTGCAAACCAGTTGTCAGTGGATTGTTGCTGTTTCTGCTGTTGTTGTTGTTGTTGTTGTTGGCGCATCTGCAGCGAGCCATTGGACAGCCACCACTTTTACTATTGCAGCGACTGGGAACAACAACAACAACAACAACAACGACGGCAACTTGAGCAACAACTACTTTAGCGGGTCAACAGCGAAACAACTTCAAATGAATTTCGCTCCATGGTCGAGTGTTGTTCAGCTGTTGCCTATTTTTTAGACATGCCTCATGCTTCACTGACCTATGCCAAGATAGCGTGATCTTTTTTAGCTTCTTCATTTTACTGTTTTTTTTTTTTTTTGTTTTCTTGGCTCGTGGCTTATGCAAAGTTTTGTACTTTTGAGCCCGAAATGCGTAACAAAAAACCCACAAAGTTAAAAAAATTAGCCAAGTTCAAGTTGGCCAAATTAGGTATATTTTGTTTTTTTTTTTATATATTTTTTTTATTTTACTTGTGGCCATAAAATAACGGGAAATGACCCCGGTAAGGTGCACCTTTCTTTTAAAAATATGTTCTGTGAGCGTTGCGAAGTCAGCAGTTTCAGTCCATCAATAAGAGAAGTATTTTTGAAACCAGAAAGTTATTACAAATATACAGATTGATATTTCTTAAAAAATCTCATATACTTTTCTCCACAGCCAGGGAATATAGGGGATCTCTCAGTCCAAACACTTTAAGTATTACATTCAAATTCGTTTCGTTTTCAGTTGATATCGCTCCGAATCTTCAAGACTCTTTCAACTCATTCGCTTCCTCTCTCATCGGAATTTACATCTAGATATGGTTTTAGTTTCGGTATTTTTTTTTTTTTTGTAATTCACTTAGTTTTAGATGGTTTTTTTCTTTTTTGTGTTTGGGTTAGGCTCTATTGTGCTTTGGCAATTTCCCGATGTTTAAAACGGAAGTGAGATTCACAAATATCGCTTAGTTCTGGTGAAAAGCAGTCAACGATGAACAGCATTTGTTGTTGTTTTTGTTGTTTTTGTTGTTGTTGTTGTCATATTGTTTGCTTTGTTGCTTTCGTGCTTAATGTGGCTTAAAATGAGATTTCGTGCAATTAATTCAGATGTCGAGAGACCTGTCCTGAGACCTGGTGGTGATCTTCAGTCAGCTGAATCTCAGCCGTTGGAAAGTGCATCCGGCCAATGCTGAAGTCAGAAGTGCTGATACACAATTCAATTAGATATGATTATTTTGGGTTTTGAGTACAGTTTGCTCCCTTTTCACTTTCTGTGATAAGAAAAGTGTTTACAACAATGTCCAACAACAACTAACCAAATTTTGAGCGTAATTTTGCTTCTGTTTTTTAGGCAATTTAAGGCCTTCTAATCTAACCTCATTTTGTTTGCTTTTAAAAGATAAGTTCAAATTTCCAGAATTCATTTATTTCGATGCAAAATCACAATAAGATAAATCGCAACTTATTTGACTTAATGTTAGTTTTATGGCCTTATTTTGGCAACTGAACAACACGGATTTTGGGCTTAAATTGCAGGTTAATAACTGTAATTATAGCTATATACAATAATATTACTAATATTATTAATATATCAGAAAATCAAATTGAAGACTTAAATTTGAGAAATTTTATGGATGGGATGCTGTCGTCTTGCTACTGTCCCTCTCTCTTTCTCTCTCTCTCTCTCTCTCTCTCTCTCTCTCACACTATATCGGACCCCGTAACAATCTGCAATTACGTAAGACTTATTTAAGCCACATTTTACTACTTTTAGCCATAATTCAATAACCCTTGTGGCCTTTGAGATGGCAACTGTTGAATAACTGCGTACAACAAGTGGCACCACTGTGCGTGTGTGTGTGTGGGTGATTTCACAGCTTTTGTGTATGTGTGTGTGTGTGTGTGTGTGTGTATGAGAGCAGCGTGAAACAAGTTTATGCATTGCTAAATCTGTCACCAGCTTTGTGGATGTTGCACGTTGGTTCACAATTTCAATTGAAATCGCTCAAAAATCAGCCAAAATCAACAACGACAACAATGACAACAACAACAACAACAACAACAACAACAACAACTACAACACGGGCGAGTACTTTCACTTTGGGGGTGCCATTGTGAGAGTTCCCGGAGAGTCTCTTTTCCATTGTCCACTGCTTGCGTAAACTTTCGTGGCTCGAACCTTGGCTAAAATCCACGAAAAAAAAACATCATAAATCGTAAACAATACAATATTTCACGTTTAATGCATACATATATTAACTATGTGTGTATATAGTGTATATACATATATATCCATATATTGGCTAGTCTGAATAATATATATTTTTTCTTTCCCGGCGCACAACAAAAATACACATTTTGTGATTAGCATGTTTGTTGTTCGTGCGTTTGGACAATTCATTTTATTATAATTTTTTTATTTTTTTATTTATTTATTTATTTTTTTTTGTCACTTACTCCACACACCACTACTGCTTCTTCTTCTTCTTCTGTTTTAAGCCCACGCTCCGATCTCACTGTGTGGCAAGTGTGAAGTGTTTATTAGCTGGAATTGACAACTATTTCACAAATCAGCAGATGACACATATACATATATATATACAGATATATCTGTAGATATATATACATAAGCGATAAAATGAAATGACAAAGAGTAGAGAAAAGAAATCATTCTATAGCGATAAAGATTATTTAACGGCACAACTACTCCATCAATTCCGTATCTCTCCTGGAATGCATTTAAAAGGTTCTTGCCAACTACCAATCATCCAGTCATGAGTCTCGGGCCATGAGCCTTTAATAGCTTGGAATATAATTAAGGTGTGAGTCAAGCGCATAGAATCAGTCTAGGCGAGTCAAGGCCAAGAAGGGATAGTCTGGTCTGAAACTTATTGTTAGCGGTTCTCTTCTTTGTCTTTTCATATACAGATACAGATACAGATACAACTACAGATACATAATTGAAAGCTCTAAACTGGTTGTGCAGTTCAAATCGAAGTCAAATTGGATGCAAACTAACTTTGTTCTCATATTACCTGATTTTTTTCCTATTTAGTTACTCTATTTTGTGGAGCAAAGTCGAACTAAAAATAATTATATAATATTAAATTCTCAGTTTGTTTGACATTTAAGAATTATAAAATTACAATTGCAGTAAACAAATAAGAAAAGTGACAGAATTTCTAGCAAAATTATTCGTCGATTTATCACAAGACTGAAAATAATGATTGCAACTAGTTAAAGGATTCACATTGAAAAAATGTGGATACCAATTTGTCTTTGTCTTTGTCAAAGTTCAAGTTTTTCCGCTTAATTATGCGCAATTGAAATTAAAATTAAATTGCGTATCCGTCCCGTATTCAAAGCAGCTCCTTTGCAATAACACAACACGCAACACGCAATGACAATCACAAAATGACAAACGATAATCGACAAAGGACGAAGGACGAGCAGAAGGAGAAGGAGAAGGAGAAGGAAAGCGGAGACGGAGAAGGAGAGCCAGGATAAGGCAACTAATTCGGTCAACGCCACATCGCAGTTTTTCAGAGCACGTGAACTCAGCAATCAAGTGACGAGGTGAAAACTAAAAAACTTCACCTCCACCTGTGACTACACTGAACAAAAAAATCTGGAAAAATACAACAATTCAATTACTGCATTAAATACTTTCTCCTCTAATTCAGAGATATCTTTATGCAAGACTTGGATGCATTAGGAAGAAGTAAATCTTCAAATTATCTTGAATCCAGAATTCAGACTCTTAACAAAAAAAAAACATTGGTTTTTTTTTTATCATATTCTTAAGTATACTTTTTTTTTCTTTATTGCTACTTAATTAAATAATAATTGTATTTTTTTTGTGTAATATTATGAAGATTGTCGTTTTTCTTCGAGTGTACGCTTAGAATTGGAGAGGTTGGTACTGTTAGGTTAACTGTGAAAACTAACAGCTGTTTGGACGAGCCTTTCCAAGTTTGCTTATGTGAAATATGAAATTAATAAAACATAAAAAATACTTGCCTCGAACTTTGCGGCAGGACCTCGATATGCCTCAATGCCAACTGTCAATTGTCAGTCGACTGGTCGCAACCGCCACAGAGGCAGCAACAACAGCAATTGCAAAAAAAAAAAAAACAACAAAAGAAAAACAATAAAAAAAAAAAAAATTTTACAAAACATTAAAATTCAAACGACTCAAATCGAATTTCAATTTGGCGCAGGTAACCAACCCGGAAGTGGAGAGTCGAGAAATCGCCGCCAGCAATTGTTAGTTATGCCGCTGGCATAGCAGTACAGTTCCAAATCAGATTACGGGACATTCAGCCATTTTCCGGGTTTTTGGAAAAAGCACAAAGAAAATTGAAAACAAACAAAAGGACTGCAGAAATGCGTTACAATTGCAACATGAAGTGGCGTCTTCAAATGCTCGTCTCGATGATGTTCTGCGCCCTGCTCGGCTATCTTGGCTCATCCGTGGCAGTGGCAAAGCCGACGTTATCCTTCAGCCTGCCCCACGGCCTGCAGGGATTCCCCTCATTCCAATCGTTCACGCAGCAGATCATCGAACAGCGCAGTTTGCGTCAAATGAAAACCTACAGGTGAGTTACACATAGGAAAAACCGCTCACCCATTTTCCCAAATAACAAAATATTGACGAAATAATTGAATAATTTAAATAATTGAACAAAAAACTTGAACAATTTATTGGCAACCAAGTTATTTTGTTGGAAAATTATAGAAATTTGAGTTTAATTTTTGTCCGAGTGTCTGGCAAAATTTATAATAAATTTATTTACTAATTAAAAAATTGTTTGGGGACATTGAAAATATATGAAAACTTGAACTGCCCATTTTATTATGCCCGGTGGGTAATTGGCTAAGCTGACAACTAATTTGTCAAGAGGATCAACTGACATTGCAGTGTGGCAGATGTGCTTGTCTGGACGTGCACTGCACAAAAATAAATAGTGATAATAATATTAAATTAAATGAATCAATTTTGATCAGTTTTAGTAATCCGCTGGCGTTCAGCCCATCCATGGGACGACACGGTTGACAGTAGTTTCACTCAGTGTTCGATTCAAGACCATTGCCATGTTCGTCACGTCGCATCCCATAATTGAAATGCCTGTCGGCTGGCCATGTGCCCAAATCCGTACCCAACTAAGCCTCCCTTTTATTTATTTTTATTTTTATTTTTTTATTATTATTTTCAGCGGGAAGCGAGTTAGCAACGATTCGCTTATTATGATATACTATCACGATCTGACCATAGCCGTCACGGAACTGGGGCCACAGAAGCTGTTGCTCGGCTGCGAACTGATTGAAATCTAGTGAGTAACGCGAGGCAATAAACAAAAAACAAAGGCACTCGTTACATTTGTCTCGTTGCAGCAACGATAAGGAAGGCAAGTTGCTGCTCAGTGGTCTCGCCAAGTACAATCGGCCACTGGAGATCAAATTCGACGAGATGCTCAAGCTGATGGACCAGTGCGAGCATGTGGACAAGCTCAGCTATGCCGGCAAAATCAAGTACAGGTCCACCGACGATGGCTCTGAGCGGAGCAGCACCAGCACCACCAGCATCAGCAGCAGCAGCAGTAACAACGAGTCTGGCGTCAGTGGAACGAGCGATGGCAGCGAAGCCACCGACAGCATGGCTAATCAGGAGGGTGTTTCTCTCAAGCTGGCAGCAAACATATTTCCACGCAGTCCCTTTTCGCTACTCAGCGGCATAATACCAGGTAAGATCATTGAACTGTTGAATACTCGTTAGTTTGCGCGGCTGCTAAGCCTGCATTTCCCACTCGTTAGTTATCGAGTCACTAACTCGTTGATTTACTCACTCGTTGGTTTGTCCATCATTCCCCAGTAATTTAAAACTCTTCCTTTTTCCTTTTTTTTTGACATAGGCACCAAGTGGTGCGGCACTGGAGATATTGCCGAGACGTACAGAGATTTGGGCAGCGAGATGGCCATGGATCGCTGCTGTCGCCAGCACGATCTGTGTCCCGTTAAGATACGCGCCTATCAGCAAAAATACGAGCTAATGAACGACTCGCTGTACACCAAGTAAGTCGGAACGAGTAGCAAATGGAAACCCCACTAATTCAATGTTGATCACTCACTTAATTACAGATCGCACTGCATCTGCGATGATATGTTGTTCTCGTGCCTGAAGATGACAAACACATCGGCCTCCCAGTTGATGGGCTCGATATATTTCAATCTGGTGCAGGTGCCCTGTCTGGATGGCCGTACCAATCAGTACAAGTTCCGTGCGGCCAAGGAGGGCTTCTAGGGGTCCCGTCCCCAAGCACCACTTAATATATATGTATTTGTTTTTTTTATATTCGTTTTAAGTTTTATGCGTTTGGGGCTTGTACATAGCTATAAAAGTTGGAAGGGGGGCAGGGGGGCGCTACTTCAATTCAATTATTTATTGAACTACTTAGGTATACAAGATACAGAGACAGAAAGACAGTATAACTGTTCTAGTTACAGATAAATATCAAACGCCCCTCGTTTTATTAAAATATATATAAATATATATATATCTATATACATATATATGTTAAGATTAAATAGTATAGTAGTAGGCGTTATATTGAAAATCGATCAAATCGTTAACGTTAACCGTTATTGTTTGTCTTTATGGTTTATATAGCTGAAACAATGGCTGAACAAGAAAAAAGCAATTTTCCGGCTTCATTGACTATATGTTTTTTTTTTTCTCTCATCTCGACTTAAATCTAGAACATCTACAACATAACGAAAACATAAAAAAAAAAAATTGATTTCATGAAATTAATTTGTTGACTTGATCGAGATTTAATTTTGAACTCCACGTAGAGTTTAAGCTTCCTTCAAAATCTTTTTGTTGCTGTTGTTGTTGTTTGTAGTTTGGATATATAAAGGTACTTGGAAGGGTTTTAGTTTGTTGGATATATTTTCACAAGCTTCACTGGTTGATTAGAAAATGCTGGCCACATTGGGTCCCGGCTGCGAATTGGTTGGTGTCGGCTGTGTGGGACGATCAATGTCCTGGTAGCTGCGCTGCTGGGTGGTTGGGAATACGGAAACACCCTGCAGACTGCCGCCACGTGTGTTAAACTCCCGGTACAGTAGAGCAACGCTCACAGGACGCAGCACCAAATTGATGATACTAAACGCAACGGCCCAGCCATCTACAAAAAAAAAAGAAAAGAACATAAATAAATAAATATAAATAAATAATTAATGGATTGCTTAATCTATGTGGGATTAAAGCAATAGCGAAAGGCAAGCGTGAATTTTACTTACTCATAAAATCAAAACTATTGATAATGCTGACTATATCGAAGAAGATGCTAGATGTATTGACCACAAGCGCCTGAAATGACAGAAGGATAAATAATGATAAGGATGTCAATGATGTGATTGGAATGTGGAATGCAAGTACAGTGGTCACTGCTAAGTAATGAAATTCAAAATTTCAAATTCAAATTCAAATTTGTACTTATACTAAACATATTTCTGTATGAAAAATTAAGATTTGCCCTTTCAATTTTCCGACTCTAGCCTTAATATTGTGGGAATTATATCTGGGACTTATTCACTAATGCCTCCTTGGTCGCCAATCCCTCGAGCCCTTTTTTAGCCAAGCAATTTTTGTAATCCTTAAAATGTGCGGAGCAGTTTTCGTGCAGACTTGCATATTAAAGCTCCGTGGGTTAAAGGACAAAGGTCATTCAAGGCGCTGTCCACACAAATCAATTGAATTGACCTTGAACGCTTGAACTTTAACAACAAAAACACGCACACACACACACACACACACACAAGCATATACACACCTGCACACACACTCCAATTAGCTGGACACACCTTGTGATTTCTTGAAGACGACTTTTCGCTTGAAACAAATTGTGCATTTTACACTCAAATTATGTGAAATAGAGAAAAAGTTAAATGAGGAATTTCCCGATTCATATTCTATAATGTAGATAATCTTAAAGAAGTGCATCTCAAACTATCCAATTTAAATAAAATCTGTAATTTATACAAATTTAACAAGCCCCAAGAATATAAAGCGAATTTGAGTTTCACTTTTAACAATTAGAAAACTTTTCAAAATTTAAATTTCAACTCTCTCGTAATTGATTCCTAAGTAAATCCCAGTCATAATCCCAAGTGAAATTTCAAATTTTCAGCTGGAAACTATAAAATTTGAATTAACAACAATGCAATTTAAAATTTAAATATTCACAAACAGCCTTGCCAGATTCTCGATGATGTGGCGTTGCCACGATATTTAAATATTTATATACCCTGAAGCCATTAAATATGACTAAAAAAGAGTATAACGAAATTGTGTCAAATTCTGTCAAACATGCAGAAGGAAGAAGAAGAACATATAAAGCTAGAAAATTTGGATTATAAGTTCTCAATTACCAAATCTAGTTAAATTTATTGTATCGATAACTTTTGCCATTACGCGAATATCAATACAAAATCGATAGCCGATAGCCCTAGAAATATATGTTTCTAATAGCGCATTATATACCTTAACAAACTATTATTCAACTGTGATTATTTAATCAAGATCGGTTCAGAAAATGGTTAGTAAATCGTATATTCAAATTTAATCGATATGCATTCTTAATTTTTAGCATTCACTTGGCCAGATTTGTGAGAAAAATGAAAACAATGGCCTCACTTTGGGAGCACTGAGAATCTAGGCAATTACCCTAGAGTAAAAACTACTTTTTCGATTAACTGCTTATATACAATTCATTAACAGTTATTCATTGTACTTGAAAATAAATAGAAACTATCCAAATTCCAGACAATTTAGGCGTTAGTTTGAACATTTTCCGTTTTTTTTTTTTGTTTTTTTCTTTTTCGGTTTGGGGGTTACGGATTGACCTGCGGTTCGTAGTACACTATAAAAATCTATTCCGAGTAGTTAATAAGTAATGCTTGTGTTGGTCTTTTATTTGTTTTTTGTTTTTTTGGGTCAACGCTTGGCTTTGCATAGTTGAGTTGATTAAATGGCGTTGCTAATGGGGTCCTCCCAGGCAAAAGGAAAGCACACAAAAGAACCTTCCACACACGACTTGGAGCCAGCTACCCTCCAAAAAGCTGGTCAACCGGGCTGGAAGGGGTTGGTTTGTTGCGTTTTCATGTGACTGACCGCTCAAAACCATCAAAAATGACATAGTATACATATTTGATACCCTGTACGAATACCCATTAGCAAAGAGGGTGTAATGATATTGCACAAATGCCGGGGATTTCAACTAGCAACAAAAATTACTCCATGCAAGAACGACAAATCTCCGCCAACAAAGATCTATTTTTTCAAAGTTTCCCCGGACTTACTAAAATCTCGAATATGTCATCGAATAAAATATAGTTTTTCTTTATAATCTTCTTTGATCTCCGAAAAATAACGAATTTTGAACCACTTTCCTTGCATATCTCTTCTATGAATGTTCTTATTTTATTAGTGAACATTTTGGATTGGCAGCTGGGTACAGGGTATTCCCAAGTCCAGCACTCTCTCTCTCTCCCTTTATATATATCAAGAACACTCCATTTTTTCTTGATATATAGTTTAGGTTTTAGTGGACAGGGCGGGGCGGGACGGGGCGTGGTGTCGCGCATCGCGTGCGTTATGAGGTCCTGCCTCAGGTCTGGAATTACGATTGGAGCCATCAGCCTCTACAGTGATGGCTGAGAGAGAGAAGGGGTATTCCCGCGAGCTGGTGCTAGTTTCTTTTTCGGTTAATGTCAAAGTTCAAATTGGATTCTTGCTCACATTCAGAGCCAATGGCTACAACTCAGTTAAGGCACGGAACGCTGTTAACTCTTCCAGTTAAGCGATATACATCTAACGGTAACGGTAAACATATATACATACATATATATTTCTTCTTCTTTTTAGGCCAAACAAATGCGGCTTGTTAACGGACAAGTAACAAATAATCCTTTACAAATAAATTTACATTTCAATTTATTTTCAATTTCCTTTGATAAAATTCTGTTTTTATGAATTTTTCTTTTTTAGATTTTATTGATTTTTAATAGTTTTCTATATCGAATGGAAATCAGATAAAATGATATAGTTATTTATAGATTCATCGATTGATTGCACGTTTTCAAATTACTTATTATGACTATTAAATTGCACATTTTACAATTATTGATTCATTACAAAACAAATTTTTTATGTTAACATAAATATTTAGAAAAAAAACTGATGAAAAACTCATTTTAATATTTTGTAAATTAACGCTTTACGCGCCACACGAAACCCCATTTTGGGGCAGCTCAAGTTGCAGAAGTTCGTCTGCAACGCCATCTGATATTCAAATTATCGCATATATACAAACATACACACATATGTACATACATACATACATACATACATACATACATACTTAAATGATAATTAACATTTCCAGTTAAAATGTCTCAGTGTTAGCCATTGATTATGAAAAGAAAACTTTTCGCATTTTCATTTTGCAGGAACGGTTGATATCAGTTAATGCGTTAGTTAGTTTGTAAGTGTTGAAGGCCATTTGTGGGAGTAGAGATGATAACATTATTCAGGAGTCGGTCATCTGATGGATGACATACCATGTGCAGCAAGGCGAGGCAAGGCAGCGAATGAGTGAGCACATTTCTTGTTTACAGTTTGTCTGTGCAGCAGTAGCAACAATGACAGCAACAAAAATACAAACTTATACGGATAACTAACTCGTCTATGCATACAAGCATACACACACACACACACACACACACACACACACACACACACACTTGTAAGTGTTAATTTAATTCTCTAAAATTGACAGCAACTGGTTTTGCAATATATATATAAATAAATATATACATACATTAGTAGTAGAAGGCAGTCGTCGTTTCACATACCCAAAAAAAAAAAAAACAAATTTAAATGAATTGTTTGCTGATGATACAAAATAAAGCGCAAATTCTGGGGAAGGTTGCGAAAATTTTGAAGTCTTATCAGTCAGCGGCTTCCAATTTAAAATTGCACGCATTCATTTCTTACGATAACACCCACTTTATGTGACTCTGTGTGTGTGTGTGTGTGTGTGTGTGTGTGGGTGTGGATGCGTCAGCATCAATAGCATTTACAGTGAACACTCGCAAACTAGCATACGCTGCAATTTTAAATCTAGCACATTTACCAATTATTGTCAGTGTTTTCAAAAATTAGGATTGTTAGCGAGGTACACTTGGAAAAAAATCACCATTCTAAATGTATAGAATTTCTATACAAAACCTTATAAATTGATATTCACGAATTCTTAAATTATGTCGTAAATACTTTTTAAAAATTCTTCCAAAATTCTGCTCTTCAAATAAGAACTTTTTCCATGTTGATATTTGATTTGAGTTCTATTATATTTATCTGAGTGTAGAAGCGACTCTTGAGTCCCCAACAATGGAACAACACTTGCAAAGCGAGCGATAAAGAGAGAGATCGATAGAGAGAGAGAGAGAGAGAGAGCGAGACAGGGGTGGGGTAGATTGGGTTAACTTACCGTTTGCACCGCCTCAATGGAGTCCTTGCTGTGTATCGTCCAGAACAAGGCAATGATAAAGAGGAAATTGTAGAACTCGTAGGCTCCATGGCCCCAAGTTCCGAGCATCGCATTCGATATGAAGAAGAAATGCACAAAGGCAACGACCTGTATGCAAGAAAGAAAGACAGATCAAGAGAGAGAGAGAGACAGAGAGAGAGAGAGAGTGAGAGAGAGAGAGAGAGAGTATGGAAAGTTTCGTTAAGTTTTGCTGTTTGGTTTCTATTTTGTTGAGTAAGCGGCTCAAATGAAGCCCCACAGCGACGAGGCGTCGGTGGCAGTGGCTGAAGTTGCAAATTGGTTGCCACAAAAGTCCGGAACACATATCGAATGGCTTATTGCGGTTTTTGCAGCAATCGCTGGCGTCGCTGTCGCTTCATGTGCTAATGAGAAGCATTGGGCAACCCGCTGCATCAGCGATGGGGCGCGACGGCGGCGGCAGCGGCTGAGACGCAAGCTGAGCTGCAGCTGAGCGGCGCATTATCTAACAATGCACACGTCGATGCAGCCCAATAAGTGAGTTGGAGTTGCTTTCCTGTTGCTGGCTGAGGCTTCGCACCTGCCCGCTTATACATATATATGTATATACACGTACATATACATATGTACATACATGTATGTATATATTTATCTATGAATGAAGAAGCGTTATTACCTTGACTCGCACAAAAGGCGAACCCATGATTTCATTTAAATCAGTCATTTTGTCGCTGCTTCTTCAAATAACGAGTTGCGCAGCCGCCGACAAACCAAAATTCGGATGGGGAACCTGTTGCCTGGTCGAAAGAAACAAAAAACCAACAAAATGCAGTAGCGTCGCTGTCGCCGTCGTCGTTGTCACTACTAACTTTTGCTGCCTGGCTGCCAGCTGTTTTCGTTATTTTTGTGCAAATATTTTGAATTGTTCTACTTTTGAAATGTGTTGTGTGTGTGTGTGTGTCTGTGTGTTTGTGTGCGTGTACGTGTGTCTGAGTATTTAAGCTCTTCGCTTTAATTGCTGTTCTTGCTATTTTGTCAAATTCTATTTTAATTTTTTCTAAAATTCATTTTCGACTGCGGTTGAACGCACTATGAAGCACTCACACAAATGCAATTGGCATACAAACAGAGGCGACACGCAGAATCCGCAAATGCACTTGTTGGTTTTCGACTCTTGCACAGATGGCGCTCACAATTATTTATCATGCGCTGGAATAAATTGGTCACGACAGCTATTGTTTTTTTTTTTTTTTTTTTCTTTCTTTCTTTATTTTAGGGCGTAAAGAACAATATTACAGCAACGACAACAAGTGCACAACACTTAATCAAACAGTAACAAACAATTTGAATGAGAAAAAAAAATAAGTCTGTGTGTGTATGTTGATACGGAGCGGACGCGAACAGCGCACGAGCGTTTTCAATTTGAATCTGACTGTGAACTGTGCATGGGGCAGCGCCAATCGGCCACCAACAATAAAAAAAAAAAAAACAGCCTAACTAAAAAACAGACCCCCAGCGAAGTCGACGTTGGCGTCGGCGTCAACGTCGCGGTGGCGTAATCTTTAGCAGTGCTGTACAGCGTGCTAACCAATCGATATAACGACTTGTTCTGAGCTGTACTAAAAATATCGATACTTCGCTTATTGTTTCAAATCCGTGTTTGCAAATCGAGTCAAAAAATAGCTCACCTCTTTGGCCCTTACAAGATCATTTTTTTTTTCGATTAAAACAATTCTTCTCACACGATTTAGTGTTTCCACTTGCCGCATTCGCGTGATTTGGGGTGGTTTGTCGATAACCGTCGAACAGCTGTTCGCAAAATGCACTCATATTAACACCGAGTTAACAATATGGATTTAATTTTTGCCCTCTTAAAACCAAATACAAAAATAATAAAAAAAATGTCGCTACTGGTTTCACATCGTTATTTTTTGTATGGAGTTTTTCACTGTCGATAACTTTAAGCAATCCGAAAACACGGCTTAAAGCTGGCCAAGAGTGGAAGTCGGTCGATTTTGCGATCAGATACTCAACATGTAAATTATATGATGTCATTTTTGTGCAAATTACCTACCGATTTTTATAAGGCACGATTTACATGATGCTATCACTGTACACTTAGAAGAACAAGTTTGTCTTATGAGAGTTTTTCAATAAAATAATTTAAACATTTTTGAAACAAAATATGGTTAATATCGACTGTAAATCGCAATATATCGATAATTTAATGACATAAAAATCGTAGATTTATTAAAAACGTTGGTTGCTTCTCAGCTATTGTGTTGTTTACATATTTATTTATTTCGAATGTTTAACTTTCAAACAAAATTATTCAGAATTGCGAAGAAACAAAATACATGATTGGGCAACGCTAATTGAGGCACTATACTATCTAAAGAGAGAGAGAGAGAGCGAGAAACGAGTACTGATAAGACGAGCATCACTGATCGCTGCTCGCTGCTTTCACTGAATGATAGCTGATTTTGTGTAATGTGCGACATGTCTGACAATCTGACGAAGGAGCAGCGAGCAAATCCCACCAAATATCCCATGTTACCAACACCACTGATCACCTACGGCATGGTTAACAATCTGGAGTGCGAGCATGTAAGTCAGAGGAAATATATATATATATAAGATATGTATGTATGACAAACCACATGTCTAATCTTAGGTGCCGATTTCCGTTGGCAATACTGAGCTTAAGGCAAAATGGGATTCACCATGCTTGATGATAATCTTCGATGGCGGCGATTTACACTGTGCCATGCATTATCTGCTTGACTCGATGCACAATCCATTTGCCGCAAATGCTGTTGCCACTCTCCTTATACAGGAGAGTGTGCGTACGCCTTTTCTGGAGCTGCTGGTGGAGCGACTGAAAAAACTAGATCCCTTGGTGTCCCAGCATCCCAACTATTTGCGAACGTTGGACAAACTGAAGCAGATCAGCCCCGAGATAATTGTGGGCAATTCAAAGACTGTGCCATCAAATGCCACGCCCATGCTGGTCAGCGATTTAATGCACAGTTTTCTGGGCGCAGACGGACCCACCGGTGTGATAACCATGCACACCTTCCGCACAGCCAAAGATGCAACTCAAGTGAATCTGAAGGAGACGCTCGCCTACGGTTCGGTGAGCATCTGGAATGAGAAACTGGCGAGCGCATACGAGGTGTGCGCCTTGCTCAAGAACACTACATTCATGATCAATTGCTATAATGTCGATCTGGGCCCAATTAAAGCTGCCTTCGATGCTGGCCAAAACGATGTGAGAATCGTTAAGGGCTATCATTATGAGTCTGTGGTCTGCGGCCAGATGCGCAAGATTATTGTCTTTGCCGTCGGCACCATTTTTGCCAACTGATGCATTTAACTTAGAGGGACTATCTATATATATATTGTATATATGTATACAGTCCGTTTTGTCTGCTATTTGTTTAAAAATGTTTATTTTTTGTTTTTCAATACATGTACCACGCTACGTCTAACGATATGGTCTTGTCTTATCTTGAGCGGCACCTGGGGATTCACAGCTGGTTAGCTGAAGGTCAGCCAGACACGCCCCTTTGCATGCAACAGGAGTACGGATTAAAGTGCTTTTACAGATGACAGTTGTCCACTTGAAATCGCTGCTGCTGTCTGCAAGTCTCATTTCTCTCACACTCGCACTCTCTCTGCAAAGATTTGTTTGGGGGGCGTGTGTTTATTTGCTTATTTCCACATACCCTTACCCAATCCAATGGCTATGCTAACTATGCCTTAATTTGTTGAACAGTTAGTCGGAAAGTCCAAGCTAAATTGTCGCTCAGTTTAAAATAAATTAATTTTTTTAGCTCCCACAAAATCGTTTTTATAAAGTGTCCTTTGTTCTTAAGCAGTGTTCTTACCAAAGTGTTATCTTTAGTAAGCTCCAGTTTGGATTGACTTACTTACATACATATGTATGTACGTATGTATGTATATCAAATATCTCTTTGGAAACTATCGATAAGAACTTGGCAACTTTCTGAATCTGATCGAATACGTTTAATTTTGTTTTTCACCAAATTTTTAAATACATATATATGATATATGTATGTGTATATACTCATAGGGTATTTACTGCAGGGCACTTCGAATATTTCGATATTTGGATACCTTGTTGGAATCGAGTTCGTTGCCCTCCCTCAAAAAATGTGGGTCTCAGACAATTAACAATATCTCACTAATGCATTTGATGAATCAATAATGCTTTTTATTTGTTATTATGCTGACTAAAGTGTTTAACAGAAACTAGTCCAACTGTTTGATCATATTTCATGAACAGTTGTTCACATTTGCCTGTTAATTCAAATGGAATAGTTCCATCATTATCTGTTTAATATGTGTCTGCTGTGTTATAGATAAGACTACTTTATATCTACATTTGTTTTTATAAAAACAAAAAACAAAAGAGAGTTGTGAACAGGTTGAACACAATGTTTAGGTTCTGAGCGAAATTGTTAAAACAAAAAATTCACTAATTCTTACATTTTATTACGGCATTTTCAGCTCGTGGCATTTGAAATTCGATTTTTGTCCATTTTTGTTGAATAGGCATTTGTACTGCGCACATTCCCATACACACACATACATACACACACTTGCACATATGTATATATGTATATCTAAGACTATTACTATGGGAACAATAACAGAGTGTAAGCAGTCACTACATGCATACATACATATGTACATA
Source organism: Drosophila mimica (assembly GCA_037043585.1). Classification (NCBI taxonomy): domain Eukaryota; kingdom Metazoa; phylum Arthropoda; class Insecta; order Diptera; family Drosophilidae; genus Drosophila; species Drosophila mimica. Next base: position 81,237 of record JBAMBE010000918.1, on the reverse strand, counting down.
TGTACATTGTAAGTAGTTTGTAAATCAAAGTCAAAGCGCCTTCGCTTGAATTCAGCGCGCGCTGGTGACGCAAAAAGAGAGAGAATGAAAAATAGAAAAAGAGAGAGCGCCAAATATAATCCATTTACTTGTTGTTGCTGCTTCTGTTGTAGCTCCATTTTCCCATGTAAAAAGAGAGGTAAATAGAGAGGAAGAGAGAGCGTGCGGGAGAGTAAACAAAGAGCACAAACAGCTGGAGAGAGAGAGAGTGCCTGCCTGCGAAGTGACTGGTTTAGTGCAGCAACAACAATAACAACAGTTACTTTTTGCTGTTGTTTAGGTTCAGTTGTTGCTATTGTTATACGAAGCCTATTACTGCTGCTGCCTCTGCTGCTGCCGCCGCTGCCGCTGCTACTGCTGCTGCCTCCACTGCTGGCAAAGCACAAAGTTACGAATACGCTTCAGTCGCTGCCTGCTCCAGCTGTTAATGAGTTGTCTTTGGCCGTCTTCTTTGTCGTTGTCTCTTCGTCATATTTGTTGTCGTTGTTGCTTTTGGTTGTAGAAAAAGAGAAAATGTGCTGGCAATTGCACAATAGCTAAACTATAAATCGAACAAAACAGTTTTTGCATAAAACAAGAAACTTGGCAGCGACAACAGTTTGGAAATTTGGATTTTTTGGATAGGGGAGTTTTTGGGGGCAGCACAGACAGATGCCGCCGCACAAATGGACGGACGAGTCACGCGACGCCTCCTGTTACTACGGCAATCTCGGACGCTCAGCCTCCGATGCGGATGACGATGATACGGAGGCGGATGACGAACACCAGGCCTTCTGTGACGGTGATAGGCCACTAATACGACGTAAGAGAAAAAACCGCACACAAAATTAGCTGCATAGCAAATAAATTATAAGTATTTTAAATATATTTTATGCCAAGTAAAGTAAGTAAATTTCAAATACTTTAAATATTTACATTTCATGCTTGATTTGAACTGCAAGATTGGCAAAACTTCTGTCTAATTTCATTTGTTATAGCATTTGAATTTCTATCATAATTGAAAGTTAATAGTTTTTGAACTACGTCACCACTTTTAGTTTCTTATCTTCATCAAGTTCTTAAATTAAAGGAAATGATATGCTTTGAATTTTGCAGCTGCTGCTGATGATGATGGGGAGGATGATTTTCTGCAGACACGTCACATCTTTGGGCTGATGGGCTTCCTCGGCTTTGCCGTCGTCTATGCGATGCGCGTGAATCTCTCAGTGGCGATTGTGGCCATGGTTAACCAGACGGCCATTCCACACAACAATGACTCCGTTCTGGGCAACGATACGTGTAAAATGCCACCCGCTCCCTCACCATCGTCAACAGCAACATCCACATACTCCTCGTTTTGGCAACAGGATCAGCATGATCGGCAGGATGAGAAGGGTGAATTTGTGTGGGATGAGGCGACGCAGGGCTTGGTCCTTGGCAGCTTCTTCTATGGGTATGTGCTGACCCAGGTGCCTGGTGGCCGCATGGCTGAGCTGCTTGGCGGCAAACGGATCTATGGCTATGGTGTCCTAATCACAGCCATTTTCACATTGCTCACTCCATTGGCGGCCCACTGGGATTTGCCACTGCTGATAGCTGTGCGCATCCTGGAGGGCATGGGCGAGGGCGTCACTTATCCGGCGATGCATGCGATGCTGGCACACTGGATACCACCGCTGGAACGGAATAAGTTTGCGGCAATTGTTTATGCCGGCTCTAATATTGGCACCGTTATATCCATGCCATTGACGGGTTGGCTCTGCTCCCAGAAGTTCCTGGGCGGCTGGCCATCGGCGTTTTACATCTTTGGTGTGCTGGGTCTGATATGGTTCGGCGCCTGGATGTATCTCGTCTACGATAAACCCAGCGAGCATCCAAGAATTTCACGTAAGGAGCGAGCTTATATTGAGCGCATGCTGCATGTTCAGTTGCAAACGGAGCACAATGAGGATGAGGAGCAGGTGCGGGAGCAGGAACTGGATGAGTTGGAGGATGAGGAAGAGGAGGAGGAGGAGAATAATGAAGCTATACCGTGGCGTCACCTGGCCACCAGTGTTCCACTATGGGCCATTCTGCTGACACAGTGCGGCCAGAGTTGGGCATTCTACACACAGTTAACCGAACTGCCAACCTACATGAACAACATCCTCCACTTTGATATCCAGTCGAATGCACTCCTGAACGCCATACCCTACCTGACCTCCTGGTTCATGGGCATCGCGTGCTCCGCTTTGGCGGATTGGATGCTCGCCCGTCGCCACATTACGCTGCTCAACTCGTACAAGCTGTGGAACACGATTGCCTCGGTGGTGCCCTCGTTGGGCTTGATTGGCATCATCTATGTCGGCTGCGATTGGGTCTGGGTAACGTTCATGCTCGCTGGTATTGGATCATTTGGCGGCGCCGTTTACGCTGGCAATCAAATGAATCATATTGCGTTGAGTCCCCGATTTGCTGGCACTATGTATGGCATAACCAATTCGGCGGCGAATATGTGTGGCTTCCTTGCACCGTATGTGGTTGGGCTGATCATCAATCATCGGGAGACGCTCACCCAGTGGCACATTGTCTTCTGGCTGGCGGCGGGACTAAATATCGCTGGCAATTTCATCTATCTCATTTTTGCCAGCGCCGATGAGCAGGCCTGGTCGCTCCAACATCCAGCGAGAGTTAACAGAGGCGCAGGCTCATCCTCCGCCTCCACATTGCGCATCTAGCAACGGGTACCTATATAAATCAATAAGCCGACCTTAATCGTTAATCCTCCCCTATTTAGTGCATAAGCATAAGTGTGATAATTCCGTGCGGAATGTGTTCTTAAGTTCCCAAAAACTATGACAATGACGATGACGATGACGATGACGATAATGATGCAGTATTCTTATCTATTATCGAGCAAAACACAAGCGTCTAACAAACTACTAGTTTCCAAGGCTTCCAGTTACTTTCCAATGTTGATCAAATAACAAGAAATTTGGATGTTGGCAATCCAACAAAGCTAACCTACAGACACAATTTTCCAATGGATGTAAGTTGGAAATCTTCCAAACCTTCCAGTCGCAGCAAGTTTTAGTGACTCCTGTGATCTTCCAGCTGCTCTTGTCGTTTTCCAGTAGCCAACACTTGTTAAATACAACAACTTGGATTTCAATTCAACGATTTTAATGACTTTCCAGCTGCTTTGATTCCGCTTCCAGCGGCTTCCAGTGAGCTTCCAATAATTTTCCAGTTTCAAACCGTTTCCAATCGATGTTTTTAATAATGTTGTCCTTGTCTTTCCAATGGCTATGACTAATTTAACCAATTGTTAACAACGGACTGTGTTTTGCCAGACGTTTTGATATCAATATATTCGTTTAACGATATATAGATATATATATATATATATATATATATATATATATATAGATATATCCACATATACGATATACAATACATATGAGAAACTAGGGTCTAGAGTTGACCTACATAGCTTTAGTGCGGCTCCTAGCCGGCCGAACGAAATTATACAAATTATATACCATATACAAAATGTATTCCGATATTTATATACACACATATATATGTATATGTATATATGTTATTTGTGATGTAACTTTGAAATAATAAAATCGCACAATCGCATATCGTAGATTTTGAATTTGTGATTGACAAAAATAAATAGAGTTAAGATAGCTAAGAGAAACTTGATCAATTTATCCAGTGGGTAAGTAACAGTTAGCTGACAATATATATATATATATATATATATATATATGTATACAGATACATATGTATATTATAGCTGTGGATAACAATTGAGGGAAATATATCGAAAGCAAAGGCGCAAATTTGAGTGGCTTATCTTCAGTTAGTTTGCTTCGTTTACTTTTCACTTTATTATGAATATTAATGCCGTTTTTTTGTTATATTTTTCGTCGGACGATTCCGATAACTGGTTTAGTGGGAGGGGTACGGGATACACTGGTTCGTGTGGGACGGGGGCGTTGGATGCAGTTGCTCATTTCTAATTTGTTCTTTCTCTTTGTTTTTGCTTTTGATATGGCATTCCGTATAACAATACAAATACAAATACAAATACAAATACAATTAGTTATATAGTACATAAATAATTTATACTATTTTTCCGTACTAACGCGCTATTAAATAAATGCTAAACCACAAAAAAAAAAAAAAAAAATAATTATAAAAAATTAAACAGACATACGCATTTCATTTGATGATGTTATACGATATATAAATATACATATATATATATATATATATATATATATGTGATCATGACCATGACCGTGATCTTGACTACCAGACACTGCACTTGTCCGCCGGATTCATGTTTGTGCCCACCGAGCAGCCGTAGGCGTGCGCAAAGTCACGTGAATTCGAGAGCGGTCCAAGTACACGTACAAATCCCGGTGAGTGTACGGAGGAACGGATCTTGGTTAATGCATCCTCTGGGCGCATGCTGCCGCACCAGATCTGTGCATAGTTGAGAAAAAAGAGCTGATCGTGCGTCATGTTGAGAGCCGGCAACATCAGCTCCCTGCCATGCAGCTTCTCCCACTTCTTATACGCCTGCAAAAAGCCAAAAAAAAAAAAAAAAAAAGAAAACAATACGGATTAGGATCGAACAGTTCGTGATCGAATTGCAGCGGAGTGCTCACCCGGAATGCCTGCTTGAGGCCGCCATTGTCAGCGATATTCTCGCCCTGTGTCATCCGGCCATCCATGTACATGTCGACCTCGTTGATCTTGTAGCGCGAATACTGATCGATGACGCACTGGGTGCGCTCCCGAAACGCTTCGATGGTGGCATTATTCCACCACTGCATCATGTTGCCCTCGCGATCGAACTGCCGCCCCTTGTCATCGAAGCCATGTGTAATCTCGTGTCCGATCACCACACCAATCCCACCATAGTTCAGCGACTTGGGGAAGTGTTGGCTGTAAAACAACGGCTGCAAAATACCAGCAGGAAATACTGCCAAAGAAACCAAATAAAAATTCCAGTTCCAGAAGATCACAAATGATCAGCATATACATATATATATATATATATATATATATATATATATATATATATATATATATATGCATAAGAATGTAGTATAAAAATAAATATCAAATATTTATGTAAAATATTTCATATAAAATGGAAGTAATAATCTGAAATATTTATTTCCTATATTTCCTATAATCGATCCCATTAATTACAACTCATCTGTCGACCGATTCTTCCTATGAGGAACTTAAGAACACTCATCATTTCTGAGTTTGGTGCGGATAACTTGGTAAAAAATAATTCAAATTAAGCGAAAATAAATAATTCGACCGATTGCTCCTATAGCAATGTAAGTCATAAGTATATATATATAAGAATATACAGTGGCTTGCAGCTTAAATCGCCCAGTGTCTAGCACAAATTTCAATTGCCTGCCATAAACTCATTATACATTATTTTTCAAAAATTCCAAAGACCCATGGCAGGTACATTTATTGATCACCAAAATTAATATATGACCCTAATAAGCTGTGGTTTTTCCACCTGCTAGGTAGGGTTACGTAAAAAAGTACCTCTTTTTAGGTCAGCAGCTTATTTCGCCCAGTTACATTATGGACAGCTGGGTGCCATAAAACCCGGATTTTTTCGTCAGATTGAATATTTTTGGTATAAATAGACCAATCCTCCGTAGTCAGTTTAGTTTTTTCCTACATTTCGGGTGCAACAAGCCAATAAGGACTATGGGCAAAAGGACTACTATTGGTCAACGGAAAATCATCCTGGAACACTTAAAAATCGGATATTCATATCGCCAAATAGCTAAAATGGTCAATCTAAACATTACAACTGTATTCTGCATCATTTGGAGTTCCGTCGACGAAAATCGGACAGAGGACAAGGGCGGAATGGCACCAAACCCGATTTTCACCGAGCAGGACGAGCAGAGGATCATCAAGATTTCAAGGGGAAATCTGAAGCTATCGGCTCAAAAACTGACTCACTAGGCGCAGGATGAAATAAGGAAAAAGTTCAGTGTGGAAACTATGCTCCAAGTTCTGCGCAACCATGACTTTGATGCCCGAGAACCACGAAAAAGGAAATTTATAAGCGCAAAAAATTGTGGGTCTAGGACGACGTTCGTCAAAATCCACTTGGACATGGATTTGGAGTTCTGGAACACAGTCATATTTGAATTTGAGTACAAATTAAACATTTTTGGCTTGGACGAATGGAATTATGTGTGGCGACACTCCAATACTGAGCTGAGTCCCAAAAACATAAAGGCAACAGTCAAGCACGGCGGAGGAAGTGTCCTGGTATGGGCATCTATCTCGGCAGCCCGCGACTGAAATTTTGTGATTATTGAAACAATAATGGACAAGAATGTGTACTTTGATATACCAAAGGAAAATTTACTCGAAAGTGCCGAGAAGCTAGAATCCGACGTACCTTCCGGATCTACCAGGACAAAAACCACAAGCATTAGTCCGGAATAGTACAGTCCTGTCTTATCTGGAACTGTCCCCACGTGATAATTCCACCGGCCTAGTCTCCAGACTTAAATGTTATTGAAAATTTGTGGGCTCTGCTGGAAAATAACATCCTGAAACACAACATATCCTGCAAACAGGATCTCAAGACTGCTCTGCTGGAGGAGTGGAACAAGATCAGCTCAGAAACTATCCGGAAGCTGGTATCTTCCATGAATAATAGGTTAAGGGAAGTTGTTGAGGCTAAAGGATATCATACTAAGTATTAACATCCTTATTTAAGCTTTTATACGCAAAATATTTAACTTTTTTTAAAACTGGGCGAAATAAGCTGCATATGTATTTTGGATATGTTTTTAGTTTTTGATTAATTTTAATTAATTAATTAATATTTAAATAAAAACTAAAGTTTTGTTTTCAAATGTGATATAGCATTAAACAAATTGGCATTTCAACATTTTGAATTTGTTTCCTTGTTTAAGCTTTATAGCACTTTAAATTTGTTGCTAGACACTGGGCGATTTAAGCTGCAAGCCACTGTATATAATATTTCATCAAGATAGCTTCAGAACTGACTAAAAAAGGTGCACAGATGGACAGGGATAAGGGATAATAGGGTTAAGAATATATATAGCTAATGGGATGGGAATCGTCTGTTTCACAGAGATAACAAAACAAATCCAGTAAATGAGATGAGTTGTAGCAGAACCCACCAATATCATTTTTGTTGGGATTGTAGAAAGCATTGACCACCGCCGGCTCCGTGGTCCACTTCTCCTTATCGACGGGCTGTCGCAGCAGTTGGAGCAGCTTCTCCGATTCCCACTGCAAGATGCTCAGCACATTATCGATAAAGTTGTCCGGGACGATAGTCAGCTGAAATGAATAAGCACATTTGTGGAATGTGGAATGCGGAATGTGGAATGGGGGGGGATGAGGAGTAAGGATTAAATCGAAATGCTTACATTTACGTACTCCTGCTCCAGTTCGGTGACATTGGTGAGTATCTCTGGATAGCCAATGCGTTCGTTCATTGAATCGGCCTTTTCTTTGGCCACCGCACGCGTCTCATCGTCCATCCAGTGATTCTCGGCGAGCAGCTCATTGAACGCGGCCCGTATGTTATGAATCATCTCCAGGGCGACCTCCTTGCTATCCTGATTGAAGTTGTCCCGTATGAAGAGGGCGCCAACGGCGACGCCCAGTTTCTTATTTGTCCACTCGACGCACTGCGACCAGCGCGTCCTCTCCGACTGGATGCCCATGAGGATTTTGCGAAACTCGACACGCTCCCGCTGATACTCATCGATCATGTGCGTCATCAGGGACATGACCAGACGCCACAGCATATAGTTGTGCACCACCCGTCGATCTGTGCGACGCAGTATCTTTCCCATTTCCGTTAGATACGACATGCCATACGTGACCAGCTGTTCGTTTGGCTGCAATTGAATCCCCGGCCCAATTGCCGCCTGCAGATAATCGGTCCAGTTGAGTTCCGGCACCAGTTGCTGCAGTTCCGGCAACGATATCTTTCGATAAACGGCGCTCGTATCGTGCCGATCCGCCTCGGCCAGTGAGGCATTGACCAGCAGCGTCTCGAACCGCACCACCTGCTTCAGTTCATCGGCTGCCGTCGATGCATTGGCGCCCAGCAGCTGAGAGATTTGCGTCATATATTTGTGATATGCCTGGCGATCGTTGGCACTGCTCGCCTTCAGATAGTAGTCCCGCGAGGGCAACGCATACTGCAGCTGATCCATTTGGATGATGTTCACCGAGCTGTTCTTGTCATCCGCCCCCACATACAACTCGATCATCACCGATTCGCTGTAGTGGAGCCGCAGTTTGCCCATCAGCTGCTCCACCGACAGATGCGAGGGTATCTGCCAGTTGGGCTCAATGACCGGCCAGCCTCCCAAGGAGCGCAGCACCTCCTTCAGTCGTCCAGCGCCAATCTTTCGGATCTGGGCTGCAATCAATATGAAATCAGGTATAAGAATTATTCTTTATTTCAAATTTATTTGCTTAACTCAAGTTCATCATGCATTTAATTATTGAAGATTTCATTCATTTTGGTATTAAATTGATTAAATTAATATTGGTATTAAAATTAAATTTAAAGAATTTATTCGTTGTAATTTTTATTCAAGTTGCACACAATACGAACTTCTTAAAAATGTTAAATTGTATTTTATTTAATTGAGTATCGATTTTTTCTATTTAATTCAATTTAAATCAGAATTTATATTAATTAATTTTGGCTCACTTTCTCTGAGTACCGATTTTTCTTCTTAAATTTAATTTCAATCAGAATTTATATTAATTAATTTTGGTTCACTTTCTCAGACACTATTTTATTGAGTACCATTTTTCTTAATTAATTAAATTTAAAGCAGAATTTGTAAGTACCATTTTTCTTACTTAATTAAATTTTAAATTGGAATTTATATTAATTAATATTGGCTTACTTTCTCTGAGTATTTTTTATATAATTAATTCAATTTTATATTACTTAATTTTGGCTTACTTTCTCAGACACTATTTTATTGAGTACCCTTTTTCTTACTTAATTACATTTTAAATTAGAATTTATATTAATTAATTTTGGTTCTCTTTCTCTGTACCCTTTTTATAATTAATTCAATTTAAATAAGAATTTATATTAATTCATTTTGGTTTACTTTCTTTGAGTACTTTTTTTATAATTAATTCAATTTAAATCAAAATGTATATTACCTAATTTTGGCTCACTTTCTAACTATTTTATTGAGTCCCCTTTTTTAATTAAGTTCAAGTGAATATTAAATTTCTCTCTCTCAAATTTCAGTTAGAAAAAGTCTCATCTCCAATTGATTTTAATGGGTGGTTCAATTTTGGTAATACTCACGTATGTCCATGCAACTCTTGTAGAATGTCTTTGCCTTGATGGTTGCCTCATTGTCGCGATCATCGATGGGCTCATCCAGGACACCACGTAAAATCAACTGTTGCTGATCGGAGAGCACCTGTGTTGAATATTTGGTGTCAGTATTTATTTAATAACGTTAATTTACAAAAAATGTATATAGAAAACCTCAAAAGTGCTAATCGAGCTGCGATCCTCGGGGATGGGATGCACCTTATTCCAGGTGCCGCACGCAAATTGAAAGAAGTCCTCGCACGGATCAGCCGCCAAATCCATCGCGGATAGCAACGAAGCAGCTGTAAAATAATCGAACCATCAATAAATCAATTGGGAATTGCCGATTCTTGGTTATCTACATTTTCAGCTGGGAAAAAATACCATCGGTGCGTTTAATTGAAATTCCTGGTCATAAATCAATTTTCGAGCCGATCATAAAAATGTCCAAGCTGAGACGCAAATAACTTTTATCACAACTATTTAACTACCCTTCACAACCCCCCCTCCCTCCATCCCTCCATCCCTTTTAGACCAGCTTTGTGTTTATGCAAAATTTACGCTTAAAGTTTAGGTTTGCCGGAGTCCTGTAAAACTTTGCCAGCCTCGAAACAAAAGGACTTCGGTTTGTCGTGGATAGTTTAGGGTTCGTTATTGGTTTGGGGCTCTTGAATGATGTCCTTTTGCAGACTAGGAAACAAAGCGCGACAAGGCATAAATCAACTTTACTTTGAATGCTCGAAAAATAAGAGTTAAGCTTCTACCGCAGGATACTCAAGGACATCAAGGAATCCTGAGCAAATATATTCAACTTGACAATGGGCCAACTTTCCACATTGTGGATTCTGCATTTAAAGTTGACGAATTCAAATTTGTTGCGCTTTCATTTTGTCAAATTTTGAGATATGCAATTCCTGGGAGCTTTCAGGATTTATTTATATATATATATATTTGTATATTTTGTAGACTTTCTGTCGCTAATCACAGCAACAAGTTTGATCCCCAGCTCCGATTTATAATATACTCTGAAAATATATATTATGCATGTGGTAGTCGAGTCAGCTGCTCTTTCGGCCAGTTTCAGCTTTCAACCCCGGTCTATAATAGCCAATTTGTGGTTACCAGTACTATAAAACAGTCGTACGAGCCTATAACGGATACAAGTCTCTTGGGCATGGGGGCAAACTTTGATGTTTGTCTTGGCGGCATAAAAGATGGAAGCGCACATACAAAAATAAATAAAAAAAGGGGGCAGAAGAACTAAGTAAGCACGACTAGCAAGTACCCTGTATATACATTTCTTACCATTTATATATATATATACTCGTAGGTGTAGTCGTGGATCGGGCAGAGATTTTCTTAATAAATGTAAAAAAAATTTCAAGTTAAAGTTAAAGCGGATAGTTATCGATAGAATTATCGATAATTATAGATATTGCAAATTTAAGGTCCCCAAAAGTCTGCTAAGGTATATATATGTATATATATATAAATATGTATTTGTCTGTCTGAGACAAGCATTTTGCACAACTAACGGAAACAGGGTACAACAAAAATAAACAAATAATTGCCTGCTTTTTGGTGTGCGTGTGCGTGTGTGTGTGTGTGTGTGTGTGTGTAGGCATTAACTGTACTAAGGAGACTATAGTATTATGTGCATTTGTTATGCATGCATGCGATGTGTGTGTGGCAAAGGACCAAAAAGGAGCCAGGCACATGTGTTTGTACTGTTGGTGCCACACAAGGAGCACCAAATGTCACATTCCCAGCAATGGGCAACACACACACACACAGACACACACATAAAAAGCTCGTTAAGCGATGTCCTCTTCTTCATCTGCTCCGTATTCAAATCCTTCTTCGCCTGCTTCTTCCCCGACTTGATTCGCAAATGCATTTGGAACATTGGCAGAGATATAATCAAGAATCGAGCGTGTCACTGAACAGCATTTATTTTTTTTAATACTCCTAATAAATAATTGACGAAAGTAATTCGCTAAGGACACGCCCCCACACTCACACACACCTCCACACTCACACACACACACACACAGGGGGAACCATTGACCATTTTGATTGACAGCCATTAGCACAATTTGATATGCATTTCTTACCGCTGGCCTGAACTCAATACTGTCATCATCATTACTACACTGCGAAAAATATTTGTGAACCAGTTTAATTTATGTTTCCTCATGGTTTTGCTTAATCAAATCTAAAATTCGCAATATTAGAAAAATGCACAAATTGTGTATATAAATCTTAAATTGTATTTGTTAGTTTTTCCAACTTCAACAGATTCCCCGATGAATAAGTAAAATGTTGGTTTTTTAATAAAATTATTTACTGCACATTATAAAATATATATATATATATATTCTTGATCAGGATACGTGCATATATGTTCTGGTTATCTTCTAGTCGAGATCTGTCGACTTGTTTTTGTTTCTTATTTTTTTTTTTACTCTTGAGCTTGAATCAATTATGAATTGCAGTTAAATAAAAATAGATTAGTAACTGAATCAGGTATTTGGAATGAGCGCGTTTTTTTCAGTGTAATGTGTCCATCACTCACCTGTTCGCACGCACTCCTGTGTCATGCATATATTGTCCTGGCTGCGACCTGCTCCTGGTCCACCCTCCATGTTAAAGTTGCCATCGCCACCTGCAATTAGAGAGAACTTTGGAGCTGAGTTTGTTATGGCTTCGTCTTCTTCTTCTTCTTCTCCTTCTACACACACACACACACACATACACCTTAAGATTATTGGTCTTAATTTAAAAGCCACTCACGCAAATTGAATATGAATATGAAGTTAACTGGAGCAATAAAAGGTTCACTGAAGTGTCCCGACTGATTGACTTCAATTGGCAAAGATCCTTCAAATTGGGGGATAAACTATCGCATATATTCAAATTTTTTAGCTCGCAACTTACCGATTTTTTAGGGAAAAACCGTTGCAAGAAAATTATGAGAAACTGAAAGTTCAAATTTTAACAAATCAAAAGATTTTGGTCTGACACAACTTGGCATAGCTCCTTATTTAAGTTTTAAGTCATTGCTTTAATTGTTTTATATAAATCTATATATCCGATATATATATATATATATGTATATATATATGTATATCCAATATATATATATATCCAATCCAAGTCCATGTTTATTGTAAACAAATCAAATTGAACAATGTCATATGTCAAAAGGATGTCATCGCTTCATTCATGTGGATCACAAGTGTATATATATATATATATACACACACACACATATATATATAAATATATATGTATATATAGTATATACACATATTTGATTGCCAATTGCATTTACACAAGTCGTCACATTTTGTTGGCACTTATCAAAAGCAGCCCTGTAAATTGAACACTTTCCCACCTTTCTCATTTATTATTAAATGAATAAAATGTTGCCCCACGGTCGATAGCTCATCGATTGGGGCACAGGAAGTGGGAGACAAGACAGGCGACACATGTTGCATGTCACATTTTTAACAATTCGATGTACACAACAAGAAATGCAAACCAAGTCACCCATTTGGACTCAAATAGTCGATTACTTCATTTTTAAATTGTACTTAATTTAAAATTAAAATATTCATTAAATTTATAATTTAAGAACTTTAATTTCAATCCCATTTTTGAATTGAGTGCACAGTTCTATAATAATTCTCTGAGTGAATATGCACCGAGTAGAAAACACCCTCTCCCTTCCCAGCGAACCCCATCCCGATTCCGCTTCGTCACGTTCTAATTTTTGTTGTATTTTTGTTGTATTTTTGTTGTTGTTGTTGTAGCTTCGATATTGTTCCATTAAGTCAGTTTGGCGCTGTTGTTGTTGTTGTTGTTGTTGTTGTGTTATGGGTAAACTCGAGTCCTGGAAACTCAACTAGGTTGCTGGTTTGCTCGTTTGCTAATTGAATAATAAAATACGTTTTCCGATGGAAGCACTTATGCAACTTGTGGCAGCATTCATAATTTTTATTTGTCGAACTAATTGAAAGCTTTAATGACACACGCTTCAGCACAAGGGGGTGTGGCAAGTGAGCACTGAGCAATGGGGTGGGGTGGGGTGGGGTGTTGAAAGGACAGTTACGTGGAAAATGATTTACTGATTAACACACTACAATTAAATTGGTGTCCTTGAAATTACGTAAGAAATTGTGCAAATTTAATAAGAGATTTTCCCATAAATTTTAAATAATGAGCATTTTCTTTTTCTTTCCTTCAATCATCGATATGAGTTCGAAGAAATAATGAATAATACTAAAAATGGATTAGTTACGACGTCGAAATATGTTGAAAAATAATCAATTTTTCATTCAATATTCGGCGTCCGCCCATATTAAAGGTGACCACTTTGCCCAAGGCGTATTTATAGCTCTGATATTTATTTTTAAATATATTTAAAAAAAAAACACAAAAAAAAAACCAAAAAAAAAAAAAAAATGATGGCCAAAAGATAGGCTTTGATGATGGCCGGGCGGCAAAGCGAGGCGCGGTTGAAGCGATTACAAGGAACGATGAATGAAATTCCCCCCCCCCCCCGCCCGCTCCCCTCCAACCCACCTCAATTTTTTGTCACCAAATATTAAAAGCACGTTTCAAAACATCCGTAGAAACAGCGTTGCCGCCAATCGATTGCAAAAAAAAAAAATAATAATAATAAAAAAAAATAATAATAATAAAAAAAATGTTTAAAATGAAATTCGTGGACGAATTGATTGGTTTTCGAAAATGGAAATATGTGTGTGTGAATGTTAGATAATGTTGTAGATAAAAACACACACACACACACACTCACACACAAGCCAAGGGAGGGTGGAGGGGTGGTGCCGCAGGGGGTAACGGTGCGGAAATGTATGTGAATGAATGCAGCTGAGCAATGAGCAATGAGTAAAAGGCGCCAGAGCTCTGGGCATCCCGACTGATAGCACGGCTACACTGAGAGAAAAGTGTCGTAAGCACACCTCTTCCACAATATATAGTCTAAATAAAAACAAATTTCAAATTTCAAAAAACTTTTAAAAAATTTTTGTATTTTGCAAAACTTTTAAAAACTTTTAAAAATTTACAAAATTTACTTGGATTGAGCTGAACTTAAAATTTTCTCATTGGAATCTTGGATAGCTTCCTAAATCATTATTCGATTTGTATTTTCTTTCAGCGTGGTATCCTTGCGGCGGGGACGGGTGCGGTGACGGGGGGGATGAAGGTGATAGGGGGTGTATTTTTGAAGTGGAATGTGGCAAGCCAACACAAAAGGCAGAAATGTGGAGAGGCAGGCGACGACTGCCATTGTTATTCACAATTGTTGTTGCTCCTTGTTTGACATATTTTGTAATTGAATTTCCAAAGAGTATTCGAACTGAAAGGCGAACTGGGGTCAGTCAATCAGTTTGGTGGAGCATGGAGTGGAGTGGAGTGGAGTGGAGTGGAGTGGAGGTGTGTGTAGCTAGTTTGTTGGCCAGGACTGCATTATACAACAGACACAGAGATAAGAGCAAAACGTGGCAGCCTGTTGCTGCAGCCTGTTGCTGCTGTTGCTGCTGCTGTTGCTTTTGTTGTTCGCATGTCCTGTTGTAAGAGGAAATGAATTTATCGATACCCTCGCTGAAGTGGCTATAATGCATTTTCTCGCTGCACGTGCAACATCTGCAAAAGTATGCTTAAATGGATAACATTTAAATTTGTATCTATTTATGTTTGGTATTCAAATTAAGGTATCACTGAATGGATACGTTAAATTAATTGAAGCAAGAAGACAGCTAACTAAACTGGGGCAGCAGTGAGTAGTGAAATAGGAGAAGATTCCTCGCAGCCACAAAAAGCTGCAATATCCTAGGGAAATAGGGAAAGATGAAAACCCCAACCCAACTAATTTGTACTATTTTTAAAGGTGTTCGTTTCTTACTTTTTGTTATAGTAAGAAAAAAAATTAATTTATGAACGGGATCAACAATTGTGTTGTATATAATATATATATATATATATATATATATATATATATATATATATATATTATATATATATATATATGGCTTCTCATTTGCCTGTCTGTCTGTCAGTCATGGAAGGGTAATTGCATTTTTCTCTCGACAGATTGACAAGGACTCCCAACGTAATTGAATTGTGACCCAATTGAGCATGTTTGTGTGCGTGTGTGTGCGTGTGTGCGTGTGTGTGTAGGCGTATATATTTTTGTGCTCATCTCTCTCTCTTTCTCTCTCTCTCTCTCTCGTTCTCTCTCGCTCACCTGCATCCTGTTGCTCGTTGCGCTGATAGCGCTGGCAATGCTGATGCAGGCTGGCAAAATAGATGGCCAGCGCACCGATAGCCGCACCAAGGACCGTAAAGGCGATGGCCAGGACAAGCAGGCGGCGTCGCTGATGCGCCTCCTTCAGCAGCAGCCAATCGCTGGCGACAGCGGGCGATGTCGTTGTGGACGCTGTCGTCGGCGTTGTCCCTGCTGCGACCACATTCCGTTGCAGGGCGCTGCCAACGGCGCCGCTGCCGTCCGGGCTGAGAAATACAACGGTTGGTAATTTATGTTGTTGTTGCTGCTGTTGTTGCTGCTGCTGTTGTTGTTGCTGTTGTTGTTGTTGCTGTTGTTGGCCCAGCAGCGGTGAAACTACCGTTGCATTTAGTTCGTCCAGTGCACTCGACTGCAGATACCCATTGTTAAGATTCGTCGTCGTCGTCGTCGTCGTCGTCGTGGTCGTCGTCGCTGGCGGCGGCAAGTTGTCGCTGGTTGGTTTTGTGGGCGTGGCCAACATATCGTTCTGGCGCTGGCCTTTTATCTCAATGAATTATTGACACGCTGCTTATGTTTAATCTTCACAGTTGTCGCTGCGTCGTCAGCACTGCACAAAAAAAAAATAATAATAATTAAATTAATTATATTAAACGATAACTATAGCATTATGATATCAATCACATGTCACATGGTCAACAAAAAAAAAGGGCGGCACGTGGAACTGTGGAAATTCCAAACGAAGCGACCCGTTTATATCTAAACCAGTCATCAATTAAAATTGTAGCTTGAGCAAAGCACAACATTTGTTCATTATACAGGGCAACTCGTAGTCGAGCATTCATTTTAAATATATATATATCTAATTGACAAGCGGGAGGACTTCCTCGTCTAGGGTATTTTTATTCGAGCATTCGATAAGCTGCACAACAATTTGAAATAAATTCAATTATTTAAATTTAATTGTATTTTCAAAGGGACGCAAATTGCAATCTCAGTTTCGAGAAAACTTGCATATATATATATATATATATATATATATATATGTGTGTGTGTGTGTATGTAGATGGATATATGTTATCAATATGTGCCCCCCATTTAATTGGGCTCTTTTAGTAAGGATTTTAGAATCAGATTCCATATTCCAAAAATGTTTTCGAACAACTGAACACAAACTGATACATGTAAATGTTTTATTTATATAGCTAAACAGGAACAGATCATATAACTTTGACCTATTTCTATACCTGAGATTAAAAATTATATTTTGGATTTTTAATGGTGCCCATTTTAAAAATAAATATTTTGCCAATAAATAATGCTCTATTTTGCTCAGCAAGATAACTTAAGATGGGGAAAGTTTTTTAAATTATATCTATCGATTTTCATTTGGTTCACGAGAACTTATATTCCAAATTTAAAGTATCTACTTGTTTTAGTCACTGACAGGTTAATTCAGGCAATTGTTTGATTCAATAGTATTAAATATCCACTTTATGGGATCGGAGATGCTTACTTCTGCTTCACAATTTCATTACACTCTTTTTACACATTTTCAATTGGATCAGACTATGAAAAGTATTTTAGAAGATAAAAGTGTGTTTGACACACATTTATTTTTAAAGTTTAGTAGAAATTTGAAATTTTTTGAGCGGCTAATCGCACTAAAAGCTTGTCAAATTTCGAATCGATGACGATCATCGATGCTGATTTCATCTGCTGTGCTCCTTGCTCCAACCATATTTTGATTGGCCGAGTGTCTGTCTGTCTGTCGATCATGGCCGACAACGTGTTTTGTGGTGGGTCACCAAACGGAGACGCCGCCGGTAGAGAGATGCAAAAAGTTGATTAAATTTCAATTTTGTTGATGTTTTATTTTTTGTTCTGTATAGTATTTAAATTTTAATTCACATACAGAAGCAGATATTGCAAAAAAAAAATAAAAAAAGAAAAAAATATAAAATATTAAAATAATTTAAAACTAGTTCTGCGAGAACAGTGAATAAGCGTGGGCCGCAACCAGCCAGGGTATATAGAGGCTGCTGACTGCACTCAGAAAAAAAGAAAGCCGACTATTTTCTGGTCAAAACAAGTACAAACGTTGCCAAAGTCTACAATCCCATTCCAAGAAAATAAAATACTTATCTTATGAAAAAAAAAGGTTGAAGACTCTTCTCACTTGAGAAGTTTCTTTTAAAAGAAACTTAATTATTTTAATTAAAACGCTGAAGATTTAATTCATTAAACTAAATTAAATTGATCACAGAACTTAATGTTGTATATTATTTTAATACCATGAATGTTTCACACATATTTCAAGCAAAAAAAAAAGAAAAAGAAAATGAAAATGTAGCTTTTAATGAGTATTTGTTGCTTCTCATTTCTGCAGCAGCAACAGTCTATTTGGAAAACAATAAAAATATTAACTTATTGCTAAGAATAATCCAAATCGAACTGTGCTTGAAATTTAAAGAAAAAAAAAAAAAGAAAAAAAAAATATGAATTGAATACCGGTTGTACTTGAATGGAAATTGGAACAGCGTTTTTCTCTGAGTGTGCAAACTGGATGCGTGGAAGCTTGGAGGCCGGCTTAGCGCACGCTCAACTGATCTCGTGATGATGCTCATCTAAATACTAATTGCTCTTTTCGATTATGCAAATCTTAAGCTAATACTGCGGCTTGGCAACACACACAACAACAAAAACAACAAAACTTTATTACAATAGAAAAAAACAAATCCCTAAATTAAATTTGCATTGCTTATAACAAGTTGAGCATTTTTTCTGATCATAATTTTTGATATTTATTTGCTTTTTGTTTGAAACTAACTTCACAAATTAATTTCTTTTGTTTCTTTTTTGTTTTTGTTTTTTTTTTTTGCTTTTATTTATTTATTTTGCTACTTTATATTTTGTTTAATATTTTGCATTTTATTGGTATTGTTTTTGTTATGTTTTTTTTTTTTACATTACTTTTGTTGCTGTTGTCCACTTTTTGATTGGTTTTTGTTATTGTTGACAGCACTTAAATTCTTGTATCAGCGAGGTTTTTAACAACAGTTACATTTAGTCGCTTGTGTTTGTGTGTGTGAGTGTTTTGCGCGGGTTACGGGACGAATCGGTGTGTATATTTTGTGCTTATTTGTTGTTGTTTTATTTTTTTGTTTGTCGTGCCGCCAAACCGCGCGAGGCGACTACTCGTTACGAACTGAACGCTATGAACTGTCCTTAGCTTTTAAGCAAGCAGCGCGGCCGTCGCCATCGCGGCCAGCGACGCCAGCGCACAGCGCTAACGGCAAAAACCGATTTGACAGCACCGGCCACATAAAAAAAGCTCTCATTGCTTTTCCACATTGCCTGTCACCCCTTGCCTTCTAAGTTTTCAATTGAGTAAGCGCGCAAAGGAAGTGCAGGCAAAGAAAGAAACACACACACACATGCACACAGACACACACACACGCACACATTCACAAGCATCCTGCTCACTTTGGCAGGTGCTGAAAACTATTTGAGCACGTTTCACAACACGCACACAAAAATGCGGTGCCTCCGGCAGCCTGCCTGACGACGAAGACAACAAATAGGCAACTACAATAACAATAACCGAAGAGAATGCGCCATTTGCCGTGATTTTGGCATTCAATCATTTATCATTGGCATTATTATCGCTCGATCATCGTGTCATTGTCATTTGGTAACAATTTTCGTGTTGTCCATTGGCCAAACACAAAAAAATTAATTACCGCCCGCTGGGCGATAAGAACAGTATTAATTTATACATACATATACATATATGTATATGTATATATACACATATTTATGAATATTTATGTACATACATACATAAATGTGTTTCAACACAGATTAATCATACTCGAAAATGAATATTAGTGCAAGTAGTACTTGAGAAGCTTGTGGTAATTCCATACATGATATGATATGTTTTGATTTGATTTGATTTGATTTTATTACGTTGATTTCGTTGTTTTCCCATTTCTGGTTTCTGTTTTGAATTTTGATGCCCCAATTGAAAACAATTCACAATGCACGATATCAGATGCAACAGGTTTATTTGATGTAAATTATTTTGTAAAAAGTATAAATTTGATAATTTTTCTAATTTTATTATTATTCCATTAATTTTTGTTTGGCACGTTTTGTAAATTAACGAAATTACGTTGACGATTTTTCAAACACGTTTGGTATTGCAATTTATGCAAAATTGTATTCTACTTCTTACTGCGGGTTATCATGTGCATTGCATGTAAATGTTAATATGACAACTTTTTACTTTAACTTTATGTATTAGTTCTTCATAGCTGTTTCAAAACTTGGTAAATAAAATGCTAAAAGATTGTTAAGGATTCTTAAGAGAGTTTTAAGCCACGAACTCACGTGTCGAGAACACGTGCTTAGCTTGACCCAACAAACCGGGCTCATAATCCAAACAGCTTATTATTTAAATACGTCTTTAAATGTTTGGCCTTGTGTGTGAGTGTGTGTGTTTTATTTTTATCTACGGTCAGCTGCGATAACGGGTCTTATAGAAATTCTGCTGCGAATTCCATAAATAAAACTGTCATTAATCGATCATTGTGCGCTTTAAGCTCCCCATACGGCATAACGGCATTTAAAAAGCTGCCAACCAACAGGTGGCGTACCAAAATGAAGTAAAGTTTTGTTTTTTTTTCCGGTTGCGTGCGACAGAGCAACAAATCACAAATACAAAATTAAATAAAAAAAAAACTGTATGGGTGGGGGAGTGGGGTTAAGAACCGCTAGGTCGGCATTACCTCTGATTAGTTTTTGGCGCAATAAACAGCTGGCACGTGCGGCGGCGCATTTTCCGGCGCCATATGCTAGTCGAACACCAAACGCTTTTCAAGACCTGGAAAGCACTGCAGCAAGGATAACATAATGAGCACAACACAAACCAACAAAAATTTCAATAACAAAAAAAAAACCACATACGATTTTCTTCGTGTTCTACACGGTGTAATTTATTCAATTTGTTCACTGCTTAAATAACTATTTATTAGATAATTTATTTGTAACGGGTCCGTCACTTTGGTAGCTCGTTGCGCGACTAAAAAATATGAATTTTTGTACATGCACAAAGCCAAGTTAAGCAGACAGAATGCCAGGCGTTAAGCCAACGTCGACAAAACTTCCAACTTACGCCCCAGTTAGGGGCCGGCATGGGCGGCCAGCCGTTTGTGAGTTGTGAGCTTTTGACCGCCCCCAAAAAGCTTATTTTGCAAACACCTACTTTTCCACCTCCACTTCCGTTGCATCTGTTGGAGAAACGCTGAAAAATAAGAATTGTTTTATTTTCTGTTGTCTTTAATTATTTGCATATGTATCTTTAAATAATCCGTCTTTTTTTTAATTACTGTCGGTTTCACTTTGGATTTTTGTTCGTTCTCTTTGAAGTAACCGTTTTTCAACCAGTATTTTTTTGGACTATTACTTTTAGTCACACCAGACAATTTGACAGATGTTTTAAATGCAATTTCGCATCGACTAGAAACAGTTATCGGCAATTTCCGAATAGTACACAAAAAACTGTATTTTTTATCTGCACAACGATTGTTTAATGCTTTAAGTAAACGTAACGGTTAAATTAAAAAAGTGTTTAAAGCAAATAATTAAATGGACACTTAAATTCATGCTTATCAAACGAACGATATTAATCGGCGAATTTGCATTTGATATGAATGACTAATTCAACGATTAATTAGCAAACTCAACTAAAGCCGCAACAAATTAAAGTTAATTAGTTTTTAACTAAAAATATTTGCCAGTAATTCATATAATATTATTTTTTAAATTTACCATTTGAAAGCTTCACATATGTAACTTTCCACCTGAAATGCATTTAAATACAGAAAAAATAAGATATTAATTTTGTTATAAAATTGAAATCTTATAAAAAAAATAGAATAAAATCTACAGAATTATACATATAAAGAATAGCGTTGAAAAAAACGAATAAAGCTATACTTTAAATGATAACATATGCATACGGAAATGAAATGAAGATGTCACTTGCCATCATTTCAAATAAATTATAGTAGGGGGAACAACTCAAATAGCGCGACACACGCATGAAATATTCCTGTATTTTGCTGCTCGTTCCTTTCTGCCAGTCGGCATTTGCTTTGCGATTCTGATGCGTGTTGATGATCATCGAGAAGCTGCGCGCCAGGACATATACGTCCGCCACATTATCGGCGATAATCATCTGCAACCAGTCAATGAGCTTGACCATTTCGAAGACCTCACTGATCTGCGTATAATTAATGAAATTAATTAGTTTTCTTTTTGTAATGCTGAATTATGATTATCAGTTTCAATTAAGTACGTACAATATCCAAATTTGTATTCTTTCTTGGTATACCCGAGACCTTGACGAATGTGGCCAGCAGAATACTCATCGCAATCTGGCGACTAAAGTCATCCTTAATAATAAGCATCGATAGGGCCTTTTGCATTTCAACGACCCTATTCATACGCTCCTTGCCAGTACCAATTACAAATCTATCACATAGGACAGAGCCAATAAAATCGATGCCATCGGGTGGCAAAGGGAATTGTAGGTTAACCACTGCATCCAACAGCTCGGAACGGTAACCCATGCAATCTGTTTCCTGCAGCTTATACGACTGCATCAAGATACCAAGATGATAATAATCGATCAGTTCCGCCAGTGTCAACTCCTTTATTTTGAAGGCGTCGTCAATGAAACGCTGGAATAGCTGCAAAATAAATGGAACAAATTTATGCATTTATTAGGAGTTAATTCTAAAGTATCATTTTTTGAGAAAATGTGTTTACCTCTGCGGTGCTGTAAGCATCCAAGTCAACTGATTTAATGGTTGAGCTAGACAGAAAGCTCTTTAAGTCATCTTCTGTGAACCCCATTTTGTTTGTGTTCTTTTTGGGTTGATCCACAACGCACAGCTCCGAAAGCATTAATTTTTTGCTGTTATTGTTATTGTTATTGTTATTGTTATTGTTATTATTTCCTGTCGCCTCATTCATTTTTTTTTTTTTTTCTTTCGATTAACCTCGAATATTAGCAAAACGGTTATTAAAATTTTGCAGTCACACTGTCAAAAGCAACTTGTATATGTATTTTGATCAGATCGCAGGAATTGCTGTAATTTTTAACTGTAGTGTCGAAAATGTCGAAAAGACGAATTATTGCGCGGCTTGCTCCGTTGTCAGAGGAAAACTGCTGTCGCGACATTAATCAGAAATTTGCAGCAGCATAAAATCATTCGAAGTTGATTCAAGGCGGCTTATCTACGAGCAATGCTTGCTATCGCCCGAAACAAGTTATCGACTATTTTTTGGCAAGCGTTGCCAGATAAGTGCACTAATGTAAGGCTGGCAGCACCCGCTCAACACTGCATGCGTGAGTGTTGTGTGCATGTGTGTGTTTTTATATTTTCGGTGTACGAGCATGCCCTAAGTAATTGCAGCTTCCCTTTTACAATAATCTTCGTTTGTACTTGTAGTCGTACTGTTTTATCGTTGAACGTGTGTAGTTTCTTTTCTTTCAATGTTTTAAGTTCTTAACTTATTTAGTTCTTAACTTTACTACCCGACAAGTTTTACCCCTTTCTGGAAAAATGCTTAATTCGAATGTTTTGCTAATGCCGCTTTTATTAATACTACTGCTGCTGCTGCTACAAAAACAACATCATCTGGCAACAGCTGATGCAGTTGCTGCCTGCAACAATGTAATTCGCTCTGACATCGAGCGTCGATTATCTACAAAGACGCCATACCGTGCCATTGCCAATTATAATGATTCTTCACCAAAATACGATGGTATGCCGCCTGTTATTGCTTAAAAAAAAAAAAACAAAAGAACGTGATTTTACTTTTGGATCTATGCACAGCTGTTTTTATTTTATTCCCTGTACATGCTCATTCGTCGCGTTTTTACTATTTTTATTTTATACAAGGTTGCCACCCGACGCGAGTTTGGGCCATAATACGCCATGGCACTCGAAATCCCAGCGAATCAGTTATTTTGCATGCAAAAAGACGACTAACTGAAATCAAGGCACTCCTTTTGCAACAATCTGAACCCAATTTCTGCTCAGATGAACTAAATCAGCTGCGTCACTGGAGTTGGGATCACATCGATGCGAATGATGAAAAATTGTTGGTTGCCGAAGGTGAAGATGAATTAATTGAGCTCGCCGAACGCATGCAATCGCGCTTTCCCAATCTACTGCCCGATATTTATAATCCAAAATGGTTCTATATGAAATACACCGCCACTCAGCGTACACTGAAAAGCGCTCAGAGTTTTGCAACTGGATTATTTGGACGTCATCGCATACACGCCATTACCTATCCCGAACCATTGCATCGTGATCCAGTTCTAAGGGTAAGTTCAAAACATAACTAAAAGTGTCATTTATTTATATATATGTGGATAACATAGTACTTAAGAAGCGGGCAGTTCTCCTAATGAATGAATGGATATACTCGATTTTTCGCATTTTAAATATGGCGCTTCTAAAACGGTGCAGTCTGGCAACCCTATGCATGCCCAATCAACGGTGGCAGCCACGAATGAAAGAATAGACATAATGTGAGAGATAGACGAACAAGCACATAAGCATACACAACACACACACACACACACGTAGAGAGTGAAAAAGAGGAACGAAGTGCCGCAAGTGCGTATTTCGTACGTCAGATCAGCGCGTGCATTTCCAGTGAAATATTTCGGGGGGATATTCGTTTAACAAACATTTGTTTACGTTGTTTTTTTTTCTGTGTTCTGTTATTTGTTGATTTATGCAATTGAAAAACGCAGCAGTGCAACTAGGACAACGCCGTCGCCGTTGCCATTGTGGTGTAGCTGCAAAATTGTTTGGTTATGTGCAGCAGCAGCAGCAGAGGCAGCAGAATTACCCGTCGCAGTTTTCGTCCTTCTCTACGTCGTCTACGTTTCAGTTGTTGTTGTTGTTGTTTGTCGTCGTCTTCATCGTCGACGTGCATGTGAATGCATGCTGCTGTAATTACATAGACAATTTTGTGGAATTGCAACAACAACAATTGCCAATAAATTTGTAAATATACACAACGTATATATACAGTGCCTCAAAGCTCGTGGTAAGCAGCGACACGCAAAAAATTTGAAGTGCTATAAAGTTTAAACTAGGAAACAAATACAAAATGTTTAAATGCCAATTTGTTTAATGTTATATCACATGTTAAAAAGAAACTAGTTTTTATTAAAATATTAATTAATTGATTAAAATTAGTCAAAAACTGAGAACACATCCAAAATAAAGGGAAGCAGTCTTAAGAAAAGTTAAATATTTGGCGTATAAAAGCTTAAATAAGGATGTTAATACTTAGTATGATATCCTTACGCTTTAACAACTTTGTTTAACCTATTATTCATGGAAGATACCAGCTTCCAGGTAGTTTCTGGGCTGATCTTGCTCCGCTCCTCCAGCAGAGCATTTTTTAGATTTTGTTTGCTGAATATGTTGTGATTCCGGATGTTATTTTTCAGCAGAGCCCACAAATTTGCAATAACATTTAAATCTGGATACTGTGCCGGTGGAATTATCACGTGGGGGCAGTTCCAGATAAGCCAGGACTGTACTGTTCCCGACTTATGCTTGGGGTCGTTGTCCTGGTAGAACCGGAAACTACGTCGGATTCCTGGCTTCTCGGCACTTTGGAGTACATTTTCCTTTAGAATATTGAGGTACACATATTTGTCCGTTGTTGTTTCAATAATCACCAAATTTCCGACACCGGCTGCCGAGATAGATGCCCACACCGTGACACTTTCTCCGCCATGCTTGACTGTTGCCTTTAAGTGTTTGGGATTCAGCTCAGTATTGGACTGTCGCCACATATAATTCCGATGTGAATATCCAATTCTGAAGTGTTCCAGGATGATTTTCCTTTGATCAATTGTAGTCCGTTTGCCCATTGTCCTTGTAGGCTTGTTCCACTCGAGGTGCAGAATATAACTAAACTGACTATGAAGGATTGGTCTATTCTTACCGAAAATATTCAACTTTAGGCAGAAAACCCGGGCTTTCTGCCACCTAACTGTCCATAATTTAACTGTTTCCAAAAGAATTTGACCCAAAAACTTAGGTACTTCTTACATAACCCGACCTAACGGGTGGGGAAATCCCAGTTTATTAGGATCATATATTAATTTCGATGGTTCATATATGTACCTGCCAGCGGTCTTTGGAATTTTTTAAAAATAATGAATAATGAGTTTATGGCAGCCAATTAAACTTTTTGCTTGTCGCTGCTTATCACGAGCTTTGAGGCACTGTATATTTATATATATGTAAATATATATGTATATATTGAGATATAAATGTGCATAAGGATTTAGCTAATTTTGGTTTGCAGAAAACGGCAAAAGGATGGCGCTGCAATTGCCGATTTCGACCGTTGCCACTAGAGAGCGCAGTAGCAGCAGTACCAGCACCAGCAGCAGCAGCAACAGCAACAACAACAAGAGCAACAACAATAATAACAACAACACTGGCAGCACCAGTGCTGCCAGCAGCAGCAACAAGGCATCCATGTGTGTTGTTGGTGGCGAGGATGCACGTAAAATGCCAAACACTGCAGGCATCAGAGACAGGCGCCGCAACTTATTGAAGGAAATGAAAGACCTGAGGAAACTATTACAAAACCGTTCATTCCTGTTCGAGGGTGGCATCATTGAGGACGAACAGTGTCCACTGAGCTTCTCAGCGATGCGGCATCAGGAATCAATTGTACAATGGCGCTACGATCGTCACGCGTGGCGCATACGGGAGCGTATGAAAACGGCCAGCGTTGCGCTCGTCCTCTGCCTGAACATTGGCGTCGATCCGCCCGATGTGGTCAAGATACAGCCATGCTCGAGACTGGAGTGTTGGATCGATCCCAGTTCAGTGTCGGCACCCAAAGCGATGGAGCAAATCGGTAGCAATCTGCAAATGCAATATGAACGCTGGCAGCCGCGTGCACGCTACAAGAAGTGTCACGATCCAACCGTTGAGGATGTTAAGAAATTGTGCACCTCGTTGCGTCGCAACGCGAAAGGTGAACGCATCCTGTTCCACTACAATGGCCATGGGGTACCGAAGCCGACGGCAAATGGTGAAATCTGGGTATTCAACAAAACCTTCACACAATATATACCGTTGAGCATCTTTGAGCTGATCAATTGGATGGCGGCACCATCGATCTACGTGTATGATTGCTCCAATGCGGGCATCATCATCAACTCATTTCAGCCGTTCGCCGAGCAACATGAACACGAACTGGAGAAGGCACTGGCCGCTCAAGCGTTGGCCGGCACACAGCCGGCCGCTCAGCTCGTTAGCTATAAGAATTGCATACATTTGGCGGCATGTGCAGCAAATGAGATATTACCAATGAATTCACAATTGCCGGCAGATCTATTCACCAGCTGTTTGACGACACCAATCAATATCGCCCTCAAGTGGTATGCGATGCAGGAGAAACTGGGCATGGTGCCGCGCATCCAAAGCGAATTGATTGACAAAATACCCGGTAAGGTGAACGATCGCCGGACCATGATGGGTGAGCTCAATTGGATATTTACGGCCATTACGGATACGATTGCATGGAATACGCTGCCGCGTGAACTGTTCCAGCGTCTGTTCCGACAAGATCTGCTCGTTGCCAGTCTGTTTCGCAATTTCCTGTTGGCGGAACGCATACTGCGTAGTCACGATTGTACACCAGTTTCGTTGCCAGCATTGCCTCCCTGCCATCGTCATGCCATGTGGAAGGCCTGGGATCTGGTTGTGGATCTAGCGCTGCAACAGCTGCCCGACATCTTGGAACAGCAGGCGTCATATCGTCAATTGCCCTTCTTCGAGCACCAGTTGACCGCGTTTCAGGTGTGGCTGGACAGCGAATCGGAGTCGCGTACACCGCCCGAACAGTTGCCGATTGTGTTGCAGGTGTTGCTCTCCCAGGTGCATCGATTGCGTGCCTTGGAATTGCTGGCACGCTTCCTCGACCTGGGACCATGGGCGGTCAATTTGGCATTGGGTGTCGGCATCTTTCCCTATGTGCTGAAATTGTTGCAGAGCTCGACGCGTGAACTGCGCCCCGTATTGGTATTCATTTGGGCCAAAATACTGGCCGTCGATCCCAGCTGCCAGGTGGATCTGGTCAAGGAGTACAAATACTTTTTGACCGTGCTGCAGGACATTGGCGTTAGCAAACAGCATCGCACAATGTCCGCCTTTGTGCTCGCATCCATTGTGCACAATTTTCTGCTCGGCCAGACGAGTGCGCTCCAGGGTCCGTTGCTCTCCATTTGCCTGGATCAGCTTAACGATAGCAGTTGGCTGTTGCGTCAATGGTTGGCCATTTGCCTGGGTATGCTCTGGCAGAACTTCGAAAAGGCACGCTGGTCCGGTGCCCGTGACTTGGCGCACGAGAAGCTATACGTCCTGCTCCGTGATCCGATACCCGAAGTACGAGCGGCTGCCGTCTTTGCCCTGGGCACATTCATCAGTTCCGTAACGGATCGCAGCGAGGAGCAGGCGAATAATATTGATCGGATCATTGCCATCACACTGCTGGAAACGGTCGGTGAGGATATGTCGCCGTTGGTCCGACTCGAACTGGCTGCGGCCCTCCAATGGATGGTGTTGCTCTTCGAGTCGCAATTCGTCACCGTCTACATGTCGGAGCACATGAACAGTCACAACTCATGGCCGGTCTCGTACGGCGGTGAACGGTCCGCGAGCATCACCCACGGCCTTTGGGTGAGGCCCCAAATCTTTGTTAACCACGATCGAGCTTCGCATGTCAGCATGGGTATGTGCGCCAGCTCCAGTTCCAGCTCCTTTTTCAATGTGAGCAGCGCCAGCGCTGTCAATGTATCGATGGGTGGCAGTTGCAGTGGCAGTGGCAGTAGTACAACGAATGCGATACCCTTTCAGTACATCTTCACCAAGCTGTGGCAGGGCATCTGTAATCTCGGCCAGGATCCGTTCCCCCAAGTGGCGTCGACCGCACAAAAGATCATTGCACATGTCCGGGATGCAGCGCTGTGCATGATAACCGCCAAGGAGGCAACGAATGCGACTACCTCTGGCTGCACAGGTGGACGGGACCGGGATCGGGATAACGAACAGAAGCTCAACACCAGCAATTTGGGCAGCTCGAGCGTCAGTCTGCCGCCCAGTCCGAATACGCGTTGTAATTATCTTGGCGCCGGTGGTGAATCACCGCCAGTTGGTGGCGCACATGCGCCGGCCACCGGTGCTGTGGGTGGTGCAGCTGTTGGTGCATCAGCGTCTGGCAATGCGAACGCCTCGGCCAGTCGCTGGGCACTCAAATTGCGGATGTCCGGTGGAGGAGATGCACAGCAGCGCAAGTTGCGCACCAGCTCCATGAACGATGAGCCGGATGGTGGTGCTGGTGGTGCAACAGCTATGCCATCAACTGGTCCAGCGGCTGCTGCTGCTGCTGCTGCGGCAGCTGCCTCATCCGCTGGCCAAGCCGATGGTAGTGGCAATCATTCGGCACGGAGTAGCGGCAGCGAAACCAATCATTATGCGGATGCCAACAGCGGCAAGTCGATGCAACTGCAACCGATCGTCCAGACGCAGTTCATCCCGTGGGCCATCTCATATTTCACACGGCCGGGCAAGCAGCGCTACAGCTGCGCCGACGATGGCAGTGAAGAGGAGGAGGGCCAACAGCGTTGGCCCGTCGATCGCAATTCGACGGCGTTGCGCATCCGCGAGTATCGCTATCAGCGCAACAAGCTGCATCGTGTCCAGGCGCTCAGCGAGCATCAGACGCAGCGCATCCAACGGCTGGATGCGTTCAGTTTTGTGCGGAAAACTCAATTTTCGCCATCGCTGGTTAAACTGTTGCCATATGAGCGTCAAATCGCTGTCGCCTATAAAGAGAAGGTGCTCGTCTACGATTTTGTGCGCAATTCGGTGTTCAATTATGTGACGGAGGCGCCACTGCCCGAGATGACCGGCTCCGGCAAGAACAGAGGTTTGTCGCATTCGCAATCCTACGCCCGTTTAGCAAGTGCCTCCCAATTTGCCCGAGTCAGTAGCTTTGAGCTGTTGAATGCCCAGGATGTTGGCCTGATGCTCGTTGCCCACGATGATGGCGTCATACGTGTCTGGCAGTCGGCGGGCACTGCTACAACTGGCTCCGCATCCGAAACGCCAACGATGCCGGCGACGGCGACAGCCACTCGATTGATTAGCGCCTGGGATGCACTGCCTCGGCAAAACTATAGCGGCAACAATTCCTATCTGCAGCGCCTAATCACAGATGCCGGCGGCAGTGGTGTCAGCGGCGTCAGCTGCTCCCCGAACACCAGCCTAACGGCCATTGGTGCCGGCCATTCAGCGGGTGCCGGCCTGGCGGGGGCATCACTTCACTCCGCTGGCGTTGGCTCGCCGGCCAGCACAAATATTGTCACCGCCTGGCAACAGTATAGTCAACATTTGGTCGTTGGCAGCGATAATTATCGCTATCTACGCATCTGGGATGTGGAGCGAGAGTTGCGGCTGAGCGATCTGCATCTGGGACGCAGCGAGACAACTGTACGCGTCCTGTCGCCATTTGAGGCAAACATACGCTGCGATGTGATTGTCGCCGGCTGCACGGATGGCAGTGTGCGTATCTTTGATAAGCGGTGTCCACCGCAATCGGCACACGTCCATGTCTATCTGGAGCACTCGTCGCCCATTCTACATGCGTGCCTAAGATCGGAGCAAACGTTTCTTGTCACCGGCTGTACCGGGGGCAAGGTGCGCGTCATTGATTTGCGTGGTGGCGGCGGTATCGTACATCAATGGGACGCCGGATCGGATATAACGGCAATGGCATGCCATCAGCAGGCGGATGCCGTTGCCTGTGGCAATGCATCGAAGATTAGCATCTATTCGCTAAATGGTCGCACACAGAGCATCCTGCGCAACAACGAGGGATTTATGGGCTCGAAAATTGGATATCCCACTTGCCTGTCATTTCATCCCTACAAGGTGCAACTGGCGGTCGGCTTTGTGGACAATACGGTTGCTGTCTACAGCCCAACACCAGGTAAATAACGATATTCTATCTCGTCGCTTAAGCAACGAGTAGCGGCAAGAAGGCAACGAGTGGTTATTCTCCATCTTTGTTTTTGTTGTAGTTAATTGTTAACAAGTATTCTCAGCGGCAAGTAACGAGTAGTTGTTCTCTTTTTATTTCAACACACTCGCTGCGTTTGTCTCGTCACTCGTCACTGGTTACCAGTACGACAACACTCTCTCCCTTTCCTTCTCTCTCTCTCTCTCTCTCTCTCTTAGTCAGTCATTTAACTTGTTATTCGTTACTTGCAACTCGTTACAGTTTTATAAACTCTGCAATCGCTGGAAAACGGACGTCGATAAGAATCCTGAAACAATGTTTAATGCACGTAGCTTCTATGCGGAGCCAGCGATGCAGTCAGCCGTGGCCCATGTGCGTTCCAGCACACAAATTATGAACATTACCCCCCAGGATGTTCAGCTGATGTATACCGTGTGCGCATTTGAGACCGCCTGGCAACGCCACAAGCCGCCGTCCGTCTGGTGTCGCTTTTTCAATGTCGCCGCGTTGAGCGCCTTGGAGTTTGCCGAGGATCTCGAATATTACTGGAACGATGGCTACGGCTATGAGTTGACGCATCGCATTGCCTGCCCGGCAATCGCTGACATGTTTGCGGCCATCGAGTGAGTTTCAAATACGAATATCAATAGACATATATACATATATATATATATATATATATATACATATAGGAGTTCTCCTATCCACTGATTAATGTCTGGGGAATTTGAAGCAGAAAACTATGAAACACTGCCTTCAACATGCTTTAGAGTAAACAATGACCTTGCCATAGGTATGTCTTCTCTCTGTCGGCTCTGACCTGTTACACAATCCATTACTGTTGTATCTAGTACTTCATTATCAGAAATATCACTATCTTGCTCATTGGCTTCAACTCTCTGCAACCCAAAATGATGCATTAGTTTATTTTGCAACTCAACTCTGATAACTTCAGAAGCAGACTTTAATGTTACAAACTATTAATGACGTTGTATTATCTTATATTAACCAATTAATACCGTTGATGTAATAAAACCCCCACATATTTGGAGGTTCGTCCGGGATTGAAATAATAAAAACACGGTATATTTGAGAGTTGGATTGGATTGAATTGAAAAAAAAGGGACAAATTTTTAATCCAAAATCGACGAAGGAGTGTGAATAAAATCGACGAGAGGGCGAATGAAAACGGCGAAGAAGTTACATTAAATCGACGAAAGAAATTAACTGAAGTAAAGATGCCAAATTTAAATGATTTAATTGCAAAAAATTTGCGTTCAGGGAAGAAATCAAGCATATGTGGATTGCACCAATTTATATTCGAGACAGAAGGAGACGAGGAGCGAATAGAAATCGATTGCGCAATTTCAGCGGATTCAGCTATGACGAAAACAGCGAAAAATATGTAGCAAAACTAGGGCACATACGAGGAAAACTGTCGGACCATGACCTTGTACCAATTTGCTACATTTTGGGGCATAAGTTACAAAGTTGAAAATATGCCGTTACATATTTTTCGTAACTTACAAGCCGGACAAATGCTGCAACATACCGATGAAGACAAACTACACATTATTACAAACTATTAATGACGTTGTATTATCTTATATTAACCAATTAATACCGTTAATATATATCTAGCTAGACTAGGTTACAAATTTATCCTGCTTTCAAATTCAAGTTTGGTCGGGAATTTGTTTCAATTTGTTGATTCTACATTTCAAATCAAGGTTTGCAAATTGATAATTCTTTGTTCAAGTTTAAAGTTAACTTTCTGATTTGCTCAAAGTTAAGATTTTTTTTTTCATAAAGATTATTAAATTTATTCAAAAAAAGAATTACTTAAGTGAATAGCGTCAAATGCAGACTGGCAACTAAGCTAAGCTCAATTGATAATTAACTGATACTTACTTGTTTTGTTTTGTTGCATGTGGATGTTGTGGATGTAGTACGCCAAGGCCGCGCGCCAATGCCACATTCTATTTTACCCATTCGGGAACGCTGCTCAAGATGCTGGCCCATCTGGGCGTAGCCAGAGATGAGCGGCCGCTGACGCATAAGGATTTTGGAAATGAGCGCCGTTGGCGCACAAGTGAAATCGATGCGTTCGCAACCAATTTGGCATTTGTGCGCTATGAGTGAGTGTTCACTGTACCAACACACAACACACATAACACAACATAACACAACATAACCAAATGCATTATGATTAATTGCAGCTGCATTGCGAAGGAACCACACGTGCTTGTCATGCATCAGGAGCGAGTGGTGCGCCTGCCCGGCTGTCCACAGGATGACGATCTTTGTCCGCTGTCAACGCTGCGCCGCAACTATGAGGACAGTGTCGAGCGCTGCGATTTTGAGTCCCTTTGTCAAGTAGCCAAATGAGATAAGCAGAGATGGAGACACAGACAGAGAGAGAGAGAGAGAGAGACAGACAGAGTGAGCGAGAGAGAGAGAGATGGATTTGGAATTGGAATTGGAATTGTTTGCTGCTGCCTGGTGCCTGGTGCTGATTGATTATTGATGGTCTTGATGATGATGATGTTGATGATGATGATGATGATGATGTTGCTGCTGCTGCTGCTCCGCTACCGGAAAAACTATGCTGAATTTAACAGGAACCAAAAGGATTCGTCGGAAGTTTTGAAATTTGAATTGATGTCGAGAAGAAACAGAGAGAGAGAGAGAGAGAGAGAGAGAGAAATGGAGGAAAAGCTGTGTGCTGCAGATGATTTGATATGTTGCAAATAGAGATAATGAATAGCGTTAGTTGAAACACTGAAAGTTAACAGAAAGAAAGCCAGCTTAAGAAATTGTATTGTAAAATTAAGTACAAGTGGCATCTTTTGAGATTTGTGTGTGTATTTTGTATGCCTTATAATCAATGTGGACCATCCAAAACAACACTGAATACAGACAATGAGAAGGCACAAATAAGCAAGGCGGAGATTGATAAACAGATAAACATTAATTGGAAGAGAGAGAAAACGAGAGAGAGAGAGAGGGAGAGAAGGTAAAGAGAAAGAGAAAGAGAGTAAAGCGTGGGCGTGAGCAAGTTCAGATTGTAGCCATGTTGTGAACCCGCAAGTTGTCGATTATGCGTATACCTCTATATATCCCATAAATATATATATATATATATATATTTATATATATAAACTGTACAATTCGTACTAATGAACTCTGCTACTTTATATTGCCGCTAACCTGCTAACAATATGTCAATATTATAAGTTTATATTTGTTTCTGTTTAAATTTCATACATATATATATTTGTACATATATATATATATATCTATATACTTTTGAAAGTTTGATTTATTTTTTCCTATACATAGATAAATATATATATTAATAAATCCCAAGATATCAGCAAATTCCACATAGCCTTTGTACATACCTATAATATATTTATAAGCGCAAATACAAATACATCTTATGTATATATATATATACATATATATATATATATGCATATATTTATATGTATATTTGAGACATCTATAAGTTTCTCAGCTTATTTGTAACTGCAGATACAACATATTCATATAGAAACATCTGCTATAATGTACCCGTATATATATATATATATATCAAATATATGCCTGTATTCATTGCTACATAAAACCCCTCCTACCCCCATTGCATAATACCCCCCCACTCCCCCCTCGCCTCATAATTAAGATGGAAATTAGAATTGGGTTCAACTGTTTTTTGTTTGCCCGTTTTATAGACTTAAGATTAATGTTCGTAAGCGATTTGTGTTCTCTTCTTTTTCCAAAATGTAAAAAACGAAACAAACAAAAGAAAATGTAATAATAATAATAATAATAATAATATTGAAAATTAAAATGTGTTAAATGAAATTAAAGTTAATATTATTTATTTAGCCGGCGCCGCAACAAAAGCAAAAGTTGAGCGAAAAGACAAAAATGAAACGAAAATATCGCAAAATTTGATTATCCTTGCAGGCAATTTATATGAACAATAATCTGTGTTGTTGTTATTCAAATTCAGTTTATATTTTAGCTAAAAAAAATGCACTTTTTGAGCCTGAAAAATGTGGTTCAACATCTGTATCGAGTTCCATAAACATAAACAGCATCAAAAACAACTTTGTAAATATAATTTACAGAAACCAAACAAACAAACAAACAAATCGAACACTGCAAGGATATGCAAAAAAAAAAAATGAATTAATAAAAAACAATCGCATAAATTACAAATAATGCACCAATGTCAAGATTGTTAAGTGTAGAATATTTTTGTACATAGATATCAGCTGTCTATGGGTATGGATATATCTGTCTATCTATATCTATATATCTATACGATATAGATCTATATACGATTACATACGCTTCAATGTTATTATATTTGTGCTATCGAAGCGCGGAAAAAACAACAATAGAAACAGGAAAACAAATGCAATCTTAACTGCCTGGAATTTTGAACCTTTCAATTTGTTTCAACAAAAAAATTAAAATAAATAAAAAATTAAAAAAAAAACCAAACAAATAACAAATAAAATGAAAACTGAAAATGTAACTGGAACCTAGTCGCATCTACAAATATGGAATTTACACACTTATTATTATTATTGTTCTTGTTGTTGTTGTTGTTGCTGTTGCTGTTGTTGTTGTTGCTGTTGTAGGCAAACTTCCCGTGCGCTGCTAATTGGTAATTTTCTTAATTCGGAAATGTGAACTTAAAGTGTGTACACACTACAGTTAACTATAGCATCTTAGCATTGTAGCGCATTATAGTGTTGCAAATTGAATATTTCGGTTTCCTTGCCACGTTTTTTTTAAATATATACATTTGTTTCTTACAATTTCCCAACAGTTTAATATTGATCCTGGCTTTTTATGGCTAATCTATCCTCGGAATCGAGTCTCAAAATGATTAGAGTCCATGTTTTGGAGAACTATTTATTTATTTATTTTTAGTTAAAAAAAGCCTTTGGGTTTTTTTTTAATTTTGAATAGATATAATATCTTTTGAAAGTCAAGGATACCCGTAACTTCACATACGCTTAAGATTTGAAAGCAGGCATATACATATATCTATATATAAAGTACAGATAACTGTTATAGGAAGCAATAGACTTCAATCTGTCAATATTTGCAAAGCTTGAGAAAAGAATGCAGCGATTACAGATCCCTCTTTTTCGAATTTTTCCATTTTTTGAGAGTTATTTTCTGGTTTTACAGAAGCTTATGAAATGTGGAATTCCCCCAGGTTGCACTATCTTTGACAAGTCGGATTTCGCCCGATTTGGTTAGAGTATATCAGCGATATGTTTGTGTGCCTGGCTCAAAGAACAATTGAGCTTAGAACTTTGCATTTATTTGTGCGGCAATTTTCTATTTTGCACAATTCTTTGTTTATTTTGGCAAATTTATGTGAATAAAGAAAACAGGTAATGCATCAATTATAGATGCACAACTGAACTCAACTCGTTGGTTTTTCAGTTAAGAATGATCATTGGCAAACCGTTTAACCGGGCTTTTTAATGCAGCCAAATTGAGATCAATTTAATTATAAATCAATTTTAACATAATCTGGAAAAGTAACGGGTTTTTTTTTTGTAGAGTTTTGCGAAATTTTAGTTACGGTTCTGCTATCAAATGGATAATGGCCAAGTTCGATTTATGTTTAATTGTTTGGTATATGTTGCCATTAGCAGCGGAAGCTGCAACTTGAGAAAGCTTTCAGGCAGCTGCAGCTGCAACAGGTTCAACCCTTAAAGAGCTTTTGTCGCTCAGCTTTCTGTGTGCTGTAAAAAGCTGTTCGAGGATGCCAGCCAACTGAGAGAGAAACAGCGCCGACGACGACGACGACGACGGCGACGTCGACGTCATTCAGCGCGCAGACGTCGCTGTCAGCAACAGCAACAGCGACGACGACGACGACGACTTGGATTATTCCGGCAGCGGCGCCAGGCAACAGTATTTGGCCAAAAAGATTTTAGTGCGCTGTTGTCGTTGCGGTTGGCGCGTCGCTTAACAAAAATTGGTTGCACATTGGTTGTAGTTGCTGTTGTTGCTATTTGAGTGTGTTTTCTTGTTTTTTTTTTTGTTGTTTGTTTTGTTGTTGCCAGTGATTCTCTCGTATATCGGTAACTGAGCATAACAATTAAACGCGTCCTGTGCACAACCCGCTCTCTCTCTCTCTCGCTCTCTTCCTGTGTGTGTGTGTGTGTGTGTGTCAATAATCAAAAAAAAAGAGGAAAAAAATGCAATCACCTGATGCGGCATTGCGGGAGACGTCAGCAAAATGACCTAATTTTTCATTAGCGCATCAGCATCCAGCCCTTAGCCAGGACAACAACCCACCCACCCACCAAAAACGCAAACAAAGTCGAAAAACAACCCAAAAGCAATTCGATTCGGCAGCAGCAGCAGCAGCAGAAGCAGCAGAAGCAGCGCTTGATTGGCTTCCACCCTCCGCCGTAGTTGGTTCTTTTTTTTATATTGTTTTTTGTTAGTTTTTTTAATTAGCTGTTGGTTAGGAATTGGATTTGGAATTAGAATCGGCAATGGAACAGCTGTGCTATGTGGCGCTCAGCTGCCTGTTGGTAATTGTGCTCCTCTACGGACTGCTGGAGCTGCACTACTTCCTGCGCATGTGCCTTTGTGTGCTGTTGGCGCGCTTCATCAAGCGACGCTGCCACATCCTGGAGGCCACCACAGTCAATGGTAAGTCACACGCACACATATACATAAATATATATGTATATATATATCTAAATTCTAAATAAATTTGATAGGTGTTTGCTTGAGCAACGATGTGGACACATTGCTGTATCATATGAATAATGCTCGATATTTTCGGGAACTGGATTTTGCACGCGTCGATTTCTATGAACGGACCAAGCTGTATCGGACCATCAGCCGGCTGGGTGGATCTGTGTTTCAGGGTGCCGCCACAATACGCTATCGCCGCTTCATTCGGCCCTTTCATCGCTTCAAAATCATCTCGAGGGTGCGTATGAGAAAATGTAGCAAGCAGATATATATCTATATATATATATGTATATATATATGTGTGTATATATATATTTGAATTCATTGAAATCGTTGGATCATAGATCATCTATTGGGACGAGCAATCACTGTTTATGGAGCATCGTTTTGTGCGACCCTCGGATCAGTTTGTTCATTGCATTGTCATCTGTCGGCAGCGTGTCATCGATGTCTCCATGGACAGCGTGATGGCCGAGCTGTTGCCCAAGCAGACGGCAACAACGCCGTTGCAGGCATCGAGGCATACGCTCAGCTCCACGGCCAGTTTGCAGCCGGTTGGCATTGGGACGACGACGACGATGACAACTTTGGATGCCGTCGCACAGGCCGAGAATGGTCATGTGGCAAGCACAACAACAACAACAACAACAGCAACAGCAACATCGACAACAACAACAACAACAGCCACAGCTGCAACATTAGCAACGTCGGCAAAGTTGAAGCCACCGTTGCCGCCGGAACTGTGCAAATGGATCGAATATAATGATATGTCCAGCAAGAATCTGCGCAGCGGCTGCTGACCGACCACAGTCTAGTATATGTCTATATATCTGTGTATATATCTGTGTGTCTATATATATGTGTACATATATGTATTTATTTGGAGTGCTTGGGCTGAGAATTGTGTTCTTTCCGCTAAAGCATTTCATTTTGTTGTATTCTTTTTTTTTGTCGTGTGTGTGTGTGTGTGTGTGTGTGTGTGTGTGTGTGTGTGTGTGTGTGCACTGTGAACTGTGTAAATGTTGACAAGTGCTTTAAGTCTAGCCTTAAGTTGTCTGTAAGTGCACCTAGCCGAATATCGAATAAAATGTACTAAAAAACAGACATCAGTTCTAAAACTAATACTACTATCACTAATATTACATAATTTCGTGTGTGTGTTTGTGTGTGTGTGTTTGTGTGTGTGTGTTTGTGTATGTAGCTAGTCTGGTGAATATGAATGATGTGTGCTTGGATATATCTCTAGCAATTTCTACAACTTGCATTATCATTTCTGGAAGGGGCTTTCGTAAAACAGACAGTGCTGAAAAGTGCTAAAGCAAATATTTAGCTTAGGCTTAACTTCATTCACCGGTTCAAGCAATCACTTTTCAGTGCTTGAAAATGCTAATTGATTGCTCATATACCAAATATTTGCAACGTTTTTGTTTCTTACTGGGAAATGCAGTGAAATACCCCAATTGATGTTGTAAACACACTGACAAGGATGATGTAGCTTAAGTACTTTTAATCGAATATGTTTAAAAAGTATATCATAAGTAATTATACTAAAATGTTGCTTAATGTTGGTTAAAGAATTTGCTCTAAGAATTTTCCACTCAACTCCAATTCTGATAAGATCATCAAAAGCAAGTCCGATTCGAACGGCCTTGGGACCAATTGCATGTGTAGATAAATGCATACATACGTATTTATCTATCTATGTGTGTGTATGTGTGTTTACATCTGTTGCAACCGGTCAAGTGAGAGCACTTTGAGAAAGTGCAAAAGTAAACGAACTTTTCCACCAATCATCGCAACTGTCAACAAAATCTAAGCAAACTGTGAATGGCCCAAAGGGTCAACAATTTCGAACGTAGAATAAATTGTAATTGCGAGTGTTAAGTGCGAAATGTTGGGCTCCTAAACTCAACTCAATCACTGGACCTTTGATTGCGTTACATGAGCAGAGCGCAAGCAAACAAAGAGAGCACAAGTTGCGAATAAACGGTTAATCAACCAAATGCAGTAACACAACTGCAGCATGAGTTGGCAGTGGGAGAGACATAGTCAGAGAGAGAGAGAGAAAGAGCAGTCTTCGAGTACTGAGCAAAATATCAGGTGCTGATAACCGCAATCATACTTATATATTTAACTATAGTTTATAGTTGGAAATTAAATAGAGAGTCGTAATTTGTACCAGTGCGACTGTACTTACTTTAATGCCAAATTATATATTGGTTAAATAACGTATTATGATCTCGGACTCTGCCACAAATCTGACAAAAAAATATATTTTTATTGTTACATGCAGACTTTCGGAAATATATTTAAAGAATATTGAAATATTTCGCAGAGTATTGTCATTGTGACTTAAGCACTCTCAAGTCAAATAACAAATAACAGTAAATAAAGTGAACTCAATAAGCAGCATGTCTCATTCTTTCACTTCATCATTTTTGCTGTACAGTGTATGGGACCCCTAAGAACTTGACCGACTGCGGCTTTGCCATGAACTTGAGACGTGAGCTTTAAACATGTTAATGCCTGCCTT
This sequence comes from Drosophila mimica, assembly GCA_037043585.1. NCBI lineage: Eukaryota > Metazoa > Arthropoda > Insecta > Diptera > Drosophilidae > Drosophila > Drosophila mimica. Next base: position 41,118 of record JBAMBE010000918.1, on the reverse strand, counting down.
CTCTCTCCTTTATTCTCTCTCTCTCTCTTTCGCTCTCTCTGTCTTCTCTTTTTTTTATTGGTGTAGGTGCGATGAGTAAACAACTTTCGTTGTAGCACTTGTTGGTATCTTCGCATCAGTTGCGTTCGGTCGCTTGCCGCTAGCAGTTGATCGGTTTGGTGTTCTTCTGTCAATTGATTATTGGCGAATTGCGTGGCCTATGCAAATTTGAGTCATTAGTAATTTATGTAAGTTGCATATTCATAAACTCATGAAATTTCGTGGCTGCACGGGTTCAACAGTTCCAAAAGTTGACATCCCCACAAATTAAAATAACAACATACATAGGTGCATACAAATGTGTTTTCGAAAAACTTTCGCCACTAACGGGTTTATTTCGAAAACAGAGTCACATACACAGACCCACAAGACTGCAATCGGGGTGAGAGATGTCGTTTCTGGTGCTGCTGCTCATTTTGTACATCATCTGGGATGTGAATTACTTCATACGTTGCGTCTTCACGGTGTTCATCGGCCGGCTGTTTCAAGGCAAGCGCAAGGTTACGGACACAACAACGATCTACGGCCTGTGCACCTCCCAAGATGTCGACATATTCATCCGGCACATGAACAATGCACGCTATTTGCGCGAACTCGACTTTGCCCGCTTCCATTTCTATGCGCTGACCAATCTCTATGAGCTGGTCCGTCAGCGTGGCGGCGGCGCCGTTCAGGGTGCGAGCAGTGTACGCTATCGTCGCACCATACCCATTTTCCATCCATACAAGATACAGACGCGTCTCGTCTGGTGGGATGATAAGGCCATCTATTTGGAGCAACAGTTCATTACGCTGGCCGATGGATTTGTGCGCGCCGTCGCCCTGTCCAAGCAGTGCATCACCAAATGCAATGTAAATGATCTGCTCAAAACGTATCCGGAGGCGGCTAAGCGGCCGGAGATGCCAGCGGATCTCAAGCTCTGGCTCGAGTCCATTGAGGTGTCTAGCGAGAAGTTGCGCAAAGAGAAATGAATTGAAATTTAATTTGAAATTTGAAAATTGAAATAAACTCCTCTTGTCTTGGGCCTGGGATCATTAGCGTCTCTGCTCATGCGCAGCTGTGTTTTTTTCTCTTCATTTTTCATTCATCTCATCTTTGTCTTTCTCACTTTGTGTTTAGCTTAATTTCTGTGCTTTCTTTTTTTTTTGTTACTTGTATGTTTTGCATAAATAAAGGGGGTTTCTTTTCGTATATTTTTTGTAAAGTTGTTTGTTTTTACTTGTCTCAATTTTGTTAGCAATAACGGTACGTTACGTTACGTACCATAACGTAGAAAAGCACGTAAGTGTAAAAATTTCTGTTACGTTACAAGCATATAATATAATCGTATTACGTAACTTTAACGTAATAATAATAACGATGGAATTCACAACATACATAACAAGACGTAGTGAACGATAAGTAATGAACTTTGATAGTGAATGATAAGTACTAAACTTTGTATTTCATTTATTTGGCGTATTTAACGGATTCAGTTTTACTACGTAATACATTTTTTTGCAAACATAAGTAAATATATATAAATTACATGATATATTGCGCAAGTAAAGCTAAAATTAATTTAAATTAGGCGCCGCGTTGTAGTACCCCTACCTTAAGTTCATACGCACACACATATACATATAGACACACAGACAGTACACAAGCGCCAATAAATTGAAAGCTTTTAAGCTCAGCGCAAGCATATAAGAAATGAGGACCGTAAAAAGCTTTTTACACCGATTTACCAACACACATGCCTATAAAAATATCCATAGATTTTGTAATCTGTTTTGCGATATTTATACGAACTTGTATTGTTCATTAAGTTTATATTATGTGGAGTCTAAACCACGACTTTCACTCTCGTCATAAAACCAATATTTTAAATGTTACAAAAAATAGCTATCAATTATTATTGCATGCGTTTTTGTGCCCTCTTTTTTGAGGAAGAAGGTGAACAAAGACCACATCAACTAAATAAAAGTGTTTTTTTTTTATGAATGAATAAATAAATAATTTATTGAGCTTACACTTTAACGACTAATTTAACCAGACTCTGTCAATAATAATCAGAATTGCTTACTTAATGAACAAAAGCATTAGGTGACAGTATCTGGAGAGGGCTTTAAGCTTTTTTAAACAATTACAATTTAGAATGGTAATTATTTATGTGGATACGCAACCAGCGAGTTATTAATTTAGACTCGACTTCCGCTCACATGTCGTATGAGCGATTTTATTGTTAATAGTTTATACAATTCGAAAGCCACAAATATTTAAAAAAAGCTCGTAATCATATTAAGCCTTTGTTATATCTAAAAATTATGCATATGCGATGTGCGGAGTTATTCGAATATTATTATTCTTTATTTTACACTGATGTTTTACAAATTAACAAATACTTATTTACACATTTATGTATGTATTAATGTAGGTATTTATGTTAATGAATGCACATACATGAAGTGTTTTGCTTGTTCGACCTGCATGAGATGGCATCCACAAAAAAAAGTGAGAAAGTCGTTAAATTATTTCTACGTGTCAGAAATACCTTTTTTGTCAATTGATGTTTTTTTATTTTACAGGACGTATGAGCGATTTATTCACTAAAAGCTTCATAATGTCTGCAGCCCTCAAAATGGGCCATAAAACAGAGCGCGCACAAGCCAAAATGCGATCATTTTTCGTTGTAAATGTTTTTTTTTATTGTTGGTTGGTTCTTTCTCTTATTTAATTTTTTGTTTTTGTTATTTTAAAATGTGGATCAAAACGTGACACTGAAATCCAAACATAAATCTCATTCATAAGTATGCAGAACGCGAATGGCGCACAGGAGAGCGAACACAAGAGCGAATGTTAAAGAAAGAGAGACAGAGAGATACAAAGAGAGATTGCAGCAGTGATAGCTACCCACCCTCCTCTTCTACATACACACAAACGCAGAAGCTCATTGCAGCAACAGCAGCAGCAGCTGCATGCAGACAGCGCCAATAGCAACAACAACAACAACCGCAATCTCATTTGTTTCGTCTGGTTTGTGTTCGTTCGTGTCTCTCGTGCGCTCGGCTCGGGATTTGCCGTTTGCCTTTGTGATTTTTGTCGCCGCTTGTCTCTTCTTTCGACTATTTTTACACAGCAGCAGACTGCGGAGAATGAACAGTTTTCAATTTTAGTTTTCAGTTTATTTTGAACAGCCGCTGCGAGCGCATAGAACACCACGCGACGAGGCAATAACACCAGCAACAACTGCAACACATTTAAAATAAAACGCAACGATTTGAAAAATTAACAAACAAAAAAAACAAACAAAATTATCTATATATATTTATATATATATATATATATATTCACGTATAAAAAGAGAATAATTTCTAGTTTGTAATTATAAATAAGCACAGTGCTGTAAAAAAATTGTTTCTGTATTTTTTTTGTTGTTTTTAAATGTGAAAATTGCGTTTAAGGATTAAGCCGATAAAATTCGATATCCCACTTTGAGGAGCTTGAGCAATATAATAATGTATGTATGTGTTTTAAGTATAATATATACCCGATGTCTAATCAATGTGCATATTTTTAATGACATTCTTACAATCATACTTTTTTTTATAAACATATGTATGTATGTATATATTATTATTGCGGATGAGATTGAATGCATTGAATCCCATAGAGAACAATGTTTATGTGTCTATAGCGATGTGTAAATTGTATTGTGGTATTCCGAGTATTATGCACAACAATAACAAATCAACAGCTTGCGCAGGTTATTGACAGAAGCAACAGCAACAACAACAACAACAACAACAAACATCAACAACAACAACAACAGCAGCAGTCAGCAAAAACCAGATTCCAAAACAACTTGAAGTAATTTGCAACTGAAAAGAAATGCCGCAAAAGGCAAGGGGCGATGGAGTGTGTAGAGGGAGGAGGGGAGGTCGCACAACTTCAAGCCGGATAGATGCATAGATTGGCCCCTTTAAAAGTGTGCCCCTCTTGCCACCGTTTCTGCCCCAAAAGACCAGACAGTCCGCGCAAAAAGAGAAAACTTTTTTTTTGTTGTTGTTGTAAGCGCGACACTTTGAGCAACAACAACAACAACAACAACATTGGCGGCTGGTCAAGCCTCAGTGAAAATGGTTGCAAAATGCTGACTTTGCTGCCAACTGTTGCCCATGAAAATTGACAGCAGCAACATTACCAATAGAAGCAGCAACAACAACCACAACTTTGGCTCCAAAAAAAAATACAGCACTTGAATTTGCTCAGCTACACGCAGAGAAAAATCTTATTTTATCTGCAAGGGGACTTGTAATGTTTTATTGCTAAACTCTGACTTGCCTTTAAAACAAGCGCACTTTGCTTGTATCAAGCATTATAAACATATTTGTGCTGATAAAGTTCTCAATTTCTAGATTAACTTTTAGTCGTATTTTTGTGGAAACTTGGGCAGTTCATATCTAAAATATTTCAAATATCTTATTCCAAGCGGTCAAGTATTTGATTTAAGATTTGAAATGAGAATAGTTGTATTTAGCTTATTCGAATACAGTCTCAGTATGTCTAGATTTCCACTGGTTTTGAGCACAAAATTCTCTATTACATCTCCTTTTTTTTTTAGTCTACTCGCTTTATTTCAAACCAGATCTATGGTTCTTAAGGTTTACCTATAAAAAAATCAGAATTATATTAAGAATCCAAGCAAGTAAATATGATTATTTTTGAGATTATTCAAGAAAATTGATTTCGTAAGTTGCGCAAAGTAATAGTATATAATTCCTATGGATGTTCGCTTATTTAGTAGTAGTAGCAAGATCAGCAATCCTCCCCCTGTAACCCCCCGGGGCTAACCCTTTAGCTGGGCAGACCTTAGACCTTGTGAACTGTACAGAGCCATTTGGGCAAATGGGCAAATGGGCAATTTCCCTGTGTGCACATAAATCACTCTTGCACATCCGCACAAGACACACACAAACACCACACACACAAACACCACACACACACACACACACACACACACACACACATGCAGACACACTAGTGCTAGTTGAAGTGGGCGGTGGGCGTGGCAGCAAGTAAATCGCAAATTTCCAGCGCCAAATGGCATTAAGTCCGTTTCGTTATTGAGTTAAATTGGAAAATAAGCGAGCGACAGTTACAGTTGTTGTTGTTGTTGTTGCAATTGTTGTTGTTGTTGTTGTTCTTGTTTTTGGGGCAGCAATTGTTCGCACTTGGGCTCTGTCCCCCAAAGGCAGGCCGCGCATCATCTGCAACTATTTCATTATTATTTTAGTTGCGGCAACAAGAGCAGCAACAACAACAACAACAACATCATCATCATCATCATCATCATTTTCGTGATCGTTATCGTTATCGTCATCAGGGTTAGGCCTGTCAGAAGCAGTTGTTTCAATTGCTGATCTTGTTGCATGCAACACTTTAGTTTAACACTTGTTGCTACTTCTCCTTCTTCTTCCTCCAGCCTGGAATTGATGGCGCGTGCGTACTGTTAAACACTCCCCCCACCCCCACCCAAAATTATCGATTACATTTAACCACACATTTTATAACTTTCCCTGCATATTTCTGTTAACTTCAATTCACTCTTTCTTTAACTGTAAAACTAGCTTCAACTTGATCGAATTCTATTTGTTTAATTTGTTCTTTCTTTTGGATCATCTTTGATTTTGTCTTACTTATTATATTTAATATTTCATCATCTTTGATTTTGTCTTACTTATTATATTTAATATTTTATTAAACTTAAACTCATTTTTTCTAAAAGCTAATTTTTCTGAATTTCTTTGATCTTCATAAAGTTTTTACTTTTTTCAAACAATTATATTTAAAAACACAAACGATATGAGTTTATTAAAGCTATAATTTCTGAACAGTATTTAAATGCAAGCTGCTCTCACCAAATTCCTTAATTCCATATAATTAATATAAGTTAATTTATTATTTTTAACGGCTCCGTTCTTGTTTATGCTTAATAATAGATAATCATATGGATTTCAGACCAAAATTTCCTGATTCTCTTTCTCAGGGAAAGGGCTGCTCTCAAATGGGGGCAGTGTCAATGGGTTCTACAAATGAAACGTATCTTGAAGACTATCTCAATAGAATATATATAAAAAGATATTGTAAATTTGTGCAGATTGTTGTGTGCAGATTGTCGATTGTTGATTGTTGATTGTTGATGTGTACAAAATTACAACAATGACAACCTGTTGACTGCAGATTTGTGTGTCGTGTTCGCGGCATTCTTTTGTCATTTGCATATTTTGAACACGTTTTTCTTTTTGTCTGATGATTGTCAGTTTGACAATGGGGTTTTGAGAAATGGATATACCCTGTAGTGTGGCACAAGAATCGTGGGTATGCGTATGTCATTCACATAAATGCCAACTTATTTTTGAGAGTTCGGAGCCGCTTTTTACGACTCAATAAGAATTCTGGCAGATGAATTACGAAATAGTACCAATATAAAATATCATATAAAGAGTACAGGGTATCTGAAAGTCGCAACTAGTGACAACTTTGGCGTTTTTCTTGTGAATATTTACGAATTAAAGTGTTCGCTTTACGGCAAATTCAATGAAAGCTAAACAAATCAATTGCATTGGGGTCAACAGTGCCTTGACTGACCTACGCCAATTACCAAGGAAAAACCCAGATGTGGCTGGAGAAAACTAGGCAACCAGATTTTTCATTTTTAATTTGTGATTTTTTGTTTTCCTTTTTTGAAATCCAAACCATGCCCCAAACGCCTGAAAACCCAGTCGTTCTGTTTGCTTGTAATTTGAGCTGCTGGAGAATTTCATAATAATCGTGTTCGCTGACTGTTGTCATTGTTGCTTTTTGCTTTTTGCTTTTTGCAAGTCGTAAATTTATTAAACTATATAAAAAAATAAAAAATAGAAAGAAAAATTATTGTTACATATATGCAACAGCTGCAATTTTTGCGGCTAACCAATTGCTTTACACACACTGCCACAAAAAACAGACACTCTTTTAAATATACACACTTATGTGTGTATTCAAGAATGTGTGTGTGTGTGTGTGTGTGTGTGTGCGTGTGTGTATATTTACACACACCCCGCTGACACAGACACTTATCCAGTTACAACGCGCAAAGGAAATAGTACAATGGAAAAAATAAAACAAGAAAATAATTTGTTGAAATTTATGAATTTGAATTTATTTATACATAAACACACAAACACACACACACACACACACACACACACACACACACACACACACACACACACACCGCTTGGAAGTGTGTCGCTTTTGTGTGTGTGATTTCCGAAAAAGCGCGCATTTAATAGATACAAATGTATCTAATGAATGCAGCGCAACGTTCGTCTCCCCAAACTGTGCCACCCCCTGCGCTACCCACTTTTAAATTTCCAACAGCGCGTGATTTATGTATTTCTACACAGAGAGAAAATTCTACTATTTCAACATTTAACTAAACGATCTTGAAACAATTTGATGTGTTTTTCATTCAAGCACATTTTCAGTTTAACTTGGTTACTTCAACGTCATTTCAAAAGAGTAACTAAAAAAAAATAAAAAAATATAAATAATAATAAAATATTAAAAGTTATAATAATATATGGAGTATGTTTTTGTTAAATTGCGGATTTTTGCGGATTTTTTGTGCTAGATCTAAAATCTGTTGAGCTGCTCACCTTGAATCAAATCGAAAAATGTTTCTCTCTGTGTATACTTCTTCCTAGCTGTCCCTCTCTCTCCCTCTCTCTCTCTCTCTCTATCTCTCTATCTCTCTTGCTGTTCTCAATGTTCTCTAACTCTTTATATTCTTGCAGTTAGCAGCTCCCCCGCCAGCCGGAAGAAGAAGATGGGCAACGCCGGCTACACATGCATCCGCCGCACCTTTTGCTGGCTCAACATAATACTGTGGGTGAGTTCTCTGCAGATGCTGACAACTCTGTTCATGGGCGGATATGTTGCTCCAACAACAACAACAACAACAACAACAATAAAAATCGATGTGGCACCGAGCAGAGTTCTCAGCCTCGTCTGCAGCGGAAGCGTCAAAGTTGCTCCATTGTCTCAGCTCATTCGCCCCAGCGCATTGTTGTTGTTGTTGTTGGTGTTGGTGTTGAGCAACTCTCACGACTCCCGAAACTGAGCAAATCGATTTGCAATCGCCTATCGATAATTGCCAACTGATTTCGATAGTTGTTAGTCGCCGGAAATGATTGTGCGCTTAACAAAGACAAGAAAAAAGGCATTATGAAATCAAATCTTGATTTAAGAACAATTCATTTCATTTTTTTTATTTCATTATAAATATCTAAAATCAGTAAACATAACCTTAAATTTAAATATAGAATTATTTTCAAATTCAATTAAACAGACTGAAAATAGCAAACGTATTTCAAGGTTTTTGATTCGACTTGAATCATAAATAAATCATCGGTCTCTATCTCTGTTTCTCTCTCTCTCTCTCTCTCTCTCTCTGTTTAACTCGCTTTATTTTTATCGATAATTATCGCATAGTTGTGCAGCTGCGCCTTCCTTGGAGCCGGCCTGTGGCTCCGCCTCAGCTATGAAGGATATGCGACGCTGTTGCCACAACACGCCGGACTCAGCGCGGACACAATCTTCATGGGCATCGGTGGGGTTGGGTTTGTGGTTAGCTTCTTTGGCTGCTGCGGCGCCTGGGTGCAGTCCCGTTGCCTGCTAGTGTTGGTAAGTGCTTGCAATTATATATTTTGGATATAGCCAACATATACATTTCTACATTTCCAATCAATCAGTACTTTATGCTGATTGTGATGCTGTTCATGAGCGAGTTCCTGGTCGGTTCGATAGCGTTCCTCTTCCGCGGCGGACTCGGACGCACTTTGGCCAACGAGCTGCGCTTCGGCATCGAGCGTCATTATAATGCCAGCGATCGTGGCTCCCTGGTGGCACCCTCCGTTGCCGCCATTTGGGACAGCGTCCAGCAGTCGGTAAGTCAAAAAGTCAGTTCCCGTTAGGTACATATAAAAGAAGACTTTCCCCGAATTATTCTACTCCAAATTTCTATAATTTTGTTCTTACAATTTAAAGCACTACAATTTGTGTTTGAATATTCTTAAATTAGTCATTCTAATTTTTTGTGTTTGTGTTACACAAAAATAAAAAAAAATGTTTGAATCAAGTGGAAACATTTTTGTACTCAAAATAAATGCTAAACTTAGCAAGTCTTAAAATAAAAACTTAAATTCAACTCAAGTTGATTGCAGTTTTATTTAAAGATATGATCTGTATTTCCACTATAAGAACTGAAGTCACTTAAATTCTAATTAGCTTGCTTCAAGTAATTTAGATCTTAATAAATAAATAATTTGTTGCATTGTGTTTGCAGTTTGAATGCTGTGGCGTCTCGTCGTACGAGGATTGGTATGACATCCAGTCGTGGAGTGGCAAGCGATGGGTGCCAGACTCGTGCTGCCGTCAGTTGTATGATCAGCGCCAGCTGATCACCGAGGGATCTGGGGATACTGGATTGATGCGTGTCGATTGCGGCAGATCGGAGAATCCGTCGCTCTGGTGGGACAAGGGATGTGCCCACTCGCTGCAGGGCTGGTTCAACGGTCAGCTGAATGTGGTTGGTGCCATCGGATTGGGGATTGCGTTTGTGCAGCTGTTCGGGCTGATCACGTCGATGCTGCTGTTCTGCACCGTAAAGCATAAGCGCGGTTCGGATACGTATAAATCGTATTCGCCATCGATTGATCCGCAGACGCGCACCAGCAGCTGGGAGGATTGAACTAGACTCTAGGCTGACACTGGGTCGGTCCAATTTCTAAAGCAAAAAATCGATTTTGCACATTATAATTATTAATTATTATTATTATTATTTTTTTTTTGTTTTGACTTAGTTTTATTTTCTAGGTTTTTCTTTTGCGAAATGTGCCAAAAATTAATTTAAATCTTAGTTTCTGTATCTTTTTTTTTTGTTTTGTTTGTTTGTTTAATACTCGTAACATATCTGAAAGAAAGAAAAGCAAGAAAACATTTATCAAGTAGCCCAAAAAGCTGAATTCACAACACCTGTATTTAGTATTCGTATCCGTATTCGCTTATTCGTTTATTCGTTTATTCGTTTATTCGTTTATTCGTTTATTTGTTTATTCGTTTATTTGTTTAATTTGTTTGTCCCAGTATTCACTAAAACAACATTGTTGTTGTGAACTCAGCTTTCTTTTAGGGGTGCCTTACATATATATATATAAATAAAATATATATATATATATATATCTATTTATGCAGTTAGTTAGTGGTGTATCCATATTGTGATGTGCTCATCTAGTTTATATACTACAGACATACTAAGCACGATATATGCACAGATCGGCAAATATCTTCCCAGTATGTTATTGTACGGCAATTAAGTATTGGAACAACAACTGCCCGTAAAAAAAAAAAACAAAAAAAAAAACAAAAAACAATGAGATATAGTTAACAATGCATATATACAATATACAAAGTAATATATGCATATATATATTTAATTTACATACATATTATATATTATTATATCAAGCACATTCCTAAACAACTTCGATTATAAAACAAATATTGTGTATAGGTTACAAAATAAATTAAACTATTTATTTAAATAAAAGTTATACAAAATCAAAATAAAAAAAAATACACAAAAATAAACAAATAAAAAAACGAAAACAAAACCATTTTGGGTTCCATTTACGATTTCTAATTTGTTGCATTAATGTGCTCCATTTGCGTCCTGTTCCGTCCTAGAGGCCAACCAACTTGCCCCCAATAATATCCAACTGGGCCGTGATCCCCTTGGAAACTGTGCGCGCGATTTCCTTGGGTTTCTGGAAACAAAAAACATTTTTAATTAATTAATTAATTAATTTAAGAGTCGGAACTACAGAAGATGTGCCAGCAGTATTTGATTTATTACATTATTATTTTTCTAAGTGTAAGCTGCTTATTCTATTCGTTTTGGTAATTTAAAAGCTTAAATGTCTAAATGCTTTTATTAATTGGTTGAATGGGTAGATTTTTTTTGTTTTTTTTTTAATCATTTTCTTCAAATTTAAGAAGACATGTTTTTGTTTATCATACAAATATTTAGAATACTTTTAATTTTGTTTACACTAAAAACACAACGATTTTTAGTTGCTCGTTTCATTTATTCTCTGCTTGTAAGAAATTTAATGAAATTTGTGCGAGCGAATTATTGAAATTATTTAATTATTATTTAAATAAATATTTAATTATTTATTTGTTGTTTATATGTTCTACAATTGAATGCATTGTATCTTCTTGTTGACAACGAGAGAAAGAAGTTGAGAAGAGCATTTATGCATATATTTAATATTTAATTTGTTTCTTTAGTTGAAAAGTTTGTTTAGGAAGGGGGGTGGGGAGGGGGGCAGAGGGTTGCATAATTAATTGTCACCTGTTGGCCACAGCTGAAGCTGAAGTTGAAGCGTCTCTTGTGTAATGCAACGTGCGAACGAAACGAAAACAAACTAAGAGCGTCTAACACACACACACACACACACACACACACACACACACACACACCTGCGTCCGGATGTGTTTGCACACTCACCTGTATAAAGCTGTTGAGTAGATTGGAAAACGCCTCGTAACCGTTAACAAGCGAACGCGAAATAACATCGAATTTGTCGCCATTGTTGCCGTACTTCTCGTGCTCGCTGATGGTGTCCAAAATGGGCACAGGCTGTCAAACATGGTGCCACAATTAACAAACATATATGATTTCAATTAATATCGATGTACATATTTATATATATATATATATATATATATATCATATGCACTACTCACATGCGAAATATCCGCTATTTTCTTATGCGACTTGTCGTAGGTGCTGAGCACTTTGGATGGAATCCCCTCCTGCTCCAGATTCACAGACTCCGCGGTCTTCGCCGGCGTGGGCAACAAAGAGATCTTGAAGTAAATATATATATATATATCAAAGATATAGAGACCATGAAATTTATTTTTTGCTTTTTATCTTGTATTCTTCCATATAAAAATATAAAAAGAAAAGACTTTTAAACTGGAGCCTGCTAAAGTTATATTAAAGAAAAAATTAAATTAAAGAAAAACATAAATTTAATTTCCAATTCATTCTTAATGAAATTATTATTACTTCTTATTACACTTAAGAAATATTTAATTTAGAGAAAGTACGTTTACCATTTAATTTTGATTGTGTTTAATAATATAAAAATTAATTTTTAACTATTTTAAGTTTCGGGATATATTTTCTTAATTTGAACATTTTCTTTCTATTTTTTTTTTGAGTGTATAGACGTGACTGCAACTCACCTTAAAGCCTGCCTCGCTGGCTGACTGTGATGACTCTGGAGTGCCCTCGGCGGCATCTTCGGCAAACGCGTCGAGTGCACCAAAATCGGCTGCCGAGACTTGGGCATCAATGGGCGTGGCTCCATCCAGTGTTGTGGGCGCCAAGGGCTTGCCCAGCACTGATTGTTGATGAGATCCAAGGAGCAGCAAGAGCCACAATAGCGACACCTTCGTCATCATAATCAACTAGATATGTGGATTGCGAAACGTGGTTCGCTTATGCAACAACGAAATCAACACTGAACCGAACCGCAGGTGAAAACTTTAATTGCGATTGCGATTCCGAGTTTTATGTCTGCTCGCGGCCACTTTCAAATATCAACTGAGTCTCAGTTGGAGTCTCAGTCAACAGCGTCTGCGTCTGCGCAGCGATTTTAGTTTCAGTTTCGAATTCAATTTCGATTTTTTGTTTTGTTTTGTTATTTTTTTTTATTTTATGATTGCTTTAACGGCTTCGCCATTGGCAAATTTACACGCAGTAACTGTAAAGCTCGACTTGCATCTACCCTGTAGCCAAAATTTGCATCTATCGATTCATAACTCGTCTCTCGCCTCATTTTAAAATGGAATACTTGCTACAAATATGCAGTTGTATCGTTGCGGCAAAGGTTCGCACAGCAAAAGGTGGCACCTCATTAAAATTAACAAAACAATCACCCAGAAACTTTGACTAATAATAATAATAATACAACTTAATATTTTACCATTCTAAATATAAAATAATAATCATTCATTTTCTCCAAACAGTTGCAGACAAGTTATTTCGATCATTTTCCGGCTACAACTTGATTTAAGTTGAATAAAACCTTAAACGAAAATATTGACGTAGCTTAAACAACTTGAAGCGCATAACAACTTGGCCCAAACAATATATCTATATGGGGTAAAAGCCAACTACATACATAACAAAAGAGTTGTCTTCAGGGAACAAGATTTGCCAGTTACCAAGTTGCAAAGTGGCTTATTGTGCAACTACGAAAATATCAAAAAACTAACTAAAAAAAAAACGCTAACCGATTATCCTGAGTTGATAACTTTTTCTTAATTTAGGGGTTACTTGTCCCAATCAGGAATATATATATATATGTATATATAGACTTATTTATCAATGCGTTTCACAGTCTACAGCATATTGTAAAAAGAGAATTCGTTGTTACGTATGATAAACAAATGTTGCACTTCGAATTATCCCAAATCGGAATATTTGATATGAGTTTATGTTTATATTAGAAAATCAGATAAATTAAAATCAGAATGTGCTAAAAACAAGTTTCGGAACTGTGAGAAAATCCAAAATTACACTGCATACTTTAAGGTTAGCAATTACAATCCCAGAAAATGTAACGAAAAATTGTAAGCATACTCTTAGGATAACAAATTGCTGTGTTATCAATGCGAAAGGAACTGTAACTCGGACATATCCTTATATCCTTATAGATTTTCGATGACGAGCCCAATTAAATGGTCATCTAAGAACAAAAAAACAACGCAGGAACATTTGAAGTTTGGGTTTTGATGGGCTTCAGAAGGTTTGTCAAAATAGTTTTGGTTACCACGGATTTTGGTAAGAAATTTCCTAAAAACATTGCCGGTGCATAAAGCTTTTGGATCCACTGTGAGTGCCACAATACAAGCTGACGCAAGCGGCTAAATATTTTCACAGCTTATCAAAGAGTTGTCGTGTCTTTTTTTTTTGTCTGTCTGCTTTCGCTTTTTATTACAAATCGTTATATTTAGTATATATACTATATGCGTAGGGTTAGGTATTAGGTTATAGTTTACGTATAGTTGTTACGTACATTAAATATTATCAACTAGGCATTTAATTGTTAAATAATATTAACAAATATTCAACAAATTAATATATTAATAAAAAAAAAATAATATACATATATATGTATATAAATGGAATTATCTTTTAAAATATGGTGTCGAAAAAAAAAAATACAAATCTAAAATAAACCGCTCGCCTTTCATTTGAATTTTTTTTTTTTTTTGTGTTTTTGTGTTTGTTTTTGTACTGTGAGCAAAGCATATTGCACAAATGATTTTACAGCTACGTTGCAATTGGCAGCCACCACAGTCGTCAGTTGCCAAATTTAATGGTCTGCTGCTGGCGACTGCTGCTGCTGCTGCTGTTGTTGTTGCCGTTGCTGTTGTTGTTGTTGAAGCTGGCGCTGCTGCGGTTGCCATTTTTGAGTATGCCGTTAGTTTGAGCGCCGTTTCCACTCCCGCTACCAATGGATGGCATTTTGCGGAGAGTTTCGCGATTCCCACCACGCTGCTGCTCTCCGTACTCTCCAATTGTAACGGTGCCCAGGCGCAGTGTGCGTCGCTGCTGCTGCTGCTGACTGCCATTTGTTCCCGCTGCTGCTGATGCAGCTGCTGCAGATGATGTTGTTGGTGTCGTTGCTGTTATTGACGTTGTTGCATTGCTGCGCAGCTGCACTGTCGCTGCAGCGTCATAGTCCGGCTGGGGCGTGGCTGGCGCACGTAGGCCGCCCCCAATATTGATGCCAGGACTGCGCACAGGCGACAACGCTTGCGTTCGTGACGACGTGGACGTCGACATCGACGTCGTCGTCGTCGTCGTCGTCATCTTGCTCTTTCCATTGCCATTGCCATTGGGCATGTTCAGCTTGAGCGGATTGGCAAACTGCGGCGGCTAGAACGAGATAAAAATAGATGAGCATTTTTGTAAGATAACTGAGTACTGTTATTTAGATAAAAAGGGCTGATATCGTGGCGACAACAACCAACAAATTAATTAATAAATAAAGAAGAGAAACAAGTCTCAAAATGATTTATGTGCAAAAAAACAGAGTTGCCAGCGTGGCAAAAAAAAAAAAACAGAAATTAAGTTATTAAACGGTAAATTTTACATGCTTAGTTTTAAAATTTTCAGTTAAATGCATATAAATTGAATTTGCATTTGCCTGCGTGGCAAAAAAAAAAAAAACAGAAATTAAGTTATTAAACGGTAAATTTTACATGCTTAGTTTTACAATTTTCAGTTAAATGCATATAAATTGAATTTGCGTTTTCTTAAAAATTATTATTAAGCAATATTCAAAATTGTTGTCCAAGTTCTGAAGATAAGTATTTATGTTTTTTTTTTCAGTGTATGCACAATTACACTTACCGGCGGCGGCAATTCCAGCGTTCCATTCAAATTGTGGTTGTTGTTGCTGCTGCTGTTGTTGCTGCTGCTGTTGTTGCTGTTGTTGTTGCCGTTAAGCAGCGAGATGCGATTGCTTCCGTTGCTGTTTCCAATATTGTTTTTGTTGTTCATTTTGTTGTTGCTGTTGTTGTTGCTGTTGTTGTTGTTGTTGCTGTTGTTGTTGCTGTTGTTCCGATAGCAGCTATCATCGGGCATTATCGAAGTGCGTTTTAGTGTCTCGCCCCGTTCCTGCACAAAAGAAAATAAAAGAAAAACAACAAAACCCGTTATAAAAGTCGAAAACGATTTAACAAATTGCGTTGGCCTTGAAAGATGGCCAATTGATGATGATGATGATAATTGATGAATTGGATGGATCGATGTCTGTTGATGGGAATTGAATGTTGTTGTTAATAGTACCTCATAGGTGGACATGACAACCAGAGGGCGACCCATCGTAACGGGACGCATCGTTGGCATATCGCTGACACGCCCATCATTGTCGCCGCCAGCGCCCCCATTTTTGGCACGTAGCAAACTCATTTCAGGCAATTAATAGCTTTCAACTATTAAGAGCAATACGACTTCTAATTGTTGTTAGCTGTTTTTGTTGCTGTTTTTTGTTTTACTATCACTGTTGTTAGCTGTTGACGCCGCTGAATAACTTGGTCGACTGGACGCCAACGAGCAAGCGAGAGAGCGTTTCAAGCAGCTCCAGAGTTTTGCTGGCAGCAGCAACAGCAGCAGCAGCACTGTGCTGTGTGATAAGATAAGAGTACACCTCATTGAGCAGCAGCACACACACAACACACACACACACACAGAGACATCCACACCCACACTCCTGTCGCTATTTGTTTGAGTGTGTGTGTGTGCGTTTTGTGTGTTGTGAGTCATTTGTGGTGCTGATGACAACCACTTGTCGTTGTTGCACTAAGATAATACTGTGTGCCCAAAATAAAGGGAAAGCCAACTAATTTGTAAAAACGTCAAGCTTCGAGTTACGAAAACAGTCAACAAATAACCCACTCAGACAAGGTCACTGGACAAACAATAAACTGAGACAAAGACAACAACAACAACAACAACAACAACAACAACATTAACAACAGAAAATTGTGTACATAAATATTGTTATTTCAAGTCAAAAATCGCGGCGCAAAAATATATTCTTAGGTTGAATTTATTTATTATTATTGAATGTGGCAAAATTGTAGTTACTTTTATCCATTGTGCAACCAATGCTCAGATCTAGTACTTTCCTAGGGTATGTATGTGCGTATAAGTGATGCAATACTCTAGCGTTCACTTGTAGGGTATCTGTTAGCTAAACACACACATAGATTAGAGTATACGTTATTATTTTTCACTGGAAAAGCACTAAAATTGCATTGCATAAGCAGCACCATATGTGACCTAAGCATTTGTATACCCTGTAGGGGTAGGATTATAATGGGAATATTGGAATATACATCAATTAATTATATATTATCTCGGGCTATGGTTAACCCTTGTATCTTTTGTATTTCTCAATATGCAATTTATTCAATTTGAAATGCATAATCGATTAAAGTATGCTTAGAGCCAAGCAGTTACAGGGTATTTACTAGCTGAGCGGCATCGACTAAGTCACTTTTTTGCTCAGCTGTCATAAGTGTAATAGAATATAATAGAATATTCCGTCCCTTGCCACTTGCCCCTTGCTGCCCTGACTCAGAAGATAATGTTTGTGTTAATCTTGTAGCGGGAATTGTAATTCTGAATTAGAAACAAACCTTTCTACTTTTCATAAATTTCATTTTGTAAAAAAATATATTTCTAAAAAACAAAAAAAAAATACACAAAATTATTTATTGTTTTTTAAAATCTGGGGTATATTTTACGATGAGTAAGTTTTGGTCGATCAGTTGCAATTTGCAGCTGCTGCGACGTTTCAGTTATTTCTCTCTCTCCTTCTCTCTCTCTCTTTCCTTCTCTGTCTTACTCATTTGCTGTGCCCCCATTCAAGTGGCTAACAAATACTTCACGTGGCTAACAATCAACAATTGGCAACAAGTGCAACTCTGCAGCTCTCTTGACCTTTCTAAGTAGCCAGCGTTGTTGTTGCAACTGCTGCTACTCGATTACTTTTGTGTGTGTGTTGCAAGCAACAGTGCAACAATTCACAGAACAGTGAAAATTAATAGAAACCAATACGGAAAATCCGAAACTACAAAATACCTCATCCGGCAACAATTTCTTATCAATGCGAAAATTCTGAATTTTGAGACTCTTTAAAAAAGTGAAGAGTGTTTTTATTATTTCTATTATGAATTTCTTTTAAATATTATTTATTGGTTTTTGATATTCGTACTTGATTCAAGTGCACTTTAATACTTACTTGAGGCAAGTATACCTTTCAAAATAATTAATAATTTGCTGAGATTAAGAAATATACAGCTAATTGTAAGCTTGCCACACTTGGTTCAAGACTTCTGCATAACATTGTGAGAAAGACTTTGCCACAAAAATAGTACAAAATACATAATGCTTTTTTCTCCATGTGTGGCAATAACAACAATAAATGTGTGTGTGTGTGTGAGTGTGTGTGTGTGAGTTGGGTTTTTGGCTGCTCACCTTGTGCTCGCTCTCATGGAACCCGTTCCTAAACATGCGCTGATGCGCCCGCTTAAATTCATCCATCAGCGCCGTGTGGTGATCGCCAGTTGCAGTTGCACCACCCGCTGCACCACTGTTGCCACCATTTGCGCCCCCACCTCTGCCTGAGCTTGTGGTGCGTTCACGCTTATGCGACACTTGTGCAACGCTGCGGCTACCACCAGTATTGTTGTTGCTGCCACTGCTGCTGTTGTTGTTGTTCTGTTTGTTGTGCGACCGATCTTCCGATCGCTCATCTCGATCTTTGCCTCGACTCAAGTGGCTGCTGCGTGCTTGCCCCACCTGTTGTTGTTGTTGCTGCTGCTGCTGCTTCTGCAAACAATAATACAAATAATTAGCTCAATGGGCCAGAAACAAAACAATTCTCAGATTTCTTTGAGTTTTCATTGATAATAATTAAAAATAATAATTAATAATTATTAAATATTTTGTTTTTAAATAAACACATAAATGCTTTAATGAAGTAAAAATTACTCATAATAAAATAAGTAGTTTCTTCATTAATATTTTTGTTGTAAATTTACTACTTATTTTTTTATAGATAATTTAGGGAACTTATTAATTTATTTAATGTCAACTAATTATAATATAAAATTTAAAATTATATATAAATTTAAAAATGAGAAATATTTATAAGATTTCAGGGTGTATTTAAATGCAAAAATGGTCCAACATTTGTTGCATGAGTTAAGGGAAAACTCGGAAAAAACCCCATTCACTTAAACTAAAGACTATTAGTAAAAATTGAAGACAATCGAACTTTGCTTATTCCGAAAATGTTTTTAAATTGAAAGTTTTTAAAATAAGAACATTTTTCAGCTTTGCTTTGGACAAAAAAGAAAGGCTATCTTAGTTAAACCGAAGGTTGTATACCCTTGCAAAACAAAGTTCGTCATCTTAATTTAACTTCTTATTTTTAAAAAAATTAACAGATTTTCCCTGGGAAAGCTACATAAGATAGTGACACTATGTGGCTGATGTTCTGCTTTAAAAAGCGACTAATGAGAAAAAAGAGGGTTTTCCGACAAGAAATCATGTTTCGTTTGGAGCGTTACAAGCTGTTCGACCAAATTATAGTATCCTCTGCAATAGGATATAGGGTATATTTCAGCTCACCTCTTTGCGTTTCTTGAGCTCCTCGGTAATGGCACTAGAGAGACTGCTGCCGCCTCCGCCTCCGCCTCCGCCTCCAGCACTGCTGCTGCTGGCGGAGTTGGTCATGGCTGCTGGTGGGGGTGGTGCAGGCGCTGTTGCCGAGCAGCTGCGTCGCATTGTGGTGCTGCGGCTGACGGATAGGTGTTCGAGGGACTGCTGCTTCTGCTGCTGCTGGTGCTGCTGCTGATCATTGGCATTGGCTATGTAGGTGTTGTTGATGGAGGTGCCATTCTCTGTCAGCTTGATGATTGTCTTGTTGAGCTGCTTGTGCATTTGCACACCACCACCGTTGGTGGATTGCTGCAGCTGCTGCTGGGTGGGTTCCTCGCGCACCGCAGTCAGTCGCTTGGATTTGGCGTCCGCCCAGCAGGGACTCTGATCGCCCGTCACCGAGCTGGCGGAGCTGTTGTAGCCGCTGGATTCACCTGGGAACAGATCACAGCCGGCAGCGGTGCGCACCACCATGTCCAGCTGGCTGGAGCCCTTCATTACGGCGACTGCCTCGCTGAAGAGCACATCGGAGAAATCGATGCTGTTCACGCTGAGAATTTGATCGCCCGGTCTGAGACCCGCCTCCCGCGCCACACTCCGCTCCTTGGTGAATTGCACAAAGATGCCCGGCTTCCATTCGGGTCCCTTGCAGATGCCGAGACCCAGTTTAGTGCGTGGTGCCACATGCAGCACCACATTTATCTCACGACTGGCCGTACGACGCTCTCCCGTTCCCATTCCCATTCCAATTCCCGTCCCTGACGTCGCCGTCGTCTTGAATGAACTCTCTGATGGTGTTCCGCTTACGCTGGGCAGCTTTACAACGCTCCAGGAGAGACGCTCATCCGGTTGGCTGAAAGTTTAAGGAAAATTCGCTATTAAAATAAATTTGATTAATTCTCCGCAATATAAATATTGCTCCGCAGTAGCAGTAACAATAGCAGTGTCAGTAGCAGTAGCAATAGCAGTAGCAATAGCAGTAGAAATAGCAGTAGCAATAGCAGTTGCAATAGCAGTAGCAATAGCAGTAGCAATAGCAGTAGCAATAGCAGTGTCAGTAGCAGTAGCAATAGCAGTAGCAATAGCAATAGCAATAGCAGTAGCAGTAGCAGTAGCAATAGCAATAGCAATAGCAGTAGCAGTAGCAGTAAGAACAAGAGCTGAGCAAGAGCGTAGCAGCTGAATTGTGAACCTTGTGCTACTGCTATAAAAATGGCATATTTGTTGATCATTTTTTATGAATTATTTCATGGATGATGGGTTTTGCTAAAGAGCAAAAGAGCTTTCAATTCAGTTTTCTGCTATTGGATCTGTTCTTGCTAAATTTCGTAGCAGTAGCAATAAGTGAAAAATGGAAACTTGTGAATACTGGTTACAACTTTTGATTGGAGAACCCTACACGGACTACAAATCGAAAGTTTAGTTTAAGTTTTAAACATCTGTTGTTGTGCTACGTACTCCTTGACTGGCAGCATTCCAACGCCGCGAACCTTGAGCGTGACACGATCCTGGCTGGCCACCAGCTGTATGAACTCCTTGTGCACCGCATCTTCCAGCCGATAGCCATTGATGCGCAAGATCTGATCGCCAATCTGTGAAGAGAAGAAAGATAGTTCAGAGTGAGGACATTTCATTCAATATCAAAATCATCAACGAAACAAAAATGCTTTCTAATCACTCAGAAATATTTAAGGTAATTTAACTTTGGTTTTAAAAATTAATTTGATGGAAAATTACACAATAAATAAAAGAAGCAAATAAATAAAATAATTTAATAATTTAAAACAGTTTCCATAAACAAAAAAAATTTTTTTTAAAAATATGCTCTGATTTTAGAAATTCACTTGCTACTACATATGTATAAAAAACTAAATTTTAAACCTTGAAAGGTTTAAAAATTAAGAAATATTTTTCTAAATAAAAACTCTCGCTTTAGAAATTCACTTGCAAAAAAATGGAAGAAAAAAAACAATAAAAAGTGTTGGCGATTTTCTAAGTTCTGAGACCTATAATTTATTTGTGGGTGTTGTCGTCACGTAGTCGGCTATGTGGTGCTGTATGCGAGATACGTGACATGACTTGACCCACTGTGGCTGTGACCCACTTACGCGCAAGCCCTTCAGCTGCGCCTCGCCCCCATGCTCGACGTGGGAGACAAAGAAACCGATGCCATGCTCCTTGCCACCGCGAACCGCAAATCCGAAGGTGGCACCACGCTCCGGCGGCACCACCAGCAGCCGCCGCTGATGCGGCCGCACCAGTCGCACGACACGGAGACGCGTGCTCGCCGGCATCGCACACCACGACGATGCCGCTGTGGTGGTCAGCGTCATCACATCGCTGGAGGCGCTGCTCGTTGTCGATCCTTGCATGCTGCTGCTGCTGCAGTCAGTCATCGACGTCGACGTCGACATCATCATCATCATTGCCACAGAGCACAGCTGCAAATAAAGATAAAGAGAGAAAGATCAGCAAATGGGAAGTGGAAATGGAAGTCTGCATAGAGAATAAACCAGAAGACGTGCGTTGCGTGCCAACATCGAGAAGTGAAAGAATGTGCTTTAAGCAAGCAAACAACATCAATAAAAACACACACATCGCAAACACAACAAAAAACACAAAACACACAATGAGAACGTCGCAGTCACGTCTAACCGAAAGCCGAATACTCTTTTACCAATCGATAAAAGCCAACTTTATTGAGTAAACTTTTGGTTACTCTAGCTCTAAAGTTGTAGGAGATATGTAAATGAGTGGAATAGTTATATTATCGATCTTCACGTTATGGCTGACATGTCGTGTTATCGATATGCACTTATCGATGCTATCGATTTGCCAGGGCTTAGAGCGATGATTCATATTAAACCAAAACAAATGAATTGAAAATCTTAAATCAAGAATGTGTCTCAGAATGAAAATTGCTTAAGCATTTCCCATTTCAAATTATAAATGCGTCTAAGAATAAAATCCTAACTTGAGATTTTAGTCACTATATTTACTTTTGCTGTAGGTTTCTTTTTTATCTACATAAAAGAAAGACTATTTAAGATCCAGAATAGTTGAAAATAGTTCAAAAAATTCCAAATTTCTTTTAGAAATCGTTTGAACATTTTCGCGAAAAATGTTACGACAGTTTAGCTTAAGATAAATTGTCGCCTCTGTTTGTATATCTATGTTTACAATCCCCCGATTATTGAGATAACGACATATCTGAGGTTCATAGGAATTAGTGAGTAAATAATTTAAGATTTTATAACAATATTTGAATACACACTGCAATTTAAAATATATAAAGTTAATCAAATTTAAAAGTTGTAACAATCTGTTACTTAAACGACACAGCTAATTAAGCAACTCCCAACTATACCGATCCGAGTCTAAAACATAATTACAAGTTATTTAACAAATGATCAATGAGAAGGAGATTAAGTAAGATAGTCAGATTGCCTAAGGCCACGACTAACGTAACCCCAAAGCTATTAATCAATTTGTCAAACTAAGCGACTCGTTTAAAGGGTATTTTACGAATGGAAGAAACTTGAACTTGCAATTGAATTTCGAAATTGGGTCGCACGCATCGAAGAAGGCGACTCTCGATGCTCAGCGTTTTGGCTGCTTTCACGCACCACACACACACACACACACACACACAACCACCAGCGCCACCAGCAGCAGCAGCAACAGCAACAGCAACAGCAACAGTAGCAGCAACGACAACAACAACAACAAGTGTAACAACAACTTGTTGCTGCGATTGGCATTCGGTGCATAATTTCACTTTTCTTTCACGTAATTCTACGCTTCACTTGCTGCAAGAGGCAACAAAAATAACAGCGGCAACAACAACCGGCGGCAAACAACAACAACAACAACAATAACAACCATCGACAAATCGACAGGCAACAAACAAGTTGAAAATTATAGAAATTTATTATTGAAATTATGCACAATTTTCGGTTTTTTTTTTCTTTTGAGATTCCGTTGTAATCATAACGTTGTTGTTGTTATTGTTATTGTTGTTGTTGACTTACAACGTATTTATTAACTGTTTATGTGGCTCTATAAATCATTTATGCTCAAATCTTTCATAATGCCAAAATGGTAGCCCGGGCACAAAAGTTCAAGTCACTTAAGACCCTAACGCAAAAGCAGCAACAACAACAACAATAACAACAACAAGAGCAACAACAACAGCAACAATGAAAACGAGCACAGCAAAACGAAAGACTTAGGCAACAAACTTGGTGTAATAGAAGGGCGTGCGAAACGAGTGGCTCGGCGGCGTGGCAAGGAGGCATAGAAAAAAAAGGGGGCAGGGACGACACTAAACGATGATAAATATGTGGCGGCAAATTGTCTTGGATTGTTCATAACATCGGCAACAATTACGATAGCAAATAAATATAAATATTTACATAAAAATGTATGCAAAATGTTGTCGCTCGAATATCAGCTTTATATAGGTGTGTGTGTGTGTGTGTGTGTGTGTGTGTGTGTGTGTGTGTGTGTGTGTGTGTGTGTGTGTGCGAGTGTGTGTGTGTGTGTGTGTGTAACTGTATACAGAAGGTGCTAAGGCAGCCTTCTGTATAATTTGGTACGTATGGAAATTCAAAATACTTCAGTGCTTGAATGATGTCAAACCAAATTAAAAAGTTATATCTCATAAATTAAAGTTATCGATAAAATGGAATACACTTTATCGGCATTTGGCATTCGATAACTTATATTAAAAAGTATTTATGATTTAGCTGACTTCTTCTTGTTTCTTCTTCTGTTTGCATAACATTTTTATACACTCCTTAACCACTTTCGACGGTTTCAAGTTACAATAAACACTTGGATATAACAACTAGGAATAATTCAGTTAAAGGAATTCAAAGATACCCTGCCCCAAATGTGATATTTGTGGCACAATTTGTACATGAATTCTGGACTACAAATCGTGGTCGAAAATATGCAATATATATGTTTACATATAGCATTTGAAGTAAATGGAATTTAAATGGATAATAAAACAGATGTTTTCCTGTTCTTGCCACAGCTGATAATTTAGTTTCGGTTTATTTGCACTTCAAGTGAAATTCTGTCAATTAAACTCATTTGTTCGAGTCTTGCGACAATTTGAATCCGACACTAAAATCCAAGTAGTAAAGCACATGTCACGCACAACAGCGGCAACAATGAGAACCGCTAGTTGTTTGCTACGTGATGAACTGGAGATGATTCGAGTGAAGTCAAATATACATTCAATCTGGGGTTGGTTGGGGCACAGTTTTTGTCTGTTTGTTTTTTGTTTTTTTTTATTATAATTTTCTGGGAGGCTGGACTTTTAAAAGAGCTGTAAATGCGAGTGCACAAAAAAGAGCAACAACAACAAAAACAACAACTAAACACACAAAAACATATATTATTTTGATGCCCGCATGTAGAGAAAGTCACGATTAAAAGAAAAAAAAAACCGGCAAAAATAATTACAGCTGCCTTCTTTTTTTTGTTGGTCTGAAAAAAAGCTAAAGAAAAAAAAAAGCGGGAGAAGTAGCAGCCGAGCAGATTAAGAAAACGAAGAAGTAGAAGAAGAAGAACATGCAACAAGCTAACGAGAATTACTTGTAATAAAATTTGGTTATTTTTGCTGTTGCTGTCCAAACAAATTTCTTTCAGGCAGATGCCAGATGCAGACGAGAAAAAAGAGCAGCTTTAACGACTTCTATGGAAATTTCGACTTGAATTTGTACACATAAATTAAAATCATCAGCCATGACAGTCATGCGGTCAAGGCAGCGACAACAACATCAACAACAACAATAACAGCTAAAACAACAATTGTTTTTTTTTTGTATTTTTTTTTTTTTGTTTCAATTGCAAAGCGAAGCGAAACAAATGTCAACAACAATATAAAAAATGCGCAGCGAGTGGCCAGCGGCGAGAGGAAAGTAACGAGTGGGCGTGGCCGGAAATGGCGAGTCGTTAGAACTAATTGCACAGTAAGCAAGTTGAAACCGGGCCTAAAGTGCAGGTGAAAGGCCAGTTACAGCAACAACAACAACAAAAACAACAACAACAACAAAATAAATCAAAGCCAAGCAAGCAGACGCAGAGCGTAAAAGAAAAGCCAAATTGTCTGCACTTAATTTAAATACTCTTAAGTCAAATAATATTTGATTGCACTTTGCTAAAACTTAAATTTTCATTATATTTTCTGCACTATTTTTAGAGTAACGGAATCTACTTCCTCCCTTAAGCAACGCTCCACTCTTTGGTTTTGGTCAAGTTTTTTCAATTTAAGACTCTTCGTTTTGAAGTTAACTTTTCTTGAACTAAGACGAAATTGCTTCTTGAATACATTCATTCAGGAAATACTTGGCTTAAATCAGACTGGAATTTTAATGGTAAAAGAAACTTAATTTATGCAATCACGTCTTAGTTACTGATTTATTTCTGTGCACAAGACGACTTTCCACAAAAATATCTCATTGCTCGTAATTGTAACTGCCAAATAATTTGTGGCAGACTCTGCTCCGCTGATTATCAACGTAATTATGATCAATGCGGTTGCGATTGCGGCTTTTTGTGATTAGCTGGACGCATGACTCTAACTCCAGCTCCAGCTCCAACTCCAACTTTGACTCCAACACTCAACTCTGCATCTATCAAAGAAGCCGCCAACAACAACAACAATAACAACAACAACAACAACAACGGATGTCAATGACGGTTCACGAAAGACGGACGTATGTTCGGATGCTGATAATGATGAAAAGGGGACTGTCTCTTTCTCTTTCTCACTCTCTCCTTCAGTCTCCCCTTGGCTGTCTCTTGTCTCTGTCGATTGGAATGCTCTTTCATGCTTTCAAGTGGCAATCAAGTGGATGACTCTGATATCGGCGCTAGTCTATGATCTATGGGGTATAGATAGGTTATCAATCATCATTGATGATGGTGCTCAACTCTGATTGATGTATATTTCAGTTGCATGTCTCTTTGTTTTGCTGCCCCAACGACGGCCAGCCAAAATATCCAAACATATTCCTAGAATTGCTGTTAAACATTTTAAAAATATACAAATTAAATTTTAGAATTGGCTAACATCGTTTCATTTGTCTAATTTATAAAACTTAAGTGATATATAAAAAAAAAAAAAAATCTCGTTGCTGCCACATGAGTTAAGTGTGTTGTGGCAAGCAATTGAAAGCATTGAAACAAGTGACGAATTTGCCAATGACAGCTCACAAAACTAGCTGACTACACCTGACACCACCTCCCACACACACACACACACACACACACACACACACACACACACTCACACACTCACACACACCTTATACGCTGCCTAATGAGGCAAGTGTTCTGCTTTGCAGCATCGCTTCGCCAGCAAGTTTATTGCCCAAGTCACTTGATTTGGCATGCAACACAAAACGATAAAAAAAACAATAAAAAAAAACAAAAACAAAAAAAAAACAAACAGAAACAGAAGGAAAAACCACAGTGGAAAAATAAAGTGCTGACAAAGGCAGCGATTGCTTTAATTATGTGCAAAATTTAACAAAGCACCGATATATACATATATATATATATATATATATATATAATATATATATCTATCTATATATATACATATATTTTAATTAACACAAAAGAAGAAGAAAAAAATATATAAAATACTAAAATATTTACACGTCATTTTTGTTTGGCTCTTTTTTAGTTGTGGTTGTTGTTGTTGTTGTTGTTGTTTTGTGTGTTGTTTGTTGAGTGTTGAGTGTTGTTATTCAATGTGCATTATTTTATTATACCCTTAACCCATTAAAAATGGGTAAAAAGGGTATAATGGTTTTGTGCAAATGTATGTAACAGGCAGAAGGAAGCATCTCCGACCCCATAAAGTATATATATTCTTGATCAGGATCAACAGCCGAGTCGATATAGCCCTGTCCGTCTGTCCGTCCGTCCGTCCGTCCGTCCGTCCGTCCGTCCGTCTGTATGAACACGCGGATCTCAGAGACTATAAGAGCTAGAGACTTCAAATTTAAAATATAGGTTCTCGTATACCAGGCGCAGAACAAGTTTGCTTTATTTTATCGATAACTGCTTCAGTTTCGGAATTATCGATACATTTAGATTTCCGATAGCAATAAATTCCACAATTTAAGAGGCAGAGGGTTCTAATTTATACATAATATGCTTATACATATTATTGATCAGTTGCCAAAATTTCATTAAGTTCGGATAAGAAACACCAAAGTTATAGTCGAAAATATATTTTCATATTGATCTTCTTGTTGTCAGCAGCCGGAAGCATTTTCTGTATGCATAAATAGGCGAGCGCATGTGTGAGAAAGAGATGGCATGATAATCGACGCTAGTGTCAATATATTTGTGTGTATTCTGCAGAGCCCCGATAAGTACTGTTTCGTGTACGCATGTATGTCTGTATGTATGTATGTATATGCTTGTGAGTAAAGACTGTAAGAAATGCACTTGCAGAACTGAACATTTGAGTGCAAATCATTTTAAAGGGAAATTATCCAATAAAACTAGAATATATTTAACAACTGGGTTAAGGGTATATCGTAGTCGAGCCAACTCGACTACAGCATCTTACTTGTTTTAGTATTTGATTTTGTGTCGTGAGATTTAGACAAAAGAAATTTGCCATAAATAAAAGAGAAATTTGCGCGCGATGTGCGCAATTGTCGAATTAAACACACAACACGTGACTGAGTGTGTGTGTGACTGTGTGTGTGTGACTGTGTGTGTGTGTGTGTGACTGTGTGTGTGTGTGTTTAACTGTGGATGCGCACCTGCAGGCTTTAGCGGCTTTTACTTCCGCTGCTGCTGCGGCCCAATCAGCCAAGCAAATAAATAAACGCACGACTAACCAACAAAAGCAACAACAACGTGACAAATTGTCGAATTTAACCCCCTCCCCTCCCCTACCCACCCCACCACTCCGCACATCACCCCAACTCACCCCTCCCCTAAACAAGCCTGCGCACAGCATGTAGCATTTTTCTGGTGAAATTGGCAAAACTTATCAGCAGATTTATATATGTATATATATATATATATATATATGTGTGTGTGTGTGTGTGTGTGAGTGTGTGTGTGCAATGTCAACGTGGGTTATGCCACAAAAAAAAAGAAGAGAGAGACAGAAAGACAGACAGACAGACAGCGACGAGGAGGATGCTGCACATGGTACAGTGGCTCGAAGCATAATTCGAGCAGTGCCTAGCAAAAAATTGAATTGCCTGCCATAAACTCATTATTCAATATTTTTCAAAAATTCCAAAGACCCATGGCAGGTACATTTATTAACCACAAAAATTAATATATGACCCTAATAAACTGTGGGTTTTCCACCTGCTAGGTAGGGTTATGTAAGAAAGTACCTCTTTTTATGGTCGAAGCATGTTTCGAACAGTTACATTATGGACACCTGGGTGCCATAAAATCCGGATTTTTTACCTAAAGTTGAATATTTTCGGTATAAATAGACCAATCCTTCTACGTCAGTTTAGTTTTTCCCTGCATTTCGGGTGTAATAAGCCAACAAGGACCATGGGCAAACCGACTACCATTGATCAACGGAAAATCATCCTGGAACACTTAAAAATTGGATATTCACATCGAAAAATAGCTAAAATGGTTAATCTAAACACCTCAACTGTATTCTACATCATTTGGAGTTTCGTCGACGAAAATCGGACAGAGGACGAGGGCGGAATGACACCAAATCCGATTTTCACCGAGCAGGACGAGCCGAGGATCATCAGGAAAACAAGGCGAAATCTTAAGCTATCGGCTCAAAAACTGACTCAATAAGTGCAGGATGAAATAAGAAAAAAGTTCAGTATGGGAACTGGGCTCCAAGTTCTGCGCAACCATGACTTTAAGACCCGAGAACCACGGAAAAAGAAATTTATAAGCGCAAAACTATAGGGTATAGGATGACGTTCGTCAAAATCCACTTGGAAAGGATTTGGAGTTCTGGAACACAGTCATATTTGAATTTGAGTACAAATTAAAAATTTTTGGCTCGGACGGACGGAATTATGTGTGGCGACACTCCAATACTGAGCTGAGTTCCAAAAATTTAAAGGCAACAGTCAAGCACTGCGGAGGAAGTGTCCTGGTATGGGCATCTATCTCGGCAGCCCGCGACGGAAATTTTGTGTTCGTTGAAACATCAATGGACAGGAATGTGTACTTTGATATACTAAAGGAAAATTTACTCGAAAGTGCCGAGAAGCTAGAATCCGACGTACTTTCCGGATCTACCAGGACAAAAACCCCAAGCATAAGTCCGGAATAGTACAGTCCTGGCTTATCTGGAACTGCCCCCACATGATAATTCCACCGTCCCAGTCTCCGGATTTATATGTTGATGAAAATTTGTGAGCTCTGCTGGAAAATAACATCCGGAAATACAACATATCCAGCAAACAAGATCTCAAAATGCTCTGCTGGATGAGTGGAGCAGGATCAGTCCAGAAATTACCCCGAAGCTGGTATCTACCATGAATAATAGGTTAAGGGAAGTTGTTAAGGCTAAAGGATATCATACTAAGTATTAACATCCTTATTTAAGCTTTTATACGCCAAATATGTAACTTTTTTAAAACTGCTCGAAATAAGCTTCAATAATTATTTTGGATATGTTTTCAGTTTTTGACTAATTTTAATTAATTAATTAATATTTTAATAAAAACCAAAGTTCCTTTTCAAATGCGATATAACATTAAACAAATCGGCATTTAAACATTTTGCGTTTTTTTCTTTGTTTAAACTTTACTGGACTTTTAATTTTTTGCTAGGCACTGCTCGAATTATGCTTCGAGCCACTGTATATATAATCGTGATGCTGCATTTGGGCAAGGAAGCAGAAGCAGCTGCATGCAACAACAACAGCAACAACAACAGCAAAGCTTGTGGCAGTTGACAGGCAGGCGGCAGGCTGCTCCTTGGAGAAAGCTGTCTGCGACTTTTACTTGATATCGCAACGTCTGGCGTTGCCGTTGCCGTTGCCATTGCCGTCGTCTGGCATCGTTGTCGTCTCGCGTCATGTTGCATGTGCCTCATTTTAATTGCAGAACATTGGCAGGCCAAGCGCGCTGAAGCGACAAAGGGGGGGACGGCGGCACACAGCCAGGCGGCAGCAGCTGGGTGCGTCCAACCAAAAAGGATGCTGGTTTGGCTACCTAACTGACTGACTGACTGAATGACTGACTGACTGAATGACTAACTGATTGAATGACTGACTGACTGACTGTCTTTCTGGCGCGCTTTCACCCACCAGCCGCAGCAGCAGCAGCAACAATAATTAGTCGGAACCGACAGCGCTTATGCAACGCTCATGTTGCAGAAGTGGACAACAATACTTAAGCCCCACACACAGATAACCAGCTGCTAACACCGACTAGTCCATACTCTGTCCCCAAAGACCAAAGATTTATTCAAGATATTTGCATTAAATAATAATCGATTTTTAGATAAACTCTATAAATGAAAATCCTTTGCCAATAATTCAAATTTGAGAAATTGCCAAATAAAACTATAAGAATTGGAAATTATTATTATGGATACATCGATCTAGAGAGGATCTAGAGGGAAACTTTTTACAAGTTATAATTTTATAATCCTTCAACGATATTTGACGTAATACAACTTAATGATTTATACAACAGTTTGTAATGTTTGTAAAGTTTTCTTAATTTAAAAAAAAAACCGCAAATAAGTGAAAATAAAAATAAGTGTTTCAGATTTTAGAAAAATTATTATAATTTTTGGACAATTCGATGCTAAAGGATTTCCCGAGAAATGTTGTTATTCTAAGCTGATCCAAATCATATATTATTAAAATTTTGACTATTCCAAGTAGGGAATAAGAGGATTACTGTTTATCTTTGGTTATCTAAAACAATAGGAGTTTCTTTCCAAAACAAGGACGTGTCAATTTTGAGATTACATTTATAGATAGCAATAGAAAAGATATCGGAGATTGGTGATGCCTCATTGGTATTGTCTGCTTAGTGGCATTGCATACATTCAATTTGCACAACATCGCATATTATTTAATGGATAATGGAGAAGAGAGAGAGGGTGGGGGGAGGGGATACTCATTAAAAGCGCAAGCAAATTGGGCGCTTGCGCCAGGCCAGCGATTAAAAGCGACTCATATATGGCAATGGGACAATTGCAACAGCAGCAGCAACAGCAGCAACAGCAGCAGCAGCAGCAATCACAGCAGCAGCAGCAGCAGCAGCAGCAACAGCAGCAGCAGCAATCACAGCAGCAGCAGCAGCAGCAGCAGCAGCAGCAGCAGCAGCAATCACAGCAGCAGCAGCAACAGCAGCAGCAGCAATCAAAGCAGCAGCAGCAGCAGCAGCAATCACAGCAGCAGCAGCAACAGCAGCAGCAGCAACAGCAGCAGCAGCAGCAGCAGCAATCACAGCAGCAGCAGCAACAGCAGCAGCAGCAATCAAAGCAGCAACAGCAGCAGCAGCAATCAAAGCAGCAGCAGCAGCAGCAGCAACAGCAGCAGCAGCAATCACAGCAGCAGCAGCAGCAGCAGCAGCAGCAGCAGCAGCAGCAATCACAGCAGCAACAGCAGCAACAGCAGCAGCAGCAGCAGCAGCAATCACAGCAGCAGCAGCAACAGCAGCAGCAGCAATCAAAGCAGCAGCAGCAGCAGCAGCAATCACAGCAGCAGCAGCAACAGCAGCAGCAGCAACAGCAGCAGCAGCAGCAGCAGCAATCACAGCAGCAACACTCGAGCAGCAGCAATTATTGCGAGCTTCAAATTGTACGACAATAATGCGGCGGGAGGTAATTGGGAGGGGGTGGAGATGGTTGGTTGACTGGAATTTTGTTGCAAATGGATTTGCGTGCAATGCTGAGCGATGGGAGGGAAACGAGCCAAGAAATAAACGTCTTCATCGCTCTGTGTGAAGATTGCTGTGCTTGTCTGATTAATGCCACATTGAAGACGGTTGCATCAGTCAATGGCCAACACTCGGGTGACGGGTCAAAGGTGAGTGGAAGTGGGAGGGGGAGGGGGAGGGGTATACAAGCTGTTCAAATTGTTTACACCATAGTAAAAGTGCGCTTAAATCAATTAATCAATATTATTAGGCTTCATTCTTTTCTCGCTGTGCACAAATTGCAAAGGTGAAAACTTTTTCGAGTGTATCAAAAGTTGCTTGCAGCTGTTGTTGTTGTTGTTGTTGTTGTTGTTAACGTTGCTGGCTGCTGTGATGCGATGCTATTGAACTTTTGCTATTTGCCAAGATTCCCACACACCTGCAACAACAGCAGCAGCAGCAGCCGCAGCCGCAGCCGCAGCAGAAGCAGCTGCCTCCCACTTGCAGCGTGCAGCATGCTGCATGCCGCACAGGCAGCGTGTGAAACGATCGACGCGTCGATGCTTTTATTTATTTATTTTTGAGGCGTGACACGAAACTTTTGTTTCAAGTACGTTTGTTGTAGTTGCTGCTGCTGCTGCTGCTGTTGTTGTTGCTGCTGTTGTTGCTGCTGTTGTTGTTGTTGTTGTTGCGCCCTAATGCGATTGTACGGGTAAATGACCGACGAGTGGCGGCAAAAATTGAATTGAATTGTTTTGCATAAATTGGTGGTTTGCAGCTGCCTCTGCCACTGCTCTTGTTGTTGTTGCTGTTATTATTATTTTAATTGAAGTGCGGCAAGTTTGCTGCCTGAGTCTTTCGTTTGCCCACGCGTTTTTATTTTCTGTGGGCAAACGAACACACACACCAAACACACATACACACACACACCAAACACACACACACACACACACCACACACACACCACACACACACCAAAGACACACAGCAGTCACAGGATTGACGGCGCATTGCGTTGCAAACAGCTGGCGGCGCGCAGCTGCCAGGCAATATAATACTAAATCTCGATGTCTGCCCCACAAAACTGGATTGGAGTTTGGGGCGTGGCATTTCTTACGCCTCTGGTAGCTCAGCTGCACAGTGAAGACAAAAATAATACAAACGTAGAAGAAGGCAAATATTCTCTAGCGAAAGTTGCCAGCAATCTCAGACAACCCTAGTGCCCCCCTTCCCCCTCGCAAGTAGCAACTACAACTCCTCCCTCTCTCCATCTCTCTCTCTCTCTCTCTCTCTCTCGCTCTCATTAGGCCTGTTCCTCAGCATGCAATTGTCAAATTGCAGTGGTAAAAATTCCCGCATTTAATATGAAAAGTCCAAACTGGTTAGAACAAGATATGCTGCTACATTTTTCTACAGCTACAGCTACAGCTGAGACTAAGTGGAGCCTATACACTGAGCGAAATAGTTGCTTAATGAGACGTGGCAACTATAACCATAAACTATATATGTATGTTCTTAATCAGCATTAGCATCATTTATCGATTCATCAGTTTTAAAGCTATGTTATCGAAGCCCGGCAGACTTTAATATTATATAGCTTTCATTGGAACAATCGGTGGATCGATTTTTTTTATAGATGTACTGTGTGCAAGGTTACGTAATATTCGTTGTGCTTCAGATAATAGGGAAATTGGAGTTTTCTTTATTTTTTGGTATTAGATAACTTTGACTACATTTCCTGTAGATCTTCTTCTTATGCAGTGGCATGCCACTTCATTATGAGTTATGCATGTATGAATGTGTGTTTGTGTGTGTGCGGCTTCATTTCGCGTGTTTTAAAATCTTACCTTACCTTTTTGTTGCATGCATTATAATATTTACATGCACTTTGCGCATATCTGACGAACACCCTTGCTCCAAGGCATTAACAACAACAACAACAACAACAACAGCAACAACAACAACAGCAGCAGCAGCAGCAACACCAACAACAATTGAAATTGTTTAGTTAGTCGGCTGCTTTTGTTGTAGTGTTTGTTGTAAAACTGGCTCGCTTTGGTTTGCTTTGGTCGGCTGCTTATCCTACAAATGCCAATTCGCCAGTCCGCCAACCAACTAACCAACCAGTCCGCAACTTAATCCGTCCGTCCGTCCGTCCGTCCGTCCGTCCGTCTGTCGGACTGTTAACAAAAATGCCGTCTAAAGCGGCCAACTGGCTGGGCAATTGGCACAGAGAGAGAAAAGATCAAGTCAAATTCACCGCAATTCCCATTTTTAAAAGTCTGCCAAGATTAAAATATCTAAAGACGAAAATATGATTATTTTATATACGATTTAAATTGAATTAGTTTTAGTAATTTAGAATTGACAAGCAATCAACAAACGCACTTTGAATATGATATTTCAGCTTGCTCAATGGATACTTTCAACTTGAAATAAGATCGTTTGAAAAACAAAAAATTACCAAGTGGATTATTTTAGACTTATTTAATTTTTGTAGATTTTAAATGCATAATCTAAGATTGATTGGGCTCATGTTGCGTAAATCGCTCTTCGATGGAGTACATTTTTATTTAAATACCACAGTTGTTCTCAGTGTAGGGCAACCAGGATTGGGGGACTGGGCGACTGGGCCGCTGGGCGTTCAACTGGTTGCTGTTTTGTTGCTGCTTGTTTTTGTCAGTTTGCCGGCAGTTTTGAATTACAAAAGGAGCCTTTTGTGGGGCCGCCTGCAACAACAGTAACAACAATAACAACAACAACAGCAACAGCAACAACAACAGCAACAAAACCAACAGCAGCATTTTTATTATAATTTCAATTTTGTGTATCTGCGAGATACGCTTGCAAACACGAATTGGCATTTCGTATTATGCATTCTGATGCCCTATATAAATATATATATTTAAGACTTTCAGTATTGGTCAACGCATAATTAAAAATAAAACTTAATCAAGATATATTGTAAGCTTAATATATTAGCTTTTGTCTGCTATGATTTTTAGTTTTCTTTTTTTTACTATTTTTTCATAAGCATTTCAAACTGAAATTTGCTGGTAGTAAATGCAAATTGTGTCTGCAGGCAATGGAAGATAAATACGAGATGGGGAATCAATCAATGATGCGAACGGCACACGAGGTATCTCCTAGTCGGTTAATTGGTTAGTTTTTAGGCGTATTTTGCATTTGTTGCATTTTGCAATACGGTTTTGCCACATTTTGCAAATATGCAGTGTGACCAGCTTGAATAGCGTCTGATAATTAAAACACAATTAACGCCAGCGCAATGATGATTATGATGATGATGATGATGATGATAAGCTGCTGAGATGATGATGATGACGAGTGGCCAGGAAATGCAATTATTCGATTGGCCCACAACAGCGGCAACATCAGCAATAACAACGAC
Source organism: Drosophila mimica (assembly GCA_037043585.1). Lineage (NCBI taxonomy): Eukaryota > Metazoa > Arthropoda > Insecta > Diptera > Drosophilidae > Drosophila > Drosophila mimica. The sequence continues at coordinate 5,462 of JBAMBE010000918.1, read as the reverse complement.
AACAACAACAACAACAACAACAACAGGTGGCCAAAACGACGCCATTCGAAAGTCTTTTGCTGTTGCACAAAATTTTTGTATTTTGGCTAACATTAACTGAAAAATGGTAAAATTACTGAAATTGCATAAGCGAAAAGCGGCCGCAAGGCGTCAATCAGTCAACATATCAATACATCAATTGGGGCTAAAGGCAATCACAATCATAATCAATTTTGTGTGGCTGAATTAGAACTTTCTAGTTGCATTGAGCGCTTAAGAAAATGTTGTTAGCAAATGTGGAGCAAATAAATAAATTATTTATGATGACAGCTACAACATTTTTGTGTTAAGCCATAAATAATTGAAGGCCGCACGCAATTAACGCACTTTTGTGTGTTGCCCAAAAATATAAAATCAAAATAATAACAGACGTCAACAGAAGCATAGAAAAATAAATAAGAAAAATCAAAAAAACGATGTCATTCCGTTAGGCGGCTTAACAATCTGGCAACTTCAGACTTAAGCACAAATAAACAAGCAACAACAACAACAACAAAAAGAAGAAAATGGGCTTCAAATTACAAGTGTTGTAAAATTGCGATGGGCGTTGGAGTTGAGTATTTAATGCAGGCAGTGAAGTGTGTGTGTGTGTGTGTGTGTGTGTGTGTGTGTGTGTGTGTGTGATGTGTGTGTTTACTTACCTCATTTGTGTTGGTTGCTTAGCAGAAGAAGACAAACACACCCAACAACAACAATAGCTCTTCTGCAATTGGAGCGCAAAAATTCTCGAGTTGCAAATTTGTTGTTGTTATTGCTTTCCGCCTTTTTGTTTTGTTTTCGTTTTTGTATTGGTTGTTTTTCAAAAGCTTTGCTGGCGAGTGCACTTTACACTTTTGTGGCTTGGCTCTTCAGGCTTCACTGACTGCTGGCAGACAGGTGCATATTTTATATTATTATTACTCCGCATGCGGCATGGCAACAATATTCACAAAATATACATGTTTTATTTTTTTTCACACACATACACAAAAATACAGACAGCAGAATAATCAAAAAAAAAAAAAAAATTAACAAAAATGCGCCTGAACTTTGCAAAATAAGTGTCTAGTTTATTTTGGCGATCGTTTGATATTTAAACAGCCGGCGCGCTTAACAAACAACTAACAGAAAACAACTGAGGCAATGAGCGACGGTGAAGGACGATGCACAACTTTAGCGCTTGAATGTCAGCAACAAATTGAACGGCTGCCTAACCAGAGTGACCGTAGTTGGCCAGCTGCAGAATACCAGCTTCCCTCTTCGCATATAATATCGCATACGATGTTATCGAACCCTCATTCAATCATAACTGTCGTTAGTTACCTTCCTTATTTTGTACCCAATTATTGCCAAGGCTTGTTTTGTATAGTATTCAATAGATATTCCATCTTTTAATGGCGTTATGTGCAAAATACCTAATATTATCTGTACATAGTCACTTAACATCCAAAAAAATATTTCAAAATAACGGTCAGCTTTTGCCAATTGTTTTATGTAGTTGGGCAACATTGTGGTGCTATGTTAACGCGATCTGCGTAATCTGTTGCGCTTTGCGATATATATCGATAAGTTGTGTAGAATAACAGCGACTGGGACTGCGATGAGGCAACAGCTGTTCGCTGCTGTTACTGCCGTGGACTTATTGTTATTTCATAATCATTTCTGTAGTACATTTGTAATTTTGTAAATTACCTTGTAAGTTGAATTAAATAACAATGCAAAGTCCACGTAAATTATTGAATCTGGCCCGGCTTACGCTTAGCCGCACGGCGACAACTGCATCAGAACAGACGACGCATTTCGGCTACCAAACGGTAAAGGAATCGGAAAAGGAGCAAAAAGGTGAGCGATATAAACAAAATTATAGTGATTGAAACCGAAACTTAAACCATCATATTTGCTGGCAATCTAGTGCATCATGTGTTTGAGCAGGTGGCCCAGTCCTACGATATAATGAACGATGCAATGTCGCTGGGCATCCATCGTGTGTGGAAAGACATCTTCATTGAGCGCTTGGGTCCGACGCATGGCATGCGTCTCTTAGATGTGGCCGGTGGCACGGGCGACATTAGTTTTCGTTATTTGAAATACCTAGAGAAACAGCCAAATCCCCAGGAGCGGAAAAGTCACGTCACCATCTCTGACATCAATCAGCATATGCTCAACGTGGGCGAGGAGCGAGCACGGCGGCAAGGATTGACCGCTGAGCGGTTGTCCAATGCCAGCATCGATTGGCAGTGTGCCGATGCCGAGAAGCTACCCTTCCCAAGCGATAGCTTCACAGCCTACACAGTTGCCTTTGGCATTCGGAATTGCACACACGTGGATAAGGTAGGTCAGGAGAAAAAAGCCAGTGATTAACAAAGAACACGGCCAACAATTGATCACTTTTTTTTTTTATTCATTTGACGCAAAAGATTATTAAGATTATTATTAACAAATAAATTTGCAGGTGCTCAGCGAGGCATATCGGGTGCTGCAGCCTGGTGGTCGCTTCATGTGCTTGGAGTTCAGTCATCTGCCAAATGAGACGATGCAGTGGCTGTACGATCAGTACTCATTTCAGGTGATACCACCGATAGGTCAACTGGTGGCTGGACAATGGCAAGCGTATCAGTACCTTGTGGAGAGCATAAGACGATTTCCGCGCCAGGATCAGTTCAAGAGCATGATCGAGGACGCGGGCTTTTTCCATGTGGCCTATGAGAATCTAACGTTTGGCGTGGTCAGCATTCACTCTGGCTTTAAGCTGTAGTTGTACTGAGCACCCACCGAATTCCTATTAGAGTTTTAAATTATTATTATTATTTTTCAGTGTCAACTAAATGAGAAGTTAAATTCTCTGTAGTTATAAAATACATATATAATGGTTCCACATTGCGGTTATAATATTATTATTATAAGTTAGGCGTGCCTGCACTGCGACCTATTAGATATATTGTGCCCCCTTATGAGCTGATCCAGCTGTGTATCATTTTATGGTGTGCGGTTTCATAGGATGGATTTCGTCTAGTGTCGTCCAATCTTTTTTACTACTCATATGAGCTTTGAAATTTCGCTCGAATATGTATTCAGCTACCATCTCATCTTAGGAATAGTAGGGGAAGTTCGTCTGAAAGAAGTTGGGCATCTTTTTGGCTAAGGATGTGATTGTCCCCAACTCCTTCTGCTGACATCCATAAAAGCGTAGCTTTCTGTTGGAGTATGATGGATGGGCGTGAGCTCCATTAAGTCCATTCTTTGAAACTTTTGCAATTGTCTTTTCACGGTGTATCACTCCATAGTCCATAGGTATAACCTTCTCAATATCTTTGGTGATGCACCCCATGACTTTCCGGCTATGCTACGACATGCAGAAAGCGCTCTGGAGCACTCGTATTGTGTACATGGGTGCCAGAGTTGAACCTGCCGTCAAATGTGACTTTACTTCCCTACTTGTTTCTAATAGCACCTGCGAACCGTATTTGTCTCATTCTCTGTAGCTTATATCGTCTAGTAAAGGGGACGATGGATGTTTTTGTAGGGTTTAGGTTGAGTCCAACCTACATACACAAGTCACTCGTTATCTTTAACCCTAACTGAACTATGTCACAGAATGTTTCTTCAAATTTGCCTCGCGCTTTATAACAATGTCATCCCAAGGGTGCGTATTGACGTTACTCTGGTCTATCGTGTTTCGAATTGCCTACGTTTATCCGTTATGGAGAAAAACTCGGATAGTGCCTATTTTGCCTCTGATTGAATTACATTTGTCCTATTGGTAATCAGACGTTTGGTCACTAGTGGTGCCTTTGGAAAAGGAGAGGAACATTCGCTCTTAGTTCGTGTGGCTTGAAAGGATGAAACTCGCTTTGCTGCAGTAATCGGAGACGAAAAAGGCATTCTAACACCAGGAACGGACGGAACGAATAAAAGTTTCGTTTCCTGTGGATTTGGCTTCGTGGACATGCTATGTTCTCACGGTTAACCGAAAAAAAATTTGCATCGAGGAAAAATGTACAATTAAATTCCTTTAACTTGCAAAGTAGAACGATGAGAATTACAGAACAAACTTGCGTATTGTGAGACAAAAAAAAAAAAAAAAATGGATAGAAATAAAATGTGCTTGTATTTCTTATTTTATTTTATTTTATATTATTATTAATTTTTTTTTTGTTTTATTAACAACAAAATAAAACAAGATAGAACGGTGCAGTCGGACGTAACCGACAGCGAAATACTATTATACCTTAATTTGTGTAGAGTTAAGAAATACTTGAATTGCGGGGGATATGGGCGTTTATCGGTTTTGGGGGCGGGAGTGGGCGTGGCCCGACAAATTTTGAAGTTCGATCTTAATAATATACCTTCTAAGTTTGGTAACTGTAGCTCTTAAATTGCGGGAGATACAGGCATTTATCGTTTTTTGTGGGCGGGAGTGGGCGTGGTCCAAATTTTTTTTTCCACATTTATGAAGGTTGTTACTAGCAATATACATTTAAAATTTGGTGACTTAAATTTTCAAATTGCGTGAGATATATGGGCTTATCGTGTATCGGTTTAGGTAGGTGGAGTGGGCGTGGCCATCCAATTTTTTTTATCGATCTTTGGGGGAGTTACCAGTAACATACCTGTAAAATTTCGCGATTTAGCTTGCAAATTACGGCAGATATGGGCATTGCAAATTTCTAGGGACGAAGTTCTTGGGGGCGGCGGATGTGGGCGTGGCACCACAAATTTGTTATCGGTTCTTAAAGGCGACTACCAGTAATATACCTACCCAATTTGACGTTCCCTACTCAAAAACTACGGAAGATATAGCCATTTGAAAATTTTAGGGGCGGGGGTGATGGGGGCGTCGGAGGTGGGCGTGGCATATGCCAATCTTTCAAGGACCTCGCCAACAACCTACCAACCAAAATTGGTGACTGTATCCATTAAATTGTGAGAGATATGTGGACTTATCGATTTGCTAAAAATCGATTTTCGCGGTTTTCTAGCTCCCTGGTGAACGTAGCACCAAACCCAAGACACTTTAACTTTTGAGAGTACTTTCCAGTATACGTTCCAAGTTTCAAGTCTCTATCTCTAAGGGTGTCGGAGGAACGCGCGTTCATACGGACGGACAGACAGCACAAAACCAATATACTATTATACCTTTTTGGTATAATAGTATAAAAACGCAAAAAATCGGAAAGATACAAAAAAACGGGAAAAATAAAAAAAAGCCAAAAAATCAACAAAAAATGCAAAAATGCCAGAAAATTCAAAAAATTCAAATAAATCAATAAACATTGCAAAAATGCGAAAAAATTAGGAAAAAATCAAAAATCAATAAAAACTGCATAAATCCAAAAAAAAAAAAAACGCAAAAAATCGGAAAAAAAACAAAAAAATGAAATAAAATAAAAATTAAGCTGAAAAATCACCAAAAAACGTAAAAATGCCAAAAAAATTCGAAAAAA